>OY728125.1:1155322419-1156572419 GCA_963277665.1 Viscum album
CGAACACATGAGAGGTTTTGCCTCATGTTTCATGTCATATACTTGATCATGCCTTGGTTATTTGAAAGTATTGATGACATAACGTAACAGGTAATACCTTATGATCATCTTATTAAATTTTAACTTGATTATATAATAGACAATATATAAATTATTATGTATGGGAGGTAAATACACATGCCAGTTATATATACTATATTCTTTTATAGAGGCTGGGAATAATGGTAAGTGATGTGGCCTGACATGAAAACTGAGGCTCCCCTTACATCGATGTTCAACATGGAGACCCTCACCAGTTCTTCGATATGGGAGATAGTATTTTGAGCACCATGTTCCTTATAGAGTGTTTTTGTGACATGAATACATACCCTCTCAAGTGTCGGGCATGATGACCCCCCACTCTATTGGGATGTTGGTCTTATAACCCCTTGAGTATAATGTATCTTCTCGTAGACTGGAGTTATATTCATGAAAGTTACATCCTGGTCCACTCCAGCATATATATATATATATAGTGACATGATTACACATACTATCCTTGAACTGAAGTAGGTAGACCCTCCAAGTGTCCCTTAGGAACCTGAGAAGGCGGTTATTTATTTTGTCATTATTTCTTTACATTCTTGTATATACCTTCACACTCTTAATTTAAGATGACCTACTCATATTACATGTACACACCATTGGTGGTGGACCATTGAGATTTTTATCTCACAGACAACTCGATCTACCATTTTAACCTCAGAAGATTATATTGCTACAGGTAATGATAAGGCTAAATGCCCTTCTACAGGCTTTTGACTTTTTTTTCTTAGCTGAAGCTTAGAATAAGATGATGGAGTTTTGGATCGAGATGCTCTTTGATCTATTTTTTGTCCTTTTATTATTTTGTACTACTATGTAACATGATTGTATCTATTCATTATTTTTTGTAATTTTACCATTCCATTCATCATTGTAATAAACACTTTGTTCAAGTACTTTTATGATATATACATATATTCCATTTGTTCAGTTACCTCTTTCTTCAGCTTATTATTCCTTTCAATTGTCTGTTTACTCTTTATGTCTATTTTATTATTCTTCCACAAGTATTTACTATTTTTTGTATCCACTGTGCTACTATGACATGAGGACATATTATCCCCATTGTATTACCCATACACTCTTATTGGTAGTCGGTTGCCTCTAGTGTATGGGGAGATGTGCCTGATGTCATGTGTCCAATTGGTCATGGGGCTTGGGAAAATTTGCATCTGGGTCTGTGACTCACAGGGGTAGATTGGGATTCTAGGAATGGTTGCAATGAACTCCTTTAATAGATGAAATGGATGGTCCTTTGCATGAAAAAATAAGAATTTGATGGGGGATACTAATAGAATTACATGGGAATTGGGTGGATTTGGTTAGTTAGATAAATTTGGTGTATGAATGGTAGTTGACACAATTGCGTATAAATTTATTACCTAACAAGGCTTTCTAAATGGTTTATATGACCTTTAAATTATTAAAATTCAAGATATCCTCTATTAATTTTACAATTATTAATGTCATTTAATAATTAACCATAATAATGATTTTATTACATAAAATATATTATGATTATTCTTAAAAAATGATATGATAAATATAAATTTAGTATCCATTTAATAAAATTTAATTCCTAAATGAATGAAAATTAACTTTTAAATAAAAATATAAGATATACGAAAAACTAATTTTATATAAAATGACCTTTTATAAATTAAGTATTTTTAATTATTATTTCCTATTAGTTATTAATTGAATGATTATTTATATATGTTTTTATGTGTTTAAAGATCATATAAGATTCATGTTTTAAAGTATATTACAATAATTTATTTTCATAATAATTATATAACTCCTCTAAAACTTATTCTTTGAAAAAATACTAGTTTAATTTATATGTGGAAATTAATCATCATCATAAATGGTTTATTTTCAATAAATAAAAATAATATAATCATAGTTAAATAATTTGGACCTATTGAAACTAAATATAAAGTTCATTTTCTCAACATAGTTAATATTTTCTGGGAAAATTGATTTTAACATTTTCACACATAAACCCCTTTTTATATAAACTCAAAAAATACATCTTTTTTTAATATCTTTATAAAGAATTTCAAAATGAATTAAATATTTTTAAAATAAAGTGATGAAATTATGAAATTAAACATAAAAATATACTTGTGAATATTGTCTCTTTAGTGTGTGTCTGTGTGAGTGTGTGTTGTCCGATAGTTTAGGATATCATGTTTACCTGCTAAGGTAGGGTCTTTGGTATTTCATTCTCCCCCAAATCATAATTTTTCCTAAATTTTTTTGTATATATTAGCTATTGAACAAATGTGTATAATAACTCCTTATAGATTCTTTAGGCTCTCATATTTCCTTTTATAACATTTTGTTTCTCTGACAGACTTCTACGAATCATGTTGTCTGATTCTATAGCACTTTCTCTTTGGTGTCGATAATCTAGATAGATTCTTCATTATAATAAAATTCATGCTCAAACTCTATTCCCTCATATGTGAGAACATGTGTTGGATCCATCATATATATCCTCAATAATTAAACATGGAAGATGCCCTAAACTTTATAAAAGTTGGGCTACATATCTAATCGGGAAACTACAACTTTGATCTATTACATCATTTTAAAAGTTCCAACGTTACTAGGTCTTAACATACAATTTTTAACAACTACTACAAAACTTCAAGAATACATGATCCCCAACTTGAAATTCCTTGTCTTTCTTTTAATTATCATTACAAAACTTGTGTTTTCTCTGGGATGATTTAATATGATCTTGAATAGTCAATATAATAACAATTCTCTACTCAACAAGATCTGGGCCAACTAACATTCATTCTCTAACTTATAACAAATAGGTTGGAGTAATAATCCTCTTCCCATAAAATTCTTCATATGGTTCCATCTATATGTTTGAATGGAAGTTATTATGGAAAGAAAATTCCACCAAATATTGATATTGATCTCAGATACCTTATGAGTCAGGAGAACATTATCTCATCATATCATCCATAGTCTAGATATTCCTTTTATATATCCCATCAATCTGGGCATGATAGGTCATTATTAAAATTATCTCATTTTCAAGATCCATTTGAAGTATCTATTAGAATATGGATGTGAATTGAGGTTTAGGATATGATACAGTCAATAAAGGTTCAATATAAAACCATACAGTTTCCTTAATATAGTGTTTGGGAATACAAATAAGGGGTAGAAATTCTACAACATATATGAAATTTTCATAATTGGTAAGATAATAAATGGGGACCCATATAGAATCATACATACATGGAACCTGTCAAATTCTGTTGAAAAATTCCATTGTTATATTGTCCCACTTCCATATATTTATAGGAATAGGTTTCCAGAATACCTTAGGATGTTGTATCTCGTATCTTACCTTTTATGATACTAATCATATGGACACATAGTCTATAATTTTCTACTTTATACCATCCCACAAAAAATGTTCTCTCAAATCCCTATACATCTTTGTGCTACAAAGGTGTATAGAGAAATTTAAGTTTTGGGATTCCTCTAAAAGCTCCCTCTTCAATTCTGATATGGATATAACACTTATTATCTTCCCAAAATCCAATAATACATCTCTATACTAGATCTGTCACGACCCGTCCTCGGGGCCCGTGCCGTGACTACCCCAAGCCCGCCTTCCATAGGCCAGGGGCTGGCGACTAGCACCAAAGGCGTAAAATCCCGATAACTGGGAAGGCATTGCCTTTATAAAGAAAACAAGCACCACAGAGTAAAAGCGGAAGTAAAACACTAAGTACAAAAAGAAGAGCTGAAAAGTAAAAAGGGGCCGGAAATACAAGCCCAACTGTAAAGTACAACTCGAAAGGGAAAACAGCGACTAAAAAGTAAAGCTGCTACGCTGAGATGTCCACTGGAAATCCCACCTGAAGGGTGGGTACAGATAGCTCCTCTGCTCCTCGGGTCCCGCCATCCGCTCCGAGTATGTCCCGCCCGGCGGTCCACCTCCGGGTACCGCCTCGTCGTATAGTCCACCTCCAGGTACCGTCCAGTCCTCGAACCTTCGGCTTCTGTCAGCACTGTCCGTCGTCTGCAACCAACACAACGAGGTGCGGGCATAGCCCGTGCAGGGGTGAGTATAACGATACTCAGTAGGGACCCCGAGACCCTCAAGGTCTCACTAAAACCAACAAGGATAAACACAAGAAGATCTCAACAGATAAATTCTACTTAGGTATATGCCCATACATATACCTAAGTTATCAAGTAACCCATCTCAATCATGAGGAAACACAAGGATTGTGAAAACGACGGATAACCACTACTCGGGTATATGCCCATACATATACCAAAGTTAGCAAGTGACCCATCTCAATCATGAGGTAAACACAAGGTCAACAGTCTCAGCTCAAACCAGGATTTTCATTATCGAAACCGTAACTGCTGAAGAGCTCCGTCTCTAGAGTGTACAGTGGTCCTGTCACGACTCCGAGGCTGCCGCTCACTAACCTAGGACTGCTGAAGTACTCCTCCTGTCGAGTACTGCGGGTTTGCGGCCAACTACCTGGCGCTCCGTCTGCTGAGGGTCTGTCGCCAAATACCGGGCGCTACCCAGATAGCCTACTGAGGTACTCCTCCTGATGAGTACCGCGGGTCTGCTGCCAACTACCAGGCGCTCCGTCCGCCGTGGGTCTGCCGCCAAATACCGGGCGCTCCGTCCACTGGGCTAGTCGACTCACTCCAAGTCGAGTCGGTCAAGCAGTCGTCAGGTCTCAGCCGGCTACACGGTCTCCGTACTCTTCACGCTCGTCTCCACCGTCGCGGGTCTGTCGCTACAACCAAGCGCACACACTCCGTAGAGTATCGCGGGTCCGCCGCTACAACCAAGCGCTCCACCGCCAAGGATCTGCTGCTGCATCCAAGCGCACCACCACTGTCAAGTACCACGGGTCCGCTCCACGAGCTACTGGTCGATACTCCAAGTATCACAAGGTCCCGCGAAGAAGTGTCTCAAAGAACCGTCTCGTCACAGGGGTCTCAACGCAACAGACGGCGCGTCGATCGGACGCCCGGTCTGTGAGTTATTAGCCTTTTCGTCCCAGGGGCCCGGTTGGTTTCGTGAGCGAAACCAATCCCGGCCGTATCTCAACTGCACCCCGAACTCCCACAGGGAATACTAAAAGGGACCGTTACTCAACGTAACCACCAACGCCGCTGACGGCTCGTCAAGCGGACGTCCTGTCTGAAAGATATCAGCTTTCTCGTTCCAGGGGCCCGGTTGGATTTCGGGTACAATCCAACCCGGCCATACTCCGACTGTACCCAAAACTCGGGCGGAGTATGTCAAAAGTTCCGTCTCATCAAGAGGAAGTCAACAAAACAGACGGCGCGTCAATCGGACGCCCGGTCTGTGAGTTATTGGCTTTTTCGTCTCCGGGGCCCGGTTGGTTTTTAAGGCAAAACCAACCCGACCGTACTCCACCTGCGTCCAAACCTCGGGCGGAGTATGCCAAAAGATCCGTCTCATTAAGAGGAACGCAACGCGACTGACGGCGCGTCAATCGGACGTTCGTGGCTCAAGATATGAGCGTTTCCGCTCCGAAGGCCCGGTTGGTTCCGTGAACGAACCAACCCGGCCGAACTCAAAGTAACCCGAAACCTTGAGTGCGATATACCGAAACGACCGTCTCGATCCAAGGATCGCGTTTCCGCTGACGGTTCGTCGATCGGAGGTCCGAGGCTCATGTTACGAGCCAAAAACCAAATCTGGTTCGAAACGGGGGGTCCGGGTCCGGGCCGACCCGGCCCGACCCCCCCCTGGGCGGCGCGGTGGCCGGCGGCGGCGGACGGCGGCGGCGGCGGACGGCGGCGGCGGGCGGCAACGCGGCGGCGCGGCGGCGGGCCGCGGTGGCGGCGGCGGCGGGCCGCGGTGGCGGCGGCGGCGGGCCGCGGCGGCGGCGCTTGGCGCCGCACGTGGGTGATCACGCGGGGGGCAAGGCCCCCGCTTTGCTTCAAGTGGCGCGGCCTTTGTGCGGCGCCTGGGTAACAAAAACCGCCCCACGTGGGGGCCGGTTTTGGAGGGACAAACCGGGGGGCTGCTGCCCCCCTTTCATGGAACCGCCCCCCTCTTAAAGAGGGGGGTTTTATGTGCTGGCCGGGGGAATTATTTCCCCCGGTTTTAAGACGTCCGGCCGGCCAGCTGGCCGGCCGGTTTTCTCCAACGGGACCGGATATTCCGGTCCCCTCCTCGGCTTCCGACGCCGGCGGCCCGGCCGCCGGTCTCCTCTTCCGCCGCGGCCCGGAACCGGCCGCGGTCTTCTCGTCCCGCCGCGGCCCGGAACCGGCCGCGGCGTTCGTCATCCGGCGCGGTGCGACGACACCGCGCCCCATGCCGTGCTTTGATTCTTTTCAACGCGGCGCGACAGCGCCGCGTTCTTGAAGATTTTTCCTCGGCGTGGCGCGACGGTGCCGCGTAAATTAAACGCACGGTAATCCGCGTGGTGCGACGACACCACGCCTCTTTGCTTCCATCGCAAGAATTAAGCATGAACGAAGGAGGGGGTTCAGCCGTGTTCATGCGGTCCGGCCCCCTCACGTTAAGCAAATAACTCAACTTAAACATTCAAAGTCTCATGTTAGACATGCGAGATCCATGTTCAAGAAATGGAATAAATAAAGAATAAAACAACAACCCCTACCTCGGGTTCAAGATTCGAAGAATCGTCTACGTTCCGCGGAAGACGGTGTCGCGGAGGTCGGGCGTCGCGGTCGTCGTTCGTCAAATCCGTTGACGAAGTGTTATGCCCGAAGAGACACGACGTTGGCGGATCTTAGTTTGCCGACGAAGAAGGTCCGAGGAGGAAGCGGCGTTCCCTTTTGTTGACACCGAGGACGAAGAAGAGAGGCGTCGTTCTTCGTCGGAGCTTGAAGATGAAGAGGAGCTCTCAAAAAGCTCTCAAGGGAATAAACAAAACAACCCAAAAACAAATAAGATTACATCTTATTTTATTAACACATAACTCAAAAGAATTTCAAATGTTTGAAATTCAAAAGAGTTTAACTCCCCAAAATTAAATAAGTAACTTAAGCCATTAAAGAGGGGGGTTAAGGATGTTGAGAGAATTTGAAAAGAAAAAGGGGTTCGTGTGGGCCCCACCACACTTAATCCTCCCAAGGGAGGTTAAGTGGGTGTGGGTCCCATTTCCAACCTCCTTTGGTAGGTTTCTAAAATAAGTTAACATAAAATTTGTCTTACTCAATTTTATTTAACTTAACTGAAAAACCCCAAAACTAACTTTCAACCCGCAACAAACGCAACTCCCTAAAAGGTCTCTTTAAGCGAATAACGGCGTTGCGAGTTCATCGGTGCCCTCGGATTTCAATTCTGAGCACCGGATCAAAAGTTAGAAATTCCCGCTCGTTCGTTCACTGAACGTACCCGAGCCAAACTTCGGAAATTAATTCCGGGCACTCCGGGCCTCGGAATCAGGTGCCGTCTGAAACCGCGCTCTTGTAAAATTCTAAAGAAAATTAAGAAAAAATTTCTCTTGAATTTTACGGGTCTTTACATTACTCCCACCTCAGGGCTTTACGTCCCCGTAAAGCTACAACAAAAACTAGGGAAACAAAAGAGGGTACTGAGCACGCATCTGAGCCTCCCGCTCCCATGTGCTCTCCTGGAAATTTCCCGTGCCGCCATCTGTTGCGCACAAGAGGAATCGATCGCCCATGTAGGACCCACTCTGTCGATTCTCTATCTCCACCGGGACCTCCGTAAAAGTCACCCCATCGTCAACGATGTGCGTCGGGTCGTGCACGTATCTTCTCAGCTGAGACACGTGTAAGACGTCGTGCACCCGATGCAACTGAGGTGGTAGAGCCAGGCGATAAGCCACCTCGCCAATCCTGCTGAGAAACTGGAAGGGTCCGATGAAGCGCGGAGATAACTTGCCGCCTCGGCCAAATCTCCGAATACCACGTCGAGGTGAGACCCGCAAGAAGACGTGGTCGCCATCCTCGAACTCCAGTGGCCTCCGCCTCCTGTCAGCGTATGACTCCTGCTGGCTCTAATCTGTCCTCATCTGCTCCTGGATGACATGGACCTCCTCTGACGTGGCCCGGACCATCTCTGGTCCCACAAGAGCTGCGAGATTTCTTCTTTGCCGATAAGAGAAACCTGGTCTCATCCCCTGGATGAACCACATTCTTTGCCTAAAACAGTCAATCCTAACATGGATGATACTAATCCATACCAAGGATGACGTCGTAAGGCCTCGACGCTACTACTAAGAGATCCAATCGTTACTCTCGCCTCCAAGGGTTGAGTCACACTGTCGGCATCAGTGTGTGATAACTGGGTCTCCTCCAGTAGATGTCTCACAAGTGAGGGTCAAGTCAACAGTCAACTTGAACCTCTTAGTAACATCACAAAAGAGGACAGGAAAGAAAACATCACAAAGGTATGCGTCTTTTATTATTGCAGCTCATATTACAAGACGCTACACAAAAGCAACATCAACATGGAACTAGAAGTACAAGGGACGTATCCACTAGTTCCGCTCCTGTCCACCTGCTTTACTGTTGCTCAAGCATTTGTCGCTGCCTCAACCTCGGTGGCTCCCTCCAAGCCTGCGGATCGAGGTGTCGGACAGTCACGTGCCAGGTGACCCTTTCCGCGGCATGAGTAACACAACCTGGTCCTTGCACGGCTAGCTCTGTTCCCACTCCGGGTGCCCTGCACCACCGGTCCTAAAACCCGAGATCGCCCATCTGCTAGTCTGGTCCTCCTGGACCTCTGCATCATCTGTCTACTGCCCACAGATGACTCGGCTTCTGATCGAAAAACACGAGGCAAAGGCAGAATCTCCTGTACACGCTCGGGGTGTAGAGATACTGGCACAAACTCCACCCTGAAGAAGGTCTCGAAGTCTTCCCATGCGAAGTTCATCTCATCGCAAAACTGAAACAAGTGGCTCCACCACCTACCTGCTGCTGCGTGTAGTAGGCTCGCAGCGAGGATCACCATGAGGTCTGCTGGTGTCCTCACTAGCCTAAACACTCGTACCACTGCCTCCAGCCAGTCCTTTGCAGCCTGGGGGTCCGTCTCCCCGCGAAACCTGGGCGGTCGCTGGCGCTGAAACTCATGCAGTGCGCTGAGGCGACGTGCATCGTCAGCGGCTGCTGCTGGAAGCATCGGGGGCTCGGCGGGTAGAGCTACCGCCGGTGCCACTGCTGACAAAGGGCCCCGCACCGAGGCCTCGTCGCTCGGTGGACTGTCGTCACGTTCGATTCTCGGAACCCTAGCTGGCTGCCGTCGTGGGGCCATCCTGAAAGAAACAACGTAACACGATCAAACAATTATACCTGGTGAGCTGACCTGGTTTGAGCTGTTTTAAGGGGAAAAACTTTTGAAAACACACACGCAATCAGTGTTTTCGTGCACAAAGTCGGAAATCAGTTGTCAGGGTCCTGGTGTATGGATACGTCGGCCGCCCGCACCAACACTGGACTCCCTGAACTGAAAACCACACTCGGTACCCTTAACACTATTGCTTCACAGAAAGAAAGATCAGAGTCTGCGGTAGAACCGACCACCTCTGATACCAATTTGTCACGACCCGTCCTCGGGGCCCGTGCCGTGACTACCCCAAGCCCGCCTTCCATAGGCCAGGGGCTGGCGACTAGCACCAAAGGCGTAAAATCCCGATAACTGGGAAGGCATTGCCTTTATAAAGAAAACAAGCACCACAGAGTACAAGCGGAAGTAAAACACTAAGTACAAAAAGAAGAGATGAAAAGTAAAAAGGGGCCGGAAATACAAGCCCAACTGTAAAGTACAACTCGAAAGGGAAAACAGCGACTGAAAAGTAAAGCTGCTACGCTGAGATGTCCACTGGAAATCCCACCTGAAGGGTGGGTACAGATAGCTCCTCTGCTCCTCGGGTCCCGCCATCCGCTCCGAGTATGTCCCGCCCGGTGGTCCACCTCCGGGTACCGCCTCGTCGTATAGTCCACCTCCAGGTACCGTCCAGTCCTCGAACCTTCGGCTTCTGTCAGCACTGTCCGTCGTCTGCAACCAACACAACGAGGTGCGGGCATAGCCCGTGCAGGGGTGAGTATAACGATACTCAGTAGGGACCCCGAGACCCTCAAGGTCTCACTAAAACCAACAAGGATAAACACAAGAAGATCTCAACAGATAAATTCTACTTAGGTATATGCCCATACATATACCTAAGTTATCAAGTAACCCATCTCAATCATGAGGAAACACAAGGATTGTGAAAACGACGGATAACCACTACTCGGGTATATGCCCATACATATACCAAAGTTAGCAAGTGACCCATCTCAATCATGAGGTAAACACAAGGTCAAAAGTCTCAACTCAAACCAGGATTTTCATTATCGAAACCGTAACTGCTGAAGAGCTCCGTCTCTAGAGTGTAAAGTGGTCCTGTCACGACTCCGAGGCTGCCGCTCACTAACCTAGGACTGCTGAAGTACTCCTCCTGTCGAGTACTGCGGGTTTGCGGCCAACTACCTGGCGCTCCGTCCGCTGAGGGTCTGTCGCCAAATACCGGGCGCTACCCAGATAGCCTACTGAGGTACTCCTCCTGATGAGTACCGCGGGTCTGCTTCCAACTACCAGGCGCTCCGTCCGCCGTGGGTCTGCCGCCAAATACCGGGCGCTCCGTCCACTGGGCTAGTCGACTCACTCCAAGTCGAGTCGGTCAAGCAGTCGTCAGGTCTCAGCCGGCTACACGGTCTCCGTACTCTGCACGCTCGTCTCCACCGTCGCGGGTCTGTCGCTACAACCAAGCGCACACACTCCGTAGAGTATCGCGGGTCCGCCGCTACAACCAAGCGCTCCACCGCCAAGGATCTGCTGCTGCATCCAAGCGCACCACCACTGTCAAGTACCACGGGTCCGCTCCACGAGCTACTGGTCGATACTCCAAGTATCACAAGGTCCCGCGAAGAAGTGTCTCAAAGAACCGTCTCGTCACAGGGGTCTCAACGCAACAGACGGCGCGTCGATCGGACGCCCGGTCTGTGAGTTATTAGCCTTTTCGTCCCAGGGGCCCGGTTGGTTTCGTGAGCGAAACCAATCCGGGCCGTATCTCAACTGCACCCCGAACTCCCATAGGGTATACTCAAAGGGACTGTAACTCAACGTAACCACCAACGCCGCTGACGGCTCGTCAAGCGGACGTCCTGTCTGAAAGATATCAGCTTTCCCGTTCCAGGGGCCCGGTTGGATTTCGGGTACAATCCAACCCGGCCATACTCCGACTGTACCCAAAACTCGGGCGGAGTATGTCAAAAGTTCCGTCTCATCAAGAGGAAGTCAACAAAACAGACGGCGCGTCAATCGGATGCCCGGTCTGTGAGTTATTGGCTTTTTCGTCTCCGGGGCCCGGTTGGTTTTTTAAGGCAAAACCAACCCGACCGTACTCCACCTGCGTCCAAACCTCGGGCGGAGTATGCCAAAAGATCCGTCTCATTAAGAGGAACGCAACGCGACTGACGGCGCGTCAATCGGACGTTCGTGGCTCAAGATATGAGCGTTTCCGCTCCGAAGGCCCGGTTGGTTCCGTGAACGAACCAACCCGGCCGAACTCAAAGTAACCCGAAACCTTGAGTGCGATATACCGAAACGACCGTCTCTATCCAAGGATCGCGTTGCCGCTGACGGTTCGTCGATCGGAGGTCCGAGGCTCAAGTTACGAGCCAAAAACCAAATCTGGTTCGAAACGGGGGGTCCGGGTCCGGGCCGACCCGGCCCGACCCCCCCTGGGCGGCGCGGTGGCCGGCGGCGGCGGACGGCGGCGGCGGACGGCGGCGGCGGACGGCGGCGGCGGGCGGCAGCACGGCGGGCGGCAGCGCGGCGGCGCGGCGGCGGGCCGCGGTGGCGGCGGCGGCGGGCCGCGGTGGCGGCGGCGGCGGGCCGCGGTGGCGGCGGCGGCGGGCCGCAGCGGCGGCACTTGGCGCCGCACGTGGGTGATCACGCGGGGGGCAAGGCCCCCGCTTTGCTTCAAGTGGCGCGGCCTTTGTGCCGCGCCTGGGTAACAAAAACCGCCCCACGTGGGGGCCGGTTTTGGAGGGACAAACCGGGGGGCTGCTGCCCCCCTTTCATGGAACCGCCCCCCTCTTAAAGAGGGGGGTTTTATGTGCTGGCCGGGGGAATTATTTCCCCCGGTTTTAAGACGTCCGGCCGGCCAGCTGGCCGGCCGGTTTTCTCCAACGGGACCGGATATTCCGGTCCCCTCCTCGGCTTCCGACGCCGGCGGCCCGGCCGCCGGTCTCCTCTTCCGCCGCGGCCCGGAACCGGCCGCGGTCTTCTCGTCCCGCCGCGGCCCGGAACCGGCCGCGGCGTTCGTCATCCGGCGCGGTGCGACGGCACCGCGCCCCTTGCCGTGCTTTGATTCTTTTCAACGCGGCGCGACGGCGTCGCGTTCTTGAAGATTTTTCCTCGGCGTGGCGCGACGGTGCCGCGTAAATTAAACGCACGGTAATCCGCGTGGTGCGACGACACCACGCCTCTTTGCTTCCATCGCAAGAATTAAGCATGAACGAAGGAGGGGGTTCAGCCGTGTTCATGCGGTCCGGCCCCCTCACGTTAAGCAAATAACTCAACTTAAACATTCAAAGTCTCATGTTAGACATGCGAGATCCATGTTCAAGAAATGGAATAAATAAAGAATAAAACAACAACCCCTACCTCGGGTTCAAGATTCGAAGAATCGTCTACGTTCCGCGGAAGGCGGTGTCGCGGAGGTCGGGCGTCGCGGTCGTCGTTCGTCAAATCCGTTGACGAAGTGTTATGCCCGAAGAGACACGACGTTGGCGGATCTTCGTTTGCCGACGAAGAAGGTCCGAGGAGGAAGCGGCGTTCCCTTTTGTTGACACCGAGGACGAAGAAGAGAGGCGTCGTTCTTCGTCGGAGCTTGAAGATGAAGAGGAGCTCTCAAAAAGCTCTCAAGGGAATAAACAAAACAACCCAAAAACAAATAAGATTACATCTTATTTTATTAACACATAACTCAAAAGAATTTCAAATGTTTGAAATTCAAAAGAGTTTAACTCCCCAAAATTAAATAAGTAACTTAAGCCATTAAAGAGGGGGGTTAAGGATGTTGAGAGAATTTGAAAAGAAAAAGGGGTTCGTGTGGGCCCCACCACACTTAATCCTCCCAAGGGAGGTTAAGTGGGTGTGGGTCCCATTTCCAACCTCCTTTGGTAGGTTTTTAAAATAAGTTAACATAAAATTTGTCTTACTCAATTTTATTTAACTTAACTGAAAAACCCCAAAACTAACTTTCAACCCGCAACAAACGCAACTCCCGAAAAGGTCTCTTTAAGCGAATAACGGCGTTGCGAGTTCATCGGTGCCCTCGGATTTCAATTCCGAGCACCGGATCAAAAGTTAGAAATTCCCGCTCGTTCGTTCACTGAACGTACCCGAGCCAAACTTCGGAAATTAATTCCGGGCACTCCGGGCCTCGGAATCAGGTGCCGTCTGAAACCGCGCTCTTGTAAAATTCTAAAGAAAATTAAGAAAAAATTTCTCTTGAATTTTACGGGTCTTTACAAGATCTATATATATTGGATCCTCATTTATCCATATCAAGGTCATAACTCCATGGCCCCTCTAACTCAATACATCATACACCTTGTTTGCCTTCCCAGTGTGGTCGATTATTGAACAATTATATTTCTAGAGTAGTTCTAACCATCTTTTTTCCTCATTTTAGGCTTACACTAAGAGAAGATATAATTAAAACTCTTATGGTCAATATATATATATCACATGTTTCACTATATAGGTAGTGTATCCATATTTTCAAAGTAATGATTACAACTTCAAACTTGTTTTTAATATTTGGATAGTTTTGTTAAATGATTTTAATTTACCTCGATGCATAAGAAATCACTCTATCATTCTACACAAGTAAATAACCAATTCCATCATTCAATACATCATTATATATTACGAATATATCCTTACCTAATGGAAGATTTAATACTGATTTATTAATCAAACTCCTCTTCATATCTTCAAAACATTCCTCACATTCCCATGACCATGTGAATTTTTCCCCTTTATCTGTTATCTTTGTTAATGGGTTGGATAACAAGGAAAAATATCAAAAAAACCATGGATAGTAACACTCTAATCCCAAGAAACATTCAGATCTCATTTATGCTCACTAGCATATCCATATTTGAATGTATTAGTCTTTGAAGGGTAAACCGATATTGTATCCTCAAAGGTAATATGGCCATGAAAAAAACATCATTTATCTAAAATTCACACTTACTATATTTCTGAGAATTTTTTTTTCTTGAGGTTTTATAGAATTACTTGAATATGAATCTCATGTTATTCATAGCTTTTAGAGTAAATTGGTATATCATTAAGGAATAACACCACAAAGTTAACAAGAAAATCCATGAACACTATATTTAAAATATACATAAATACAGTAGGTTCATTAGTCAATCAAAAAGTAATTACCATAAAATCAGAATTTCGACACCTTGTTTAAAATGTTAGATTCGATATACCATCATTTTTTACCCTTATCTTATGATAACCAATGCCTCGGTCATCCTTTAAAAATTATTGGGATCCTTGGATTTGATCAAATAAGTCATTATTGTGTGGTAAAGGAAAATTATTCTTTATATTAATTATAAAAATTTACCTATAATTGATACATAGTCTCATATACTCATCCTTTCTTAAAATAAATAAAACTGTACATTCACATAATGAAACACAATGGGATATAAATCCATTAGCATTCAACTCATGTGGTTATTTCATTAAATCCACTGACTCCACAGGTTCCATTGTGTAATGAGTTTTATATATATGCATGGCATCAGGAATGATTTTGATGAAGAACTAAAATTTATAATATGGTGGATGTCCAGGTAATTCTTCAAGAAATATATAAAAAAAATTGTACTACAGGTATATCCTCTATTCTGGATATATCTTCCTCATCCATAGATCACACTTGATTTTCCTCTCTATCCAAAATTGGATTATGTAAATCTACAGGGGGGATCGATAAATGATTTAGATTATGAAATTTTTCTTATAAATATATTATATTCTACCCCACCATCATCAATTTTAATCTAATTAATTTTTAAATAAATTTTTACTTTATACTTCGAAATTCAATCCATGAAAAGGATTATATCATAGTCAACTATATGTATAATAAAACATTTTTCAAATAGGGTACCTCAATGAATCATAATTAGAACTTCCAAAAATACATAGTTTTTATAAGACTCTCACGTGGTGTATTAATTGATAACTCCCTTTCTAGGGTTTTTTGAAAAAATCATTGCTTTTTTAAAACATGGAAGATAAAATAGAATATGAAGCTCTAAAATGAAATGAAACATTTTCTAACAATGAGGAAATAATCAAAGTATCTACCACCACATCATTAGATACATTTACTTTGGTTGTAGTAACCACATAATCATGGTCTTTCTCTCTATGAATTTTTGAAAGAAAATTACATTGAATTTGGGGGAGTTGGTTTACATAATTTCGTTTCACCCTACAGTTAAGGAATTTAACATCAATATATGATGACTTTCCCTTTCATTGGTGATCTTGATATACTTTTTCACCAAAATTAGAATAAAATCATGTTAATTACCTACAAGCCTCATGCCATTTCATTAAATAGTTATCACATGTGGGAAATCTCACCCTTTATTTCACTTTTACTCATTGTTCTTCTCATTATTCTCAGTTGTCCTCTTATTATCTTGATTACCCCTTAATAAATATTTCTTCGAGAACTATTTTTCCATTTTAAGGGCCTTGAGACTCTATCCTCATATAAATAAAAGTTATGAGAGAACAATTCCCATAAAATACACATCTTTAACCCAATAAAAAAGGATCAATCTTGCTTTCTAGTCTATATAGATAGTTTTCATCATGCATGGATAACCTTGAAAAGATAAAAACTTTTTCAAAAACATTTCACTCTCCCTTTTATCTAATATTGAGTAACTTACTTTCCATTTACTCTCTATTATAACAAGAAAAGAATTTTTAATAGAATACCACCTTAAATGTACCACATTCCATGCAATTGATCTCATCTTTCACCTTAGTGTTTTGAATTAGAGACCATAGTTGATCTGTATCTCCCTTTAGATGATATATCTCCCAGATGACCTTCCCCATTTCAATAGTCCCCAATGTGAGAAATATATTCTCTTAGGACATGATCAATTGTTCATCTACCAATAAATTAGTATTTACACTAAATTCTGGAAGTTTTTTATAAATGAAGTGATCGAGCATTGTAATGCCTTGTTGCAAATCAGAAGGCCACTCTATGTAGGAACTAAAAAATATTTAACTTTTTCCCATAGGGGCATATCTGTTAGTATATGTACATTTTATTTTTGTAAAATGTTTTAACAACATATATGTATCTACCACTAAATTTATGGTTAAAAATATTTCTTTAATTGTTATTGAGAGATATAAATTAGTTATATTTCAATTATAATATTAACTAAAGATAACATATATGTTGTTCAAAATGTTTAGTAACAGATTTATAACAAATTTACCTATTGGTAATTGAAATATCAACACTTAATATCTATTTATGAATTATTTATTAAATGGAAAATTATTTTACATAAATATAATATCTGATGGAAAAGCTATACTGCATTTATTAAACTAATTATATATAATATAGTTTTTATAATTATTACATAATAATTATAAAATTCAGTATTATAAAACCATATAAAAGATATCTGGAGATGGTACATGGAAACCAAAAAATACGCCAACCAAACCACAACCATGAATTTGATTTTATGACTTCATTTCATTCAATCCAATAAACCATGGTCACACACAATCCAAAACACAATCAAGGTCCAATAAATGTTTTTCACATAAACCCAACAAAATAGAGGAATGGATCACGAACTAAAATCCACATCACACAACACTTCCTCCAAACACTTCCAAATTTACACACTACATATAATAAGATAAAATCCTTGAATATGGTCCACCATCAGCGGACCTTCATTATTAAGGAACACCAAGGACCAATATTTTAAATCATAATGGATCCATAAAAATAAACCTCAAAAAATACTGGTTGTAAACATCCATAATTATTACCAAACCCAATAATAATAAAACATTGTGAATCAAAACCTAGAACAAACTAACCAAAACAAACATAACAAAACATGATAGTAACAGCTAGTACAAGGATGGCCCAAAAGATTATGTAGAGTCAACAAATGCATAGTAATTCACTAGAACCTATATAAAAACACCTAATAATAAAATAGAAACCTTCAAAAATATACTCATAAAATAAGAATGACAAAGGTAATAAATTTCTACAAAAAAGAGAAATCATGGTATCACCGGAAAAATAATATCATTGATGAAATAAGGGATTATCGACAATGAGTTAACTTCAAATTCTAATGTTTAAATTATGAACTCTTCTCAAATATTTAAATGATAATTTAGAATGAATAACCTTCCATTGATATTTTTTACAGAAATAATAGAAAATATTAGAAATAATATAACAATGGGGAAGATAATGTCAGCAACTAAAAACCAGATAATATAAAGTATTATAAATTATTCATCCTTTATGTAGAAGTTATATTCCACATAAAAATGTACAACTGATTTTCTATAAGTAGATTTAAATAATAGTTTCCAATCATACCCAATATAATTTATAAACACTCCCACTAAAGTATCATTTAAAAAAGTCTTTTAAACAAAGATAAAAAATAGTGAAGTCATTTCTCACTATCTTATGTTTCTTCTAATACATGATAGTATTGTTAAGCTTTGAAGGCCACAACCATTTGTGAAAATACCTCTTTCCTTTTGAATTTTCAAATAGGAATACCTAATTAAACAATAACAAGCCATAAAAATTGTACTGAAGAACAAAAATAAATAACATTTCTTCATTAACATTTTATTTTTAAAATAATCACAACAATGGTACATGGAAATAAAAATAGTAACAATAAAAGTGTTTAGTTCAATAAGTTTATGGGAGGGAAGGGTAAGGATTAAATATAGAGGACGGGAGGGAAAATAAAATAACATCTCCTCATCCGGTTTAAAGGTGAGGGGAGTGAAAAGAAAATCATTTACATTGGTGGATTGAGAGGATGGAGGAAAGATCAGATAACAAATCTGAGTCAGGTTTTCAGGGGTTGAAGAGGTAAGATGATTCTTATTTATAGATATTTCTAATATATTAACCATCTCCTTAAAAATAGTTGGTTTCCTTATTTTCTATTTCCCCCCTATGAATTTATGAACTAAATAAATATTTTTCTTTCAATAAAAATAATAATTATCTTCCCCTTTCCTCCATAAAATTTCAATAGGTATGAAATTTGGTTAATAAAATACCCAACACACTACTCACCTTACCTCCTTCTAATAGAACAAAACATATAATAATGCAATGATAAAAACATGAACATTCAAGAATCTGGTAAATAGAACTCAATATAGTACTGGATAATTAAATTTTAAAAATCAGATACCCCTTCCCGGGTATATCGTTTCCCCACTAAAGTTGAAAAGTTCAGTCCTGGGATAAAAACATAAGAACCAAAAATTCAGTAAATCAAACAATTAGTAGTGGAATTATAATGTTTCATAAGTTAAAAAACAATAATTAATGGTTTTATTATCAATGAATTCAAAATGGTATATTATTCCTCAGAAATATATATTGAGGATTTCATATGTCAATATTCTGATAAATACCCCTAATATGATTAATAGCAACATTGCTGACTTCTCTAAATATTGTCATGGTAGAAATACAAAATACATGGAGAATTATATAAATGGAATTTTCTCAAGATTCAATTCACCATATTTTTCATCATTTTTGCAGCAATCAATTAATTAAATATCAGAATTTCTAGCCAGCCCAAGTTCAATTTAGAAACCCAATTTTATAGAAGGAGAAAAAAAAATTAAAATTATTTCTCTTGTGGACATTTAATTTTTTTCAAATGAAAAAAATTCATTTTTATTCATCTTGAGATCATATTTCAAACCTCTCATTAAAAAATTCATATCAAACATGATTAAAATTGATTAAATATAACCAATAATGAAACAAATTATTCATTTACAGCTACCACATTAAAGATTAATTTATGAGGAAGAAGGTGCATACATTGCATAGTATGTATGTCTTCCTACCACAGATGAGACTACTGTTGAACCCTATATAACCCATCACTACTATGTGAACAACGCTTTCATCCATCAATTTGAAATAGACATTTTCAAATGCATTTCTTGGGATTTCATGGACCACATATTCTAGGACTGTTATACAATGATGGTTTTAATAATGTTAATGTAAAAAAATTGAAATGCACGATGAAGATTAACTGTTCAAATTGTGTATGTAGTGATACATGCATTGATGTAACTATAAAACAACAATATTGACAATAAATAGATTTTCAACATGTGCCTTATTACCATGATGTCATACCAAGCTAGAAATGTTCAGTATACCATCAAGAAATCATAATGGATGAAAAAGATCAAAAAATATATAATATTGAAATAGGGGTCCATCTGAAAAAAAATTATCACAAAATTATTATAGACTCTATCAGTTAGGATAAATGAAAATGTAAAACCAATTATAAGTTGATTAATGAAGAGGTGTTTTTCTACCACCTATCTATGGGTTTTTATTTTCACACCACGACCCAACATCTTGTGGTCGTAGATATTTTTTATTTATATTTTCTTTGGGTTTCATAAAGTTAAAAAATTTATAAAATAAAAATCAAAATGAAGTAAAATAAAATAAATAGAAAATAATTTCATAATAATAATATTATTATTATGGTCAATAATAGAATTTTTATAAGGTTTATTATTATTATTAAATTATTATGAATATTGTTATTATTATCGGAGTTTATTATAATTCTTATTATTTTTATTATTATTGTTTATCAAAGTTATGTTTATTTTAGTTTAGTTTAATATATTTTATTTTTTCAATTTTATTTATTTCTTTATTTTCCCCTCTAGTTCTTCCATCCTTGTGCATCGCGCAATAGGTGTACCTCCCCACTTTGGTCACACTACACCCCTCCCTCACATCCCTTCCTCTATTTGAGAATCTCTCCAAGTTTCTTCATGAATCACACTCGAATCATTGAGGTAAGATCATCTTATCTTGTCTCCTCCTATGATTTGGTCAGTTTTCCCCACTTCGTCACTCCATTCCATTCAGACAAACACTAGGTCTTAGGTTAATCTGATGTTTTGTGGTTTGTTCTATTGATAGGGTATGCAAAAGGCCTCTCGGGTCCTCTTAGTGTGTATTCCGGCATTCATGTTGAAGGCGTAGCAGGTTGACTCATCCTAGCTTCTTGTTTCTGTTCGAGATTAGGTTTTTTCCCCTCTTGTGTTTGTCACCTTCTATTTGGGTTCCTTAGTGATTTAGGGTTCTTATAATTGTTGTATAATGTTGGTGGATCCTTTGAAGTGTTTATCTCACATGCATATGTACATGTGTATATGAATTGTATATTTTACTTGAACATTTTCCCTCATAGTTAAAGGAAAATGTACATTGGATAAAGGGTATAATTATGTTTAAATTCATGTGGATGTAAGTGAAAAGTGTCTGTCTGAGTGGTCATCGACAAATAGCATCATGTGTGAGGTAGGTTCCCAATTCCTTTATCTTTAATTATAATTTCCATTATTTCTTTATGTTCCATTAATATTATTTCCTTGGTTTTTATATGAAATGCATAAGTACTTTATATATATATATAAATGGTAGGTTGTTCTGTGCTGTAGCATCACTATATTAATTTAATTATGACTATTTGAGTTTATAAATGTTTTATTTGACTTGATTATGTGGAGCTTATGGTATTTTTGTATTTTTTGGTGTGTTGATATGTTATTAATGAATTTATGATTAAAGAAATGAAAATATTTTGTGTGTGATTTAATGTGATGTTTTAAGATGGGTTTTAGGGGTTGTTTGGATGGTGTGAAATGTGTTTTAAATGTCTTTGAGGTGTTTGTATATTTTAATGGGGGATTTTAAAGTAAATTAATCACTTTGTGAATGTCTTACTTATTTTGTGTATTGTGTAGAATTTTTAAAGTGTTTGAAAAGGTGAAAAAATTGTTTTAAAAAAATTAAAGTATGAGTGGTTTTATAAGGGGGATTGGCCTGTTGTTTTATCTAGTGTTAATTGGGTGTTTTCTTATGTTATAAAAAGGTGAATTTGGGAATGGTTTAAATGATGGAAAATGTATTTGAAAAAGTTATTTTCTATGGTGTGCATAAATTGACCAAGGCGATGTTTTGTAAATAAGGATGTTTTCATGGAAGTGTTTGGACTTTTTGTGAATGTAGAGGTGTGGTGTGTGCTAATGTGAACATTAACTTGAGAATAAGTGAAACCCTAGGTACCTAGGTGGAAGGACTAGGACTAGTACACTAGATGATATGTAAGTGGTTCATCCCATTTTCATCTTTCATGATTAATGTTACAACACTAACTAAATACTTGTGATGATTAGAGACCACTAAGTTATGGGTGTTTTTTATAATAGTGGATCGTGCATAAGAACATTGGCTGTTGCGGCACTTATTCCACATTTTAATTGAGCTAAAAGGTCTATAAGGTCCCATATTTGGTAGTTACCAATAATGATTTCCCATGGTTCTTGTTTGTGTCATAATTCATTTGATGTGATTTTCTTTTCTATTGATCATGCTTGTTTCCCCGTTATGAAAACCAAATTTTAATATTCATTGCTCCCCTTTCATTTTGAAATTTTAATGCATGATTGTATTATATTTTGAAAATATAGTTGAAGAGATATAAATTCTTTAAAAACAGTAAACTTGTTACTAGGTTTTAAAAATACTAAAAAAACTTATTTCAATATTTATTATTTTCAAACTAGCATGATTGGGTTTATTTTTAAATGAAAAGGAAAAGGGAGTTATTATCCCTTGGATTTCCTAATGGGAATCTTTGTGCTCACATCTACTTTACTTTTCATTTTCTAGTTCTATTCTTGGATCTCTCATGGATCGAGCATGGTTCTATGTTCGGTGGTGACCCATGGGGTCACTTGGAGGTATGTCGAGCTGGTTATCTTTATTTTATTTTCTAATATTAGTGTTTACTTGTTATTACGATTTATTTCTATTTATCTATCTTTTATTTTCTTGTATATATCGTTCTGAACTTTTTGTTTTGATTTTCGACACTAGTTTCCTGCCCGTGGGGATTGGGAACGCCCTTTGGGTCTTATCACGGGCTTACTCGGGTGACCGGCTCAGGGTCAACCTGGGTTGGTTTGTAAAAAAATGATATCATATGGGACCCTTGTTATTTGGAGTGTCAGGTATCTTGGTGATTAGTTGTATAGGGACTCGAAAGGTAGTGCGGGAAGGAAGTTAATAACCCTTTCTCATCCCAAGACTCAAGTTTCCTGAGGTATTCTGGGATTTCAATTTTTATTTTTCTTGGTATTTGTGGATAAAGGATGACAACGAAAGTGATCTAGAGTTATGTGATGAGATTTCATATAGTAGTGACCCATGTACATCCAGAGTGCACAATCTAAGATACTTTTTGTGTATGATGCTCGCTCGGAGCATGGTCTGCTAAGTCATGTCACATGTTGGGCATAGACACCAGACCCTTATTATTCAAATTTTTGATGTGAGATATGTTTGGGATTAGTTTAGACTGACATGAATGGATTTAAAAAATTAAAATGGTTCTTATAAAGGGGTTTTTCAAAAGGGAATGTGGTTTTATAATAGAAAATTGGTTTTGAAATAGAAATTTTTTTCTTTTAATGGAATGTGTGGTTTTAAAGGATATAATGGGAGGTATTTTGGAAGTTTTTTTTGGGTCTTAGTAACAATTTATGGAATGTGAATTGGAAAATGATAGGTAATTTGAAAATGTATTAGTTTAATTATAAATGATTTTTCAAATTGGTTTAGAATTTGTTCTTTACATTGAATGATCTTTTTTGGAAATGAGAATTGTTTTGAATTGACCTTTGGTATTCTTATGAGGGATCACATATATAGAGGTATGCTTGTGGCACAGGGATAATTGGGGGTATTTGCGGAAGGGTGATTTAGATATCACAATGGTATATATATGTGTGAGACATCATGGAATACCAATGGGGGATATTTACGTTTTCTTGTTTTCCAAAAAAATGGTTTTCAAAAGGGGTAATTTAAATGTTTGAAATGTGATTGAGAAATTTTTTAGTGTTCTATTTTCATGTTTGGTGTCCTTTTTTAATCTCTTAGATTTTCCATACAGAATTGTGGTCAGAATGGGGGTTTGAGTTTTAGTTTCAATTTTTGATTGAAGTGTGTAACTTTGATTTCTGATGATATTTGATTTGTCTTCATGCCAATTTTTTTAGTGTGCCACCTAGAAAAGTCCTAAAGGGTTCTATTGATTATCTTTTAGTTGTTGGTTCTACCCAGACTCTTAGCGGAGTGGTGAAATTGAGTTCTTTTTTGTTTGTGTCCATTTTCTGTGGTAATAATTATCTATTAAAGGAAACATATTGGATTGGGGAAATAGTTGGTGTTATCTAGTTATTGGGAACTCCCAAAGCTATGAGAGCTCGTCATGGTTCGATTTCATTTGAGGGTTCAACTTTAGACTAGTGGAGGAGATAATCCCAACATCGTTGCATGGTAGGAGGTCTTGGAGGGTGTTTAAGACCACTCTTATTCGATGGTTTCTAGTTGGGGAAGTGAAAGTGAGGAAAGTGAAAGAGCTTGTGAGTGTCCAGTATGGCTGACAAATAGTAAAATCATACATCAGAATTTTGAAGGTGTTGATTGCCTTTTCTCTAGAGGAATGGTCATGGAGTCAGTTAAAGTTCCTATTTTGTGGGGTCTTCATCATGGGCTCAATGACCGATTCTTTTTTGTGTTTGGGAAGGTTCCCTATCTTGTGAGGAGAGAGTACCGGAGGAACCTATCTCAGACAATTCTTCTTTTTTAATTCCATATTTTATTAGTCTGTCCACTCACTTTTTTTCTTCTGGGGTGGCTGGTTTACGTACTTTAAGTCGCCTTGTCTCCATCCTCCAAAGGCCTGTCATCCGGGTGTCGCTTTGGGACACTTTGAGAGGTTCCACTAGTGGCATCTTCAGAAGGAGCCTCTGGAATAGGATGTCAACTCCTAACTGTGGGGAAATATATGCTTCAAGACATCATAGCTCTAGCCACAGGTCTCAGAGTGAATCTTTTCACGCAGTTAGGAATCATTGGGTGTGGGGCACCATGGTATAACTTTTTTCACCAATGTTGAAATAGGGATGGTTTAAATTTCTCTATTATAGCTACCTCGTCTTTGAAGGTTCTATTTTTCTATAAGAGGCACAGAGGAATCTGTTTTTCATTGTGGTATTTTTTCTTTTAATACTCCACTTTGGTTGAAAGAAGGCATGGTGATCCCATTTTCTTGTAATTATAGTAGTTTTTCCTCCAAAAAGGTGACCCTTGGAAAGTTTTCTCTTTATGGATGGGAGTCTCAACTTGATTGTCTCTCTTGTGTGGTAATATCCTTTTGTGGCCCATTTTTGTTTTAGTATATGATCATTTTAGAGATGCTCATCTATTGTGGAAATGATGAGTCGTAGTTCAGTTCTCTATTTAGTGGAATTATTTTTTGGGTTTTCTTTGGTGTCAGTTATTTTTAGGTTGGGTTGGAAGTTCCGGTGTTGATATATTTTGGTTGGATTAAGCTGATATGTTCTTAGATTGTGGGGAGACCCACCATGAATCATGGTCTTCCTTCTTCAATAGTTGGTTTTTCTGGGAGTTTTGGTCTCTACTGGTGGTTTCCTCTTAGTCTCAAGTTAGCTATTCTAGATTTAACCAGTGCTGAGAGTCTCAATGATGGTTGTTATAGATGGGTTCTTCTGGTAGAAGGAACCCTGCTTGTTTCCAGATGGATCTTTGCATTGCACATTCCCTTATAACTGGTCGGGTGTAATTTGTGGATTTAAAATTCACACTAAGTTCGTGTTTTCGTTGGCCTTGATTAGTTTCAAACTAGAGTTGATTCGTCATTTGGATGGGTGACTTTTTGGAAGCAAAAAGTTTCTGTGGTTAGAAGAACTGTCACACCTCGACCCAGTATCTTTCAATCGTGGATTTTTTTGTTTCTTAAAGTTTAAAAATTTTTAAAATTAAAATCTAAATAAAATAAAATAAAATAAATGGAAAAAAATTTAATAATAATAATATTATTATTATTATAGTTAAAATTATTATTATTAGTATGTTTATTTGTATTACTAAATGATTATGAATATTTTTATTATTATTATTAGAATTTATTATAATTATTATTAATTTTATTATTATTATTTATTAATGTTAGTTTATTTTATTTTATTTTATTTTTTTCTTTATTTTCCCCTCCAATTCTTCCCTCCCTATGCGTCACGCAAGAGGTGCACCTCCCCTCCTTGGTTGCACTCCACCCCTCCCCCATGGCCCCTCTTCCGTTTGACTATCCCACCCGATTTCTTCACGAATGTTTCTTGAATCACTGAGGTATGTTCACCCTCCCTTGTATCATCCTTTGATTTGGCTGGCTTTCCCCTCTTCATCGCTCTGTTGTGTTCAGCAAAACCCTCTAACTTAGGTTAATCCGATTTTTTTGTTACATCCATCGATAGGGTATGCGGAATGTCTCTTAGGATCCCGTATTCTATCATTCTCCACTGAAGGAGAATCTGGTTGGCTCATCCCAGCTTGTTTCCACCGTCTGAGGTAAGGCTTTTTTCTACTGTTGTTTTCCATGCCATCTATTTGGGTTCCTTAGTGATTTAGGGTTCCTAGAATTGTTGTATACTATTGGTGGCTCCATTGATGTGTTGCGCTCACTTTCATAGGTATGTGTGTATATGTATATGTATATGAATATATTCCTGGCACATTTTCCCACATGGTGTGTTGAAAATATATATTAGATTAAGGGTATATAAATGTATTAATGAATCTTCATGGAAGTGCGATGTGTCAGTCCGAGTGGTCTTTGACAAATATATGGATATCTGAGGTAGGTTCCCAATGCCTTGATCTTTAATTATAATTTCAATTATTGCTTGATGTTCCATTAAAACTATTTCCTTGGTTTTTATATGAAATTCATAAGCACTATATATTCATATTTACTTATTTATATATATAAATGGTAGGTGGTTTTTTCCGTAGCATCACTAGATGAATTTAATTATGCTTATTTGAGCTTATAAATTTATTCGTTGATTTGATTATGTGGTGTGAATGGTGTTTATGGAATATTTAGTGTTTTGATAAGTTAGAAAAGATTTTTTGATAATATAAATGACAATGTTTTTTATGTGCTTTAATGTAATGTTTTTAAGTTGGGTTTTAGGGGTTGTTTGGATTGTGAAAAATGTGTTTTCAAGGTCATTGAGGTGTGTGTATATTTTAAAGGATATTTTCAAAGTAAAATGGATCACTTTGGTAATTTTTGACTTGTTTTGAATTTTTTGTATAATTTTTTAGGTGTTTGAAAAAGTGAAAAGATTGTTTTAAAAAAAATAAAATTATGAGTTGTTTTATAATGAGTCTTGGCCTGTTTTGTAAGTTAGACTTTATAGGGTGTTTTAATGTGTTATAAAAAGATGAATTTGGGAAATTTTTATGTGATGGTAAAGGTATTTGAAAATGGGATTTTCTATGGTGTGTTTAAATTAAAAAAGGTGGTTTTTTGAAAAGAGGTTGTTTTAATTGAAATGTTTGGCCTTTTGTGAATGTAGAGGTGTGTTGTGTGAGCATGTGAACTTTAAATTGAGTAAAAAGGAAACCCCGAGTAAATAGGTGGGAGGACAAGGACTAGTACACTAGATGATAAGTAAGTGGTTCATCCTAGTTTCATCTAGTAGGATTGATGTTACAACACTAACTAATTACTTCTGATGATTGGAGACCACTAGGTCATGGTTGTGTTCCCTACTAGTGGATCATGTACAATAATATAGATGGTTGTGGTTCCTATTCCATATTTTCATAGAGGTACGAGGTATTTTGGGTCCCACATCTACTACATACCTATAGGTATTTTTCATAGTTCTCATTTGTGGCATAATTCTTGTAATGTTATCTTCTTATCTGTTTCTCATTATTGATGCCCCATTATGAAAAAAATATATTTTAATCTTCATTTATCCCCTTTCATTTTAAAATGTTAAGGAATTCTCGTAATATATTTTGAAAATATAGTGGAAGAGAAATGATTTATTTTAAAAATGGTAAACCGGTTACTTGATTTTAAAATGATTAAAAACCTTATTTCAATATGTATTATTTTCAAACCTGCATGATTGGGTTCTCTTTAAAGGAAAAGGCATAGGGAATTATTATCCCTTAGCTTTCCTACTGAACATCTTGGTGTTCATTCCTATTTTCTTTTCAGTTTTGGCTTCTATCCTTGGATCTCTCTTAGAGAGAACATGGTTCTATGTTCGTTGGTCACCCATGGGGTCACTTGGAGGCATGTATAACTACTTATATTTATTTTATTTTTGGATGTTATTTTTTAAATGTTTTTTCAGGTTTATTTCTGTTATTTTGTATATTATTTTCTAGGATAAATCATTCCTAACTACTTTTTTGGATGCCCAACACTAGTTTCTAGCCCATGGAGATCAGTAACGCCCTTCGAGCCATGTCGCAGGCCGAATCGGGTGACTGGTTCAGGGTCGATTCAGGTTGGTTCATGACATTTCTTTTAAAATTTATGTGTAAAAGTTTTCTCAAATATAGAATAATAACTGCTAAGTAGAAAGTGTTGTGGGAAATTTTAAATATGTATTATCTGAATAATTACATACCTAATTAAATTAATCAAATCTATGTGTGTAATAATTTATAAGAATTCAAAACCAAATTAAAAATAGTCAGAATTAACAAGCCCTAAAACCTGGTCAGCCGACGTGGTTGCTCACTAATATACATGAAAGTACAATTTCAAAAAAAAAATCAATGTAACTCAAGTAATCAATCTCAGTAATAGAAAACAAGAACCAAAGTATCTATTTAAAGACAAAAAATATGGCATTGTTCAAAATTTTCAAATGTTAAATAACTACTGGAAGGAATTATAAGGAATTAGAATAGGTTCCGATTGAGGAAATGGAAATCTAAAATTAGAAAAGTAAAATAAATACTCAATATGCAATAAATAACAATAAATAAAATAAACAATAAACCCCAATTACATTCTACAAACCATGTCCTAGAAATTAATTACTATTTTGATATTCAAGATGGTTTCCTTTAATATTCATTATCCTATATAAATATATGTTGAATTTTTAATTAAGTGATAACCAAAGTCAGAACCACACTTTAGACAGTAAAGGTATATCCTACTGAATACATGAATAGAGATAAAATTGGGGAACGTGATGGTATCGCTAGAACCACATATGGGATGTAGTGGGGATGGCGATTATCTGGGATAGAGGATTGGACTGTTGGAGTGTCTAAGTACAATAGAAGAGGCATCGAGGTGATGAGGTGGATATGAATGTGGAGTGGTTCTTTGGGTAAGTTAGGGCTGATGAGGTGGGGTAGGTATAATTATTTTTAGAAATAATTTTTTGTAATATATTTATAAGTTGTATATATATATTAATAAATATTATTATGTTATTAAATTATTAATATTTTATTTTGATGTTCAATACATATTCTTATTGAAAAATGATATGTGTGTAATAAATAATATATATACAATCCTTGATAAATTGTTTTTTATTATTAGATATTTAATTATAATATAAATTGTTAATGGTAAAATATATATTAAAAATAATAATTGTGAAAAAAATATGTTTATTGGTAAAACAATTGTGGGTATTAGTACAATAAAACAACAGATTTAACTTTCAGAAAAGTATTTTTTTGGTATTGATCAATTAAAACCAATGGATATATCTGATCATAAAAATTATTATTATTATCTATAAATAATACCAACGAAATATAATATATATTATAATTATAGAGCTTTTACAAACACATATTTTATCTAATGCAAATAATTTGTGGGTACAAGTCAATTTTTTTGTAGTGAGGAAATATTATTTTTTATAACCTAGGTACACAGCCATAATATTTTTCTTATCTCATTAGCCACAACTATAACATCACTAACTTGTTCAGGGGTAATATACCTACATAGGTTGTGGGTATTGATAGATTTCTCATTCATCCTATTAGTATCCATATTTCTACAATGACATATACCTAATTATCTCATAACATTAAATTAAAAAACACAATTGTTATCATGGATTCATGAGTGTTCCCTAGAAATATTGACAGGCTTTAATGTAACTTTTTTTTATCAAACTCGGTTCTTCTGAATCAAATCCCAATGGTTTCTATTTAACTAACTTCGATACCAACTATAACATCCCAGAATCTAAAACCCATAGCCGGTAGTTATGTCACATTATTGGTATAATTTACCAATGTTCCCAAAGGATGTAATAGTTTACTAGTCTTAGAATACCATATACACACATACAATAAATATCAAAGAATAAGATACAATATGAACATATTGAGAGAACATGATTAACTATTTCATTGTATCATTGAAAATTGCACATAGTCCTCCTCTAGGTTTCCTAGAGAAAGGAAAAAAATAAGGGTGATTTCTTAAGCTCATCAAGGAGTATAATTCAATGGAATATTACAAAAAATACACATGGAAGAAGTGATATGGAATGAATAAATCAACATCACGAATCAATAATCAACTAAAACCATGTGAATTATATATCCATGACAATAAATGAAAACATGGATAACAATAATCATTGATCTTATACTGAAATAATAAATAAGGTTGGGCATCAAAAACTTATTTCCAAGGCCTTTATCTAAGAACTTTCCTACCTTCAGAAGAGTTATACACTAGAACCTGACATTTTTTTCATTGTGAGACCTGTCGATGCATTCAGGGTATATATTATTATTCCCCCCACCTATCACCAAACTAATTTCAATGCATTCACCATAAGAGGCGTTAAAACCTCTCATACCATTATATAAGTAATATATTTATTAATAAAACATATCTATCTATATATTGATAAATGCGGACATCAAATACTTCCCAATTAAATAGAATAATGTGTACGTTTAAGAGAACAGTCTTTAATAAATTTGGAAGTTATGGGGAATCATAAAATTAACAAGTTGTACTCTTATCAAGTAAATTTATGAGAGATAGTACATTTAATGTGTTGGGTTAACCATGGAAGATATTAATTAGGTTAAATAGTTTTTATTGGTAGGATACCAAATTAATTGTAGGAAAAAACCATCATCAAGGTCTATTAAGAAGTTGTGAATATTCCAAATCATATTCCCCATGTGTGTCTCACCAGGTGTGCAGTCTTAGGTCCACCAATCATGTATCAAGATAACGATTTATTTCATACTAAAAAAAACATTTTTGTAGTGACTACCCCTAGGTTTATCTATACGATTGCTGCATCCACTTTCCAAAATCCAAATAGGGATATATTTTCATCAAAATTATACACACTTATACGTTACCAAAACATAGGATGGATTTTTCACCAGGGAAAAGGAAACTCATGGATCATAGGAATATGATATGGGGATAATAATACTTAAAAATAACATAAATTTATTTAGTAATATAGGAAAAGTATTAAATATTAATTTATGCATCATATAAAATAAAATAGGTGATGATTATAACATTATTCCTAATGATTGAAGATTGCAATGTTGAAAACCCAAATTATAAATAGGGTTGAAATTATATCATAACCTCTTGAAAATGAGATCTTAAACTTGATATTAAAATACTATTAATAAATTATGTTCATTATATAACATCTTATATTTTCATTATATACAAAAAATAAATGAGGTGCATAATACAAAGAATTTCTTAATGAGATAAATTTGTGACAAAAAAACCTTACCTATTATATTGATTTTTGTGAACATACTTTGACCTATTATATCATAAAAATAGATAAATTAATCAATTAATTAAGAAAAATTTTCATATACATAAACTTTTTAAACTTCATTTATATATACAACATTGATTGATATTATATACGGTTATTCGTAGCATTAATATAGAAACTCAAGGAATGATTTTGGATGCATAATAACTATACAGAAGGGTTTAAAGAAAGGGTTTAATGAGTAATAAAGGTAGTATCTCATAAATAGTAAATAATTTGGATACTACAAGATTTACTATGAACATTTATATTTATAATCATGTGGAAACTTAAAGGAATATAATAAAGGAACAATTAAATTGAAAAGGGGATGGAGAGAATTTGGTAGAGATTTCAGCAGCATAACGATCACACAAAAAGTTTTATAGAATGGGATAAATAAGAGGTAAGAGTAGTACATAATTAATAGGTAATGATTTCAATAGTAGAGGGTTAATTATTAACATATTAAATAATAATAAATAGAAGCTAAAATGTTTTTTCAAAAAAGAATAACTTGAATCAAAAGAGGATGAAGAGAACCCTTACCCTTCCAAGTAGCTTCTCAAATATCGGGAAGAGTCCTTAGAAAAATAGGAACTCATCTGGAGGGATTTATAGAGGGATGGATAGGGTATATTTTTTATCAAGTCCTTTTTTTGGGAGTGGGCAATGAGAAACTGTGGGAGTGAGCTCATTTTATAGGTTAAAAAAGGTTTTTCATGGAAAACATGAGGTATATAAGGGGTATGAATGAACTCACATGGGTTTTTGGTGCGCTTGGTAAGTTATTGGAATTATATTTAGAAGTTTTATGTGAGACGTGTGGGTTTTACATTCTTACCTAACCCGAATTTATAGAAGTTTTTCGTGACCTTTTAATTTTTAATATTCGAGCTTCCTTATTTACTGATTTTAACCTTATTAAACTTGATTAATAACTAACTATGGTAATTAATTTATTACAAAACATATCAGATAACCCTTTATACCAAATTTTTACACAATTAATAAAAATAAGGGATCAATTTTACCTAAATCATTTTCTATCTATGAAAAAATTAATATTATAATTAAAACATAAGATATAAGAAAAAAATATTTTTATGGGAAAATTTGTTTACATATTAAGCTTTTTTATTATTATTTCCTATGAAATTTTAATTAAATTGGTTTTTATATATTTTTTTAATGTGTTTAAACATCATATTAGAGTAATAATTTAAAATATATTAATCTAATTTATTATAATAAAAAATTTATAACTCTTATAAAATTAATTCTTTTAAAAAACTATTTTAGGTTTACTATGGTAATTAATAATTATCTTAAGTGGTTTATTTTCAATGATATAAATATAATGGATACATAATTTGGAAATAATGAATCAAAATATATAGTACATTTTATAAATAGAATTAATATATTTATGGTAAATTATTTTTAACATTTGTGTGCATAAAACCCATTTTTAGAAAAATAAAAAATAATCCATCTTAAGATAATATATTTATGAATAATTAAAAATTATGATTATTTTGTTAAAATTAAATTCTAAAAATTAGAAATAAATCTTTTAATTTTTCTTATGAATAAGGCCACATTAGTTTGTGAATTTAGTGATAACTGAGGATATGATGTTTTCTAGCTATATTTGGGTCTCGGGTGTTATAGAAAAATATTTTTTAACATGAACCTACTTAGATTTCCTTTATAAAAAAATACATCAAGGATAAAAATTATAATAATTTCATATAATTCCTTTGAAAAAATAGTAAAATGGGTTACTGGGAACCCACAATAATATATAAAACAATTATGTATTGGTTGTGTGAGTAATAAAATACATCTATAAATTCAATAACTTCTTTACACATATATAGTAGGTAAAAATTCAAAAAGTGACTAATTATAAATAATTAATGGATTTGGGTGAGAGGTATATTATACCCAAATAATGTAGGGGAAAATTTACTAATAAGAATTTTTTATGTTGTGTCATGGAAGTTTAAAAATGATCTTTGGTATAAGGAATTAGGGGAGAGTGATTATTTAATGTTCCCCTAATTTGATTTTTAGTGCCACAAAAATATAACTTGTTACACCACTAGAACTAATTATTTTACTTGAATTGAAGTATGATAGTTATAATAATTCACATAGGTGGCATGATAATTGCATTTATGGGTGAATTTTCTTTTTTTCCTCATTTTTTTGTATGAATTTAAACCTATCGAAGTCAAATAATTTGTATAGGTTGAATTATTTGTATTTCCTCATAGTGTAATGATGTATGTGTGGGGAAGTGATGATAGAAAATTTATCAATTTTTTTAAACTATTTTTCATTCATAATTTAGACTATAATTTAATCCAAATATGGGAAATGAATTCATATTTTTTAACTTTTGGAAATATGGAACTTAATTATTTAATGGATTATTTTTTTATTTTTTTATGATTTATTCAATTTCAAAATTAAATATGAAGTCATACATTGATATCGTAATTTTGGACATAAAATATTTAAAATATTTTTAGTATGGTTTTCATTATTTCAAATCATTTTGTTCTTAACATGAAAAAAATCATACAATTATTTTGTGATCTTCAGGATTATAAATGAAAATCTAGGAAAAATGAATAAGAGAAAAGTAGACTATATTTCTTCCTCAATCAATTCGTATGAACTCATCTGAGAAAATGTATTTCCCAAGATTCTATAAGGATTTATAGGTTTTATATGACTCCATTGTCTAACATATGACCTTTTACCAGTTGGACCACATGAATTGTTCCTAGAATATTATTTAATTTATCTAAATCATAATAATTTCTAGCCAAATTTACAAATTCTTCATCCAACTCCATCATAGGACTTTAGTGACTCTCGATCATATGAAATTTCAAGCATATGAATTCACCACCACGTGTATACCTTCAATGTTAATCGTAATACTTATCCAACTATTTTGTAAAGGTTACATGAATAAGTGAGTGATATGTAAGGGAAATTCCATATCACATATGATCCTTAAGGTTATAAGTCATATTTCAACACTTAAATAAGGATATAAATGAATAAAAAATCCACTATATAATGGTTAATCCAACAGTTCATCAATTATTTAAGCATAACCAATGAAAAAGAGCTACATAATGGTATAGGGTTCTTTTCACAAGATGTGTAAAGGTATAAACAAGGAGTCTATGTAAGGGTAACTTTTTTATGCTATAAAATGGTATAATCCATGTACTATATTGAGGTCACAAAAGAGATATTTAGGGGTTCCGACATGAAACCAATTCCCGAACACTCAAAAGGGATTGGTCTTGACTAAAAATAAAATTCCTTTTTTCAAGTTTATATTAATTAGTAAGAACCTCCACAAAACATTCCACTTGGTGATCATCAATATAATGATTATTTTTGTGACCATTGGATTAATATTAGTTGAGAATAAGATTTTAGTGGAAATCAATTGAATCCAACGTGGTCCCTGAGATACAAACATGTAATTATCATTGAATAAATAATTATATAATGAATTTGAGAAATATTTTAAAGGTATTAAAATATTTGGAGGATAAATAGGAGGCACGTGTTTCTCACCTTATAGATAAATATGTCGAAGGAAGTATGTAATTATAGAACACTTCCATAAAAAAACATGATAATTCCCTGAGAAAGGGGTCCACTTTTAGATTAATGATCCATTTATTTTATCTTACTATAATGTATTTAGTGATGGAACACTAGGCCACTAGTAGTTGAACCTATAATAATCTCCCTAATCACTAGTAATAAAATTTTGTTCATTAATGATCAATATATTCATATTATTTCCCTAGAATTGTTTCATCGAATAATCAGTATAATATTTCTAAAGATATTTATTTTTAAATTATTCATTTCTCATTCTAAAATTTTCTCATGTAGACCACTTTTATTTACTTCAATAACTTTGATGGTGAGTGATGGTTTGATCTGAGAGTTACTAGAGATACTTGATCACTTGGATAAGAACTATTTTTGAAAACATAGATTATTTTAATTCCTTATTTAATCCAAAAAATTGTTTGGTGGTCAATGAGATCTTGGATTATTATAGAGATAACATGGGAAACATTGGAAAATTAATTAATTAAAAATTTCGGGGATAATCTAAGGTAAAGAAACTATCATAAAAATGATTTTAAAACCAACTATATTACCTTATGGAATAAATATAGTCATTATTTCCTTGATCACATACTATACCAACAATAAAAGAAGAAATCTATAGAACACCCTTCTCTCTAGATAAAACCTAATTCCCATAAAAACTACATTTTTCATGGTCTCACAATTGTTTTACTAAGGGCCGCATTATAGGCTCCTCATCTCCCAACCCCTAGGTGATATCAAAATACCCTAAGGTTAATAATTCATATATTCATACCCTGGGAGGATTAATTTCATTTTATATCTTTACCTTGCGAACTCTTGATTAATCTACCTTTATCCAGTTCCATGTATTCATATAGGCATACACAATCACGAATAATAAGAATATAGTTTTTTATAAAAAGGACCACCTAAATCCAATGCATAGTTACCATTATCACTAAGATCCACCCATACTAAACCAAGATCATAAACACCTCAACTAAGATAAAAAGAACTCATAATCCCTAAATCAATTCTCAACATAAAAAATAATTGATTATAATAATTTTTACTTGATCATTTAAATTAATTAAATGATTCATAATCACCTATAAACTCATAGAGAAATTATAAATCATAGAAACTGAACTTAACCTAGTATGTTCATCCTCCTAGAACATTCTCTAACCAAGATGAGAAAAATCCCCATCATGTAAATTTGATTACACTAAGATTTCATTACACCAAACATTAATTGAATTAGTATCAAATCCCTAGATAGAGACATCCAAAATCAATTAATAATGAATGGAAAAAATAAAAAAGGAATATGAGGTTTAATATATGTTAAATATATTGTGGAATCATCCAATAATTACCTCTCACCAAGGGGGATTAAAATGGGGGATAAATAATGTGATAGATATATAAAATGGAAATCTCCTGATTCCCACCCCCTCTATATCTCGAAGGGGGTATGAACTACAAATGATGGGTCTACCCCTCATTTTATAAACTAGAAAACATCGTTATCATGGTGTAACATATAAGGGTCACATTGTGGTTCCCTATAACAAACACCAATCATGATAGGGAATATTGGGTCAATGAATAATATACCTCCTTAATCTATAATCAAATACCCTATAACATAACCTTTTGGTCTAACCCTTCTAGTTAATCTGTTTCAAAACCCCCTTAAGAAAAACCAAGATCATTTTTCCCGGGCCTCTTAAGAATAGCCTCCTCTGTCCACAGTGTGGTCATCTCCCTTTATGGTAAAACCCTGACCCTCATGTAATATAAACCTTTCATGGACCTCCCATACATGTTTGTGTACTTAATGCCCCATTTCCAGATGTACCATAGAGGAGATCCCTCACTATGTGACCTTATGGTCAAACCATGAAATTACTTTCTCCAAAATAAATCTAAATGTCCATAAGGAAAGATTTCTAAGACCAATATATAATGGTAACCATCACAATGTGACACCTCCAGCCAGAACGTAACCATACAAAAAGAATGGTATCTTCCTAAATGAAAACCCCCAAAACAAAAATCCATATCATCATGACACTCACTTGTCACTGTGTGAACTGTTTTCTAGATGTTATAGCACCTACTTGGAAATAGTTTGATCCCATTAACATCCCTCATAATAATGTGAACCACTCATACCACAACATTAAAATATATTTATTGAATAATTCAGTTGTAGGGATACCCTGATCCTACTCCACCATTTACTCAACCACCCAAAACACCTATTCGACTTCTGAAAACATCCAAAAATATATCTTTGAGTTGTTCCAAACCTCAAAATCCCAATCTAAATTACGATTATTGAAATATTCCCTACTTTAGGATTGAAAATTCTAATTATCTCTATAATAAAAGACCTATAAATTCAATGTTTTTAACAAAATTCTCACCAAAAAAATATTCATCCGTTCAAAGATATAATATTAAATCTTGACCCACCTCAGTCATCAATTCAGTACTAAACTACTGTTCTCTTACCCAAAACAATGTATACTATTTGGTTAGACAACACCAAAAACTGATAGTACTATATATTAAGAATTAACCAAGTCACTCATCACCATCACCAAAATTGAAATCTTTCATATCCTCACCCATTTATCATAGACATAGATGTTCCAAAAAATGATTCATGCTTAGGCTCATGATGCTCATTATAATAAATATCCAGTCATATAGTTTGATATTGTGAATTGGGGATCACAACCATAGGTATATCCCATAGAATACATGCTCAAAGTGGTCCATATATATGATTTATGGGGTTTATAACTTTTTAAACCCAATTCCAAGAAAAAAATTAATTGTTCCTCCTCTAGATTACCTTTCCTAAAAACTATTAGTCAAGCCCATTGACACATCATTACAACACAAGATAGGATCATGATACCTCAATCCTCAAATGTTGATTGGAATTATCTAAACAACCACACAAAATTTTGAACCTGACACTCAGTGTAATTTCATGTGGGGTCCTCACCCACCCAAACTAGCCGTCATACTCTATCTATGATCATCAATGAACCTCTGATCTATCTCTCTCTAGGATCATATCAATTTCAATCTTGTGAAAAATTCTAACACATAGACTCTACCAAACTCCATATCTGAATCCTAAATCAAATATTCACTAGGGAACCAAGTAACATTACATTTACCTGTACACCAGTATTTTAGTTTCATCTCAGTAGTCCGCTAACAAGTCTCACCCCATCCACGTCCCTAAAAACATGAGAATAATATATAAATTATTTATTCAATTCTAATCATCACATGCCTTCCCATGCTATACTTCTCGAGAACAATACTGAATGGATTTCATTATCACATGTGTTTTGCTTCTTATAACCCATGCACATCACATCCCAAACAACCCTTATCAAGGATCATCTTATGTTGTATATACCCCAATACTCTAATCCATATCCTATATCTCCTCTATCTATAAAGTGACACCTTTCAATATCATCAATACCATGGGCCTCTTTTCGCATAGTTGTTCCATAGAATACATTTCTCCTTAGCTTTTACATGACACCTCACCAATCTAGAAACCCAATTGGACCTACACATAACATGTGGACACATTCCCTTATAACTCAATTTTTTTTCCCAAAATCTATGCCAACCATTATTTTATTCTTCCAAGGTAGGTTGATCCTCCAAAAACCCTCTTGTGGGTTCTTAACTTTAATCTAACTTGAATTTATTTAAAACCAATGGGTATACTCACTAATTCTACCTGGTCACACAACCAGACTCCTGCTCTATTGAGTCACATGTTGTTAACCATTACATAATGATTGACCATGTTTTCCAAAAATATAACTCTCATCTATCTAAATAAAATATTTCATACATTCTTTCCAACAGGACTAAGGTATCTCACTCATGCAAAAAACCTATCACCAAATCACCTGATACTCGAGAATCATTAAAAAGCCAAAAAGAATATACATGAGCTCTACCCATCCTTGAACTAACCATATATGATATCTATCCACTATCTCATAATCAACCAAACTAAAAATTAATTGTTCCTTGAATCCAATTGATCTTACCATATAAACCCGACATTCATACCGAGAGAAAAGTATTTTATGTGACTTTTGTCTAGACTGAAAATTATGTCTATATACTGAGGGAACCATTTATAATCTTGAACCAAATATCATGCACATTTTTCCATAACTAAACCCACCATATTCCATCAATAAGGCGTCACATTCATACACTAGCCCACAATGTTTCCATCACTAAGCTATACAATTCTTGTGTTGACCCAACAAGGGTCACTATATATCCCTTTTATAGAGGGACTATATATCCATCATCCAAGGAAAATATCAATGATATCCAATTTACCTATGATCATTGAGAATATATTATAGTTAATATGAGTATAATTAAACTAACATATTTTGTAGAGAAACATTATATATGTTTTTATTGAAACGTTATAAAATTAAACCCCTTCTGGTTGGTGAAATTAATCACACACAAGCATAAAAATGTCATATGAATCCTATGATACATATACATAGGCCTCTTTCCACTATGGGAAAAGATCCAAAAACCATAAATATCAATCTCAATAACAATATCATATTTGAATTACTATCTAATATATAGTTGAAAAAATCATAAATAATCCCATTACCCCAATAACATAGACATACCATTAGAAAAGTGTCCTTGACTCACCAATCTAAGTTAAATTATAATTTATAAAGCATCCTTATTAAAATTCTAAAACAAAATAATTATTAGTAAATGAATATTATTCTCTGAGACCATTTTTTAAATCTCCATTATAAGAAAACCATTTAGTTTCTCAACCTATGTGTCACAAAATCTCATCATTTCCTCCCTATATGGAAGAGGATTTCAGCTAGTGATGAGGTCATAAATCATATGTTGAGTATAGTGTTACCTTGATATCATAATAATCAAATAAAAAAATAATGATGCTTCACATTAATAATCATATTATGCATAAATAATAACACATCTTTGTTATAACAAATGAAATGTATTCATACAAGTATAAATAATGATTGTTCACCCATAGATCCAATTATATATTCAAATTATAAAATTAATTAAATAAAATAAGTATTTACTACCATCGTTGAGCCTCATCTTCATCCCTTCTCAAAACCCTATCAAGATTCCATAACCATATCCACTAGAAAACTTGTGTTCAAACCTATATAACTGATAAAATTCCTATATATGCACTAAAGTTCCCTTGTAGGGTGTGATAAATATAAAACAATAGGGTCTCACTAAGATCCCCTAATATACTCAATCATATATTTGTGTGTGTACGAGGAAAATTGTTACAAAATGATAAGTACATAATCATGCGTGTAAGATAATCATGTACCAACCAAGCCACCATGACACTCGACCATACCTACATCATCTACCATGTGAAACAAATGCTCAACATGACACAATAATAATCCATACTTAAATATCCATAATAGGGGGGAATACCATGATTCACAATCTTCCCTCATCCATAGGGAAGGGTCCATACAAATCACCCACGTCGTCCCCTCTATGGGGAGGTCTCACATATTTATGAGAGGAGAAAACAATTAGGGTGGATAAAAATAAATTACCCAAGACCAACCCCTATAGGGAACACTGCACATGTGATGGATACATGCCAATAACTTTTAGGGATGGTCACACATCAGGTACCCAAGACAATACCTTGCGGTAAAAGGAACTTATCAAAACCCAATCCAATACCTTGTAGGTAAGGTCCCTCATAATGTATAAAACCAGTTGCCTCTAATGAAAGGTAGAGAACACATCTAGGTCTAGAACATTCCATATTACATAGTCATGGTTGTCGACTATAATCTAACATAAAACAATTTTCCAGGCACATGAACCAAGAATTAGGGCATGCAGCCGGTCCTATAAGCTCAAATTCACATCAATAGGGTTCTAGACATTTGAGAAAAATCTCTAAATCTAAAAAAACATCTCAAAATCAATGTATAATAAAAATTTCATATACTCAAGAAAATTTTATTTATAAAATCATTTCATGATGAAACTCTTAGAATTATCCCTTGTAAGGTTATTTCCTAGGGTCTTGCAGAAACATCCTAGTCTCCACTCACAAGAAATAGGTCATATCAAACACTATATAGTGTTCTCCAAAAATGTAGGCCCTATTTGAGCCCAACCACCTAAGTTCACTCCCATCATCTTTTGATTATGCATTGCAACCCGGTCTTACTAACTAGGCACCATCATGATCTATTTTTCACTAAATACATTGGAAACACTTTTCCAAGTCATTAAGAAATCCTTATAATACTTTCCCATGATCAATATAACATCTCCCTTGGGAGATCTATCAATACTATAACATATAAAAACACCTCCCATAAGACTTTTTCAAGATTCAAATGGATTACCCTACTCTTAACACACACCAAGACTCCACTCCACACTCAAAAGGGTGTTTCCCATTGAGTGTGAGATATATAGACATCACACCGTCACAAATAGGCCTAAACCTCTCATAACATCCCAACTATATTTAGGAAGAAAACATAGTTTATACTAATTTCATCTCAAGACCAAGGACTTGTATCGTCCATCTTGTTACCCAATTGGAAAAAATGTCCCCTTAGAGATATAGTCATAGAGAAATATAAAAATACCTCAAGTGTAAGGGTGAACTTGATACAAATATATGATGATTGATTCCATACTATATATTTATGTTGGGTAATCTTGGTCCCTAACCAATTTCCTTATCTGATTCATTCATGAAAAAATTCACAATCATGCAAAAACTGAAATATGTTTTTTATTAAAGGGACCATTTGTCTCCATCATAAAGTTATTATCTACTATAAGATCCTCTAATCCAATTTCAAACACCTATATTTCTTGTAAAATCTCATTAAAACTTCCAAGAATTAGTAAAAATACGCATCTTCCAAAAATATTTAATTATAATAATTTATAATTTATTTTCTTATTTAATTAAATGTGTCATAATTGTCAAAGATCTCATTAAGAAACACAATATCACGAAAACTAAACATAAAATAGTGTTTTAAATCTCCTGGGACGTCCTCTATCCAAGATGATAAAAATACCAATCATTTAATCCTGAATCCACTATTCTTTGGTATAATCATCATTAAAACCAAAGAAAAAGACAACAAAACTAAGGGAAAATGAAGGGGAAGAAGAAAAAAAGAAGATGATATATAATTTTTCGTATATCTACTAAAAATCATAAATGAATCACACCTCTCAAAGGGGGTTAAATGAGTGAAGATAAGGGGGAAGATATTTCCCAAATGGCCCTATTCTAATGCCCCTACCCTTTAAATCTCAAAGGGGGAGACCCAAAAATGATTGATCGTCCCCTCAATATGAAAACAAGAAAAAATACCAACAGAGAATAATGTATTTGAATCATAAAATGATAGCCTATACTGAACACCATTCATGGTGTGGCCCCTAAGATAAAAGTGTGACACACCTCATTATGACATAATTAATGGCCCTAAATCTTGGCCCTTACAGCATGGCCCATTTGGTCATGGTATTCTATAACCACCTTGAGATGGTCCAAAATCCTAAGGCCTTAGACTCCATGAAATGGTATCCTTCCTCTATAGTATAACATTATCCCTACATGGTTTGTCCCTCATCCTCATAGTCTAGTATCCTTCTGTGACCCACCCATTCATAGTCATGGACTTTACACCCCACATAGTGATTCTACCCCCTGAAAACACATCAAGGAATGACCTAAGGATCATATAATGACTGATATTTCTTTATGAAAATTCATAAAGGCTATACATAATGGTTCCCAATACCTAGATATAAAGTTCACTATCATTGCATGACACCCTTGGTCATGCCATGACCATATGTAATGCCCTTTCACTTAACAAAAAACCCCATATAAGAATCTACAACACCATGACATTCACTTATAATGGCGTGACTGGTTGTCTCCACATCGTGGTGCCCACTGGTTCATAGGATGGTCTCTCACCTATCCTTTGTTATGGAATGAATCTCCCTCATCATGACATAATGAGCAATCTATAGAAAAAATCAACTACAAGGCTACCCCAAACCCTCTCCAACATTCACCAAATCACCTTAAATGGCCTTTATTCCTATAAATGCATCTGAAAGAGAATCCATGATATGTTCCAATCCTTGTAATACTAATCTAAATTGTGAAGCTTAAAACTACACCTACTCCACGATCCAAAATTCAGATTTCCTTCAAAATAAATAACATATAATGTAATGACAGAAACTATTTCATATGAAATTTAATTTTTAAATGAATAAATTATTTATTAAGAAATGTCATTATAAAAAACAAATGCACTACTCTGGTTATTTTGGAATGTTATATCCTATCGTATTTAATACACAATTAAACAAAATAATTTTTTATAAAAATAATATTTTATAATATTATTATTCCTAATATAATACTTAAAAAATGTGAGGTTCACAACTGCTACCCCATCCTCAAATTCACACAAATCACATATCATGCCCCCATCACTATTTCACCATTAATTCCATTTTTTATTTGTTTCATTTTATTTAATCATTATTACTATAAGTTTTTTCTCTACTATGTAAATGATTCTGAATGATTAAGAATGTTATAATCCTCACATACAAACATGAACCACCCTTTAATTTAAATTTAATGCTTCAATTAATTCACCCCCAATCAGGATAAAAACCAAAATAAGCTGTCAACCCCATCATATACTCTCTGAGCAGCCTCCTCCGCACGACCCCATCCACAACCTCTGATAGAAACCAATATCATTGAATCATACATCATTATCTCACATCAACTAGGAAAACAATGATCATTGAACAAATTCTGAGCCACAGACAACAAATGTTTATCCTTATCACACCTCTATCATATCCTAGATTGTAAACCCTCACTTATGGTATCAATCCAATAAAATTGAAAAAACAATCATAATAATTCATCAATCCATCCATAAACTGTTGATCTAAATTTCATTCTTACTACCACAGTGAATCTTGGTATTCAATTGTGCTCAAACCTACCCCAGTAATGTCAAACCCCAGTCCTATGGGCCATTAGTTAAAAATTAGATCAATAGAGGGACATAATGAACAAGAAAAAATTGATCCATAATTAAAAATGAGTTCTTTGAAAAAAAAATATATAAATGGGGTGATAACATGTGAAAAAAGAGAATAATTATACTGGATCAATATGATCAATATATATTGGGTCTCATGTAACGAAACATTGTCACATATAAAAGGAAAATAAAAATCCACGCTCAATATTTTAATCAAAAGCGTGAAAAACAAAAATAAAGATCCCTATCTTGATCATGGATAAATTTTTGGTGAATAACTCATCCACTGGTGATTAAGGTGGAGATCATGTTGTGTTCCTCATTTGTCTAATGATTATACTCAATCTGATCATCTGCCATTCTCAAATCCTAATCTACAGATGAAGAATTATCTCCACCACCTCTTATATCTAGCAAGGGTTATATGGTTAGATCTTGTAAAACCATTATAATAGGAAATTTATAGAGTATTTTAATTATTGAATTTCAATTAAAATAAATAAATTAATCATTTATTTTAATTTAAATACACCCACTAATGGCTGCCTCATCCGAATGATTAGTTCTGACAAACTCTAGGTCACTCCTAGGGAAAACCCCATGATTTAGATCAAACAATGATATAAAATTTTCAATATGAGTCTTAATTCAGGTGATATTACTTATTTTTAAAATTATTCATGATTAATATAAAATATATTTAATATTTTAATAATATTAATTCTTAGATCATAGGGCTTAGGAATCGTGTCGAATCTTATGGCATGTATCCAAAAATATTCCAACAGATGTTCAAAAGTATTACATGGAAAAAATAAATTCTCTACATTATTACATTCTTAAAATTATTCAATCCTTAAATATCATAAACTTAGAAAAAGGGGATATACAGACCACATCTAGATCTCAGGATCCCACAAGCTCCACCAAAGGTTTCCAATGATTCTAACAAACATGGACCCAAGAAAAACACTTCCCATGAAGTGACTTTCTAGGCCAATTCTCAATGACATCATCTCATTAAAAAAGGAAAATACACTCTCATAGTCAACTTACACATGTTAGTATTGTATAATGATTCATTCATATACCTCCTCATTTATGGGATGTGGAGAACACCAAACACCTTGTATAAATACAAAGAGGTGTACTGACCCATCAACTCTCTCAACAAAAATAGATGGAAACCCTCACTTTGAGCATCTTCTACCACAATAATTCCCTTGGGGGATCAATATCATGACACCTCTACTTTTGTAGGGCCTACTATCACTCCCATGTTTGATAATAAATATCCCAATAATTTAACATTTACACCAAAAACTAACTCCATGAGATCATTCATACAACTAGCACTACTGGTGTATTTCTATCACTATCCTCATATGTGTCTCAAGCTCTAACTTTTATTCCAAGGACATGAGGGTACCATCGTAGAGGACTACCATGTACTAATCCAATGGAGGTTATGGATCTGAATCATAACTATTGATAACTATACTAATAATTCAACACACTAATGGGTGTAACCAAGAACTCAAAGAACCCAGAACGGCTCTTGGAATCCATTATTAGTACACCCTCCTATAAAACATAGAGTTGTTGATAACCCATCATGAGGTCAAACACTAAGATTCACTTCACCTCTATCCACTAGGTAAAGAGTTAATTGATTTCTGAGGGTGGATAATCCTCCAGATAGTCTTCTTTATCAAGTGAGACCAATCCACACCTGACCTCAAGATCTCATCTACCTTTAGGTGGAAAACTCACGTGTTCCTATGAAAATACACTGGGTTATATAAACCCCTACTCTATAAACTTATCTGACCACACCTACAACTCTCACAGCTATACGAGGTCATCTGATAGGATAATATAGTTATTGGTCCATCCATAGTCCAATTCCATGCAAAAAAAACTCTCACAAGTGACGTAAACCTAGAACGTCCTCAAGACGGATTCCCTTATACACCTCTATCATCACAGGAAAATAGAAGATCAAATCATCCAATAATCAAAGGATAATACTATCCCAATGATAATTAAGTGGATGTAACCTCCAACATAAGAAGTCATCCTTCCATTCTCATATATCACTCCTTATCCAAGGTGGAAAACATCATCCCAGAAAACTAGAAGCACTACTACACTCACTAAAAATAATAATCTGAGCATGGATGGTAAAAAAAATTTCATACTGATGGAAAAGTCATAGGGTGTCATTTTTACAACGGAAATATTTTGTATGAGACTCCCCCTCCTCACAGAGTCAGGTCACACCGTTTATGGAAACGATTGATCACTGATCCTCTCTCCAATAGCTTCCAGTAAAAGGTTCAAGAAAAAATCCCCCCACTAGTATTTATACGTGTTAAATATGGGAGTTATCCCTCAAAAGTGTCCTGCGACTACACACCAAAACTTCAACCAGCAGTATAGATGATGTGAGTCACACTTCATATTCACGTAGAGTCTCAATGTCACAAGACTCTACTACTTAAATAAATATTTCCTCATTCATCAATGTTATCCTTCTCGATGGATTCATCTAACTCATTCCCATCAGAATGAACTCAAACATAAAAGTCAATGAAATTTTCCACCACACCTCGACATTGTCCTCTTTTTGTAGTACTGAATTTCAATCACTGTTTCAAATCACATCACATGACCACATCTCATTAGGGGATGTATCCCAATTTCATGCATGTTTGAAGCCACATTGATCATCTGCAACACTAGGATCCACTGATTCCCCACATCACCCTAAAAAATTAATCCATTTGGACCACCATTATGAGGGTTCATGTCTAGGATGAACATTCTCACCTCTAGCATGCACAATTCATCAACTGTATAGAAATGCGGATCCTCGATCACCACAAAACATGGGTGATATCTATCTCTGAAACCCATGATGTACACTTGACCTTGGTGCATCATCTATAGGAACATCCAAATTCAAATTAGAATATATAGAGATGGATAGTCATTAATGAAACCATCTAATCATTTAGGGTCTGCACAAGTCAAGAAACCCAAACCAGTTCCTCGAGTAAAACATCTATATCTTAGGGGTTTGTCACATCATTGAACCTCAACAGACTCCTTTTCTAGAACTCGTATAACATGATAAGACAATGTGTACCATAATCCTACACTACTGGATCTATAGACTTCTTCACACATGGACAATCATCTTCTTATACCAAAGAAGAGTCCATTCACTGTTAAATAGGTGGTATAACTGCTTAGTGTCTGGCTAATGAAAAACATCTCAAGGGAAAGTCCCTAAACTAGGATCTCATCACTAAACTAGTAATCATAATAGAAATGTCTTGAAATCCTTGATAGATGTAATTGTAGAGTCATATTGAATGTTATCAGGAAATACCATGGTTAAAGAGAATATCTAGGGAGATGAATCAAGAATCAAATTCAAAGGAACCAATCATATAAGTTGAATGTATCATTGATCTCTATGACTGATGTCTTGGTATGTTGAGTTGACAGGATGTTAGTTGGAGTCCCGATGTATTGATACATCAAATTTCACACCAACATTCAGTTCCCTGACCTAAAAGTCACACTCGATACACTTTAACATTGTTTCCCAAATTCTAAACCAACCCTCATAAGGGGAAAAACTCCAAACACAGTTCCATGTTTTAAACACCTTTGATAAAAATCGGTCACAACCTAACCCACTAGGGCACACATATCTACTGGAAGGCCGATCCACAACAACTTAAATCCCACCTCCATATTACATTGTCTAAGGAAAATAGTTAATAGGCATAATGAAATTGGAGAACTTTACCTAAAGTACCTATATGCATAAAACCAACTGTCTCCATGATGAATTATATAGGAAAACAATAAACTAATGTAAAATCTAGAGTGAAAACCATGCATGTAATAACCACTAGGGAGTAAAAAAGAGCACATCAATATAATCTAAAAATTAAAGGGGAAAAATACATGCCAAACCAGAAATTATATCCCATTCAAACAATGACTCGTAATGAAATATTGAGAGATCTAGGTTCTAGATCTCTAAGTTTCAGCCACTGTATGTGGTCAAATTCACCCAAGAATCCCTATTATCAATTGAAATCACCTTTGACCTATACATCATCTGTATAGGACATGAAACTTGTGGGAAAATCCCATACAGGGGGATTATATACAAACCCATTAAGACACCCTAAAATGAAAGAGAGATCGATAGAAGACGTGATAAAAGTAGTCATATCAGAATAATGAATGTGTTTCAATCAATATATGAGACAAAAACTGTTATAAAAAAATGGATATTCTCAATAAGAAACTCAAATGAGAGATAAGGGTATCTCCATGTCTATATCCTAGAAAAGAACCACGAGTCTTCTAATGGTTTTAAAGGCCCATCATCGATGTCAAGGATCTCTTGTGTATGTCCAAAGAAGTAACCATGTGGAAGGCCCATACCTCTCTATTGTGTCTCATATTTAATGGGGAAAAATCTCTAAGTAGAGGACTTATTCCCTAGTCTATAGGGGGTACCACTTCATAGGTAGAGGACCCATTCCCAAGAGTGTTAGGGGGTCTCACTCAGTAGGTAGAGTACCAATGCCCTAGTGAATCTGGTGGGTACCACTCACTATGTATATGACCTACTCCTTATTCTATTAGGGACACCCCTCAATATATAGAGGACCTGTGCCCCAGTTTGTTAGGGGGTACTACTCAGTAGATAGAACATTCATGCCTTAGGGCTACAGAGGATTACCATCTCAATCTACATAATGAGTGTGGAGGACCAACTCCATGGTACGATAGGGGAGTACCATATCTATATATAGTGGACTCATACCCTATTGTGATATGGGTTTATCTTCTCTATATTCACAATGAGTATGGAGGACCCAATCCTTGGTGAAAAGGGGAGTACTTATTGTTCTAGATGATGACTAACATAATAACTCAATTGGGGGTGAATTGAGTTCTTTAAAATTTCATAAATGTAAAACCTCCCTCTTCAATGTATGTAGGATCAATTTTATTCCTAAATAGAATATGTAGTAGAAATTTGAAATATGAAAAAATGAAATAGAACACAAATACTTATAGTGTTTTGGGTAATATAAATTTCATAGTCCACTCCACTAATTCTCTACTCCATGATCTTAGTGATTTTCACTAAACAACCCCTTTTTGAGGGGATCACAACTATGTACAAGTATATTACAATTAGTCAAAATATTCAAGAAATTTCAAGTAGGATCACCCTTTACCAAACCTATCAATGGTATTACACACTCTTACACTGATGAAAAACACAGTAGAATGAGATACAATATTTTAGAAACATTCGTGGCGCACAGTCGAAGGCACCAATTGACAATAGATGAAGATTCATCCTGAGAAATGATAAAATTCAAGAATAGCTCAGGATGAACATCATTGGATTTTCGAGAATAAATAATCTTATCACTTGACATGTGGATTCTCAATATGAATAGATCTTCTGTTTTAGACTAGGGAAAAACAACCTTGTTTTATTCTTTTTGTTCTTCTCTGGTCTCTTATTTTTGAAGCTTACTAATCCTTTTTTATGTTTTTTAAACTTAAAAACTTGATAACTATAATGGTTTAGTGACATAACTTGAAATCTTGAGGCAATTGGATATTAAGGACATAGAGCCAAAATTTCTAAATATAGATATTTGTTTTGTAGTACAAATCTTCCAATACATCAGATTGTTCTATTTAGGAAAGTCTTGTACAAATGATTTTTCCTTAAATGGATAATCTTATTTTTATGTTATCAAAAGGTAAAAAATTACATATCAAGATATCAAGAAAAATTCATCATAATTTACTATAATATTATATCTTTGTATGATATCAACTGAAAGCGCAACTCATAGTAAGAAAACTTCTAGTAAGATAAATAAATTCTTCCATGTAATATAATATATATTCAATAGATCATATGATAATTCTTCATATTAAGATAAAAAATGATACTTTTATAAAATTCATAACTTATTTACTTCAAATAATAAATTCCTTTCATATTTTTACATTTTTTCTAATCATCTCGACGAAACTTTGTAAGATAAAGTAATATTCTACCATTTATTTTTTTGAGTAACTGAAGATGTTCCTTAATTATCATAAGGAAAAATGATTTCATAAGATAAATACTTGAACAGACATCAGAAGATAAGTATAATATGAAATAATTAAAAAAATTAAAATAAAAGATTGCATTTTTTATTCATTAAAACAATTTAGGTGGACATATATTTGGATAATATATTCTTTAAAACAATCTCCCCCTTTTTGATGATCAAAAAACCCATGCAATGGAAAAAAAATTCCTTATAAAATATTTTACCTTTTCAAGAAATAAATATGTTTCCTTTTATTTTCTATAGTAAAAAATATTTTTCTTATCCCTTTTTTGTAATATGAAACAATTTTGAAATTCAAGCGAAATTTTGTATTTTCATTTTCTTTTCCCCATTTCTGTTATATAAAAAAGAATTAAAATAAGTGAAAAATTATATTTCACATAGATATTAGTTGATTGAACAATGTTTTTGAAGTAAGTGGAGTTCATAATGAAACATTGAAATATTAGTATAGGAAAATGATAAAGCTAAGGACTGAAAAGAAAATACAATCCAAAAACATAAACTTGATAAACATAAGTATAAACAATGATAAAAATCATATAAAATATTTTAAGATTATAAAGAGAATAAGATTATTTATGAAAAATCATAAGTTAAAATAGCATGATCATCCAAAATAGATATTTAAATAAACAGATGCATATGTTCAAATTCCATAAAAGGTAAAATAATTCAAATGTTTTCTAGAATTCCAAACCATCGAAAACCCAATTTTATGAACTCAAAAGCGATGAGTATCAACTGGTTTGCTGAAAAAGAATTTTGGAAGGTGGTTTCTTGAAAGATAAGAGTTCTTCATGATATAATGAAGATAAAGGAAAAGAAGTGTCACCTATTGTGGAAACAACATCACCTCACATCAATGATGATACTCCAAGACTATCATGATCTTCATATGAAAACCAAACTGGTGCCAACTGAATTTATTGAAACTCTTATTGTTACTTCTCTAAAAAATATTTATCTAGCCATGTAAGGGGAACTTTAACAGATGGTTCACGTAAAAATAAGTTTGTATCTTAATAAAACCTTTGATATCACCTTTGATGATCCATGGATTGTTCAAAGATTTATTTATAATGTTGAGATGTGTATGGATAAATAATAGAAATATGAGGTCCAGTTATCCTTATCCCATGCATTTGAAACAGTGAAACAAAACATTAATAAATCATTTTCACCATATCACAATTTAAAGGGTCTAAGATATTTGTATAACCATTCCAAATTCTCTTATAAAAATTTATAAAAAAATCTAGAGGTCTTATTTCTTAGCACAATTAGCTATCAGATTCATTAAAACATAAAATTGATTGTCTGGAATCCCTATGAAAGACAAAATATATTCTTTTAGAGGTATTAACTATTTCTAAGCATTCAGAAAATTCATAAAATTATTTTTTATCATCTTCTGAAAAAATCTGCTTAGAATTTTTCATTACTTCTTCATATAAGTCTTGAATTTTCATATCAATTTCTCTATAGTTATTTTATAGAGTCACATTTAACCTATGATAAATATTAATGATGAAAAGTAAATTCTTTGTTAATTATAGATAATTTTATTGATTTTCATTCAACTTCTAGTTAGGTGAGGAACTAATATAATTTTTGGAACTATCATAAAATTCAATAGCTTCCTTCATTACAACTGATAGTCTTATAAATTCATCAAAAACAGTTCTCTTGATGTTTTAAAATATATTTTTTGCCACAAATTCACATTTAATAAAATCAATAGATATAGTTACTAAACCTAGATCTTGCGATAACTCCATTATTCTTAACATAAAATCTAAACTAAGCATAGTTCCAATAAGGGGTTGTTATGAACAGTTTTCTAATCTAGACTCTTCCAGCACTATTACTTTCTAAATTTCAACTATTGAGGCCATCTAATTGAATAGAGTTATTACCCGTTGATGTTATTATGATATTTTAGCTTTTCGGATCTAAAAATCATATTATAACTTTGAGAGGCTTTGCATAGGTCTTTCAAAAATAGTTATTTTAGTTTTTGGAATTCCTTCATTCCATGTTTCTTGAGGAATATGGGAAACCCTTTCCTATTTAATGTCAACACTCTCTTCTCAAACTAGTTGATTCTTAGTTTCATTTGGTATTGTTTCAATGTGATGAAATTCTTGAAAATATATATTTATAATTCTTTCTTCATTTGTTCTCTTCATATCTTTGGAGTGAGACTTAAATATTAGAGGAGACAGTCTTGACCTAATAGAGATTTTCTTATCCTGGAAAATTGAGAACATCCAAGTGACAGTTTTGTATATCATTTCATTTGGAACTTAGACTAGTGGAGATATAGGATTAGTATGGTAGATACCCTAAGATGCATCTTTTGGGACTCATAGAATACTAACCCTAACTCTTATACTACGATTAAGAGTTTCTCCTTCCTCATCGCCACTTTTTCTTGTTCCAAAATGATGAGATGCGTCTTCCACCACAATTAGTGTCTTAAGAAATATAGAAAACTCCCAGTGAATTTGACCAGGGTCTATTTCTCACATCTAGTAAAAGGGAATCAAATTTTTCAAGGAAAAAACCCAATGCAAGCTACACATTCGTTCGAAACTTTCATTCGAGTTTGTTAAACTATGGCATGGAGTTGTGTCTTAGACATGAAAAACAACTCGAGTATTCCTAATAAAGTCGGTTTAAGATTCCTCCATATGTTTATAAGTTCATAGAAATATTTCGAATGTGGAAGATCTATCGTAAGATATATCTTACTATGTTTATAGGATTTTTTAAAATAAAAAAAAGTAATAAATATCTTGAAAAAGAATTTTTGTGAACTCACCATTTTCTTTGAGCGATCCCCAATTGAAGGAGTTTTATCTAGTGCCTTTCATTATGGCTCTAGATTCATCACATACCTTTTCACAATGATGGAAGTTTTGAATAGAGGATTCTTGCTCCCTAGAGGAGTAACACCATATATGGAAGATAATGAGGTATGAAAAAATGAGTATCCTTTGTGAGGAAATATCAACACTTCAACCATCTTGACAGATGTTAGCAATAGATCTTTCTGGTTAATGGTTTTATTGACTAGGTCTTCATCATCACCAAAGTGGAAAACAAAAGACTCATAGAACTCATGAATTTATTTCATGGAAACTACTGAGGTTTATGATGCATCCAAAACATATCCCCATCCTTGGTGGTAGAAAACATTCTTCAATAGCATGTCTATTCTTTTCAACTATTTAAAATCAATGGAACTTCCACTTAAAACATTTTTTGATATCCATTAACGTTTCACCCTGTTAAATGAAGCACTATCAGCTCCTTTCTTTTTTCCATTTGAAGAGAGGTTGAGGGATTGAAAGGTTATAATTATATGGTAATAATGGTTCGATAAAAGAGAAAGAAGGTTTAAAAAGGTTTCTGGGTCCTTTCACATGTAGAGTTGATACTCAATCTTTTTTTCATGTTAATCGAGGGGTCCCATCATAATATCAGGGTAACTATCACTAAATATAGGAGACATGGTCTATCAGATGTGACCATTACTCAAAATAGTGGCATAATGAAATATATAAATAAAATAAATAATTTTTTTACTGTATATACGTGATATATAATATAATATATTACTTTTTAAAATTAAACATACCTAATTATGATTTTTTAAAATCGAATATGTCAGCAGAAAAAGGTTTGGTGAAAATAACTTCTAATTTTTTTTCTGTGGAAACAAATTCTAAAGAGATATCATCTTTCTGTTTATGGTCTCTCAAAAAATGATGTCTTAAATAGATGTTCTTTGTTCTTGAATGGTTTATTGGATTCTTTGATATGTACATAGAACTAGTGTTATCACTTTTGATTATAACATAATCATTATTAAATCCAGAATCTATTAAGGTGTATTTCATCCATAGAACATATGCAAAAGAACTTCCTATGGCAATATATTAAGCTTTTACAGTTGGTAGTGCTATAAAATTAATCGTTTTACTTGACTAAGATATGAGATATTTACCAATAAAATTCTATGTTACAGAAGTGTTTTTACTCTCAAATATACATCCACAGAACCATCATCTAAGAAAAAAATTAATTAGAATCGGAGGTTTTTAAAATCGTATATAAATAGTTATAGTTCCTTTTAAATATCTCACAATTCCTTTCACAACATTTAATTTTGATTATTTGGGAATATATTGAAATCTTGCACAAATTAATACTAAAAACATAATTTATGGTCTACTTGTAATAAGGTAAAAAAACTTCCAAATATTCCTTTATCAAACTTGTTCTTAACTAGTTTTCCATATTCATTTTTGTCAAGTTTGATATTGGAGCTCATAGGAGTCATTTAAGTATTATTTTTTTCAATTCCAAACTACTTTTGTAAGTCAAGTTTTTATTTTCATTGATTTAAAATATTTCCAACATCTTTTTGACAAACTTGAATTCCTATAAAATAGTTTATTCTTCCCATTGTAATAATTTCAACTTATTTTCACATATGTTTTGAAAATTCATTACATAGTTTTTGATTTTTTGATCTGAAAATAACATCATATATATATATATATATTTAATAAAAATATTTGAATAAGAAGTTTTCTTAAATAATGTAGGATCTTATATTCATATAGTAAAACAATTTGACAAAAGAAAAGAACTTAATATATAAACAACTCCCTTGGTTCTTGTTTAAGTCCATATAGATCCTTGTTAAGTTTAAACATAGAATTTTGAAAATGAGGATATTCATAAATAATAGTTTGTTCTACATAAACTTCCTATATTAAAATATATATATATAAAAAGGTAAATTTTACATCCATCTGATATAATTTAAAATTCATATAAGATGTACATGATAGAAGGATTCTAAAAAAATCTAATTTAGATACGAGAGAAAATATTTATTTATTATGTATTACTTTTTCTTGATTATATCATTTGGAAACAAATCTATATTTATTTCTAGTAATTACACCGTGGTTATATTTTTTTTTCAAGAACCCTATTTTTTCAAATTATAGGATAGTTTTAGGGCCTTTAAACAAGAACTCATACCTTAATTTTTTATGTGATTTAGATCTTCTTATATTTCCAAGAACCAACATTCTTCTTATAATGATTTTTCTATAGATTTAGTTTCTAATTGGGACATAAACATAGATAATTCTACTAAATTTTTTATATTTCTAATGGTTATTACTCATTCAACTAGGATTCCAATAAAAAATTCTAAATTATGTTTTTATGGTTATTTGATATTCAAGGAAACCCATTTTATGGTTTACTAGTGTCTACACTTATTGGATTTGTTTTTAAATAATCATGTTCCAAATCATCATATTTTTTTAATGAATGAAATTATTTGGTCTAATATTTTTTATAGAATCATATTGATCATTAATTTGAAAAACTTTGTGATCTAAAGAATCACTTTTATAAAATTTCACATGATCTATTACTGTAAAATTCCTTAACCTTTTATAATAGAACTCTTTATGCTTTGGAAGTTATAGAGTAGCATAGTAAGATATGTTCCTCAGCATTTGAATCTAAATTCAAAAGATTATCCTTGCTGTTCAAGTTATAAACCTTATATAAAAATACTTTTAATTATCCTACATTGGGTTCTAAATTTTTCCAGAACTCATAGTGTGTTTTCTTTAAAATTTATTTTATTAGTTTTCTGTTAACAATATAACATGATGTTTTAACTGATTCAGTCCATAAGTGAGTGGCCATGTTATATTCACATAACATAGTATTAGAAATATCTTATAGATTTCTATTTATCCTTTCAAAAAAACCATTTTATTGACGCGTTCTGGAGGAAGATAATGTATGATTAACTCCTTGATTATATAAATAATAATTAATTTCATGACTCTCAAACTCACCTCCATGATCACTTCTCATAAATATGATTTTAAAATATATTTTGTTTTTCACAAGTTTAACAAAATTAATAAACATATAAAAATAATCAATTTTAAGCCTTAACTAGTAAACACATTATAAATAATGAATAATCATTAACTAACACATAAGAAAAGAATTTCCATCAAGACTTGTTTTTCTAGTTGGTCTAAAAAAAATATAGATAATCTCAAGATTTCTAGAAGTAGAGTCTCATTTAATTAGTTTTCTATAAAACTTATTTTGCTTTCCCATTTGGAAAGAATCACAAATTTTTTGTCTTTCTTATTCAAGATCAAGAAAAACATAAATGAAATAATGTTTAGAAAAAAAATCAAGTAAATAACACTGTAATGACCAAGAATTGTATGAAAAAATCATGATTCATCAATTTCAAAATTTAAAATATTTTCTTTCTGTTTACAAGATCAGTTAAGATATAATGTGTAAACATTATCTATTTTGGGTGATTTATACTTTTGATATCTGTATTTAAAAACTAGGTGGTAATTATTTTAAAAATTATTATAATAACCATTATCAAAAAGTTGATAAATAATTATCAGGTTTTGCTTCAAGCATTCAATATAAAGTACTTTTTTGATAATGATATAATATATATTTCCAACTTAACCAATTCCAACAAAATTTCCTTTTGCATTATTTCTAAATGTGACATATCCTCCATCTATTCTTAATAGAGAATTAAAATTTGGGTAATCTCTACTTGTATACCTTGAATATTCACTTTCCATGAACCATTTTGCATTTTTTTTTCATATGGATAGTTTCCTACAAAGATAAATCAAACAAAAATTTTTGGTATCTAGATATTTTGGTTCTGGATATGTTATATATTAGAGATAAATTAATTCAAAATTGGTCATGTTTTCAAGGAAACAATGCAGTTTGGTTTGAAAAATATTTTGAAATAATTTTTTTAAGTCCAACAACTTAAGGATTTTTTAAATTACAAATATTAGAAAATTTTCAGGTTTCACCAAAAATAAAACAAGTAAGTTTAGGATGATATTTGTCTTTTGAGTTGAGAATGAAAGATTTTATGTAATGATTATATCTATCACCTTAAATTCTGATTCTATATTTTTCCTTTCTTTGTGGATTATATCCAAGATTTTTGTTTAAATGGTCTACTCCTTTAATAAAAACACTTGTAGTATATTTGAGATTTCAAAACTCCATATTTAGGTCTTCAATTGTTTTTACTTGTCCAACATTCAAGATATTAGATTTTTACAGCTGATTTTTTAGGTTTGAAATATGATTTTTAATATTTTATTATTACCCAACATTTTTATTATAAAATTTTGGAATATATTTATTTATCTTTTTGAGGATTATATATTTGATTTCCAGCATGGTTCAGTATTAATTTAATTATTTATATACGAATGTTTCACTTTCTGATTCACGTTCTTGCTCGTAATAATAAGAATGTGCCTCATTTGATTGTTCCATAAAGCATTTGTTGGCCATTTTCATTATAACATCATCTTCTAATTTAGAGGAATTTCATTCTCTAGAATCTTAAGAAGCACTCCAGGTATCCTTCATAGATTTATTATATTTATTATATACAATATTTTTGATTTAATTTATTTATTTCCACTTTTCATCTTGGATTGTTGGACAATCAAGTTTTATGTGTCCTATCCTTTTCTATTTATTACATTTCAAATCTTTTGAGTTTTCAACATTATTTATGTTCTTGTTGTAAGTTATTCTAATTTTTCGTCTCTTGTTATATAATTCTTTTAACTAACAAGAAAATTGAGAAAGTTCATAATTTCATTAAACATTTCCTAAGGAATATTCTTATTCAGATAGTTTAGAAACTTCTGTACATATTCTTTTTTTCATCTTTAGAAATAGAAACTTTAAAGAAAGTATTTTTCATTTATTATTATTTTAGGTTATTCGTTTGTAGTTTTCATTTCAGATTCACATATTATGAGAGTTCCGATAAGATACTTCATCTTAAAGTTATTTACTTATCAATATTTAATGATGATAGCTAAGATTCACTCCACATTGTTGGTAAGACTATGGGGAATTTTAATGCATGTTCGGGCTGAGTGATCGGTATTTCTGGCGCAGTACTGGTGTTCCCGATCTTAGTGAGTCTTCCATTTAGTTGAGAAATACTCTCTCCATTGGCCATTTTTAATGTATGTCATTTGAGCTTGGTTGTATCATATCAAAGGTATTTTACATTGTTATTAATATCATATTCTACTTCTATTGTTGTCCAAATTTCATGAATTTTCTAGAACTGAGAGATCATGTTATGATTTTCTGGTCCTAACCCACAATTGATAACTTTCATAAATTTAGATTCTAAATCACAATTTACATCCATTGAAACATCCCATGTTTTAGGTTTTGTCTTAGGAATTTTGTAGGTATTAACTACTTTGTGTTAGACCATCAGAACAACGTACCCAGATAAATGATAATGTGAGATTTCCAAAAATCGTAGTTTTCACCATTGAAGTAAAGAGATCTAACCATTGACAAACCTTATTGGTTATCAAACATATAATACTTTTAAATATAAATCTTTAGACTTAGACCTTTTATAGTTCTAAACTCGAGAGTCATAATCTTTGATAAAAATTGTGGTCCAATATGGTGACTGAATGAATAAATCAAGAGGGGTGAATTGAGTTCATAAAACTTTCATGAAAATAAATCCTCCCTCTTCAATGTATATATGATCAATTTTCTTCTAATAGATTATATGTAGTGGAAACATAAAATATTAAGAATTTAAATTGTACACATATGTTTATAGTGGTTCAGGAGAACCCCCTCCCCCCTAGTCCACTCCACCAACACTCTACCTCACTAGTTTAGTGATTTTCTGTAAAAAAAATCTTTTATTGAGGGATCCTAGATGAGTACAAAGAGATGTTGCTCAGTACAATGTTCAAAGAGTTTTCAACTAGGATCTCCCTTCAAAATACCTATCCATAATCTTACACACTCTTACACTGAGTGAAAACATAATTGAATGATATAAAATATATGAGAAATGTTTATGGCACAGAGTTGCAGGAAGCCACTGATAGTAGATGAAGATTCATCATGAGAAAAGATAAAATTCAAGAATAGATTGGGATAAACATAAGTTAATTTGATGGAATTTATAATATTATCACTAGATGTATTTATTCTTAATATGTATATATCTCCAATGTTAGACAAGGAAAAACAATGTTACTTTATTCTTCTTTTTCTGCTCTTCTCTATATCTTATTTTTGAATCCTACTGATCCTTTTATATATTGTTTAAATTTGAACACTTGATAACTCTAAAGTTTGAGCAGCATAGATGGTAACCTTTATGTGATAGGATATTAAGGATGTCTAGCCAAACTTTTCAAATATATAAATTTAGGTTGTAGCATAAATCTTTTCATACATTGTATTGTTCTATTTAAGCAAGTCTTGTATAGGCGATATTTCCTTTGGAAATTCTTCTTTTTTGTACTTGAAAGGTACAAAATGAATTTTCAAGAGATTATAAAATATCTTAATGACTTTCTGTAATATCATATCTTCATAGGATATCAACTGATAGCACAACTCACAGTAAGATAAAATCTCGTAACATAAACTAATTCATCCACATAAGATAATATATCATCATTGTGGCGTAAGATAATTCTTCATTATAAGATAAAATTTTACTATGATGAAATGCATAACATATTTACTTCATCGAATAAAGTCAATTCATATTTCAATATATTTCCAAAGTATCTCAACTAAACATCATAACATAACCTCTTGCATTGTAATTTCAGTTTCTAAGTAATTGAAGATGTTCTTTAATTCATGTAAGAAAAATTATTCTGTAAGATAAATACTTGAACATATATCACAGGATAAGTATAATCTGAAACACTTAAAAATATTTTTATCATAATAGTTGCGATTTTTTGGATCATCAAAACACATAAATCATGGATATATTGGAATAATATATTATTTAAAATAGTACTATCTCCATGGATAGTGGTCCTATGCCCTGATGCGATAAGGGAGTTTCACCACTATCTTCTCACTTTGATGATCATTTATAATCATTTACATCATTGATTGTCAGCTAAAGAATCATAACAGTCATAATATCTCACATCATATCTCAAAATACACTATGAATGCCACCCTCATGTTAAACATGGAAAATAACTCTCGATAATATACTCCCAGAAAATAAATTTGAGTCAAAATGAATGCAGTATGAGATGTAGAAGATTCTCTAGAACTACATGACATGTAATGTGTCCACATAGCATGTGGCCGTACTCTGCTTCATGTTAATGTACTTGGATATTCTTGGGTACTGAGCCATCCTCGTACACCCTTGGGTGTGCCCAGGTACTCCTAAAGTAAACAATGTGTCTAGACAAAAGCTCAATGAACTCATGAGCCTCATTATCGGTCCATTAGGAAAAAAATATCAAACCATAGATATGTCATCACAAATATACATGAATTTTCAAATGGATCACACTATTGTAATCCTTGGGAAAAAATACCCAGGATAGGATATTCACTTTCCTAAAGTGGAATCCCAATGAAAATAAAACAATTCACTACATCACACTAAAATGATGTTTCCTGGGGTCAAGCCATGAGTTAGAATTAAATATATTATATTCGTGTTGAAATGTTCAGATCAATATCAGAGTCACAAATCCATAGATGTTTTTTAATTCTGACATGGTATGAATAATGTATATCAGATATTAGATTAAGTATTAATAATAATAGAAGCAGTAGTAGTAATAATAATAATAACAATATTATTATTATTATTATTGGGTGCTTCGTGGACCATATCCATGAGCATGAAAAAGGTGTCTAGTTTTGTTTATGAATTGACCATCTCAAATTTATGGTCATGATGTCGCATATGATTTCCCAATCTGATTTCAAATTAAGAAGATTCATCAAAAATAATATTTCAATACCAATAATAATAATAATAATAAAAATAATAATAATAATTTTTATTTTTATTATTATAATTATAAAACTTAATAAAAGGTGGAGTTTATGCCTATTCCCCCATCCAAAAATTCTCGCACAGCACACCTCAGGCGTCCCCCCCTACTATTTTACAATTAATTCACAATTTTTTTTATTTTTTTCATTTTATTTTATCAGTATTTTTATTATTTTCATATCTAATATGTAAAAACTTTTCAATGATTGAAAATGGTAAACTCGTCACATAAAAACCGAAAACACCATTTAAATTTAAATTTCATGCTTCCATTAATTCTCCCCTCCCCCCACACAATCATGAGGATAACTCCAATCATGCCTAAATCCCATCGCTTTCATTTTGGTAAGCCTCTTCCATGTGATCCCATGCATGCAATTCACTATGAACTAATCCTATCGAACCTCACATCATTACTGCCTCTCAATTGGGAAAACGGGGATCATCGATCCAATCCCGAACCACCTCTGATCAATCATCATCCTTATCGCACCTCAATCACACCCTTTATTGCAAACATGCACCTATGATAAAGATCCTATGAATTTAAAAAAATCCCTATTCTTCATAAATTCATCCACAAACCACTGATTTTCATGCCTTTCATGTTACCGTAACAAAACTAGGGGTTTAATCATGCTCGAACCTACCCTGAAAATCTCAAACTGTAACCCCATTAGCCAATGGTAAAAAAATGACATACAGAGTATGGAATTAAAGAATAAAAATGTAACCATCATTGTTCAAGATATCATGTCCAATGATTGTATGAATGGGGTGATAAAATGTAAAGACCCATAAAATTCATGGAAGGTTTTACATTAATTTTCTTAGGAATTTTACAAGAGCGCGGTTTCTGACGGCACCTGATTCTGAGGCCCGGTGTGCCCGGAATCATTTTCTGAAGTTTGGCTCGGGTACGTTCAGTGAACGGACGAGGGGGTTTTTCTAACTTTTGAACCGGTGCTCAGAATCGAATTCTGAGGGCACTGATGGAATCACAGCACCAGTAATTGCTTAGAAAAACATTTTCCGGAGTTACGTTTGCTCGGGTGTGGTTTTTAATTTTTGGGGTTAAATTAAAGAATAAAATAAAAGTGGTGCGACTTTATTTTATTTTATTTTACTTGAAGCAGGCTTAACCTAAGTCAAGTGGATAAGATGGGACCCACAATATCCTACCCACTTGGTAGGATATTTGTGAGGTGGGGCCTGCACGAGCCCCACCGTTTCTTTACCTCTAAGTAACGCACCCACACCCCCTTTTTTAATAAAGTCAACCATGCGTTTATTTTGGTTAAGAAACACCTCATTAATTTGGGTGGTTAAATCGTTACAATTAATTCATGGAATTAATTCTTTGTTTCATTTCCTTTTTGAAATTTTAAAGGATTGGCTAGTGCGTCAAAAAAATAAGACTACTCTTATTTTATTTTCTGTTGGAACTTGTTGCGTGGAGAGAATTTGGAGGAAAGCATTCTTCTTCGACGAAGAATGCAAAGAATGTGATGAACGCGAAGAACGCACCGATATTTGATGAAGAACGCCAAATCCTCGGAGGTTGACTACGCAACTCCATGTTCCGCGACGACAATGACGCTTCTTCCGCGACGCCCCATCTGCAACACGACGATCCTGTTCTTTCACGACGGTTATTTCCGCGACGAACTCACGTTCGACGACAACGTTGAGGTAGGGGTTTATTGCTTCTTGTTCGTGAAACATCCTTTTTCGTTCCTCATCTTATATTTTTGGGCTGCTTCTTATCATCTTAACGGGAGGAGGTCGGACCGCACGAACATGGCCGACCCTCCTCCCCCTTTGTTGTTGTGTTGTTGCGGTTCGGAAGATGGCGTCATGGTGCGACGAAACCGCGCGGGAACCTGGAGGGATGCGGCAAGAATGCGCGGTGCTGTCGCGCCGCGCCGTCGAGGCTGAACGAAAGTGTGGTCATAATTGGGACCGCGAAGGCAAACAGAAGAATCTCCAGTTTGTTCTTTTCATGTGCGGATCGACAGGCATTGATGGAACGGGCCGCAGAGACAATTTGATGTTTCCGCAGTGAAGAACGGGACCAAGGATGAGCATCGGCGTAGACGGAATTGAAAATGGACCACCGGAGCAACTCCGGTGGCCCGCGGACACCACCGGCAGTGCGGGTTGCCGGCACGGCAGCGCCGGAGGCTGGTGGTTGCGGCACCTCGGTGTACCGCCTTGAGAAACCACCGCGGCTAACGTCGCGGAGGCGAGCGGGTGCATCCCGTGGCCACGCGGGATCATGGGGGACGCGGCGCGCGCCGTTTCCGCAGAGCGCCAGCTCACTGGCCGAGCCAGCGAGCCACCCGGCCGAGCCTTGCCAGCTTGGGCGGACCGGGCCAGGCCGCACCCTGTTGGGCCAGGTCGCACCCTGCCGGGTCGGACCTAGACCCGGGTCGGGTCGACCCAGGGGGGTTGGGTCGGGTCGGACCGGGCCCAGACCCACCATTTTCGGTTCACTTTCGGTCTTTTTCCCTTGTCATGGGCTAAAGACCTCCGATCGACGCACCGTCAGTTACGTAGCGATCCTTGGATCAATACGGTCGTTTTAGTTTATTACACTCAAGGTTTTGGAGAACTTTGGGTTTGGCCAGGTTGGTTCGGATACAAAACCAACAGGGCCCTCGAAGCGGAAACACCTATATCTTGAGCTCCGGACATCCGATTGACGTGCCATCGACTTCGTTGAATTCCTCTTGATGAGACGGAACTTTTGGCATACTTCTCCTGAGGTTTGGATGTAGTTGGATAATATCCGGATTGGATTGTACCCGAAATCCAACCAGGCCCCTGGAACGAAAAGGCTGATAACTTTTAGACCAGACGTCCATTTGACGAACTGTTAACGACATTGGTGATCTCTTTGGGAAAAGATTCCTATGAGCATACCCTATGAGAGTTCGAGGTACAGTAGAGATACGACCGTGTTGGTTCGCACACGAAACCAACCGGGCCCCTGGGATGAAAAGGCTAATAACACACAGACCGGGCGTCCGATTGACGCGCTGTCGGTTGTGATGAGACTCGTATGATGAGGCAGTACTTTTAGATACTTCTTTAAGGAACCTTGTGATAATTGGAGTATCGACCTGTAGCTCGTGGAGCAGCCTCTCCCGATGACGAGCTAGCAGAGTGCAGAGACCTAGTAGCAGGCTGAGACTTGACGACTGTTGACCTATCGACTCGGTGTGTTTCAGATAGCCCAGTGGGGAGCGCGTGGTTGTAGTAGCAGACCCACGGAGGTGGATTGCTTGGTTGTAGTGGAAGACCCGCGGTACTCAACAGAAGGAGTACCTCTAGAGGCTATGAGGCGGAGTGCTTGGTTGTACCAGCAGACCCACGGCGGAGGAGCTCTTGGTTGTAGTGGCAGGCCTGTGGTACTCAACAGAAGGAGTACCTCTAGAACCTATGAAGGGGAGAGCTTGGTTGTAGTGGCAGACCCATGGTGGGAAGCGCTTGGTTGTAGCAGCAGGCCCACAGTACTCGACAGGTGGAGTACTACAGCATTCCAAGGAGTTCGATGCGCTTGGTTGTAGCGGCAGGCTCTCTTTACTCGACAGAGGAGGAGTTCGGCGCGCTTGGTTGTAGCGGCAGGTCCTCTGTAATCGACATAGGAGGAGTTTGGAGCGCATGGTTGTAGCAGCAGGCCCTCTGTACTCGGCAGAGGAGGAGTTCGGTGCGCTTGGGTGTAGCGGCGGGCCCTCTATACTCGATAGAGGAGGAGTTCTACAGCAACCATGGTTTCGACGTCATGAATAAGATCCTGGTTGAGATAAGCCTATGACCTTTGTAATTGCCTCGTGATTGAGATGGGTCGCTTGATAACTGAGTTATATGTATGGGCATATACCCAGTAGTGGTTATACGTTGATTTCGTAAATGTATGTGTTTCCTCATGATTGAGATGGGTTACACTATAACTTGGGCATAAGTATGAGCATATACCTAAGTAGAGGTTATCTATTGGGATCTTCTTGTGGTTATCCTTGTTGGATTTAGTGAGACCTTGAGGGTCTCGGGGTCCCTACTGAGTATCGTTATACTCACCCCTACACGGGCTATGCCCGCACCTTGTTGTGTTGGTTGCAGACGACAGACAGCGCAGACAGAGGCCTAGTGTTCGAGGACTGGATGGTACTCGGAGGTGGACGTCACGATGAGACAGTACCCAGTGGTGGACATCACGACGAGGCGACGCTCAGAGGAGGTTGACGGGCAAGAGCGTTTTAGAGGCTATTTGTACCTACCCTTCAGGTAGGATCCGTGGTGGACGATCCAGGAGATGCGCTATCTGTACCTACTTTTTAGGTTTGATCTGAGGAGGGAGACCCAGGAGCAGCTTCCTTTCTTCCAACTGTTGTCTTTGTTGTACTTTCTTTCAGTTGTATCTGTTCTTTCATTTGGGTTTGCATTCTGGCCTATTTACTTTTCAGCACTTTTTTTTGTACTTGGTGTTTTACTTCCGCTTGTGCTCTGTGGTGTTTTGTTAATTTTATAAAGTCAATGCCTTCCCAGTTATCGGGATTTACACATTTGGTGCTAGTCGCCAACCCCTGGCCTATGGAAGGTGGGCTTGGGGTAGTGACGGCATGGGCCCCGAGGACGGGTTGTGACATAAAATGTTCATGAAGGGATTGATTATACTAGATCAATAAAATAAATTAATTTTGGGGCTCATTCATAGAACAATTATAACATAACAAAAGCAGATAAATATCCATTCTCAACATTTTAATCAAAATGATAAAAAAAATTAAGAACTCTACTTTGATCATGGATTGATCATTGGTGAAGAATGCATCCTCTGTTGATGAAGGTGATGATCCTGTTGTATCCATCTTTTATCTCATGATTATCCTCGATCTGATCACATTTTGTTTGAGATATCGATCTGCCCAAGATGAACGCTCACCACATCCTAATAGATATAGCATGATTTATGTGGTTAAATATTTTAAAACCACCATAAAATATTTTTTATAGAGGATTTTAATTTTTTAATTTAAATTAAAATAAATAAATTAATCAATTCCTTTAAATTAAATGCACCCGCCAATGGTTGCCTCATCTGACCATTTAGAACCAAACTACTTTAGGTAATTACTAGGTTAAACCCTATGATGGAGATTCAATCATGTTTTCATATTTAAGATTTGAGACACCATTTAGGATATATTCCATCATTTCTATAAAACCTTTCACACCTGATATATAATATTTTAAATTTTTTATAAAATAAATTCAAGGCTCACTAGGCCTCGTAATCAAGCACCTTCTCTATAATTTTACCATAATATATTCCTAGGAACAATTCAAATAATTACATGTAAAAATAATAGTCTATATTTATTGATCCAATTTAGTTCACTGGAATCATTTTCCTATTGAATTTTGATATAAAAATTTTGTAGATTATTGAATATTTTCTCTTTGAAACTCTACTTTCATATCACGCCTATGGGATTAATATTAAATTAATTTTTTTTCAAATAAATTAAAGGAATTTAAGAAAATATATTCCATATTTTTCATAATCAAAATTTATATTATCTGATAAGGTTATCTTAATTTTTTACAATAATTAATAGTCAAAACCAGTAAAAAAATATTTACCATTGTTAAGGTAAAAACTTATTTACTGAGGATTTAACTAAAAATATTTGGGTTAATAAATTTCATAATCACTTTTCAACTTCCATTACAAAATTATATAATAATTGTCTTTGTTATAAATCAATTCTTGGAATACTTTATGTATAATCATAAGAAGTTGGCCCGAGAAGAGGCAAGATTATGAACAATGAATTTTGGTTTTATTTCTTCTTACACCTCCTTAATAACTTCTAAATTTATTCTTATTTAATAAAACCCTAAAATAACATATATTTAGATGTCATTAAATTATTTTAATGTATTATATCCCTATCATATTCCATAAAATACATTATGAAATCATCATTCATTTGTACGTCAGACTATTGCATCGTGAACCGATGTCATTCATTTTTCTATTACCACCTCTCATGGTTGGGTATAATGATTGATCTAAAGTATATATATGATATTTACATAATAATTATACCTCCTACGTAATTATACAAAATATAAATTTTCTAGTTTTCATTCCATGGGGGATAGGATAACGTCGCTCGTGTGTATACAGGACTACTGCCTCACGAAGTGATCTGATTTTTCATTTAGAAACTCTTTACATGGAAGGTAATAAAGATAAAGTTAATTTATATATGTTTTATAAATAAAATAAATATATTATTTATTTTATATTTATCTTTATTTAAATATAATTTAAATCATTTTCTTTCTTATACTAAAATATGGAAATTTCATTCGTGTATGTGTGGACTACCGCCATTAAGAAGCGATGTGACTCTTTTTTCGTCACCACAACACATATATGATATTTATATAAGTATATTTAAATAAATAAAATTTTATAAAATACATTATGATCATTATTTAAAGATAAAATATTACTTATCTTATTTCTATAATGATCACTATATAATGGAAATTTTACTTTCATGTATGTACGACCTACTGTCTCCATGATATTAACGTAGATCATTTTTCATAACCATGTTTCATGATTAGTTTTAAACTTATAATTGAATTTTAATTGTGATAATTATTTCATGATTACACTACTGAAAACATCACTTATCCTAGTGGTTTAAAAACGTTGGGATAGGTTATCCCAACATTTCCAGGAACCGTTGGCATGTTGGTTGTCATAGTAGCCCTATACTAATGGTTTCTATAAAAACGTTGGTATATGTTGTCTCAAGTTACTATATTTTAATGGTTTCAATGAAACTATTGGGATAAATGCATACCAATGGTTCAAGAATAGTTGGCATATAGGCTATCTCATGTTACTCTATTCTGAATGTTTCAATGAAACCATTGGGATATATGTATAACAATATTTTAAGAACTGTGTTATACATATTTCCCATCATAACTGTATACTAATGGTATATAGAACCATTTTTATAGACTCTTTTCCCCATACCATCATTCCTAACTATATACCAATGGTTTAGTAAACCGTTGGGATATCCTCTTCTCCCCAACAAATTACATAGGTCAATAATGAACCTCTTCCAGTCTTCCAGAACCTGTACACATGAAAGCACTTATAAACATGAAATATTTGAATTTAAGATCTTATCATAATTTGATTTAGTTGGTTTTAAAGAACATCTATCGTTAAATTTAAGGTGTAAAAGATGTGTTTTGTGAACTAAACCAATCGTTTAAAGAAAAATACTATAAATTATAGGGATGTTTAGGAATAATGGTTATTTGTCCATCCCTGTCTGGAATTCTGAAATGAGGATGGGTTCTTTCATTTAACCAATGTTCTAGTGTATGTTTAGGTGAGTTGAGTTAGAAACCATGTTAGGAATTTAATTAAAACATGGTAGATATGTTTCAATATAAATATTCAAATGAGGGGGAAATAAATCATATGAATTGGTGGTGGTAAGTTGAATCTTATGGTAGGGATCACAAAAAGCTTTATAGGTGTAGAACAATGACACCATCAGTGTTTTTAGATATATGCGCTCAGGTAAGAAACATTATGGGGTTTCAATTATGAAAACAATCCTTGGATCTAATTTTCCAATTTTCCAGTTAGAGAACTTTAAATTAATATTTATAACTTGGATGTGTTTTGAGCATTTGGGAGTTGAATGAGGATTTTTAGCCATAAATTATTGAGCGACATAGGTCAAGATATGTTGTTGGGTTGTATAATGATACTTATTGGGTATGAGAAGATTTAGAGTGGGGATATTTGAAAACCATGTGATTATATGGGCATTCAGAATTTGAGGGAAAGTTTGAATTTTTAATTAATGGAGGGTTTTGTTTTTCAATAGTTGTTTTGGTTCAATTTATGTGGGTTAGAAGCAATATAAATGGAATTTTGGACCTCATAATGGGGCTTGATATGAATCTCAAGATCTCATGGGAACATCAAGTAGGGGTAGAGGTTCTTGATGAAAAACTACAACAGACCAGTGGATACAAGTGATCTTTTTGAGGGGAAAAGTTATTAAATTTCCTCCTTGGGTTTTTGAAGTTGGGGGTCCATCTTTCCTCAACAATTTGTGAAAAAAATGGGAATGCATACCTCCCTTTTCCCCTAAATGGTTCTTTGTTCAAGGTGTGGTTTTATGACATTTCTATAAAAATTAATGGTTAGTTCCTCCATATGATATCCTTTTTCAATATAATGGCCACACTAGTGTTATCGGAATTCTTTCTAATATGTTTTTTGTACATGCTATATATATATCTGGTAATCAAGTTTTTATTATATTATATTATGGATCTATTGAAATTACCATACCCACTAGAACTTAGTAATCAGAACTCCCACTCACTCACTTTCTTAAGATATGATTTGATCACTTGTTATGGACCCCACATAATTTTATAACATTCATGAATCTATCTTATTTACCATTGTTCCCCCATTTATCAATGTACCTGATAGTATTTAACCTTTTGAAGGGTCATCCTAAAATTTTTCTTACCAATTTTGAGTTATTAGATGCATTATCCCTCTATATATTCTTTTTTATTTTGGTTTGGCCATTTCCACCCCTCGATCAAGACTTTTAACAAGGAAACCAAGGTATTTATGTGGCTTCATATTTTAAAAAATGGTGGCACAAATTGAATCTGGAAAAATTCTCATCAATTTCCTTAAGGATAAAAACATGATTAATTCTATGTCTTCCATCCATATTTTATTCAATTATTTGAATTTCTACTATCACATTTTCTCTTTTGACTATCTTTTTATGGTTGATTATCCATGTCAATGGTTTGGATAAGTCTTCCAATCTCAACCCTCCCATTTAAAAATGCTTCCATCCATAGGGTGATTAGAAACACGATTGGGAATTATCTGGGTTTTGACCATAGAACACAATATTTCTATCCTAATATCACCATGTGTATTTTCAGAGAGGTTGACATATTGAAACCCCCATTGAATTCTACCTCAGATGAAATTATAGTCTTGTATATGTATGAACAACAGCTTCACTTCTGGTCTTTATCAGACTTTTTCCATCTCTACAACTGACAATAGTATTTGGATAAAATGTTCTAGTGGAACTGGAAAGTCCTTCCATCTAAAATTGAAGAGGAAAAATGAAATGATCTTATGGTATACATGATTGAGGTCTCTAACTATAATGTAAGATAAGATAGTATATCCTATTTTGGGATTTATTGAATTAGGATAAGTTTTTCTTCCAAAACCCCACCCCAAAAATGTTTCATCACAATTTTTTTAGAGAGTGAATCTCATAGAGATTAAGTTTCAACCAATACAGAATCACTTATTCCCCTCTATTATATTGAAAAATAAACTATGTAAATCATTTAAGGGGAGTTAAATTATGTTTTAGTTATGATATTTATTTCTCTAAATGTTTACAAGATTTATTTCCTAGATGCCAAGGGTACTAAAAAGAAGTAAGATAACATTATTCTTCCTCTAAATAATTTTTTCATGTATTTTGAAGCATAAGAAATGGGTAATAGTGATATAAATTAATGATATACTACAATTCCTAAATGGAAAAATAATCTCAGAAGAGGGATTCATAAAAATGTTTGTTGTTCTTAGGTCTTATCTAAAGTACAAGAAGTTCCTACTAAGGAAACTAAAAGGACATATCTGTGTTCCCTATCTTCCTCTGATTCTAAGGTGGATAGGTTATCATTGTACTATATCCATCCAGTTAAAAACATTAGAAGAAAATATGATTATGAAATAAGGGGATACCTGATCAATAAAGGAAAAATCCAAGAATTGAAAAGACTCTTCAAATTTACCAAGGCTAAATATTACTAGAAAAAAACGTAAGGCTACCAGTAACAGGAGACTTTCCAAGACACCTAGATAAGGGAATTCATGGATAAGAGGTTAATTTAATCCTCATAAATATATTGGGAAAGATAAGTAAAAGGTATTTGATGTATATTTGATAGCTATGAATCCAAAAAATAACATCACTAATTCAAGACCTTGGGAAGCTTATGAGGATGTAGGAATAAGATGACTACTCATATCTTGTGAAAAATTAGGTGAGTTTGAAAGGAACTTTAGTTTTTATTCCATAATAAATTCATTAGATATTAAATTAGCTTCTGGTTTTTATATATTAAAGCATTAAAAATTTCAAAATTCTTTAGGGGCATTAGAAATACAATTGATCTAAATTTTCCCCTCATTATTTAGATAAAATGAATGATCTGTATAATAAATTTTCCATTTTCTATTAGAGGGAACATGAAGATTTTAAGAAATTTATTTATGAATGGTCCTTATAGGAGAAGGTAATGATTAAATGGATAAAGACCCTTAGTTCCAGGGTAAGGCCAACATCCATTCCTTATCACCACAGTCATATTATCCCATTGTGGAAGTGAAATTTTCATATTTTTTCCTATGATGATATGCCAAAGATCATGAAATTTATTTTCAAAATCAAATAATACTAGCTTCCACTATATCAAAATTAGGATATGAAATACATTTCCTAGAAATTATAGTTGGTTCAAAGTATAATTTTCAGTGATGAAAAATTATTTTTTACTAGTTTTATACATTTTAGGATCATGCTTATTATATATTCATTTTCCCAATTGTTCTTTGTATTTGTGATAGTTATTACTAAACAACTAAAAGTGATTAATCTTGATTAATAGAATATTTACTTCAATGGAAACATTATTGATCTATTTTTGTATACGCATATTCTATATTTAATGGTTGATAATTCAATTATATTTTAGTAGAGAATGTTTAATTATAATATTTGAAAGGTTATGAATAGATGCAATGTATCCCATAATTTTAGTGGATACCTAAACACTTTTTGTTATTCCTAGGCATACTAAAGATGAACATAGTGAGTTTTCTTTCAGGAAATTTATGATGCCCCAAAAAAATTTCAATTTTTTAGGATAGAGTTTGGAGTTAGGAAAATTTGAGTATCTTTTAAGATAGTTAAAATCAATTTTATTATACATGTATAGTATATAAATTCAAAATAAAGAACCGTCAAAATATTTGGGGTGCAGAAGTATTATTGAGAAAATCTATAGTTGATGCCTCTTAACTTGGAATATATAAAATCAGAATAATTGGATATAAAATATGATAACATGCATTAAATAGATTTAGGACATGATTTTTTGATCCTAGGATTGTGCCTTTTTATTTAATCTCTTAGATAATATATGTGAACCAGACTAATGGAGGAGTATAATTCTGAAGATATTCTCAATCCATCCTTAGTTATTCTATGTTTCGAAGGCCCTTCATGATTCAGACATAGTAATGACCCAGTTAGAATCTAATATAGGAATGACTAGGATAGAGTAAGGTGGATGGGCAACGCCCAGAGGCTGGCATAAGTTTCCAGGAATTAAAGAATTACCACTTGGGAACAGCATTACCCACAAACTATAATTTAAAATAGTAGAAGAAAATAAATAAAATTTAGGCATGAACAATCCATACACTGGATGTCAACATAGAAAGAAAAGAAAATAAATAGAAGAAACACATTATAAAGGAAGAAAAAAATGAAACACACTAATTAATCCCTCTACTACCCTGATCTCCCTCCCTTGTAATAAAAATCGCATAGCTGCCTCCAGTTCCCTTCTAGACCCTATGTAAAATATACCTACCCTTCATCTATAGAAATTAGTAAATGTCCTAAGTAACTGATGTAATGATGAAAATAAAATAAAAAATAAACTATAAAATATTTTTCTTGTGTGACTATATAAGCCACCTCCCAATATATAATAACCACAATTCCCCATGGGTCAAATCATGTTCCTTCAAAAAAATGGGTAAAATATCCTTATTTGAAAAAGATATTATCAAATAGTATGTTCCAATTAAAAAATAATTACTCTTACTATTAATGGTATATAATTAGTTTGGCTTGAGTTTTAGCTTATTTTTGTCTTGTTCGATACATGTTTTTTTGAGACATTTTTATTTGATTTAGTTTATCTCCTTTTTGTTTATGTTAACATTGATAATTACATTTATTTGGGTTCTAATCGATCCATTTTGATTACATTTGGTTCAAATTAGTTTGTTTTAGTTCAATTTAGTTCATGTCGGTTGCATTCATATATGTTTTCATTCAATATATTTTTTCCAATATGACTCATCATTTGGAATATCAGATTAGTTCAAGTTAGATTTTTTTGTCTTGTTCCAATTTAGTTTCATTAATTTTTTTCTATTTGAATAATATTTTTTTTAATTTGATAACTCTATGTATATTTTGGTAGATCATATTTACATTTATACCAATATGGTTCGGTTAGTTTGTGAATGTTTTTAAAAAATGGAATCATTCTATTTTTTATTTGGTTTTATCCTATCCATTTGGGTTTTTATGCATCCATATTATTTAGTGAAAAACATTTTGGGTTTAGTCTTTGTAACATTATTCGGTTTTGTTTCATGTGGTTCATCATGGTTTGTTGTGTTTGATTAAATCCAAATTGAGCTAAGTCATGAGATGTCTAACTAGATTATATTTATTATGTATGATTCTCTTTGGTACAACATGATATGATTTGTTTTATCTATGGTCAGTTTTAATTTATTCATTCAGTATAGAATAATTTAATTTATTATAGATTCATTTAGGAATATTCACTTTTACTCTTTATAGGTTAATAAAATTAAGAGTATTTTGGTTTTTCTTTATTATATTATGTCATATTTCATTCAATTCATTTTTAATGAGTTCATATTGGTTACATTTAATTTTGTTTGTTTTGATTTGAATCAGGTTAGGTGGATTAAATTTATTCAATTTGTTAAACTATTCATGTAATATCAAAAAATTATTATAATAAATATATAACATTATTTAGTAAAAAACATAGTGTTAAATACAAGTAAGAAATGATTATTTAAATTTAAAGGCATATATATAAGGCAACCTACCTCAAACTCAAGGAGCTCTACTTATAAATATGGTAACTCGAACCTTTCTTTTCACTTTTTCATGCATATTCACTTTTCCATAAACATATAAGGACATCTAGGCCTTATGTAAATATTTTCATGGACAAATAAGTAAAAGGGGATCCTTAAATATATGCACATGACACATTACCTTACACATATTCATTTTTAATATATATACATAATCACACTGAGCCCAAATATATATATATATATTTATTTATATATATTCATACCACCATGAATGAATATATATGTTGGGGGACTTATATATGTATATGTCTACCTATGCATACATGCACAAGTTTCCTTTGAAAATAACATCTCATAACCACTTCAAGGAGGTCCAAAATACTCTAGAAAAACACAGAAAACTCAAAACCTCAAAACTACTAAATTAAAAAAAAAGGAAAATAATTGAAACAAAACAAAACATACCTACAATCTGTGATGAATTTTCAGTTTTTCCAAACAAAAACTGATTCTATTATAGGACCACATATTTTTATAGAAATTAGTGACTCTACATAAAAATAGAAAGGAATAAAGTTTCTTTATAATAGATAGACAATCCAAAAAATAATTATTAGGGAAAATCAAATGGACTGGTTTAAGACAAGAAGTATATGGGACTTATTTAATTGATGTGGAATTAAATAATTCAAGAATTGTTGAGTATGTACTTTAAATTTCTGTCATCTAAATTGAAATGAAAAGTGGAGAGGAAACCACAAATATCACATAAGTATTTTCTAATCACTGATATCTAGAAACTACTACCAGATCATCTCAAAACAAGACCTTACAAATAGTTTAATCCTCAATACTATGTTAAAGGCATTGAATTAGTTATTGAAAATATTTAATGGGGAACCCATACATTGGACATCCATGAAACATAAATAAACATAAATAAAAAAAAGATAAATAATCCAAATGAGATTAACATAATTAACATCAATTAAATATTAAAAAATAAATCATAAAAATAAGATTCAATGAATTTAGAATCAAACATACACTATTCTTATGTGATAAATATAATAGAACAAACCAAAACAGAATTAACTAGATCAATTATACCCATATATACATTATATAATGTCATGTTTATCTCCATATCCCCCTCACACATTGATAAACATACATGATATGATTATACCAAATAATTAATCTTAAACATATACACATACTATGAGCTACAAACACACACAAATAGATATGATGGATGTAAGATTACAGGTTTGGTTGGATGTAACCATGAAATCCATGAAATTTCATTCATGTGTAAACATAGGAACACTAATTTGAAATGCAGTTATAAAATATTTTTATTTCAAATATACACAAACGAAATACAATATCACGTCTGTGACCATTTAAAAAAACATTTCTTTTTGTTTTCATTAAACGAAAAAATATATTTGATTCAAATTCCAAGGACTAAGCCATTTAAGTAAAAATAGCCATTTCAGAAACAAATATGAAAACACAAAATGAGTGCCATTAATTTAAAATGGTTTCTACAAACACCATTGAAAACATTTAAAATGAATCAAACCCAACAAAAGTTAAATTAGTACTACTAGGTTGACACCACCCATCATGAGGTAAATAATGAATGTAAATGAGATAAGTCTACCAAAATATTATAAATTGGTGGAAAATAAAGTAAACATGAGATAATAATCCCATATTCAATCCATATATCACAAAGAATGTGTCATGGGATGTATCATATATCCTAATTTTAGATGATCTAGAATTTACCAACCCAGTATAGGAATAATTATTAGCCAATTTGTTTTCTACCAAAAGCAAGACACTCGCATATCTCACACCCTTATCATTGAGATAACCCCCAACCATATCCAATCACACACCATAGGTTACAATAGAAGGATCCATACCAACTATTGTAACATAAATATAGAAATCCCACCTCTTTATCAATGTTCCCATGACCAAAATAGTGGAGGGGATTAAACATGCAAGGGGAGATTGAGTAACAAAGCACAAAAAATAACTCACTACCTCCTCTAACACCATCTAAAATTTTAAAAAACCCTTTCCACATCACATATAAATAATATATCCACCATCATGCTAAACAAAAAGGGGAAATCTAGGAGGGCCCCATGAGATGAACCATCTAACTCAATAAGTTCCAAATAGGCCTTTACGATTAGACACACTATTTACATTCAAATATGCCCTTTATAAAACATGTATTTATCTATTTAAAGACCAAACAATAATAAAATACTATAATTTATATCAAAAATAACTTTTAAATTCTTATATGAATTTTACAAGGATTTAATAATGGATATATATTAATTTCAAAGAGACATTTAAGATTTATAAATGAATGTCTCTATACTAGGACATAAATTTCAATGAACAATTTAAAAAAACTTCATGCTTTCAAATAGAATAATAATTTCATCAATAATGAATTTATGAAAATCATCCACTTTTTGAATTCCAAAATGAATAAATTTTAATGAAACATGGACCACAAAAAATTAAATATTGAACCAAGAAATCCAGAACATTTCACCTTTAGTAGTGAGAACCTAAATGTGGAAGAAGGTGTTATCCATGGTCTCAAAAAATAAAAACCCCCAATATTTGGTCCACTATGAACCCTATAATATCAAAAAATAACTATATATTTCATAGGAGAAGTCAGAACCAAGAGAAAATAGTGATAAATATAAAGAATAATACATTAAAAGAGATTTACTTTTCGAACCAACATAAAACAAAGATGAAATTACCTTTGAGAGTTAATGGGTAGAATAGAAGTAAAAACTAGAATGGAGAAATTGGAAGGAAGAAGAGTGTTGAGGTAGGGTTTCAACTTTGAGTGTGATGGGTGTGGATGATGATAGGGGAATCAGGGTAGAATATGTTTGGTGGGGGAGATGAGAGGGTTCACACTGGGGATGAGTGCAATGGATAATCAGGGGAGATGTTATGCAGGTGAGAATAGGATTTGTGGTAGAGAGGAGAATTTGTGGGCGAGAGGATAGTTTTTAGAGGAGGGGCATGTAGGGATTTTCCTAATGGAAAGGAAAATCAAGGCATGGTATAACTACAGGTTTTTTAAATCTATAGGGATAGATTTTTCTATGGCATATATCCTAATGGTTTTATTAAACCATTGGTATAGATGCGTAAGAATAAACCTAGTTTCCAATAGTTTTATTATTATATATATTTTTACATAATGACATCTTTTACCATAGTTAACCTCCCAAAGTCATTTTTGACACATAAACAAAATATCATTGAAACATATTACATAAACATGATTGATTATGTAATCATTTAAAACATGGTAATAAGTAAAATAAAAGTAATAATAATCTTAAAAATAATTATTAAGAGAGTAAATAAGTAACATAATTTTAAAAATCATGATGATAATGGATGTTTGTGGTAAGTCAGACTCAACGTAAGGGTTTCTCATCTCACTTTTACTTTAGTGAGACATATGATATATTCACCATTTATTTATTTTTTGTGGTATATATATTATGCTCTATGTATTCCATATCATGAATTAATTGGTATTGTTGGTTTCTAATGTCTCATTTAAGGTTATTTCTTTCCTAGGTCTTATGATAAAATGTTTACCAAAGCGGTAAGGGATTATTTCACAATCACATCATTATTCAGGATTGTATTTTTCTTATTCTCCCTTGGGGTAATTATTTAAAATTTATATCTAAAAATAATACTATTTTATTATCCTTTTTTATTAGTCAACTATTTCAAGTATTAGGGTTATGCATCCACTATTTTTATCATATAATGATTAAGTAAATGTTTTTAAAAAAATATGCCTTTATTTCTCTATTCACTTGAAAATATTTTTTCTTCCAACACGATGTTTTCTGAAAAAATTAATTTTTTTAACATTCTACATATAATTTATTAAAAAAAAAATTTCCCATGTATTAATTTTTGCAATGCTGTTTTAAATATATCTTCGTGTCACTTTCTGAATAAGGATATTTTTTAACCTTTTTAGATTGAAAAAGGAATGTTCTTTTTTAACTCATATGACATGTATGGAGTTACCCTTCTTCAGGACCATAATTTATTTAAAGATTACTTTTCAAGATATAAGGTTAGTTTTATGAAACATTGTTCTTAATATTTTTTAAATATTTAGTTTTTAAAAGTGATTTTCAAAGAAAATTATTCTGACAATATTTTAGGAATTTTCTAGTTTTAAAATAAAAAGGTTGTTTTTTCAGGAAAGGTTATTTTCCTTAAGTAATGTTCCAATTCGTCATTAAAAATCATTTCCATCTATGAAGAAATAATTTTATATCACTTGTGATTTAATAGTGATATATTCCAATAATACCAACCATATTATTTCTCTATATGTTTTATGATCAGTTTGACTGGGGATGTACTAGGTTGATACCATTCATTTTACTCTGGATTTTCTATGATAATGTTCATTGATTGGGGAAAGTATTTACACTTCATATTATAGATTAAATATGAATTTTTATATGATTTTTTTACACCCCTTTCATATGAAGAATGCATTAAACTTTGTAAAAAATGGTGGGGGACCTCTATAGCCTCTTGATGCATCAGTTGGTCTCATGAGAAAAACTATATTGGGTTTTGGAAATGTCATTAGACATTTATATATCTGTATTTTAAAAAGTCCTTGACGGTATTAAATGTATTGGAATAAGGCCTCGATGTTATGTTTTAGATTTACATCGTTATGAATTCCTTCATTATGAATACATTTATGATATTCCATGTGATTATTAAATTTTTTAAAATATCCATGGTTAATTTTTCAAGATCTTGTGATTATTTATATGGAATTATTTTATCATTATTTATTCCTTCAATATTATGCTCAAGTTATTGATTAAGTGTAATGTTCTTCAATTTTTTACATTTCCATATTTATTATGCCTTGTTTATTCATAGATTCCATTCTATTCCTACCCTTACTAAACATATGAACTGACCACTTTTTTATATTTTAGTTTCCCCAAGATACATCGATGTTTTTTGTGATTTATGCGAAAGTATACACTAAGGGGAATAATATAATTCTCAAACTGAATCCTTTGTGTGTTTAATGTTTTAAATTGTAATGTGAATTTCATATATGTATTTAGTTTAAAAATACTATCAAACTATTCAATCCTTCAGGGTAAGACTCCTTATATCTTATTTTAATATAATTAAGTAGACATCGACTCCAACCTATAAGATTCAAGGTTTCTCTAGTTGGTATTAGAATAAATTTAGTAAAAACATTGGGAAATAGATTAAGTAGAACATATATTAGGTAATATCACCCAATGATTAACATTGAGGATAAATCTAGAATAATATCCTATATTTTTGGTAATAAAGATATTATATGGTTTTCTTTAAGAAAATATATCCCTATTTGTATAATACTAGTAGATTTGGTTCTGAAACAGATGTTCCTAGTGATAATAACTCCAAAATGGTGAATTCGGATTCACTTGATCCTCACCTGGTGCATGGAAACTGGAATTACTGTATTATTGGTTTGAAACTCTCAGGGTATATGAATAGGGTAATTAATATTTTCATTATAAACCATTATGAATGTTTTGAAACTAAATAAATCTAAAAAGAAACTAGGATTATTATTATAAAATTTTGTATGTATAATATTATCAATTTATGTTAATTATTTCAATATTTATAGGATTATACATTATGATTCATAATTATATGATCTAATCTGGTGTATTTCATCATTTATAAATGGAACATAGTATAATTAATAGGAATCTTTTCTGTTCCTGAAATCCATTGAGTAAGAATTATTGTTTCATTGATGGGATTATTACAATACTTCGAAGGGAACTAGTCTCCCAAAAATTCTCATCATATGATGACATGGTATTATGTACTAAAAATATAGATAAATATTTCTATAATTGTTATGGATTTTAAAAGAAAAAATAGAAGAAAAAGAAGATAGAGAAAAATATGGATAAAGGGAAGAAGGAAAAAACAAATTTTCCCACATTTGATAAATGTTGATAGAAACACCCTAGTACTTGATTAAAGGGAATTGTAGTTTTCTACTGGTGTGGAGAGAAACGCCACCATGATAATTATTTAAAGGGAACTAAAAGTTTTAATAATGTTCAAAGATTCAACATTAAGTACATGTAACACTATGACAACAAATTACCAAATCATAAAAGGAAAATACCTCAAAAGTAGTTAATGGAACACGGTCAATATTATGCTATTACCACAGAAAAAGTGGAATGATTAATCAGATTTCATTTGGATTACAGAATTATTTCATTTTAGTATTTTATAAAAGATATCCTGGTTATAATAATTATGAAATGTATAAGGATTTTACTGCAGTACTCTTTCATTAATGATTTGAAGGAGTATGTTGAACAATACCGATGACCAATAAAAATGATTCAGTTGAAGGATTCAACTTCTTGGAAAACACATAATTGAGGTAAATATTACCCATAATGTATTCATGATGTTGAAATAATGATTTTGGGAGTTAATATATGATTGATATGTATAAGGTAAATTGGATATTACTGACTACCTTGGAACTGATTAATGCTTTCATGAAAAATTAGTTAATGTTTTCATTGTTGGATCTAACATTATTTTTGTTTTTATGTAATTTATCCAAAAATATGTGGTTTATTTAATGAATAATGAACCATTATGGTTTTCAATAAGTTTTTATGGTAATTCAAGTTATTATAATGTTCCAAGAGAATGAATGGTGAAGGTACACTCCTATTTGGTATGTGATGATTAATTTCTACTTCATGTTATTTTGAAGATTAATGATATGTTAATTTTTAAATATTAGTAACATTCTTTCCAAATTTTTGGATCTTAATCTTTTGCAAGGGTCAATTGATTACCCATTTATAAAATGGTTTAAGTTTAACTATGGATTAGGTTTTATATATTAATGTATTACTTCACCATATGAAGATTTATACATATTCGATAACATATACTAAAATTTTTGTTATACTAATAAGTAGTGATTTGGGGAATGAATATTCATTCTACTATGGATCTTATGATCAGTTAGAAGTTAATTTTTGTGTTCCATGCATTAAAATTATCATTTTTCGGATAATAATTTTTATGATTAAATAATGAATTGGAAAATTGATCAAAGCACAACCAAATGATGAAATTTTCCTTTTAAAACGTATCTATTAATTTTATTTCCAAATATTCTTTTATGGTAAAATAATTCCTTAACTACAGTAAATGGATATTAAAAAAATGTTATCCTAGTACCTTCATTTATGTTGAATCAACTTCCTTTAAAATAATCAAATATTTATTTTTGTGTTCCCTAGATTTCCATTGATCATTCACTTTCTTGTGACCAATGACTTCTATTAGAATCTATAATTTTTTATGATTTTCTTCCATGTCCATATCTTTACTTTCCACCAGTGTCATCCTACTTAGAAACCTAGTTAAGTGTCATTATATATGAACTTACTAATTACATTTCTCTATTATCAAGATAATTTTTTATCAACCATTATCATAATCTTGTATTTAAATAAATTTATTTCAAAATGAAAAACCCTTGATTACCGATATTGAGATTAAGTTTCAAGGATTCAATTTTTATAAGGGGGTAGAATGTAACACCTTGATATTTTAAAATGTGAATATCATATTTGATATCATGTATGACACTAAACACCAAGAGTATAAGTGAATATAACAACCTGATAATTTATTATATATTTATTTTTTAATAAATTCATTCACATTGATAGCTTTCAATGCACGCAACACCAGTGTTGAACAAAACGTCATACTCACATAAAATATTATTATTCAAACATTACCATTATAAACTAGCCATTAAATTGTGAGTATGAATATACAAACTAAATTATAAAAATTATTTGATTTAAACATGCATAAAATAATTAAAATGGATATCTATTCATTATAGATAAAATTAGAACCATATAAATGAAAAATAAATGTTTTTTTTGAAAATATTGTATTTTCCTAAATGTTGGTTTAGTCATGGTTTGCACACATAATTTATAATTAGTTTTTACAAATGTTAGATTCTTTATTTGAAAAAATAAAACTCGTTTTTGATATATACATGTCAAAATAATTTTATGCTAAATTTTTCTGGTCTTTCCAAAAAGCTTCATTTTTTGTGAACAATGAAAAAAACTAACTGTTAATAAAAACATCCTTTTTAAAAAATGTTTATAGAGATAAATTAAATTTGAATTAGGTTTTTAAGTAAAATTAGTTCCATTATATATCTATTAATATAATTGTATTCATTTTAATCATTGTTATATTTAATGTTTATATAAAAACATTTTAAACATTTGAACATTTTCTCTTTGAAAACCCGTTTTCTCATCACATCTGCAAAATGGTTAAACTATGTGTTTTTTGTTTATTTATTCTTCCACATCCTTCAAATAATATTAATTTATGATTATATGATAACAATAAATATTAAATATAGTGGTATGTTATTATGTTAGTGTAATTAACTATACCCATGTCCTCTTCCATCACAAGGGTTATGAAATCGTCATTTGTGTGTGTGGTGGACTACTGCCTCGCAAACCGATGTCATTAATTTTCCATTACCACCTATATAGTTCGGTATTATGATGGATATAAAATATATATGTTATATTCATAACATAATTATACATATTTATTATTCATATAAAATATATCTTTTTTAAATTTTCATTCCATAAGGGATATGATAACATCACTTGTGTGTACGGCGGACTATTGTCTCGTGAAGCGATGTGATTCATCTTTCACTAACACTTTACTTACAAGGTAATAAAGATAAATTTAATTATTACATGTGATATAAATAAAATAATAATGATATTAATTAAATTTTTATCATTTTAATAAAAACTTACATGATGAGTCGATATCAATGTTAGGGTTTCTCATCTCATTTTTACTTTCATGAGGCATGTGCCATATCATCACTTATTTCTCCTACATGGTGTATTTACTACCATTTTTTAATGTTATATCATGAATTAAATTATATTAATGGTATTTAAGGTTTTATATAAGGTTATTTATTTCATGGTTATTGTGATGCAATATCTACAAAAGTGGTAAGGGTTTATTTCAGAATCTCATCATTATTCAGGATTATTTTCGATTAAAACGACCTTGGAAGAATTATTTGATATTTCTATCTTATAATAAATGTATTTTCTTATACTATAGTTATTAATTAAATATTTCAAGTAATATTACTCTTTTTCTTCTCTTTGGTACATAAAATGATTAATAAGTTATTTTGAAGAAAATCCATCATTGTTTCTCTCTTCGGTCGAAAATCCCTTTTCTTCCAAAACCATGTTTTATAAAAATATTTCCAAAATTGTTTTAAAATTATCCGAATGATTTATTAAAAAAATTATCAATTTTTTTAATATTTAAAATACATTTTTAAAGGAATATTCATCTCCTTTTATGAATAAGGCACTTTTCTAACCTTTTATAGTGAAAAATGAATGTTCTTTTTTAACAAATACAACATGAAGAAAATAATCCATTATTATGACCATCATTAATTTGAATCTTCCTTCACAAGTTTATAATTATGTTTTTAAATAAAATTGTTTCCCTAATATTCAGGAAATTATTATTTTAAGAAAATAAAAAGAAAATTATTTTGAAAATATTTTATGAATTTTCTAGTTTTAAAATAAAATGTTTTATTTTCAAAGAAAGGATGTTTTCCTTAATGAATGTTCCAAGTGATCATTCAAAATTAGTTTAAATATAATAATAAATCATTTAATGCTAATTATTCTTTAAGGCTATTATACTCTAATGATACCACCCTTATTATTTCTCTGGATTGTTTATAATCAGTTTGACTATGAATGTACGATGTTGATACCATTCACATTACTCTGGATGGATTGTGATTATGTTAATTGATTAGGGAATGTATTTACATTTCATGTACTAGTTTATAATTGAATGTTTGTGTTCATTATGTTTCATGCCCATTCAAATAAAGAATTCATTAGACTTTGTAAGGGACGGGAGGAGCCCACTATAGCCCCTAGATGCATCAGTGGGTCTCGTGAGAAAAACTAGATTGGGTTTTGGCTGACACCTTATCCAAATATATAAATTTCTTGGAAAAATGCCTCGATGTTGTCAGATGACTTGGAACAAGTCCATGACTATATGTTTTGGATGACCATAATTATGCATTCTATAATTATGAATACATTTATTCATATTCAATGTCTTTATTTGATTACATAGAATATCCATGTTTAATTTTTCAAGATCATGTGATTATTTATATGGAATTATTTGATCATCAATTATTCCTCCCATATTATGCACAACTTACAGATTAAATGGCACGTGTTTCAATTATTTACCATTTCATATTGATTATTCCTAATTTATTCAAAACATCTGATATAATCTTACACTTATTGAGCAGTTAATATCACATATTTCTTATGTTTTATTTTCCCAGGGACATGAGTAAGTCTTTTTTATTGATATAAATGGATATGCAAAGTGGAATACTATAATTCTTATAGAAAATTATTTTTGTATTTTATGATTTAAAATATAATTTTAATTTCATGTTTGTGTCTAGATTACCAAGGGTATTAAATTATTCTTTCCTTCATGATGTGATTCCATATATCTTATTCCAATGTAATAAATCAGAAAACATCTTAGAGCTACTAGAGTCAACGTCACTATAGAAGGAACTAAAGAATGAACAAAACCCTGTAAAGATTCAGTAACTAAAGAATGAACAAAACCATTTGAAGGATAAGTTAAATAGTATCAAGATCGCATCCCCAACCATGTTTGTTGAACCTACCCAAGTAAGTGTCACCATCATACACCTTATACTTAATGTGTACATTGGTCTAATGAGGTGTTGTGTATCTAGACCGAGCAGTATGAATTTACATATTCTACTTTTTAATAAAATAATGATTATATTTATCCCATTTATTATTAATTTAAATATACCATCATATATGAGTTATTGATAATTACATTTTGAATTTAATAAACCAAAATTATATTTTTGTAAAATATATAGCATAAATGAAAATAGTCTTTTTTTAAAAATCATGAATTTTAAAGAAAAAATTAATATAATATTCATATAAAATAATATTTATCTATTTGCAAATGATAATATAATTTAATTAATACCATTCTACTTTTATAAGGGTTGGAAAAATGATATTGTCATAAAACCTAGTGTTTTTTAATGAAAAAGGATTTTAATTTAAAATTATATTTTCTAATTTTTATGTAATTATTTTAATAAAAATAAATATTATTTTTGAAATCATGAAGTTTAATTTATCTCATGGGAAATTTTTCAATATTTTTTGTGATAGTCAAATTTTTGGTTTAAAATTAAATATGGTATAAATATACATTATGTATTACGACATCATAAAAGCATAAAGTGATTCAAAAAAATACTATTAGGAGCATTTGTGAACAAAATTATGTTTAACATTTAAATTAATATTTTTTTAGTTATTCGATCAATTTTATTATCCTTTAATAAATCCTAAAAAACCTATAATATATTTTAAGTTTTAAAATCAATTCTTTATTAACATGACTCACTTGTAGTTGGGGTTTGGATTAGTGGTATTCACCCCATAATCCAACATGAAAAATGGGGGTTCAAAACCCATTTGGTGCAGGGTATTGTAGTAGTACTGTAGTGTACTGTAGTAGCGGTAGCTTTGTTGCAACAGCGAGCACTGTAGCGGCAGCAGAGCACCGTATCAGCGATGGGTACTGTAGCAGGCAGGTATTGTAATAGTACTATTCACAGAATGGGCCTTAGGCCAAAATATTTGTCCTACGGGCCATGTAATGGCCTAAATTTCCACTGGCCTTCGGGCTATATAATGGGTCTCCCTCTACCCAGTTAAAGAGGTCTTTGCTTTGATTTAATAATAAATTAGGCATCAGCCCCAACCTTTAAAAAAACATGACTCACTTCCACATAAACAAGGAGATTATTTTAATGATTTTAGTTCTTAGGCTTATAAAATATTTAAAAACACTCATAATTTGTATAAACCATGGGAAAAACCATGTAAATGTTCATTGTATTGATTGTTTTATTATATAGAGTTTGCAACATGTGTTTAAAAATTAACAAAAAATTCACCTCTCTTTTGCTATAAATACCCACCAAACCTCCAACTAATATTCACTAAATCCCATTTAACATAATTTCACTATCCATATCCTTCTTTAAATCCCTCAAAACGTTTTCTCAATATCTTAGAAATCTCTTCCCAAATGTTTAGAAGCACCCTCTAAAGGTAAGGGATCCGCTCCAACTCCTTATTCAACCACATTATTTGTATTACGAATTTTTTATTTCTAACTATTCATATTGTAATATCATTTTGAACATAATTATTACTATACTTATTCTTTTCAAGTAATGATATACCCTTTTCACCCTCATTAATCCCTTCCATGAACCTTTATGTTCACTTGTTATGCTACCGATATTTTCCTGGGATTTTATATGATAGACATATATGTAGAGAATAACCATCCCAATTTACAATCAAAGTAATTCACATAGATGTACATATACTCAATTTATTTGGGACTACAATTTCTGTAACCCAATCTTCTTAATCATGGGATTAAAGGTGATAAAATACATTCTTATTTTGTATGATCTATATGAAACACAAATACATGTACATGATATGAAAGTGATGGGTGGGCCCAAAATTATATATCCCTCAAATGAATTGGTAATATTTTTCTCTCAGGAGACACCATATATAGTTCCTGGGAGTTATCCCAATCACACAAATTTATTAATTATTTGTGGTTATCTTTGAATTGTGTTTATTATTCCATGTTTTATGTTGTTTCCACATTCCTTATTTCGCCTTGATGTTATTATCATATACCATTTTTTGATGTTCATGATTATGATTATAGACTTTCTGTGTCACAATGTTATGCCTCTTGAATAACATATACTACGTTGCCTTATGTTATTCATTGATTATTCCCTTGTTAGAATTTATTCCTCACCAATTTCTTATGTAGGTCCATAGGTTATCCAGTGTAAACTACTAGAATTCTAGATATTTGCGATGGGGTATTTGCAACGGGATCCCGTCACAAAAACTTATTTGCAACGGGGTCCCTTCGCAAATAGCTCGTGGCAGAAAACAGCATCGCAAAAAATATTATTTGCGAAGGGCCCGTCGCAAATAATTTTTTTTTGCCACGGGCTACTTCCCCATCACAAATAAGTCTCTGATTATATACTTTATATATATATATATATATAATTTTTTGTTAGGGGCCCGTCGATACAAGTATTTGCGACGAGCCCATAGTCTGATCGCAAATACGTTTATAAAAAAATATTTATACTATTTGCGACGGACCCGTCACAAATACTTTTTGCGACGGGTCCCTAATCCCGTCGCAAATACTTTTTTTAAAACAATTATTTATACTATTTGTGACGGGAACCCATCGCAACAGATCCCGTCAAAAATAATAAAGAAATTTTTAAAAAAATTAATAAAATTATGATTATTGAAAAATTAATTTTAATATTATTAAAATTATTAAAATAAAAATATATTAAAATTCTCAATATTTACAAATAGTATTTAAAAAATCATAAAATATTATTATTATTATTATTATTATTAGTAAAATAAACAAACATTAAAAAATATAATACTGAAAATATATATTTAATGAAATTATGATTAATGAAATAATAATATTAATATTATTAAAATAATAAAAAAATAAAAATATCGAAATTCTCAATATTAACAAAAAAATCATAAAATATTAAAAATTAAATTATCTAATATTCGCACCAATATAAAAGATAGAAACTGTAAATAGTTCATATTACAACAAATGTTAAATTCAAATGTTTTTAACGTAAAAAATAATCACTGGGGGTTGTCTTCTGGAGAAGGTGGAGGAGATGGTAGAGGAAACTCCATCCCCAAACTACGAGTCAGATGGCGCATGTACTCCATCTTCTCCTATAAGGCCCCAGCCTTAAACCTTACTTAATCTTGAGTTACTACAATATTACACATTGAGGATCTTTTCAGGTTTAGAGTTTTAGAGAATTAGATCATAAAACTTGCATTACATTCCACATTTAAACAAAGTGGTTACATAAAAGATAGTATTCATTTTTACCATCAATGGAAACATATTTAAAATAAAACATGGATTCTTTCTTGACACTTCCTTGACACTATCATCATATCATGTACCCTTCCCTTGACCTGTGAAAAACATTTCAAAAACGTGGGATGAGCATAAAAAGCTCAGTAAGGGATATAAAAATATGGAAAGGAAACATGAGTACATGTATACATAAGAATGAAATCATAATTTACCCATAAAACATAAGCACTTTAACATACCTCATAAAATCATGAATAAATCATAGAAATCATAAGACATAAAGGTAACTTGAGGCATTCATAACATTCTTACGTAGGGAGTAACCCTCTTGGTTACGTTTGGAATACCCACCACAGTATATTCCCTAAATCTCTTCGGAGAAACCTTAACGTTTCACTCCTTCGCGTTACCCAATGCATTGGAGAGCTATATCGGGCTCACCCGCCCTTAGTTTATCACAGAACCACCCGTCTTCATAACAATTCCCAAGAATCATAACATAATCTTATCACATAAAACATGCATAAAGGAAACATAACATTTCCACATTTCAATAACAAGATGTCAATAAAACTCATTGATATAAATACATTATGAAAACCATTTTCAATACCAAAATAAAAGAAAAGTAAAACATGGTATTTATTTTTCTTTTAAAAAGAAGGTATGGCTTGTAGAGGAAGCTGAAACTCAAATAATGGTCACAGTGGTGGAGAAGTCGTTGTCATCGCATACGTACGACAAAAACATTCCCTTTTGTCATTTAGTAAAACACTTCTTATAAATAAGATTCCATTTTGGATAAACGTAAAAGTCAAAGGGGTTTATACACCGTATAAAAGAAGGTTGTGTATAAAACATTATATGCCTCAATGAATGGAGATAGAGACGAAGTCCCTTGAAAAGACGGTATCCTTGGTTTAAGGATAAATCAATTACATAATTATGTGTGACAAACGAATACACCAGATATAAGTGGATACTAAGTGTAAAATAATCAAAGGTAATTCACACATATTCAAAGGATGACATATTCAATAACTACATGTTGAACCCAAAGAAATCGAAATTGGGTTAAGAAGTTCCCTTGATAGCCTAAACGCGTCACATCATAATGAGTTGATGAGAGATAAAAAAAAGGGTATCTCATCACTTGGACATAAAATTTAAATCAATAAGGATATATGAGAACATATCCCAACATAACAATATGTAAATTAAAATACCCAACAAAAGAGGTCTTTTAAAAAGAGGAGGGTTACAGGTTCCCTTACCGACATGGGTATTTTTCGAAACATACACCTCTTGAAAGAAGGACAATAAAACATTGATATAAATACTCATAAAAGAAAGTATATTACACAATGAGTAAAATAATGGGATTTACATACACCACTCAAAGGAAATTGTGGCAAATGTAGCATAAATCTCACGGGAATAAAAGTGAGATGAAAAATCCCTTACGAATACTCGGCAGCCTAACGGCGCCACATAAAACTTACAAAAATGGATTGATGAGATCAAATAGGGTATCTCATCATATTAAAATAAAGTGTATATAAATAGGAATTTAAAATAACATCCCCCAACATAACAAAGAGGAGCTTAAAAGAAGTGACATAAAGGAGAGTACTTAAAAAGAAAGAGAGAGGTTAGATCTCTTACGAAAATTCGGCAGCCTAACAGCGCCAATCAAAACTTCCAAAATGGATTGATGAGAGAGAATAGGGTATCTCATCACATGAACATAAAAATTACAGTAATATTAATATAAAATAACATCCCAATAACAAGAAATATGAGCTTTAAAAGGAATGACATAAAAGAGTGTACTTAAAAAGAAAGAGTGGAGTAGGATCCCTTACCTCAAGTCCAATTTGTCTTGTTCGTTTCTTTATATTCCTGAATAATAAACTTTGGTCAATTAATAATTGCATAAGTAACTCCTTTAGAGATTATTATTCAGTTCATATCACATATTATAATGTTATAATAATTGTTTAATAATGTTAGTTCATATCAGACGTTTTTGTCGATGTTTGGTACATGAGTCAAAAATGAACTTGTTTGAAAAAAAATTGCCCATGTAGTTATAAGTAAATAATTTATAGAATAGTATTAATGATTAAAATATCATATATATCCAGTAAATATTAATTTTATACTATTCCATATCATTCGGATATTAAAAACGAAAAGCACCATTCATGGAGACGGTAGATCGTACGTACGCATGAACGCTACTTTCATTTTTTGTCATATAAATGGAATTAAAACCAAATGAGATATATATATATATATATATTACAATTCCAGAATTATATCCATAATTTAGATGTAATATATTACATATATATCCATTATATATATGTACTTATAATATTACATAACATTTTGAGATAAGAAATGAAATGTACCATTCATGGAGACCGTATTCCGTACGTACGCATGAACGCTACTTCCATTTCTATTTCATATTTAATGGAATTAAAACATAATGATACATAATAGTATTTTAATTCTAGTATGGTACCATATATAATATCATTAAATATATCCTTTATACGTACCACATATGGTATTAACGAATCAAATCACTTTGAGGGGGCGGTAGTCCGCACTTCCTTAAATGAAGATATCGCGTTTACCCATAATGGAAACCATAAAGGTACACCATAAACGAAAAATACAGAAGCTTAAGTAAAACATAAATATATTAGATATCATATCTAAATATAGTGTAATCTTAATGGCCACCTTTTAAGGTGTTATATGAATGTTTAACAATCATCATTTCGGGAGGCAGAAATTCGCCATCCACGGAAACTGTATGTTCTTTAACCATTAGATGTAGGTGTGTGTAAGTGTAGCTCTAATAATTCTTATAAAAACATACTAGTATATTTAAGATACTGTATTTGTTACAAAATAAATTAATAAAAATAGTTTAGGGGGTTGGAGAAGAAAAATAAAACAAAAGGACACAAGTGAAGACATTACCTTAAAATCGGGTAACTCCCTTTTGATTGAGCTCAAAGGCTTCCTTGGAAGACTTCTGCCCAAAGTGAGGCTTCAAGAAGTAATAGAGGGAAGTGGAGAGAAAAAATGGGTAGGGGTTGGCTGAGCCAAAGGCTTTGGTAGTGTGGGAAAGGAGGTAGAGGTGGGAGCCTTTTTTAAGAGGAGAGGAGGGGCACTCTTGTAAAGTTACAAAATGTTATTTTATTTTCAAAAGCGTTTCGGATTTTAAAGGTCCCACATTGATGTATTTCGAGGATAAGGTGATAAGGGTTCGAAATGCACTCATCCAATAGGTTTTGGACTTGTTTAGTTCTTAGATATTACATTATCTTTCCATTTTATTTAAATCGTTAAATAATGAGGTCATGGCTACATCATCATGATGTCATATATAATTTAATTTATTTAATGTCTAAAAATTATAAAAAAATACTATGATGTAGGAACTCTTTTTATATTTCCAATGAATATTTATAGTCCAAAATATCGTTTATGTATACAAAATTAAAAATATTTTAATTAGGTAATACATTCTTTGTTACATTTAACATTCTTTAAGAAATAAAAAGATAAAAAGTTACTTTCTCACAAAAGTGATTCCATGGGGCCCCCAAGTTTGGCACAAGGCATCCCATGGTCGGCCATGAGAAAACCAGTAGCCTTAGGACACATTTTGTGGTCATTTTTTATTATTATGATATTTTCTTATTTTCTTTAACTACCCGATTACTCATTAATCAAGATAATCAAAGATAATTACCGTCGTTACTATTCATAATGTCCAAAAACAAAAGAGTCTTAATTACATAATTTCGACCTTCTGATTCCAAATATTTAATTCATTTTACCAAATTCCAAACACATAAATTTCAATAATTAATTTAAAAAAAACTTCCCGTTGTCAAAACAAATAGCGGGTTTTTTTTGAAACAATATTTATGAAAAGTTTGGTACTTGTTTATGCCTAATTTCAAAGTGAAATTAATCCCAATGACCATCATTGAATTACATGGTAAAAATATATTCTAATTACACTTTAAAAAAAATTAAAAATATATTATAACCATATAATTAAAATATATGAAAAAGCAGTTTTGATGTAAAATGCAGTATTTTTCACTATTCATTGAAAAATGAACATTGTCAGAAAAATACCAAAAATTAACCCAAGGTAAATTTCAATGTCCCAATCATAAATAATATTTTTATTTTGAAAAATAGAGCTTATAAAATTGTCAAAAAGTGGATTTAAAATGGGTTCTCCATTAAAAGGCGGTTAATCTACCTTTTAAAGAATATTAGAATGTTTACGCTTAAAAAATGGATTCATTTGCATTTTAAACCCTATAACATTTATTGTAAAGAGAAAAATATTTGACAAACATATATAATCATTTTGTAGTTAGTTCTGTTCATTCCCTCCATTACAATGGCTAGGCGTTAACTACCATTTAAAATAATATTATTTTATTATTAGAGTGCAACGTAAGATTCCCAAGAAACTCGTTGTTCCATATTGGGTACGCCATCGAGCATAGCATCCCCTTTAAAGTAATATTAATATTTTTTTCACAAATATGGATAAATATACAGATTTCATATTCTTTATTTACTTGGGGTGTTACATCCTACCACCCTTTTGGGAATTACATCCTCGCAATTTTAAAATTGGGCTTGGAAACATCCTTGAAAGTCCCACATCGGAACAAGAGTCGGTAAAACAATCACTTTAAAATAAAGAAAGATAAGTACAATGGTCACCCGAGTTAACCCATACTAGGATTCCAAGTATGAAAATATGGACATGGAGGAAAAAAACCAAGGGTCATGTTCTGATGGAGAGTGATAGAAAACATGTTTAGGAGAAAGTTAACCACAAGAAAATCACAAACTTGTGATGGGTTAAACAGTAGTCGATTCCCCAGTAGGAAAAGTTAATAGAAAACATTTTTGTTTTCAGTTACTTTTTATTGAGGAATTTATTCATAAGGAGACATAATCACTTATCATGTTGACTTTCAACTTTTACTATATTCCTTAATCAAACTCATATTTTTTTTCCAGAAGATGAGTATTTAGGGAGACTTGTTCGCATTAAGAGTACTATAATAAACTTCTAGAGAATCACCTAATCCACCAAAGAGAACTATATACTTCCAATGTCTTTAGTCTTTAACTAAAACCAAAACCAAAAAGGTTATTACAAGGTCAGATAATCCAGAAAAGGATAACCCTTTAAAAAGAAAATCTATGCTTAATCTCCAAAATTTGTCCAACAAAACCCAAAGTTCAACGAGGACCATCCGATAAACAATTTGTCCATAAAATTCTTCAAAGTAAACCAATATAAGATTGAAACCCAAATATTTGAAGGATTTAGTCACATAGTCTTCCAAGTTGAATCGTAACATTTATCTCCAAACAACATCAGTTGCTCCTAAAGTCTCGTATTGAAAATTAATTAACCTAATCACATATCCTCCAGGATAGGTTAATAAATATCCATAGATAACCCAAAATCAACTTACTCTTAATTCATAAAATCATCTAACTAAAAAGAATCAGTCAAACTAAGCAGGGACTTCATGTAGTCCCGTTGTAGGCAATAAATACCAATTGCACTTTGGTTGTGGGTTCGATTCCCGCAGCTTTGTCCGACGCGACGGGTTGTCACACGGTCTACGTGTTGTCCTTTTTCCAAAACTATATAATTCTCAAATCATTCCCCAAAAAGCGATAAAATAATCAAAAATAACCATAACAAAATTTAACCTCAATTTTATCTCATGACATTCACTTCAATCATAACATATAGTAACCCATAATTACCTCAAAAGTAAGGGTCATATAAACCCAAATGGTTCTTTATAACTATGCCCACAAAAGAAAAGATAACTATTCCTTAAATAAAATTTTCATATATTAAACATCAGGGTTACGAATAATATAAAAAGTCTTTTAATGTAACCCCATCATCAAAAGAGACTTAATACTCTTAGGAATTTCACCATAACTCTTGAAGCCCTTATATGTTGACGTCTTACTCATTCAACATTATTCATGATCCATTAACCATTCCTTTCCATCTTATTCTGAAATACCTCTTTCCTACAAAAAAAATCATGAATCATATGCTAAGATTCCAAAATAGGAAAACAATAGTCATGAAATAATACATACGTTTTATTGGTTATTGTCAGTTTCTTCATCCTCAATCGGAATGGCATTAGGTATTGGTAAACGAACATTTGTATGCTCTTGGTGATCCCATTCACGAAACTTCTTTATAGGACACGTGTTTGCATAATGACCATGCACACCACATTTAAAACATTCAATTGATCCCTCAGAAAGAACTTCTTTCTCTTTCCTTGAGTCAACTGGATGCTTCCTTTTTCCATGGTAGGTTCTTGCTTTATAACCTTCATTTCCACATCTATAGCATTTTTCTGTCCCTTTGAAACATTTTACTAGGTGTTTCTTTCCACATCTTTGACACATAGGTTTTTGAACACACTTACCTTTATGATTATTACCTGTACTTCTGTAGGGATTTTTTTCTCGCATATATGATGCCTTATAGAAATCACCAAGGTTTAGGTGGTCAATCATGACTCCAGATAGTTGGTTGAGGATAATCACAAGAGTTCTCATTACAGCTCCAATATCATTCAGTTGCTTTCTCAAAAAACTGTCACAGTTTCCTTCACATCCACTGTTACTTTGGTGCCTGCTAGATCCATCCATTTACTAAAACCAAAAAGGTCAGTGTGAGTATATCAAAAAAACCATCATGTACTAATGAGGAAGATAAACACTAAGATATAATTACTCATTCACTTTATCTAAAACTAGTACTCTTTCTGAAATCTTAACCATTATGGTAATGCCACTTATGCTTAAAGAATACCCTAACCTCTAAAGTTATCTAAACCAACCTCTGATACCAACTATAAGGCCCCAGCCTTAAACCTTACTTAATCTTGAGTTACTACAAGATTACACATTGTGGATCTTTTCAGGTTTAGAGTTTTAGAGAATTAGATCATAAAACTTGCATTACATTCCACATTTAAACAAAGTGGTTACATAAAAGATAGTATTCATTTTTCCCATCAATGGAAACATATTTAAAATAAAACATGGATTCTTTCTTGACACTTCCTTGACACTATCATCATATCATGTACCCTTCCCTTGACCTGTGAAAAACATTTCAAAAACTTGGGATGAGCCTAAAAATCTCAATAAGGGATATAAAAATATGGAAAGGAAACATGAGTACATGTATACATAAGAATGAAATCATACTTTATCCATAAAACATAATCACTTTAACATACCTCATAAAATCATGAATAATTCATTGAAATCATAAGACATAAAGGTAACTTGAGTCATTCATAACATTCTTACGTAGGGAGTAACCCTCTTGGTTACGTTTGGAATACCCACCACAGTATATTCCCTAAATATCTTCGTAGAAACCTTAATGTTTCACTCCTTCGCATTACCCAATGCATTGGAGAGCTATATCGGGCTCACCCACCCTTAGTTTATCACGGAACCACCCGCCTTCATAACAATTCCCAAGAATCATAACATAATCTTATCACACAAAACATGCATTAAGGAAACATAACATTTCCACCTTTCAATAACAAGATATCAATACAACACATTGATATAAATACATTATGAAAACCATTTTCAATACCAAAATAAAATAAAAGTAAAACATGGTATTTATTTTTCTTTTAAAAAGAATGTATGACTTTTAGAGGAAGCCAAAACTCAAATAATGGTCACGGCGGCGGAGAAGTCGTTGTCGCCGTATATGTACGACAAAAACATTCCATTTTGTCATTTAGTAAAACACTTCTTATAAAAAAGATTCTTTTTTGGATAAACGTAAAAGTCAAAGGGGTTTATACACCGTATAAAAGAAGGTTGTGTATAAAACATGATATGCCTCAATGAATGGAGATTGAGACGAATTCCCTTGAAAAGACGGTATCCTTGGTTTAAGGATAAATAAATTACATAATTATGTGTGACAAACGAATACACCAAATATAAGTGGATATTAAGTGTAAAATAATCAAAGGTCATTCACACATATTCAAAGGATGAAATATTCAATAACTACATGTTGAACCCAAAGAAATCGAAATTGGGTTAAGAAGTTCCCTTAACAGCCTAACGGCGTCACATCAAAATGTGTTGATGAGAGATAAAAAAAGGGTATCTCATCACTTGGAAATCAAATTTACATCAATAAAGATTTATGAGAACATATCCCAACATAACAATATGTAAATTAAAATACCCAATAAAAGAAGTCTTTTAAAAAGAGGTGGGTTAAAGGTTCCCTTACCGACATGGTTATCTTTCGAAACATACACCTCGTGAAAGAAGGACAATACAACATTGATGTAAATAATCATAAAAGAAAGTATATTACACAATGAGTAAAATAATGGTCATTACATACACCACTCAAAGGAAATTGTGGCAAATTTAGCCTAAATCTCACGGGAATAAAAGTGAGATGAAAATTCCCTTACGAAAACTCGGCAGCCTAACGGCGCCACATAAAACTTACAAAAATGGATTGATGAGATCAAATAGGGTATATAATCTTATTAACATAAGGTTTATATAAATATGAATGTAAAATAACATCCCCCAACATAACAAAGAGGATCTTAAAAGAAGTGACATAAAGGAGAGTACTTAAAAATAAAAAGAGAGAGGTTAGATCTCTTACGAAAATTCGGCAGCCTAACGGCGCCACTCAAAACATCCAAAATGGATTGATGAGAGTGAATAGGGTCTCTCATCACATGAACATAAAAATTACAGTAAGAGTAATATAAAAGAACATCCCAATAACAAGAAATATGAGATTTAAAAAGAATGACATAAAATAGTGTACTTAAAAAGAAAGAGTGGAGTAGGATCCCTTACCTCAAGTCCAATTTGTCTTGTTCGTTTCTTCATATTCCTGAATAATAAACATTGTTCAATTAATAATTGCCTAAGTACCTCCTTTATAGATTATTATTCAGTTCATATCACATATTATAATGTTATAATAATTGTTTAATAATGTTAGTTCATATCAGACGTTTTTGCCGATGTTTGGTACATGAGCAAAAATGAACTTGTTTGAAAAAAGATTGACCATGTAGTTATATGTAAATAATTTCCAGAATAGTATTAATGATTAAAATATCATATATATCCAGTAAATATTCATTTTATACTATTCCATATCATTTGGAGATAAAAAACGAAAAGCACCGTTCATGGAGATGGTAGGTCGTACGTACACATGAACGCTACTCTCATTTTTTGTCATATTAATGGAATTAAAACAAAATGTGAGATATATATATATATATATGTTATAATTCCAAAATTATATCCATAATTTAGATGTAATATATTACATATATATCCATTATATATATGTACTTATAATATTACATAACATTTTTAGATAAGAAATGAAATGTATCGTTCATGGAGACGGTAAGCCGTACGTACGCATGAACGCTACTTCCATTTCTATTTCATATTTAAGGGAATTAAAACATAATGATACATAATAGTATTTTAATTACAGTATGTATCATATATAATATCATTAAATATATCCTTTATACGTACCACATATGGTATTAACGAATCAAATCACTTTGAGGGGGCGGTAGTCCGCACTTCCTTAAATGAAGATATCGCATTTAACCATAATGGAAACCATAAAGGTACACCATAAATGAAAAATACAGAAGCTTAAGTAAAACATAAACATATTAGATATCATATATAAATATAGTTTCATCTTAATGGCCACCTTTGAAGGTATTAGAAGAATGTTGAACAATCATCGTTTCGGGAGGCAGAAATTCTCCATCCACGGAAACAGTATGTTCTTTAACCATTAGATGTAGGTGTGTGTAAGTTTAGCTCAAATACTTCTTATAAAAACATCCTAGTATATTGAAGATACTGGATTTGTTACAAAATAAATGAATAAAAAGAGTTTAGGGGGTTGGAGAAGCAAAATAAAACAAAAGGACACAAGTGAAGACATTACCTTAAAATCGGGTAACTCCCTTTGGTTTGAGCTCAAAGGCTTCCTTGGGAAGACTTCTTCCCAAAGTGATGTTTCAAGGAGTAAGAGAGGGAAGTGGAGAGACAAAATGGGCAGGGGTTGGCCGTTCCAAAGGCTTTGGGAGTGTGGGAAAGGAGGTAGAGGTGGGGGCCTTTTATAAGAGCAGAGGAGGGGCACTCTTGTAAAGTTACAAAATGTTACTTTATTTTCAAAAGAGCTTCGGATTTTAAAGGTCCCACATTGATGTATTTCGAGGATAAGGTGATAAGGGCAAGAAATACACTCATCCAATAGGTTTTGGACATGTTTAGGTCTTAGATATTACATTATCTTTCCATTTTATTTAAATCGTTAAATAATGAGGTCATCGCTGCATCATCATGATGTCATAAATAATTTAATTTATTTAATGTCTAAAAATTATAAAAAAAATACTATGATGTAGGAAATCTTTTTATATTCTCAATGAATATTTATAGTCCAAAATATCATTTATGTAGACAAAATTAAAAATATTTTACTTAGGTGATACATTCTTTGTTACATTTAACATTCTTTAAAAAATAGAAAGATAAAGAGTCACTTTCTCATAAAAGTGATTCCATGGGGCCCCCAAGTTTGGCACAAGGCATCCCATTGTTGGACATGAGACAACCAGTATCCTTAGGACACATTTTGTTGTCATTTTTTATTATTATGATATTATCTTATTTTCTTTAACTACCCGATTACTCATTAATCAAGATAATTAAAGATAATTACCGTCATTACTATTCATAATGTCAAAAAACAAAAGAGTCTTAATTACATAATTTGGACCTTCTGACTACAAATAAGTAATTCATTTTACCGAATTCCAAACACATAAATTGAAATAATTAATTTTAAAAAAAACTTCTCATTGTCAAAACAAATAGCGGGTTTTTTTGAAACAATATTTATGAAAAGTTTGGTACTTGTTTATGCCTAATTCTAAAGTGAAATTAATCCCAATGACCATCATTGAATTACATGAAAAAAAATATATTATAATTACACTTTAAAACAAATTAAAAAGATAATATAACCATATAATTTAATTATATGAAAAAGCAGTTTTGATGTAAAATGCAGTATTTTTCACTATTCATTGAAAAATGAACATTGTTAGAAAAATACCAAAAATTAACCCAAGGTAAATTTAAATGTCCCAATCATAAATAATATGTTTATTTTGAAAAATATATCTTATAAAATTGTCAAAAAGTGGATTTAAAAGGGGTTCTCCATCAAAAGGCGATTAATCGACCTTTTAAATTATATTAGAATGTTTATGCTTAAAAACTGGATTCATTTGCATTTTTAATCCTCTAAAATTTATTGTAAAGAGTAAAAATACTTTAAAAACATATATAATCATTTTTTAGTTAGTTCTGTTCATTCCTTCCATTACAACGGCTAGGCGTTAACTACCATTTAAAATAATATTATTTTATTATTAGAGTGCAATGTAAGATTCCCAAGAAACTCGTTGTTGCGTATTGGGTACGCCATCGAGCATAGAATGCCCTTTAATGTAATATTAATATTTTATTCACAAATATGGATAAATATATAGATTTCATATTCATTATTTACTTGGGGAGTTACAGCTCCAGATGCTGCTGCTTCCATCAATGCATCTCCTCCTCGTGCTGCTTCTTCTGTTGCTGTTGCTGAAGCATCTCTTCTTGTTCTTTCTGCAAACTCTCTATAATGTCATTCTGAGCTCGTAACTACTCCTGATAATATGAGGAAAAAGATGATTCCTCTCCAATATCTCCTCTTGAGCTGGATGCTCACATCGCAGTAGTACCATAATAAGTACCAGAGGTCACATGAGAGTCGATACCAACTAATTGGCCCTTCTCATAGTCATACTGAGTTGCCAGCATCCATGCCGCCTCATCGAAATGGTGTAAACTGGTCTGATCAGTCGCCTAGTCCTGAGCGTCAGCCTGTTTCTGAGAGGTGACAGCCTCATATGACTCCTTCAATTCCAATTTGAAATTAAAATTGTGAAATATTATATGCAGTTAATTGTCAAACTGAAAAAATAATACTAACCACAATCTGACGCTGACGATCACCTCTATTCTCTCAAGTGGATGGATCACTATACATCCTCCGATAAACCTCGAACTCTGTAATATCTGGATGCTTGACTACCTACAGAAATATAAAATAAAATGTTTATACTTAAAGTTATATAAATTTTTAAAAAAATATACTTACCTGATTCTCTCTATGTGTACTGAATGTACGACTACCATCTCGATGCGTCACCTCCTGTCTCCCCCAGTTCTACTGACCTAAATAAAACCTCCTCTAAAATCCACCACCCAACCAATGTTCGAATAATCCATCCCAAACCTGAGATGAAATGTACTCTAGTCGGTGGTCTCTACATGACTCATCAAATACTATCGCTCCTACTTTCTTAATAGTTGTCTTTCTCAAATTGTGCAAAAACTGACGCAAACGCTCACGCATAGCCACATCCCATGCTACATGGATAGCGGCATGCATACTATCCTCGATGGGATACCATAAACCCTAAAAATAATTTTTAATATCAAGTTATTAATAAATTAAATTTCGAAATAAATATTATTTATTTACATACTAGCCAATGATTGTATATGGAGAGCGGCACATCAACGGGAATATGTTCCTATGTGATACATGGATGAGAAAAATAATTGCTCAAGATAGTGCTCCCCTGTCCAATAGCTACAAGCATAAAACTGTGAAAAAATAATAATTAATAAAACAACTATTATATATATATATATATATAAATTAATGAAAAAGCAATCTAAAATATACAGGTTATCATACCTTTGTGTGCATGGATCGAAGCCAAGATGTGGACGTTGCCCGGGGATAGGGTTAGGAATCATTAGTTGTGAAAGACCTCGCCCCCTCCATGTACCTCATGAACCACCAGTCGGCTGAGGGTCTGATGCTCCCACATCCCCCTCATCCAAAGGTAGATCAGCCTCATGCAACTCACGAAATGGATCCAGATCCATCTGAAACACAAAATGATTGTTGTTAGCAGATAGTTGAAAATAAATATCATATATAGATATATATTAGTTATGATCATGACCAGCATTTAACTGTGTCAATGTTCACCTTCATCATCATCTTCATATCTGACGATGTAAATGTCTGCATATTCCTCCTCGACATCATCGATATCTATATGAGTTTCACTTTCACCATCCCTTGTAATTGAAAATTCTTTTGTAACATCATTAACATCTTCATCACCATCGACCCTTTATTTTGGGGTTTCATCATCAATATTCACGTTTCTTTGTGAAAAAGATGGATTTTGAGTAGCCTCTTGAAAATTTTCAATTCCTTCCACTTCAACAGAACCACATTCAGTTTGAGTAAATTGATTTTACCGAGATTTCATTTTTATTACACTCCACCAATCAATAAGGTCTCTTGAAGTAGCACAGTACTTTGTGTATTAAATTTTATGTGCCTGTTGAGCCAATAAAAATGGTTCATTTACTGCAAGAATAATTTTATATTTAATATCGACGATTCCATGAGTCGGATGAACATGAAACCCTCTCTCAGTATCCAACCACCGACATTTAAACATCGTTATGTAATTCTTTCCAAGATAACATAGCTCAATAATTTCATCCAGAATGCCATAAAAGTCAACTTCAGTTTCTCTATGATGCGATCCCCTAAAAAAAAATCCATTGTTCATTGTTTTTTTATTCCACATATGCATGTGTATGAAATTGAAAACCATTCACCACATATGAATTATAAGATTTAACAATTTTGGATGGTGGGTTACTCAATATACCCAATCGCTTATCAATTTAATCAGCATGTTGGGACACCTGAAATTTTTTAAAAAAATTATCAATATAATAAATAGTAAATTACATTGATATTAAACCATCAATAATTTATATTACCAGTTTTTGAAACCATTGAGAAAAAAAATTGTCTGCATTCTTCAAGAGCAGCTATAGTAATTTGTGGAAGCGGTTTCTCGATATGATTATCATATAACCTACAAATAAAATAAGTTTACATACTATAACATAAATTATAAAATAAGTGACAGAAACACTCATAGTACAAATATATCATCCCGCCTTTTTATCACATAAACTTTCATTACATTTTACAAAACTGAGGATCTTTAAGGTTTAGTGTCTTAGAAACCAAGAACTTAAAACATGAGAACATAAAACATTATTCTTAAACACTTGAAAGGATTCTCCTTATGTTCATCCTAGTTTCATTACTGCATCTCATAACCTGGGGACATACATCAAAAGAAAGGGTGAGAAGAAGGCCCAGTAAGGGAAATAAGGGGAAACATTTAACATGCGAACTTGAGATACATCAACAATGTCATGAAAAAGAACTTTAAGGTATGAGAAAGAAATCATGAGGAATATCATAATAAAAATAACGTTTTTCATCACTTTAATTTGTGGCTACAACATTTAATATTGACAATAATTTTTGTTTCACCAAGTTCCATCCCCAAGGTGTCATTAAAAATTACCAAGGTTATTCACCAAGGCGTCGTTTAAAAAACTAGTCATCTCTAGAGATTAAATCTTTACCCAATGTATTGGAGCAATATCAGGGCGTACCCTTGACATGTATTTATTATCATGTGAGCCACATATATCGTCATCAATAATTTCATAAACAACCCATATAGCATAAAATAAATGGGTTTCATTTCATAATCATAACGTTTTTAAAACTGCTTTGATGACATGATCTTTATGTCACTTTAAACCCACAGAAAAGAAAAGAGGGTCCCATGTATGTAAATCCCAGAATTTAAAATAGAAAATTTTGGTTTATATGTGAATACCCCTTTATAGGGAAAATCTTTGAGTACTCACTTAATAAAATAAAATAATTTGAGAAAAAGAGAGATACATTTGAGACGGAAATTCTGCAGCATAAAGGCTATGCTTCGGGGTTTTAGAAAACATTGAAAAGAGAGGGTACATTGGCCACCCACTCATAAATGATCCAGATAACAGTAGAGGGACAAAATATAATGGATATAAGAACATGGTAATTAGATTTTAAAGACATACCATATGAAATGAAAAACATGGAGGGAAGAAAAAAATAAGATTTCTCTTCTGAAAATTCGGCAGCCTAATGGCGTCACTTAAACTTCAACAAAATGAATTGAAGAGATAAAATAGGGTATCTCATCATATGAACATAGGATATCAGTATGATAGATATAGTGATCACACCCCAACATAATAAAAAGGAACTTGAAAGACTTGACATGAAAGTAGAACTTTGAAAAATGAGAAAGGTGAAAGAATCCATTAAAAATTCGACAGCCTAACAGCGCCATTTAAACATCAACAAAAATTAATTGATGAGATCAAATAGGGTCTCTCATCATATGAACATAAAATATCAGTATGATAGATATATATATCATACCCCAACATAATAAAAAGGAACATGAAAGACTTGACATGAAGATAGAACTTTGAAAAATGAGAAAGGTGAAAGAATCCCTTAAAAATTCGGCAGCCTTATAGCGCCACTTAAACTTCAACAAAAATGAATTGACGAGATAAAATAGGGTATCTAATCATATGAAAATAAAATATCAGTATGATAGATATAGATATCATATCCCAACATAATAAAAATGAACTTGAAAGACTTCACATGAATGTAGAACTTTGAAAAAATGAGAAAGATGAAAGAATCCCTTAAACATTTAGCAGCCTAACGGCGCCACATAAACTTCAACAAAAATGAATTGACAAGATCAAATAGGATATCTCATAATATTAACATAAAATATCAGTATGATAGATATAGATATCATACCACAACATAATAAAAAATAACTTGAAATACTTGACATGAAAGTAGAACTTTGAAAATTGATAAAGGTGAACGAATCCCTTAAAAATTCGGCAGCCTAACGGTGCCACTTAAAACTTGAAAATACTGAATTGAAGAGATAAAATAGGGTCTCTAATAATATGAACATAAAAGATAAGTATGATATATTTAGAGATCATACCCCAACAAAATAAAAAGAAACTTGAAATACTTGACATGAAAGTAGAACTTGAGAAGGGTGAAAGAATCCCTTAAAAATTCGACAGCCTAACGGTGCCACTTTAACATTATTAAAATGAAATGATGAGATAAAGAGGGGGTCTCCCATCATATGAACATGAAAAAGACAGTATTATGAGTATAAAAAACATCCTACAACATAAGATCATGGAGCATAAAAGAAATGACATAAAAGAGATTACTTGAAAAGAAAGAGGGAGGTAGGATCCCTTAACTTAAAACGTAACTCTTAAAACTCAAAGGATGGGACCTTGAGGGCTTGGGGGCACCTTGGAATGACTCCTTGGGAGGTAATGAGACCAGATCTTTGTTGGGGGAGAGCTGTGAGTCGAATGGATGAGAGGATGGATTGGTATTTATAGGGAAAGTGAGGGGAAAAGGCATTTATGGCCAAGGGACACCTCATTAGTGGTTTTGGCAAAACCCTGGGCTTGACCATGGTATTTTACCATGGTATTGGCCACTTGGGACACCTCATACCTTATATTACTATTCATAAGTCGAACATATTGATTACATACTTAATACATCATTTAATGATGTCATTAAAAACTCGTAACTTAAAAACTGTATTTTCACTATTCATGAAAAAATCAACTTTCTCAGAAAAATCCAAAAATTTCACCTTAACCAAATATCGATGCTCTGATTTCAAAAAATGAACTCCATTTTATAAAAATAATTTTTTAAATATTTGTAATTTAATTTTTAAATAAATACACTATTCACCAAAAATTCATTTTTTTCAGAAAAAACCCCAAAAATTACCTTAACATAATATCGATGCTCTTAGTTCAAAAATGAAATCCATTTTATAAAAATAATTTTCTAAATATTTTTAATTAAATTTTTAATTAAAAAACACTATTCACCCAAAAAAACTAATACTTGACTAACAATTTATGAAACTGTTATTTAACCATTTTATTGAATCACATTACTTAATCAAAGTGCCTAGATTATATTAATGCTTTATTTAAGTGAGATTAATAATCCATTTGGTCACATTACTAATCCTAAGCATAAAATCACTATTCCTAATTTACTATTCATCAAAAATTAGGTTGATCTTATTAGACACTAAATTTTGTACTAAACATAATTGTAGAAGACCATTTTTTTGAAAATCATTACACATTTTTAATTATTTAAGGTTTACATAAACATTTTTTAAAATATCCTTTCTCTAAAATTCACCAAAAATATACATACTATATTTATCCGGACATTTGCAAATTCATAAACTTCATCATAGGAAGAAGTCAAAATTTTTATTTAAAACAAAGGATTACACAAGGTAGTTACGGTCTCCTTATATGGCCCCTTATCACAACAGCATAGGACCTAAGTGTAATGTGTGTTATGGTGAGAGAATCTGAGGGAGGCTCGGCCAACATTGCACGAGAAGTAGTTTCTATCAGTTTGAACTTCCAGTGAAGGCGATTCCATTCTAGCTTCATACTATGAAGTTCAGATTGGGTTTGGTCCATAGAAAAGCTCATTGGTGCTACCTCCTTCTCAAGATCTGTTAGATGGGCTTTGATCGGTCCAAGACTACTGGGTGAGGCCATCAATTATTCTTTCTATATTAATTAACCAAGATCACTTGTATTTAGAGACAAATATCAAAATGTTTAGTTTGCAGCGGTCATATTGACCAATGGTCATATAACAGTCAAAACCCAACAGTCTCATTTTAATTATACTCATGTAATCTAATGAAACAATTTTGTTGAGTATAAAAAAATAATATAACACACAAAATTAGGAAACAATATTTATTCAAAATTTTGGTTCATTACAATATACCCCCCATAAGAAATTGCGTCCTCGCAATTTTTAAAACTGGTTTTTGAAATTTCATTGAAAGTCCCACACTGGAAAAGGAGTCTGTAAAAATATTACTTTAAAAGAAAGAAAGAGAAGTAAAAGTTCACCCGAGGTAACCCATACTAGGATCCCATGTAGGAAAACATGGACATGGAGGAAAAAAGTAAAGGGTCACGTTCTAAGGGAGAGTGATACAAAACATGATTAGGAGAAAGTTAACAACACGAAAATCACAAACTTATGATGGGTCAAATGGTTTTTGATTTCCTAGTAGGAAACATTAACAGACAACATTTTTTGTTTTATGTTCCTTTTCATAGTTTTGAGGAATTCATTTACTACATAGAATAAAAACATAAGGAAATATACCTACCTTCAAGTAGAGTTTAATCCTTTAATAGGTTTCTAAAAAAACTAATCTTTTCTCCAAACAATGAGCATTCAAAAACACTTGGTCTCATCAAAATCACAAGAATAATCTTCTAGAGAATCACATATTCCACAAAAGAAAAACTATCTATCATTAAACATTTATCCCAAAAATAGAAAGGGTAAGATCAAAAAACTCTTCAAAAAGAAAGAATCCCATAGAAAGGGAAACTACATTTAAATCTTCAAAGTTCCATGGTACAACCCAGAGTTCATCAAAGACCATTCTGTAAATAACTGTCCTTAAAATTCCACCAAATAACCCAAACTAAAATTGAAACCCAAATACAAGAAGTACTTTATAACATAGTCTTCCAAGATAAACTTTATCATTCATCTAAAAACAACATCAACCACTCCTAACATCTTATAAAAAAAGTAACTAACCTAAATAGATTTACCCAAGATAGGTCAATCATTTCCATATGTAACCTATAATACCATAAGTTCACCTTAAATTTATCAATTATTCAAAATATAATTCAACATTTAGTCCTCAAAGAAAATACTATAGTAATCTATTTACCTCGATCAAATAGGTTTACCAAAATAGTAAACATCTTCCAAAATAATAATAATCTTTTAATCCCCTAATCATCTCTATCATATTAAGATGGAAATCGCCACATTTCCTATCACATTGGTTCTTGGGACATGTTCTTCCATTTCCCGCCATTAACTAAGGAAAGAAAGTACAATTAGGGGCTTAAAAACTTATCCAATAATCATTAAAAGGAAACTTATAGCATAGAAGGATAAACTTGTAGAAGAAAAGTATACCCTAACTTGTGATTCCCTAGGTCCCAATCTAGGTTATCCATGATAATATATTCTTATGTGAATCTTTATTTTATTTTATCTTCGTTCCTTTAATAATGGTTCATACTAAGCTTATGAATTTACCAAAGCATATCCCCCGGGAGTGCATTACTAAGATGCAGCAAGGCCTGTTGTCGTGTACCAGTTCCCATTCGAGTCTATCTCAAAGCGGTGTTTCTAGGTTTTACCCCTATGTACATCTATTCCAGATCCACCTCTACCTGCTCGTATCCAGACAAGGATGTATTTACTTGGAAACTCCTTACTCAATACTCACCAAAATACCAGGAAGGTTTCCTATATTTAAACTTTTCTATAAGGTTCTTCCTAAAGTTTTCATATCCTAATTTCCAAAAATAACTAAACCATCCTTTGATACCAACTATATCATCCCACATTTTTATCACATAAACTTTCATTACATTTTTCAAAACCGAGGATCTTTAAGGTTTAGTGTCTTGGAAACCAGGAACTTAAAACTTGATAACATAAAACATTATTATTAAACACTTGAAAGGCGTCTCCTTAGGTTCATCCTAGGTTCATTACTGCATCTCATAACCTGGGGACATGCATCAAAAGAAAGGCTGAGCAGAAGGCCCAGTAAGGAAAACATGGGGAAACATTTAACATGCGAACTTGAGATACATCAACAATGTCATGAAAAAGAACTTTAAGGCATGAGAAAAAAATAAGAGGTATATCATAATAAAAATAACATTTTTCATAACTTGAATATGTGGCTACAACATGTAATATTGAAAATAATTTCTGTTTCACCAAGGTCCATCCCCAAGGTGTCATTAAAAATTACCAAGGTTATTCACCAAGGCGTCGTTAAAAAAATAATCATCTCTAAAGATTAATTATTTACCCAAGGCATTGGAGCGCTATCAGGGCGCACCCTTGACATGTATTTATTATCATGTGAGACACATATATCATCATCAATAATTTCATAAACAACCCATATATCATAAAAGAAATGGGTTTCATTTCATAATCATAACGTTTTTAAAACTGCTTTGAAGACATGATCTTTATGTCACTTTAAACCCACGGAAAAGAAAAGGGGGTCTCATGTATGTAAATCCATGAATTTAAAATAGAAAATTTTGATATATATGTGAATATCCCTTTAAAAGGAAAATCTTTGAGTACTCACTTAATAAAATAAAATAATTTGAGAAAAAGAGAGAGACATTTGAGACAGAAATTCTGCAGCATAACGGCTATGCATTGGGGTTTTAGGAAACATTGAAAAGAGAGGGGACATAGGCCACCCACTCATAAATGATCCAGATAACAGTAGAGTGACAGAATATAATGGATATAAGAACATGGTAATGATATTTGAAATACATACAATATGAAATGAAAAACATGGAGGGAAGACAAAAATAAGATTTCTCTTTTGAAAATTCGGCAGCCTAACAGCGTCACTTAAACTTCAACAAAATGAATTAAAGAGATAAAATAGGGTCTCTCATAATATGAACATAGAATATAAATATTATAGATATATATATCACACCCCAACATAATAAAAAGGAACTTGAAAGACTTAACATGAAAGCAACTTTGAAAAATGAGAAAGGTGAAAGAATCCATTAAATATTCGGCATCCTAATGGCGCCACTTAAACATCAACAAAAATGAATTGACGAGATAAAATAGTGTCTCTCATCATATGAACATAAAATATCTGTATGATATATATATAGATCATACCCCAACATAATAAAAAATAAACTTTAAAGACTTCATGTGAAAGTAGAACTTTGAAAAATGAGAAAGGTGAACAAATCCATTAAAAATTCGGCAGCCTAACAGCGCCACTTAAACTTCAACAAAAAATAATTGACGAGATCAGATAGGGTCTCTAATAATATTAAAATAAAAGATCAGTATGATAGATATAGAGATAATACCCCAACATAATAAAAAGTAACTTGAAAGACATGACATGAAAGTAGAACTTTGAAAAAATGAGAAAGGTGAAGGAATCCCTTAAAAATTCGGCAGCCTAACGGCGCCACTTAAACTTAAACAAAAATGAATTGAAGAGATAAAATAGGTTCTCTCCTAATATGAACATAAAAGATAAGTATGATAGATATAGATATCATACCCCAACATAATAAAAAATAACTTGAAAGACTTGACATGAAAGTAGAACATTGAAAAATGAGAAAGGTGAACGAATCCCTTAAAAATTCAGCAGCCTAACGTCGCCACTTAAAACATAAAAATACTGAATTGAAGAGACCAAATAGTGTCTCTCATCATATGAACATAAAATATCTGTATTATATATTTTGAGATCATACCCCAACAAAATAGAATGGAACTTGAAATACTTGACATGAAAGTAGAACTTGAGAAGGGTGAAAGAATCCCTTAAAAATTCGGCAGCCTAACGGCGCCACTTTAACATTCTTAAAATGAAATGATGAGAGAAAGAGGGGGTCTATCATCATATGAACATTAAAAAGATAGTAGTATTAATATAAAAGAAAATCCTCCAACATAATATCATGGAGTATAAAAGAAATGACATAAAAGAGATTACTTGAAAAGAAAGAGGGAGGTAGGATCCCTTACCTTAAAATGTAACTCTTAAAACTCAATGGTTGGGACCTTAAGGGCTTGGGGGAACCTTGGAAGGACTCCTTGGGAGGTAATGAGACCAGATATTCGTTGGGGGAGAGTTGGGAGTCGAATGGATGAGAGGATGGCTTGGTATTTATAGGGAAAGTGAGGGGACAAGGCATTAATGGCCAAGGGACACCTCATTAGTGGTTTTGGCAAAACCATGGGCTTTCCCATGGTATTTTCCCATGGTGTTTTCCACTTGGGACACCTCATACCTTATCTTACTATTAATAAGTCTACCATATTGATTACATACTTAATACATCATTTAATGATGTCATTAAACACCCGTAACTTAAAAACTGTATTTTCACTATTCATCGAAAATTCAACTTTCTCAGAAAAATACCAAAATTTCACCTTAACAAAATATCGATGCTCTGATTTCAAAAATTAACTCCATTTTATAAAAATAATTTTCTAAATATTTTTAATTTAATTTTTAAATAAATACACTATTGAACGTAAATTCATTTCTTTTAGAAAAAACCCCAAAAATTACCTCAACATAATATCGATGCTCTGAGTTCTAAAATGAAATCCATTTTATAAAAATAATTTTTTAAATATTTTTAATTAAATTTTTAATTAAAAAACACTATTCACCCGAAAAAACTAATACTTGACTAATAATTTATGAAACCGTTATTTAACCATTTTATTGAATCACATTACTTAATCAAGGTGCCTAGATTATATTAATGCTTTATTTAAGTGAGATTACTAATCCATTTGGTCACATTACTAATCCTAAGCATAAAATCACTATTCCTAATTTACTATTCATTAAAAATTAAGTTGATCTTATTAGACTCTAAATTTCATACTGAACATAATTGTAGAAGACCATTTTTTTGAAAATCATTACACATTCTTAATTATTTAAGGTTTACATAAACATTTTTTTAAATATCCTTTCTCTAAAATTCACCAAAAATATGCATACTATATTTATCCGGACATTTGAAAATTCATAAACTTCATCATAAGAAGAAATAATTTTTTTTTAAAACAAAGGATTACACAAGGCAGTTACGGTCTCCTTACATAGCCCCTTATCACACCAGCATAGGAACTTATTGCAAGGTGTTCTAAGGTGAGAGAATCCAAGGGAGGCTCGGCCAACATCGCACGATTAGTAATTTCTATCAGTTTGAACTTCACGCGAAGGCCATTCTGTTCTAGCTTCATATGATGAAGTTCGTCTTGGGTTTGGTCCAGAGCAACGCCCATTGGTGCTACCTCCTTCCCAAGTTCTGTTAGATGGATTCGATCAGTCCGAGACTACTGGGTGAGGCCATCAAATCTTATTTCTATATTATTAACCAAGATCACTTGTATATAGAGACAGATATTGAAATGTTTAGTTTCCAGCGGTCATATTGACCAGTGGTCATATAACAGTCAAAACCCAACAGTCTCATTTTAATTATACTCATGTTATCTAATGTAACTGTTTTGTTGAGTATAAAACAAATAACACACAAAATCAAGAAACAAGATTTATTTAAAATTTTGGGCCTTTAAAACAAATGTTGTCATTTCTTCACAGTTGAGCAGAACATATGTATAAGCTCTGTGATGTTCATTGTCTTAAATCCATCGTTCTTCAGCTCCACCAAAGCCAATATTTGGATGATTAAAAACAGATAATTTATTTTCCATTTCACCATTAAAATTTCTCTCCTTCCATCCCATGCATTTTTGTTTTGAGGGATATTCAGATTCAAAATACTGAGAGAAGAAAAAAGTAATTTCCTCTTGCAAATAAGCTTCAGCAATTGAGCCATCAACTGATTCTTTGTTACGTATTTTTTTCTTCAATTTCTTTATGCATCTCTCAAATGGGTACATCCATCGAAACTATACTGGACCTCCACATTTATCTTCGTGTGGAAAAAGTAATATCAGATGTTCCATTGAGTCAAAAAAGCAGGTAGAAAGTTTTTTTCCAGTTTACATATAATTATAGCAACATCTTCTTCCAGTTTTCTAAGCCCATCATAGTCTGTTTTCGCTGCACAAATGTCTCGAAAAAAATAGGATATGTCTATTATCGAATCTCAAATCATATAATTCAAAAAACCCTTGAATACAATCGGCATAAGTCTTTCCATTATAATATGACAATCATGACTTTTTAATACGGTAATATGACTATTCTTATCACATCTGCCCAAATTGGAAGCATAACCATCTGGAAGTTTCAAATCTGTAATCCACTGATAAAATAATAAGAGACTCTCTTTGGACAGTGTATAAGCTGCTTTTGGCTTCAATAACCTCTATGATCTGACATTTCCAAATAGTTTAAGTTCTGGTCACCTGCAAATTTGGGCAAGATCTAATCGTTCTTTTATTGTTTCTTTGGTCTTACCTGGTGTATCCAAAAATGTATGAAATAAATTATCAAAACAGTTCTTCTCAATATATATGACATCCAACATGTGCTAGACCAACAAATCAGACCGATATGAGAGATCCTAAAAAATGCTTCGTTTTATCCAATTCTGTTATTTTCCAAATCCATGAATTTTCTGTTGGTTTATTGTTGGCCCAAATGTGATGGGAGGTAATGAAAATACAATATATTTTAACTATGTACCTGAGATCATTTTTGGAGGTCCATCCCTTTTAATTGTGCCTTTTCTGAAATGAAATTTGTTCATTCGAAAAGGATGATTGGTTGGAAGAAATCTGCGATGACAATCAAAATAGCAAGGATTTTTTTCCATTGACGAGCATAGATTCTTTGTTGTCTTTCATACAGTAAGGATATTATTTCAGACCATGTGTACTCCAGCCAGAAAACATGCCATATGCCATAAAGTCACTAATCGTCCACATCACTGCATCTTTTAATGTAAAATTTTGTTTCACAGCAATATCATATGTACTAACACCATTACGCAAAAATGTATTTAACTCATCAATAAATGGTTTCAAATAAACATCAATATTATTTTTCGAATGTCCTGGGATTAATAAGGTCAAAAAGATATAGGTCTCTTTCATCAACATCCATGGAGGTCGATTGTACGGAATTACAAAGATAGTACAACATGAATACTTACTACCATAAGAACCAAACGGGCATATACTATAAGTAGAAATACCCAATAACACGTTTCGGGATTTTAATGCAAAATACAGATGCATACAATCAAAAATTTTCTATGAATCACTATCAGATGTATGATTCAAGCTTCTACTAGTTGAAATATTTGTTTTTTTCCATGACATCATTGACGTTGTGTTATGAGACATAAATAAACATTGCAGCCTGGGTGTAAGGGGGAAATATCTCAACTGTTTTACATGGATCCGTCTAGACTTCCCCGGTTGAGATTCTCTATACCTTGATTTTCCACATGTGGGACAACTATCCACGAACTCATTTTCACCAGAATATAAGATGCAATCATTTTCAAATGCATGAATCTTTCAATAACTAAGGCCCATATTACAAACCAGCCTCTTGCTCTCATAATAATTTACAGGAAACACATTTCCTTTAGGTAACAGTGTTTTAACCAAAGAAAATATCTGATCAAAACAATTTTTTTACATTACATTATCTGATTTAATAGCCATAGATTTTGAAACTGCTTCTAATTTTCTTATCATGCAACCATGATATAATACATCCTCAGCAGACCTCAACAACTCATAAAATTTAGATGGTGCCAACTTAGGAGTTAAATCGATATCATCACGAGTTTCAGTTTGCTGAAGAGATGGACCTGAAACATCATGTACTAAATGTTGGAACCGTGATGGATCTGGAATCAAGTTATTAGTATCTTCTCTCGAACTGCATTCACCGTGTTGATACCAAAAAACATAATCTGTTTGAAAACCAAGCTGCAAGAGATGTCCCCCAACCATGTCAAATGTTTCAAACATTCTCATAGTATATTTTTTACAAGGACACATAATTGTGCCTTCTGAAACATATTCTTGTTTTGAAGATGAAAATTCTAAGAAAGCTTCAACACCCTCAATATATACAGGATTTAAAACAGAACCATTTGGAATTCTGCACTGATTTATCCAAGCGCGGTCATCTAATAATGACTGATGTCGACTTCCATGTTCTATATTTTTCTAAAAAATATAAAATCATCACTGTTTTTGAATAATTTGAAATTATAAAAACACTATCTAAAAAATATATAACTAATCACTAATACTTCTTAATAATTACCATTAATTAAGGGCGATACAATTTCTAGTGGATTGACGGCTACTCTTTTGTTGGACAACTCATTTACCTGCAACTTTCTCACACTGAAATCAAAATGAAGAATCTGGTCGGAGGTACGCATATTCATTCTCGTATGCATGAAAATAAATATGTGTATCTCTGACCAGATTCTTCATTGTGATTTTAGTGTGAGAAAGATGCAAGTAAATGAGCCATCGGACAAAAGAGCCCATTTTTCGTCGATGAATCATCTTCTTCCAACTGTCACTTCCAGAAAACATTATAAAAAATGTGACAGTACGAATTCATATCCAATCTCATGCATATGAGATTGAATAAGCCTATGTAGCAGCGCATTTTTCATCATGTTTCGAGTCGGTGAGAGTTGAAAGGAGAAAAGTCATCAAGCAAAAGGAGTATCTTCAATCCACTAGAAATTATGCCAAGTTCTTAAAATTAATCAAAATTTATTAAAATTTCTTCATAACTGTTCCTAACTGTTTAAAACTAATTTTTCATATTTAATAATAATTTTTCATATTTATTACTAACTATTCCAATTTATTACTAATTATTACTATTTATTACTAATTATTACCAATTATTACTAATTATTACTAATTGTTACTAATTATTACTAATTATTACTAATTGATACTAATTATTACTAATTATTAGTATTTACTGCTAATTATTTGTATTTATTGCTAATTATTTTTATTTATTACAAATTATTACTAATTATTACTAATTATTACTAATTATTAATAATTATTCCTAATTATTCCAAATTATTACAATTTGTTACTAATTATTACAATTTATTACAATTTATTACTAATCATTACTAATTATTCCTATTTATTACTAATTATTCCTATTTATTCTTAATTATTCCTAATTATTACAATTTATTACTATTTATTACTAATTATTACAATTTATTACAATTTATTACTAATTATTACTAATTATTAGTAATTCTTACTAATTATTACAAATTATTACTAATTACAACTAATTATTACTAATTATTACTAATTATCACTAATTATTACTAATTATTACTAATAATTACTATTTATTACTATTTATTACTATTTATTACTATTTATTACTAATTATAACAAATTATTACTAATTATTACTAATTATTAGTATTTATTACTAATTATTAGTATTTATTACTAATTATTACTAATTATAAATAATTAATACAATTTATTTCTAATTATTTCAATTTAGTACTAATTATTACAATTTATTACTAATTATGACAATTTATTACTAATTATTACAATTTATTACTAATTATGACAATTTATTACAAATTATTACAACTTATTACTAATTATAACAATTCATTACTAATTATTACGATTTATTACTAATTATTACAATTTATTACTAATTATTACAATTTATGACAATTTATTACAATTTATTACAACTTATTACAATATATTACAATTTATTACTAATTATTACAATTTATTACTAATTATTGCAATTTATTAAAATTTATTAGAATTTACTACTAATTATTACTAATTATTACTAATTATAACTAATTATTACTAATTATTACTAATTATTACTAATTATTACTAATTATTTCTAATTATTAATAATTATGACAAATTATGACAAATTATTATTAATTATGACTAATTATTAGTAATTATTACTAATTATCACTAATTATCACTAATTATTACTAATTATTACTAACTATTACTAATTATTACTAATTATTACTAATTATTACTAATTATTACTAATTATGGCTAATTATTACTAATTATTACTAATTATCACTAATTATTACTTATTATTACTATTTATTACTGTTTATTACTATTTATTACTCATTATCAATAATTATAACAAATTATTACTAATTAATACTAATTATTACTTATAATTACTATTTATTAATATTTATACTATTTTTTACTATTTTTTACTATTTTTTACTAATTAGTACTAATTATTACTAATTGTTACTAATTATTACTAATTATTACTAATTGTTAGTATTCATTACTAATTATTAGTATTTATTACTAATTATAAGTATTTATTACTAATTATTACTTATTATTAATAGTGTTTACAATTTATTACTAATTAATACTGTTTATTACTAATTATTACAATTTATTACTAATTATTACAATTAATTACTAATTATTACAATTTATTACTAATTTTTACAATTTATTACAAATTATTACAATTTATTTCTAATTGTTACAATTTATTACTAATTGTTACAATTATATTACAATTTATTACAATTCATTACTAATTATTACAATTTATTACATATTATTACAAATTATTACAATTTATTACTAATTATTACAATTTATTACTAATTATTACAATTCATTACTAATTATTACAATTTATTACAATTTATTAGTAATTATTACAATTTATTACTAATTATTACAATTTATTACTAATTATTACAATTTATTACAATTTATTACAATTTATTACTAATTATTACAATTTATTACTAATTTTAAAAATTTATTACTACTTAATACAATTTATTACTAATTCTTACAATTTATTACTAATTATTACAATTTATTACTAATTAATACAATTTATTAATAAATAATACAACTTATTACTAATTAATACAATTTATTACAATTTATTACTAATTATTACAATTTATTACCAATTATTACAATTTATTACTAATTAGTACAATTTATTACTAATTATTACAATGTATTACTAATTATTACATTTTATTACTAATTATTTCAATTTATTACTAACTATTACTATTTATTACTAATTAATACAATTTATTACTAATTAATACATTTTATTACTAATTATTACAATTTACTTCTAATTATTAAAATTTATTACTAATTACTAAAATGTATTACTAATTATTACAATTTATTACTAATTAATACAATTTATTACTAATTAATACAATTTATTACAATTTATTACTAATTATTACAATTTATTACTAATTATTACAATTTATTACTAATTAATAAAATTTATTACTAATTAATACAATTTATTACAATTTATTACTAATTATTACAATTTATTATTAATTATTACAATTTATTACTAATTATTACAATTTATTACTAATTATTGCTATTTATTATTAATTATTACAATTTATTACTAATTATTACAATTTATTACTAATTATTACTCATTATTACTATTTATTACTCATTGTTACTATTTATTACTCATTATTACTATTTATTACTATTTATTAATAATTATTACTATTTATTACTATTTATTAATATTTATTACTATGTATTACTACTTATTAATATTTATTAATATTTCTGATTATTTATTAGTATTTCATATTATTTATTACCAATTATTATTAATTACTACAAATTAATTATATACATTACTAAGTATCGTTAATAATTACAAATTACTACTAATTATTAAAAATTAAAACTAAAAATTTCAATTTATTAATACAATTAAATAATCAAGACAAAACAATTTAAAATCAATTTAATTACAACTAATCAACAATAATAAAAATTAACATAAAAAATTGAAATAAATAATAAATTAAATAAAAGATACATACATTTAAACTTGATTTGCTATTGATGTAGACGGCTTCACAACTTCTTCGTGTCCAAAAAAAATAACTTAGAAAAATTTTCTCTCTGAAATCAGAGTTCAGAGAAAAACAAGATCTAGGAATTGAGTGGAATGAGAAGAAAAATGGATGTAGGTATATATAGGTTATATTATTTGCGACAGGGCTATTTGCGACGGGTTACCAGTCGCAAATAGTATCTTTTACGATGAGACCCGTCGCAAATACCTACGCCTGCATTAATTACTGTCGGTGGTTAAAAAGTTATTTGCGACGGATCCCGTCGCAAATAGTCTCTACCAACACACCTTTTGCGACGGGAGGACATCCCGTCGCAAAAAGCTATTAATTGTCACCGGGTATTTGCGACGGGGCCTGTCGCAAATAACCACTTGGATGAACTTTTTGTGACGGGATTTATTCCCATCGCAAAAAGCCTGTCGCAAAAATTCCTTTTTCCCGTAGTGGTAGTTTTATAAGAATAAATGAATTTTAAGATCATGTTAAGGAGTTTTAAATTATATCATTGTATCCAAGTTCAGTTTAATATGATTGTACCTAATTTCCCAAATACGCTAGGCCTCATGATCTTATGGGATTCTATTAAGTGTATCTTTATATAATAAATCATGAATTAAAGTATGTTAAAACGTTGGATCATCGTTGTTAGTATCAATGAAAAGTATTGTTATTTTTGTGAATTTGGAATAAAATAACTTAAAGAGAGCATTATGGATAAAAGGCATAGGAAAACATCCCTAAATCATGTTAAAGTATAGATTATGTGGTTTTCAAGAAAACAATTCTTGCGTGGGTTGTAAATGTGGACGTGGTGCTGTCATAGTTGTACTAAGGGATAATAACTCCAAAAAGGGTGAATTGGGCATTGACTTGGTCATCACCTAGTAATAGATAAAGAGGCTCTGCTTCTCACTAATTTTGACAGTCATGAGGGATATGATTTGATAAATCCATAATATCATTACGAACAATTATGAAGGGTACAATAATAACCATAATATTCTATTATAGGAAATAGATCATGGATAACAAAGATTGATACATAGAAATTCATATGTTAAGGACTATATATCATTTATGACTTATCCATTCAATGTTAATAATTTCTATTTTATACACTTAATAAATTTAAAATTCTCATCCATAATTTTCCATTTATTTTTGTCAATGGTTAAATATAGGGGGAAACGAGTCAACAACCAATGTCAGGGGAAATGTGATGACTTCCCAAATGAGATTCCCAACCCAATGGGAACAGGAGTCAAGATATTCATAAAATTTAAGTATAAATTAAATCATTTTTTATTATAAACATGAATCAGTTGAAACACTAACATCGCCCTTATAAATATCAAGTTTCAATTAATACCTTTATGTGACAAAAGCCTCCAACTTTCAGTGTATCTTATGATTCCTTAATCACATAAAAATGGATCACCTCTATTGAAAATATATTCCCCAACATTAAATGATCCAAAAGAGGTATGGTTTTTCTTATTGTTTATCATAAATAGGGATAAGTAGATCAATTGTGGACATTGATCAACAATATGAAGTCCAACTAAGATATATAAATGATGGAGTGAAAAGAAATCTGGAAAAAATTCAATAAATATTTTCCTCGCACAGTCTAACATAAAAGGGGGGGGGGGGGTTTCCTTGTCCTCAAGAAAAAGGTCAATGAATGCATCAGGTAGTATGAGGAAAACTTAAAAATACTTACATGATACACCTTCACCATGTTTATTTACCGTAAAATTAAATTTTACAACTATTTTGGTGGGCTAAAGCTGATTCTATAAAAATATTTTGCGATTTGAGACATTGACATCTATGAGGAAATGGTAGAATGTGACCTAAAAGTTGAAATGGAGATCAGTAAATCTCAAGCCTCTAATAGGTCTAGTGATAGGAAGAAAAGAATATTGTTTAATACCAGGGGAGTGATAGAGAAATATTTCCATGAAAATAAAAAACAACATCCCACTTATCAAAATTATGGGAAGAAGTATGCTGAAAATTTCCAAAAGGGGATAAGAGAATGAATTAGTTTTGGGAAGTAAGGGAATTTAAATAAGAAATATCAATGAGAGAAACCTAATAATGTGATGGAAGAAAGTAATTATATAATCAACTCTTAGCCTATTTACGAATGTTTCAACTACAAGGAAAAACGACATTATGAGAATAAATGAACTAATATAAATGGTTGTCAATGATAGCAAAAAAACAACCTCTAGAACATAAATATGAAGGGTGAGATTATGAAATCACCACTAAATATGTGGATCCCAAAAATTATATGGGGAAAAGTACACCAGTTATTCATTCATTGACACAGAATTTACTATCTGATTCTAGTTCTATACATTCTTACATATCATGGATGGTTATTGGAACTTTTTAAATACCATCTCGAAACCTGGAAATAAATTTATTGGTGATGACAAAACATGGGTCAATTATTCCATCCACATCATAAAACTCATCCCCTATCAAAATTTATGGGTTAAACATCGCAAAGAAAATTTTGATGGTCCCTTTAGAATAATTCGATAATATATTTGGTATGGATTGGATTTCCTTATATAAATCCAATATAAATTTCCTAGAGAATGAAATCACCCTCCATATTCAAAATCACCCTCTGATTACGTACAAGTGAATAGAGTAAAGTAAATATTTTTTGGGATCATAATCTCAATCATGGGTATTATTGCCTTATGAGAAATTTTATCTAGCTCAAATGATTGATACTAAGGAAAATTTCATCCTTATTGAAATGGACATTGTTCTGGATTGAGATGATGTGTTCCATATAGAATTTCATGGTCTTCCTCTTAAATGTGAGGTTGAGTTCTTGATTCAAATTAGGCTTTAAAATTTTTGAATATTCAAGAACCCATGTAGAACGACCAATATTGAAATTAAAGATATGTAGAAACATATATATGAGAATCTGGTTAAAGAGTTTAGATACCCAAGTTCATCATCAAATGGTGAACCAGTCCTATTTGTCTTGAGAAAGGATGGGTCAATGTGCCTCTCCATTGACTATCATGATCTCAAAAAGATGATGATAAAAAAAATTATACTCAATAATGGATTGATGCCTTTTTTGATCAGTTGTATGGAAACCAATAAATATCCAAGGTGGATTTTTTATTAGAGTATTCTCAAGTAAAGGTATAGAAGTAGGATATCACCAAGACTGTTTTTTTGTACAATGTACAACCACTTTGAATTCATAGTGATTACATTTCAACTCAGTAAAGCACTGACTATTTTCAAGGGACTTATGAATAATGTCTATAGGGTTTATGTGGAAAATTTTGTTCCAGTGTGTATAGAAAATATTTTTATATACTCCAAAAGAAAGTTGGAACGTGAGGAGTATTTGAATATTTCACTAAATACCTTTTTAATGAAAACATTATAAGAAAAGTATAGTACATGTTGGTTTTAGATGAAGTAAGTAACATTATTGGGTCATGTTATCACCAAACAATTGATATATCTGGATCACTCAAAAATAGAGGCAATTAAAGGATAGACTAGACCAATATATTTGACAAAAATTCATAGTTTTCTTGGATTAACTGGGAACTATTATTGATTTGTGCAAAAATTCTAATTATCTTCTTGGTGATACAAAGGATGGACATGGGAAAAATAAAGTATCTTCATCCTAACTTTCTCAAATAACCACTCAATCATCCATTCATTATAATATAAAGTAGGCCAAAAAATATGATAATGTGATACATAAAAAATAACGAATGTTTTAGAGGTTAACTTTGTTGAAGATGGGTTTATAAGATTTGGAACCTAGATATATGTCCCATAAAAAGAAGAGCTTATTAGGTAACTTATAGATGATGCACATAGATCATCATTCTCTATTCATATTTACAACACTATTGTTTATAGAGAATAGAATTGAAACATCATGTGGGATAACATGAAGAGGGAGACGGCATAATTTGTATCTAGATACCTCTTATTACAACATGTCATGGTCAGTTGAAAATATTCTATGTTTATGATGCAACCCTTTCCCATCCACTAAATAAATGGGAAAACATAACTACGGATTTCATCATGGGACTCCCCATGACATCAAAAGGTAGTAATGCCATCTGGGTTATAGTATATCACTTTACCGAGTCATATCATTTTATCGTTATCAAGGAAGATTTTTTTATTGAATAATATTCCATGGTATTAATAAGAGATGTGGAAAGTCTTCATGGAGTTCCAATTTCCATTATTTCGGATAAAAATCTAAGGTTTACCTCGAGGTTATAGAGAATCCTTTAGAAATTGTTTGACACAGAGCTAAGTTTCAGTACTACTTATCACCCTCAAATGAATGTACAATCTAAAGGTACCATTTAGAGACTATAGGATATGATTTGATCTCATTCAATGAATTTCCAATGATATTAGGATTTATACCTTACCCTAGTGGTGTTCTCAAATAACACCAATTTTTATTCTATAATTAAAATGAGACCGTATGAGGCTCTTAAGGGAAGAGTTTTCAAAATCTGACATACCGGGATAAAGTTAGAGAGAGAGAGTTGATAAAACCAGATCTTATCCAATATATGATAGGTAAGGATAAATTATTCATAATAATATGTAATTCATGAAAATTTAACAAAAAATCTATACAGACAATCATCAATGTGGCATGGAGTTCAGGATCAGAGATAATGTGTTCCTTATTATATCATCATGAAATAAATTCATGGTATTTGGGAAGAAGGGAAATATTAGTCTGAGATATATCAGTATCTCTGAGGTCCTTCATCACATCAAAGTTGTATTTTATTGACTAGAACTGCCACATAACCTATCACAAATGCATAATGTGTTCCATGTATCCCTATATAAGAAGTATATACCATACCCCTCACATGTACATAATCTAAAGGTAGTACCCTAGGAGAATAATCTTTCTAACTAGGAGAATCTAGTGAATATCTTAGATATTAGAGAAACGTTTTTATGAATCATGATTACTCACCTGGTCAAAGTGTTTTGGCATAACCACAAGTTTGTGGGAGTAACATCGAAACTGGAAGAGGCAATGAAACATAAGTACCCTCCACTATTTTAGTGTATGAAATTAAATTTCATGGGTGAAATTTATGAAGGGGTATATAATTAATTGAACTTTTATAAATGAAATTAAAATTTTAAATGCATAAATTTCTTTATAAATAAATATTGTTGTAGAAAATGCATTATATAACAACCCTTATCTTTATTACACATTAGTTCATGATTTTTTAAATAAAAGTACACATATTTGAACCCATAAGATTGATAATTCTAGTGTCTTTGGGAATTATGAACATTACATAACAACTTAAAATAATAAATACATTTCCTTTACTGAAAACTTCCTTAACATGATAAATCATTCCTTCATACTTAATACTGCTTGGTACAACCAGGGGACATACATAAGAAAGGGTGAGCAATAAAGGCCAATAAGAAATAAACAATGAATAACACAACTAAACTAAGACATAATATAAAATATTATTATTAATGGGACATAAAAGGGGTGAAAATAATAAACATGTACAATAAGGCATGATATAACATGATAACATAAAGGAAACATGGGAAATATGGAAATAACATAAAACATTACATTATAAACATTGGTCAAGGAAAAATTAAAATACATGATGATGAAAAATATATCTTAATGGATTAGGTTCACTCCTTAATCCCTTTCATGAAATATCATGAGACTAAAACATTACCCAATATATTGGAGTGCTATATAATTTTGGGCATGCCTATCACTTTTATTTCATTCTCATGCTTAAGGGTGCCACATAGAGCATACAACATCGGTTCATTCATCATCATATTTTATTCCATGATAAAGGAGTGTGTTATACAAACATCTAAGTCCCAAAAATAGTTAAAGTGAATAAAGGTTAATACTATTGATAGGAAATGGGTATGGGTATTCACTACACAATTTTTTGTTATTGAAATCACAGAGAAATTTCAGCAGCAAAATTGGGGTGTATGAATGTTCATGGTAGGTATTGATGAGAGTGAAAGGGGTATATCATCATTTATACCTAAAATTGATTGTAATGGGGATATGGAATAACATATACCAGCATTAGTAAATTTATATAAAATATATAAGATAAATAGGATACTTGAATAAAGAGGAGAAGAAGAGGATCCATTACTAAATCTTGTCACGGTAACGGGTGTACAAAAAGGTTCATAGGAGGGTTATATGAGAGTAAAAGGGATATAAAATAATTTATATATCAAGTTCATAGTAAGGTGGTTGTGTAAGGACACATCCCAACATGAAAAAATAGAAATTAATAGGCATAACATAAAAGAGGATCTTGAATAAAAAGGAGAGTGGGAGATCCCTTACGGAATTTCAGCATTGTAAATGTTTAGGTAAAGGTCAAAATGACAGAAGATAAATGACATATACTTCTAATGAAATAAATTGGATAGTATTTAAATGTTTATAAATGAATTAAAATATACCCAATTGAAATTAAAAAGACTAATTTCAAAGAATGTTCTTGAATTGAAAAGAGGAGAGGAAGGTCCCTTACCTTGAGCGGGTGATTCAAAAAGCTTAGGAGGAGATTATTGGGAGAATGGTGGAACCTTAGGAGGAAAATAAATAGGGAAGGTAAGATTAAGGATGATATTAAGGTATTTAAAGTGAAGATTAATGGGATATTGTGTGGGTTTATTTTGGATATGAGTGGAGAATTCTTTATCATTTTGCAAACATAGGTTTTGGACTCAATATAATAAAATAACCAAAACCACAAATATTCCCATGTTTTTCCCATGATTTATTCCTAATAAGGGTGGTATTGATTATTTTATTAATAAAATGATTTAAATTATTAAAATATCACCCTTGGTGATGTGGATATGATTCATACTCTAAAAGAAATGATTTTAAAACATTAAAATATATTATTAGTTGTGGAGGATTCATAAAGGAATTATAAAATTAATAAAATCATATTATTTTAAAAGGAAAAATATATTTTGTCTTGGATACCATTTATTGTATTTATTACATCACTTTTGGGTCATTATGAGGTCATAATACACACAGTATATTTATAAAGTAATTTAAGTTTTAACTGAAAATTCGACTATATCAGAAAATTTTGAAAACTTCACCATTTGATAATTTCATTATTCAGATTACAAAAATAATATTAATTTTATCAAAATAACTTTCTAAATAAGTGTACTTTCACTTTTAAAATAATAATTGATATTTATTGAGAAATAATGAGTTTTATGAAAATAATATTTTTCGAGCCCTTATAAAAATTACATTTAACTTCATAAAATTTATATGATCATTTATTTTTAATAAACATTATTTAGTAATAATTTTTTATTAAAATATTATTTATTTAAAAATTCCCTTAATTCATCAAAATTAACATCTTAATTGGAATTGAATAATAATTATAAATAAAATTTATGTTTTATTGTATAAAAATAAAAAACATTTATAAATTAATGATAAGAAGAAAATATGAACATTATTACATTTAAAAAACAATATACATATTCATATTATTATTTTTTTGATACATATACCTTTAATACCCTAGAAAATTCCCTAATGGTAAGGTCTGTAACAATTAGACTATCATGGGATAATTCGTCATACATGGTTTGTGTCATAATCTAGATGAGCTCTAACATCTCCCATAAATAAATTTTATTATGCTTAAGTTATTAGATCTCATATTTAGAATGGTCAATGGTAAATCTTAGTGATATTATCTCTCTCAGAAGCTCTAATAAATGGGCTTCACAAGGTATGATCATACTAGTTGAGGTCATCACTTCCTTTCTCTGCATCAATTGGATTTTTGAAAACCCAATATTTTTAAGAATCACGTGATCATTTTTCAATGGCTATATTATCAGGGTTAATGAGGCTTAATGGTATTTTAAATACAATAGGATATAAAAAAATCAATGAAGTTCATGTTTTTATTTAACCATAATACATAATATTACATTTAATTAAAACACAAGTGGAATTTTATTTATAGAAGTTGGGGTTGTTACAATCTCCCCCCCCCCCCGTAAATTTCTCCCTCAAGATTCATTTCACACACTAAGATATTCACCGGCTACTCCTCATAGAAAAGTTCATTCTCCAACGATACCACTCATGGATTTAGTATATGTGAGGGGTTTGGTATATAATTCTTCAAGAGGGCTTCATATAATACATCATGTACATAAGATAGGTTAGGTGGGAGTGTTAGTCGATGGCCCATCACTATGATGTGGACAAGGATTTCAAAGGGGTTGGTATTTCTCAGAATAATATTTATTTTATTGAAAAATATCATGACTATATTCCATGGAGGTATGTGGTGGAATACCATGTTTCTAACAACAAAATCTAGCTCTCATAAAATATTATCAACATATCTCTTTTTTTTTACTCTGAGCAGCCTTAATGTGTTACTAAATTGTCTTGACGTTTTCCACCTTTTCCTCTACCATTTTAGGACCTAACTATTTGTGTTTTCTAACTTCATCCCAACATGCATGTGTTATTACCTTCATCCCATAAATGGATTCGTAGGGAAACATTTGGATTCTTGTGTGGAAACTATTATTGTATGAGAACTCAACCAATGGAATATGTTGAACCCATCCTCCATTGAATAAAATTGTTTATGCCCTCAACATGTCCTCATGTGTCTGGATAGTCCTCTCAGCCATCAATTTGAGAGTGATAATTCATGTTGAGGTTCAACTGAGTATTTAGATCATGTTGTAAACTCTTTCAAAAAGTAGAGGTAAATCTTGTATCTCAATTAGATATAATTCATACTAGTTTTCCATGTAGTCTCACCACTTCTCTAATGTATATCCCTAAAATTTGATCGAGTGAGAATTACTCTTGAATCGCAATGAAATGTGATGTCTCTGTAAGAAGATCCACCACATCCCAGAGAGAATTATTTCTTCTTGATGTCTTCAAAATACTAGGGACATAGTCAATGGTGATGTTTTCCCACTTCCATATAGGTATGGGTAATGGTTGCATCATCACCTTGAATTTTTTCCACTTCACCTTTACTTTCTTACACACAAGACATCTTGATGTATATTTCGTGATCTCCTTCTTCATACTGTCCCAAAAATAGTGCTCCAGGATATTTTGATACATCTTTGTGCATCCAGTATGAATAGAGAAAGTCGAACTATGTGCATCATCCAAAAAATCCTTCTATAACTCAAGATTGGATAATAAACATAGTTTTGACCCAAATCTCAAAAATCCATCTTCCTAAACATTGAGCTTCAAGTATTTACTTTTTCTTATAGATTCCACATTTTCCTAAATTCTCTCATCATCTCTTTGAGCATCCATTTTCATTTCCAAAATATATATTTGATCAACCATTTGAGAAAGATTGATTATATTCCTTCCTTCATGATTCCCCTATCTATCCTCTTCAAGTCTAAAAATATTATACCCATATGAATTCTCATTAATGATAAAATTTTTGGCTCTAATCTACTTAGAGTTGCTGAAACATTATTCACTTTCCTAATATGTTAGTGGATTCAAAATTTAGAGTACTTCATCATCTAAAACCATAATCATTGGTCTATATTCATCTATTTCTATTAAAATATACAATTGAGACTCTTGTGATTCATATATATTTCACAATTATCACTAAAGAGATAAGGCCTTCATATTTTAAAGTGAAGATCACTGTAACCAATTCAAGATCTTCTATTGGGCAGCTCTGTTCATGAAATTTCTATTGCCTTGAAGCATATTTTATCACTTGTTCATTTTACATTAACACACATCCCAATCCTTTTTTTGAAGAATCTATTAATACCAAGAAATTTTTTCCACTTCTGGGTAGTGTGAGTACTTATGTAATGATAATAATATTTTTCAACTCCTTGAATATTCTACAAATTCATCATTCCAAGAAAACTTGGCTCCCTTATGTGCTATCTTGGTTATAGTGTTTGAAAATCATGATAAATGTATCATAAATCGATGATAGTACCCAGATAATCCAAGGAAACTATAGATATTTGTCAAAAATGTTCGCCTTAACCTTTCTTGAGTTGCTTCTGCCTTTGAAGGATCCACAAATATCCCTTTACTTATGATAATATTCGATAATAATGAGACATCATTAAACTAGAAATCATGTCTTTAATTGACATAAAGCTTATCCTTTCATAAGGTCTTTATAATAGTACTCATATGATCACCACACTCCTCCTTACTTTTGGAGTATATTATAATATCATTAATAAAGACTACAAAAAATTTGTCGTGTTAATCACTAAATAATTTATTAATCAAGTCCATGAATATTTGTGGAGAATTTTTGAGTCTGAATGGAATTACGATGAACTCATATCATCTTTATCTTGTACAAAAAAAAGGTTTGGGGATATCCTCTTTCTTCATCCAAAATTGGTAATATTCTAACTAAATATTCACCTAAGATAAGTATTGTGTTCTATGTAGGTGATTGAAAAATTCATCAAACTAGGGTATAGGATACTTATTATTTACCAGTATCGTGTTGAGATCATGATAATAAATGAAAAGGCTCGTTGACTGATCCTTCTTCCTGAAGAAAAATAATGGCTCACCCCAAAGTGAATCACTTGGGCATACGAACCATTTATCAAAATTCTCTTTTATTGGTTTCTTCAGCTCCTAATGTTCTAAAACAACTTTTTTATACTGATTCTTTGATAATGGGAGTTCCCATGGTATAAGGCTGATTGAAAATTAAACCCCTCTTCTAAGAGGAAGGCCCTGTAATTCTTTGGGAAACACTTAAGAGTATTCCTTCATAATGGGAATTTCATCAAGGATGATCCTTTCCTTATACTAAATCATTTCAGCTAGATATGTGAACTCATAGGTAAATAATATTCATTCTAGAGATTTTGGTTCTTAGGGTGATTCATTCTCTGCCTTTCATTTGTATGGAATAAGAGGATAATTCAAAATACAAAGAGTGATTTCAATCTCACAAAAGTTTATGTTGGATCCATATATGTAAATCCAATCCATACCAAAAATTTCATAAAATTCTACCAAATGGGGTATGATAAGGTTTTCTAGGAAGTTCATGCCACAAATTGTGATAGGAGATGAGTAATATAATTGGGATGTAATAATTTCATCATTTTTCATTTTCACTGATAGCCCTACTTTCATGATTTTTTGTCGGGTTTTAATAGTTCCCAGAAACTTTCATGATATGAAGGAATGTGTAAAACCAAAATAAAAAAATATGTCTTTTATTCATGAATGAATCACTAGAATACATGTCACCACATAGTTTTCAGGATCCACCTCATGGGTTGTGATGGGAAAATCTATCCCTTTCTTCCTTTGAGGATTTCAGATATCTCCAAAAATCAGTGTCCTAGTGCATTGGTTTTGAAAAGCGCCCTGGTTATTTTCAGTTAAAGTGATAAACAATGTGATGAGGTTTGACTATACCATTCATTTCCACCATTTCATTAGTGGCTTTCTCCCATTGATAATCACTATATAAGTGTCCTTAAATCCCACACCTAAGTCATTTTTTCTTCCCCATTAGAAAATTCCCAAGGTCATTATTTCCTTAGTTTTGACTAGTGGGATGTTGAAATTTCATTACACCATTAGATTTCTCCATTAGACCACAAAAATTAAACTTCACTTTCTGCTTCATATATCTTTAATACCCTTGAGATTATTATATATCCATCTCAACTTTGAGGGAACATCGCACAATTTCCTCATAGCTAGCAAAGTATCGTATCATGAGATATTTTCATAAACTAGGTTTTATACCATAAAAGAATTGTTCAACCATGCACTCAAGGGTAATGAAAAAGAAAGAGGCATATCATGTAAGTCTTCTAAAGTTTGACTAATATTCCTTGATATATTTTTCATATGTTTTCTTGAGATTAAGAAAATATGTTTCCATTTTAATTTGGATAGTATGAGTAAAATATTTATCAAAAAACATTTTTATTTAAATTCTTCCACCCCATGAGTTTGATCTCTTCCTCGGGCTTCATATTCTTGGTCAATGTCCAACACTGATCAACTTGTCCCTACGTATGAAAAACATCCAGTAGAACTTTCTCATTATTATAACTTTGAAGGATGGAGAGGATCTCTTAAATGAATTTGATCTATTATTCCATGATTAACAGATCAAATGATTTATTGAAAGTTCGAGGATTTTTTTGCATAAATCTCTCAATTATAGCTTGTTATTTCTTAGGGGGATTTTGGAACTCCTCATGACCCAATTTTCAATTCATAACATTATTCATATAAGATATTATCATAAAAAACATCATCACTCCCTCTCTTATCATGTTGGACATCTTGTCGGGGCAGTGATCATAATTCCTGTCACATTGCATATTTACCCAAAGCCTCCTATTTTTGACCATTTTCTAGAATATATGTAAAATTAAAAATTAGTGTTTTTAAACTATTAATCACATAAATGGGAATCATATGACATTAAATATTATAAATTATATTTATTTCCTTAACTTATTAATTTCTAGGCTTCAATATATATTACCCATGATCTATTTCATAACATATATTATTATAAGTCTTTTTGTTCCATTAATAATATTTCATAATGAGATTATGAATTTTCCAAATAATTTCCCTTGGTAGTGTCAAACCAGGTGTGTGTCAAGGCCTATTGTCATTCGCTAGTTCCTGGTTAAGTCTAGCTCAATGTGGTGTTTTCAGGTTTTACCCCTATTTACATCTGTTCTATATCCACATCCACTTGTAGTATATGTATAGGTATGTATTTTCTTGAAAAATCACTTACTGTATAATTTATAAAAATTTATAGAAATTTTCTTATACTTAGTTTTATCCCTAATTCTTTATCTAGATTTTTCTAATCCTAATCCTAGAAATAACTAAAAAAAATTATGCGAACTATAACAACCCTTCTCTTTATTACACATTAATTTATGATTTATCACATAAAAGTACACATAATACACACCATAGGAATTATGAGTCTATTTTATTTGTGGATAAGGTACATTACAATACAAATTAAAATAGAAAATACATTATTTTTATTGAAAACTTATTTGACCTGATATATTATTTCTGCATACTTAACACTTCATGAGATAACCTAGGGATGTACATTTAGAAATTGGATATATAAATCCTAATAAGGGAATAAACATGAAGAAATTAATACATGTTATAAAATAGGAATATAAAAGGGAAATAAAATAGGTGATAATCATAAAAATGAATAATGAGTCATGATATAGAATCATAAAATAAAGGAAACATGGAAAAATTGGCAAAAACTTAAACCACTAAATCACAAACACAGGTCAAGGAAAATGGAAAATACATCATGATATATATAGACCCATGACATATTAAGTTCAATCCCTCATACCTTTTATGATCTCTCATGAGACTAAAATATTACCCAGTGCATTGGAGAGGTATATAATTCAAGGTGAACCTCTCACTTTCATTTCATTCTCATACTTATGTGTTCCACATAGATCATACAACATGGATGGATTCTTCATAATATTTTATTCCACGACAAAAGAGTATAAAATAAATACATGTAATTCATAAATAAAATAATTATAATCTCATAAAGTTGAACACCTTATATAGGAAATGGTTATGTATATTCACCACATAATTTTTTGGCATAGAAAATCACGGAGAAATTTTGGCAACATAACAGGGGTGTATGAATGTTCTTGAGAGGGCTTGATGAGAGTGAAAGGGTATATAATCATTTATACATAATGTATAAAGTGATGGGGATACTCAATAATATATACCAAAATTATTAAATGAAGATAAAAGACATGATATAAATAGCATACTTGACTAAATATAATAAGAAGAGGATCTCTTAGTAAATTTTGGCATAGTAATGGGTGTAAATAAAGGTTCATGGGAGGGATTAATGAGAGTTAAAGTGTCATATAAAAATTTATATGTCAAATTTATATTAATGGGGATATGTAATAACATATCTCAACATGATAAAATGTAAATTAAGAGGCATAGCATAAAAGAGGTTCTTGAATAAAAATGAGAGTGGGAGATCCATTGCGAAATTTAAACATAGTACCAAATTAGGAAAAGATTAAAATGGGAGAAGAAAAAAGATATCACATTAAAATAACATCAGTTTAAAAAATAATGAAATTTTTATAAATGAGTGAAAATATAACCAATTTAAATTGAAAAGACTAATTTAAAAGAAGTAGCTTGCGTTGAAAAGAGGAGATGAAGGTCCCTCACCTTCAGAGTGTGATTCCAAAAGCATGGTAGGAGATTATTGAGATCATGGTACACCTTTATGTGACTATATATATTTTAGGGTAGAGTAAGGACGTGATAAAAGATTTTTAAGTGATTTTATATGGTAGTTTTTAGGGTTAATATAGGAAAGGAGTGGTGAATTATTTATTATTTCTAAAACATATGTTTCAGGCCCTATATAATAAAATAACCAAAACCAAAAACATTTCCATGGTTTCTTTCTATTGTTTATACTAGATAGGGGTGGGTTTATTTATTTTATTAGGAAAATTAGCTAAATTATTAGAATATTACCCTTATTGGTGTAGAGGTGAGTCATACTCTTAAGGAACTGATTTTAAAACCTTAAAATATAATATAGGTTTTGGAGGATTCATGAAGTATTAATATTATTACTAAAATAAACATAAATTCACATTATTTTAAAAGGAAATAATATATTTGGTCGTTTCGTCCATTTATAGTATTTATTACATCACTTTTGGGTCATTATGATGTTATAATACACACCTTATATTTGTATGGTATTTAATCGTTACCAGAAAATTTAAATATCTCATAAAATTATGAAAAATTTACCATTAGATAATGTTGATATTATGTTTACCGAAATAATATTAATTTTATAAAAAAATACTAAATTTTTTTATTTTCTATTTTAAAATAATAATTGAAATTTATTGATAAATGTGGGTGGTTTTTGACATTATTAGTTTTTGAACCATTATAAAAATTACATTTGACATTATAAAAATTATATGACCATTTATATCTAATAAAAATTATCTAATAATGATATTTTTGGAAAATATTATTTATTTAAAAAATCCATTAATTCATCAAAATAAACATCTTAATAGAAATTGAATACTAATTAAAAATAAAATTTGTGTTTTATTGTATAAAAATTAAAATCATTTATTAAGTAATGATAAGAAAAAAGTATGGACATTATTCTATTGAGAATACAATATAATTATTAATCTTATTATGATCTTGATAGATATTGTTTCAATACACCAGAAAACTACCCAAGGGTATAGTCTGTGACAATAAGACATTTGTGGGATGGTTCGACATACATCGTTAGGGTCGTGATCTAGATGAGCTTGAACTTCTCCCGTAAAAAGTTTTTTTCATGATTAAGTTATTTGATATCAACTTAGACTTGGTAACAGGAAAATATTAGTGATGTTATCTCCCTCAGAAGCTCCAGTGAATGGACTTCATAGGGTACGATCTTTCTGATTGAGGTCACCACATTCTTTTCGGTGTAAATTGAATTTGGTAAAACACTATAATTATTCTAATCATGTGACCACTGTTTAATGAAAATATTAATAATGGCTATTATGCTTAATGGTCTTTTAAATCTGATAGGATATAATAAAACAAAATAAGTGCATATTTTTTCTACAACCATAATACATAATATGATATTTAATTAAAACACAAGGGGATTTTTATTTATAAAATTTTAGGTTGTTACACATGCTCTGGTTTGGTTATATTTGATCGTTATAGCCTGTATGATTTAAAATATTGTTATTAACCATAACTGTTGATAACACAATCATTATATAGTGACCATTAAGATTATTATATTAAGGATGATGATAATGTATAATTTACAAAGATGGAAGGATGGATGTCCTCGACCAGTAGGATCATACCAAATGAATCTCATTTTTAAAAGTATCTAAGGGAGATAGAATCACAATTATTTTTGATTGAAAAAACCCAAGACAAGATTCAACAAATTAAGCATGAATGAGACTATTTATAGTAGTATTTCAAGTTTATCAAGATCATGTCCCAAACTATTCTCACTAAACCACCCCAAGAAAGTGTCACCATCATGTACCGTAAATTTAGTTCATATCCCAGTGTAAGAAGGGGTTATGTATTGAGAGCCTAATAGTATGAATTTTTATATTATCGTTTTTCTAAAAAAATGATTATATTAATTAATTTTCATTATTACTTTATATATACAATTATATATGAGTGAATACAAATTATATTTGGATAGGAATAAACCAAAGTTTTATTTTTGGAAAATATAAGTATTTAATTCAAACATACTTTTTGATAAACTCGTGAATTTCTAAATATTTTTTATTTTTATTTTATATTCTTGTCAAATAATATTATATATATGAAACTGATGATATAATTTAATAAATCCCAATAAAATCTATATAGGGGTTAGAAAACTAATATTGTCATAAATATCAGTATTTGATAATAAATAAATATTTTTTTATAATTTTAAACTCCCATATTTATAAAATTATTTTTATGAAATAAACTTTTTTTTCAAATCAAAACATTGAAAATTTCTAGTGGTAAATTTTTCATAATTCTATGAGAATGTTGAATATTTGGTTAAAAATTAAATATAGTATAAATATGCAATTTGTAATATGACATCATAAAAACCCAAAATTGATTGTTAATGGCTACTAAATAATCATTGGAAAATCCAAAAATGATGGAATACCTGAATTTTGGTATTATTTACCCCTGCAAGACAAAGGAATAAAAGATGTCAAGAACTTGCTGATTGCATAAGCCTTTAGAAGCCACTTGACCACAATACCTTAAGAAGTTTATGTGAAGGAGACATACACAATGCATAACCTTAGGAATATCCTATAGATCCCCATTAACTAGTCCTTCTGCTCTTGTGAAGGCATCCCATACATTCGCTGATCATGTGGCGATTTCCATATGTGCACCTCGAAGTCAGGAAACTGGTCAATCACTAGATACCTAACAATACATCCTAAAATAATTGGAAAATAGGATGAAAATATGAAATATTAGGGAGCCTATTATTGTTATAAATATCATGTGATGAGCCCCCTATGGTTCATAGGACACCGCAATCCCATGGAGATATGTTCACCTCACCCAATGAGATCCTGCAAGCATGTCACCCACTCCACATGAAGGGTCTTAGACATTCCCAAGAGGACTTGTGCTCCCCCTACTACTACAAATAAAAATAGAAGGGTTTTCAACTATAATGATTTTTCATTACCATAAGACCATTTATTGGTCACGAAACGCATCACCATTGGGGAGAATGATTTTCCTCTACAACACTCAAGAAAACTCAAGAGACCCCAAACCCTTGTAAAATGAACAAGGAAATAAATGGTGGGAAAGGTGAGAGACTTTTGTGGTAATAAACATCATGAAATAGGATCTATGTGTCTCATGAGACAACGTAATCCCATGGTGACATGCCCACCTCAATGTGCGAGATCCCACTAGAATGTGACATTCACAATGTGATGGGCTTCGGTAATGTCTAAGTAGTATTGTGCTCCCCATTCGGCTTTATAAAGAAAACAAAAGGTTTTGTTCTATAAATTCTCATTCATCACCACAGGAACATTCTGTAACGTCCTGGTTCCAATTTCCACACAACGGGTGCCCCGAACCTGGTTCACCACGTGACCTCAAACATATTTCCCCAAACACCACAGGATGCCGACTAGCAGCGAGGGCCCAGGTCTGATAGTGGGGAAAATATGCCCTCAATTTTCAAAGTATAGTGTAGCAGAATACAAAATAAAAATACAAAAAATAGAGGAAGCAGTAAAACATACACAACTGAAATAACAACAGTAGTGGATATATACAACAATAGATAAACAATGATACTACATGTCTCAAGCTCTAAGAAAACAGCCAGAACATGTTATACATCAATAAAATACATCAAAATGCAGAGTACAACAAAACAAAGAAAAATAGTTGGCAGCGGCATCGTGAGCCTAGGCTCGGTCCCATGCCCTTCTACTCCTTAGCAACAGTCAAGTACCTGTAAAAGGACTCTTGCCTCTATCCACTCCTGCAGAAACATAATCTGTTTGGGCCGAAAATCATGACTCAAATAGGGTGTGAGAAATATATCTCAGTAGGCACCCACCAAAGGCCCGTTCCCAACTGCGTGTAGGCATGCAACAATAGTGTGCAGTAGTAAAATGCAATAAAGTAAGCAGTACTAAGAAGTAACTAACTTAACCAGTTTTATTGCCATTTTAATATTCTTTTTAATTATTTAATTTAAAATATCACCACAGTGAATATTCTAAGCAACCATCTAATGTCCTTAGACACGTAAACCCCTACCCTCAGGTAAAGAGTATCCAACACAAGAATCTACCCTCAGGAATAACAGAGTTTTACCTCAGGCGCAGGTAGTGTCACCCACAGGCACAGCGTCAGCTGCCCACAGGCACGGAAGAAGTTGCCCTCAGGCCGAAATAACTACTGCCCACAGGTTAAATAGTGCAGTGCCCACAGGCTAATCACAACAATGCCCTAAGTCTGAACAGGTAATCAGGTCATGCCCAACATGTAAACAAGTATTAAACAAGCAATTCCTCTGAAGGCAATTCTACAATTACTACTTTAAAGGCATACCCTCAGGTATCCTGGCCAAACGGCTAAACAGTGGAACACACCCCCAGGGTGGTTCTGGATCCAAGAAACGATCCCAACCAGCATTTTAATATCATATTTAGATACCTAATCAATTCTAGGTGTTTAAATATAGCAATGGACTTAGCCACACGACCCCCGAACATGGGTTCGTGGCACAAAATGCACAAACCACACGACAGTTGGAAAAACAAACCCCAAGCCACCTACCTGATACTCCAATGAGCGTTATACACGAACAACGATCCAAGAAATGCCCTAAAACGACGTAGATATGATGAAGAAGATAAAAAATTCAACCACAAATAACTATCCAACAGGAAAGAATTGGTAAGAACTACACCAGGAGGAGGAAGATATCACCCATACGGTTCCAGGGAGATCGACGGTGCAGAAATTGGATTCCTGACGGGCGCTCGGCGGATCTCCGATGCTCCGACCTCCCTCTTCTGCTCCTCCTACCCATTCTAAGCCGTCCCTGTGAATAGGGGAGTCTACTGCAGATTTAAGTGAAAAAAACAAAGTACACGACGTGTACTTCTGAGTACATGGCATGTACTTCATTTAAAGGTTCCCCTGGCGTACCCGCCATACTGTTCATCCGTTGACATGAGTACACAGCATGTACTTCTGACTACACGGCATATACTATCGCCCAGCTGGCGGCTACTCCACCGCCTTACTATTTCGGCCTGCCGACTGACTACACGGCGTGTAAGGACCACTACACTGTGTGTAGTCGGTTCCTACACCATTCTTCTCCGGCATGGATATACACCCCATGTACTCATCCCACATGACAATAAGTACACAGCGTGTGGAAAAGTACACGGCGTGTAGTTCCAAAATTTAGGATTTTTCCCCATTTTCCATATTTTCTCAGAAACACTTAAGGAAAATAGAAAAGAAGAAGCCCGTACCTCAAAATAAGTACTGGGTTCTTACAAACTTCACCCCTTATAGCAATTCATCCCTGAATTGCCCTTCCAAGGGTGGAGAAGATATAGTTCATAACAGATCTGGCCACTGAGCACATACATCGATCTCCTACTTCCAGGTCTCGTCTTGCACTCGGTCATGCTTCCATAGCACCCGTATGAGAGGAACTAACCAACCTTGGAGAACCTTCGTGCTCCTGTCAAAGATACAGATCAGATGCTCCTCAAAGGACGCATCTGCCTCCAGCTCAACCTCCTTGGGCTGAAAGATGTGAGATGAGTCTGAGTGATAGTGATGCAACTGAGACACATGGAAGACGTCGTGCATGGCTTAGTATCGCTGTGGTAACTGCAATCGATAGGCGACCAGCCCGACTCTCTCCCGAATCTCAAATGGACCCACATATCTCGATGAAAGATTACACTGTCTCTTTATCCGTTTGTGTCCCATCCTCGGTGAAACACGCAAGAAAACCTGATCCCTAACCATGAACTCCAAAAGTTGTCTGCCGTGATCAGCATAAGATTTCTGAAAAGACTGCATGGTATCCATCTGCTTCTAAATCAACTGGACCTGCTCTGATTTCTCCTGCATGAGCTGTGGTCCCAGTAAAGCTACCTCAACTGCCTCTAACCAGCACAAAGGTGATTAGCATGGCCTACTATATAAAGCCTCGTATGGTGTCATCTCAATAGTATCCTGAAAACTATTGTTATATGCAAACTCGACTAGGGGTATATGCTTCTCCCAAGAGCCCCCAAATTCTAGAACGCAAGCACGGAGCATGTCCTCTAGGACTTGTATCGTACGCTCTGACTGGCCATCGGTCTGAGGGTGGTATGTTGTGCTCCGAAGCACCTGTGTACCCAGCGCCCTCTGAAAACTCTACCAGAAACGAGACGTAAAATGAGCATCCCTATCTAAAAAGATAGAACAGGGGACCCCATGAAGACATATGATCTCTCAGATATAAAGCCTTCTGAGCTCGTCAACACCATAGGTCTCCTTGATCGGCAAGATGTGAGCTACCTCGGTGAGTCTGTCCACAACAACCCACACGGTGTCATTGCCACGAGGTGACCTCGGAAATCCCATCACGAAATCCATCACGACATCATCCCATTTCCACTATGGAATGGGTAACTATTGTAACAGCTCATCTGGCCTCTGGTGCTCTGCCTTCACCTGCTGACAGGTGGAACACCTCGTAACAAAACCAATTATCTATGTCTTCATACCCGACCACTAGTACTGATGCCTTAAGTCACGGTACATCTTGGTAACCCCAGGATGAACTGCCCAAGTTGAAGCATGAAACACCCGCATCAGCTCCTCACGTATATCCCCTGGAATCCACACTCATCCATGGAAATGAAAAACCTCATCACCACCTATCGTTGCCACTGAATCCTGTATAACTAGGCCTTCTGGATCAGATAGTTGTCTCATCCTCACTCTATCCAGGAGGGTAGATGTCACAGCTAACGAGGAAAGATAATTCTGCCCCTGACTATCGTGCACCTCTAGATGCATCTCAGAGAACAAGGCCATGAGCTCCCACTCACCACTGGCCTCCTGCACCGCCTGTATCTGAGTCTTTCTTATCAGTGCATCAGCTACTGCATTACCTTTACCAAGTGTGTAAGAAAGCTCAAAATCGAAGGATTGTAGGTACTCGACCCACCTCCTCTGCCTCAAATTTAAGTCACGTTGAGTAAAGATATACTTTAGGATTTTTTGGTCGGTGAAAACCACAAAATGATCTCCCAATAGATAGTGTCTCCAAAAGTGCAACGCATGAACAACTGCAGCCAACTCGAGATCATGTGTCAGGTAATTCCGCGCATGTGGCCTCAACTGCCGAGACACGTATGCAACAACTCGGTCGCCCTGCATCAACACTGCTCCCAACCCAATCCTTGATGCATCATAGTAAACTATATAGCTCTTCCCCTTCTCTGGGAGTATCATGATCGGTGCTGAAGTCAACCTTCCCTTCAGGTCCTGAAAAGCTGTCTTGCAAGCTTCCGACCAAACAAACTTCACACCCTTCTTAGTCAGACCTTTCAACGGTGCTGCTAAGCTAGAGAAGCCCTGTATGAAGCGTCTTTAGTAACCAGCCATCCCCAAGAAACTCCGTATCTCAAACACGTTCTTAATATTCTCCCAGGAAACCACTGCTCTCACCTTCTCTGGGTCCACTGCAACTCCTGCCTCTGAGATAATGTGACCCAGGAAGTGAATCTGGTCCAACCAAAAGTGGCACTTTGAGAGCTTAGCATATAGCCGATGCTCTCTCAGTGTACTCAATACGATCTCAAGATGGGTGGAATGGTTGTGTCGAGTGTGAGAGTACACTAAGATGTCTTCCATGAATACTACCACAAAAGAATCAAGATACAGATGGAACGTACGATTCATCAGAGCCATGAAAACTGCTGGCGTGTTCATGAGTCCGAATGGCATAACCATATACTCATATAGACCATACCTACTCCTAAAAGCCGTAAGCAGTATATCTGATGGTCTCACGTGCAGCTGATGATATCCTAATCTCAAGTCAATCTTCGAGAACACTCGTGCTCCACAAAGCTGATAAAAAAGATCATCAATCCTCGGCAAGGGATATCGGTTCTTAACCGTCAACTGGTTCAGCTTCTGATAATCCACACAGAGTCTAAGGGTACCATCTGCCTTCTTCGCAAAAAGGACTAGAGAACCCCAAGGAGAAGTACTGGGTCAGATAAAACCCTTCACCTGTAACTCCTCTAACTGCCTCTTGAGCACCTGCAGCTCAGGTGTAGCCCTCCTATAAGGAGGAATGGACACTGGAGCTGCTCCTAGAACAAGATCAATAAAGAAATCCACCTCACGCACCGGAGGTAGACCCGAAAAATCGTTCAGGAAGACATCCCTAAAATGATCAAAAACTGGAGGGAAATCTATCTAACAGGTCCCCTAATCATCCAGATATAAGCTCGCAATCTGAGCTGTTACTCCACCTCGCCCATGATGCTCTGGTCCAGCTCTACTTGCCTGAACATCCCATTCGCCTTTGTATAGAAACTCTCCACCCTCTGGTGACGTGAAACGCACCCTGCGATGATAGAATTCTACAAAGGCTCGATAGGGAACCAACCAGTCCATCCTGAGAATGACATCATAGCTCGTCATCTCTAAGACATAGAGGTCCCAAGGAAAGTGACATCCACCAACCTCAAGGGGGGAACTCCTTGCACTGATGCACACTAGTCATTCTAGTCCCCAACGGAGTATCTAGCATCATAATACCAGATGATGTAGAAACACATAGCCCAAGGCTCTCCACAATGGGTAAAGATATGAAACTATGTGTAGCACCTGTATCGAAAAGTACAGTAGATAAGACAAAAGCTACTAGAATAGTACCTCTGACTGTAGAAGGTCCGAGATCCTGCTCCTGCTGGGTCTGCTGCACTACATAAGCCTGCCCAGTGTTGCGGCTTTGCGACACATCCTGAATACCCTGAGCTGTCCCACCCTGCTGCCTCTGAGATCCTGGTGTTTGGCTACCACGACCACGACCACCATCTCTGCCTGTACGCCCTGACGTATTCCAGTTCCCTGACTGGTAAGAGGCCACTGGTCCTGCTCCCGCACACGGGGTCTGCACAAAACCCCTCTCACTAGCCACTGATGGAGACGCCCTGAAAAAGTGCTGCAGATGACCCATCATGCCGCAAGCCCGACACTCCACTAGGTCTCATGGACACTACAGTCTCTTGTGCCCCTCTCTACCACAATGGTAGCACATGACCTGGCCACATGAATCATTCATATAACTAATAATGCCGCCCTGAGAGAAGTCCATCTGTGTCTTCCTCTTGCTAGCAGAAATAGTACCAGTAACTGGTGCTGAACCGCCCTATCCCACACCACTAGATTCCCATAGGTTCCTCTCAGTAATCAGCGCCTGATTCAAAATAGCATGTAAAATAGGCAACCTGAAAACATTTACCAGCGCTCGGATGTCATAACGAAGACCATCCTCAAAACGTCTAGATCTCAACGTCTCATCACCCACTAGCACTGGTGCAAAGCGCTGAAGTTCCATAAAACAAGCAGAATAGTCCACCACTGATATAGCGCCCTACTGTAGATTCATGAACTGTCGAGCTCTATCTACTCTCAGCATCTCCAGGAAGAAAAATTCATAGAAGACTACCTGAAAATCTTCCCACAACATTACTCTGTGATGCTCTGACTGGGTGGTAACATCCCACAACCTCTTGGCGGAATCACGCGGCATGTAAGTCGCGAGCTTGACTCTCAGTTATGGAGGTATCTCAAGATTCTCAAAAATAGTATGCATCGACCCCAGCCAAGACTCCACAGCCCGTGGTCTGCCATCCCCAGAGAACATGGGTGGATGCTGCTACTGGAAGATTTGCGTCAGCTCGGAAATAGATGCGGAAGCTTGCGGTGCTCCCAGAAAGGTCTGCATGAACCGCATAAAGCCCTCACGGAACTACGCCTCCACGACTGTGTCTGGTATAGCAGTTGGCGCCGCATATGGCTCTGCTGGAGGATCAACTGGTAGCCCATGGCCCACCATTTCCAGAGTATAATCGTCGCCGCTCTCCTGGTGAACAACACACGGTCGTCTTGGCGGCATGACACTACAAGGTCAAAACCACTCCTTAGATTAGTATTATTAAGATAGAAAAGCGAAGGAACCACAAAGGAAACAAGAGGAAGAAGGCATTTCAAGATTTTCAAAATAAGACTACACGGCATTTATACTGACTACACGGCATGTACTTGACTTCTCCTCCTCTACCCGGGTCCTTCTACACGGCTAAGCCACATGGATTCCATTGAACAAAAACTACACGATGTGTATATAATCTACATGGCGTGTATGGTGTTATTTCCCAACTGCCCCTGTCGTCTATGACACGGCCGACTACTCAGCTTACAACTACACGGCGTGTTACACCCACACACGGTGTGTACACTACCCCGTCTCACTAGCCACATGTCTAACACCACACGGTCTGTCCTCAGACAAGACTACACTGCATGTCTTAAAGGTACACGGTGTGTTCAAGGAGAGTTGACACTGACCCATGTTGTTAATTACACGGCCGAGTCCTCAGGTCACACTACACGGCGTGTTCTTTAAAGGAGTTCACCGACCCGTGTTGTTAGTTACATGACCAAACTCCAAGTCAACACTACATGGCGTGTACAAAAGCTACACGACGTGTTCGCCCCAAGCTCTTCCCTTCCCCGTGTCGTCGCCCACACGGTTTGTGACACGGGAAGAGACTACACAGCGTGTACTTAAGGTACATGTCATGTACTCAAAAATTTTATTTTTCTTCCCGAACAGAAGAACATACACGGCATGTATAATGTACTACATGGCGTGTATACTGGGTTTCTGGACAGTATGCCTCAGAAACTTTCCCGGAACCCAGAAAATACTGAAAACCAACACCTAAGTGTCAAGTTCCGACCCATGAGGGCCCATACTCCCCAAAAATCAATGTTTGACATCTTATCTATGTTATAACAATTAAATAGTCAATGATCCACCAAGTTCTGGTCAATGGGGGCCCATACTCCACAAAAATTATAACAGCACAATCTCAAGTTCGTCACCGAACGGTGAAAACATATAAACCGTAATTTGCAAAATCAGTAAAATTGCAACTCGAGGTAAATTGGATTTTCCCTGTACACGGGTTAGCTATGCCCGGGAACATCTTATTACCAACTACCATTCGTCCTATCCTTGACTACGGCTCCAAATAGTAAGTCAAATAAAAGAAACCCTTTGATACCACTTTGTAACGTCCCGGTTCCGGGTTCCACTCAACGGGTGCCCCAAACCCCGTTCGCAACGTGACCTCAAGTGCATTTCCCCAAACGCCAGAGGCTTCCAACTAGCAGTGAGGGCCCAGGTCTGATAGTGGCGAAACTATGCCCTCAATTGTCAAAGTTTAGCGTAGCGGAATACAAAATAAACATACAACAAACAGCGGAAGCAGTAAACCATACACAGCTGAAATAAAAACAGTATTGAATATATCCAACAATAGATAAACAATGATGCTACATGTCTCAAGTTCTAAGAAAACAGCCAAAACATGTTATACATCAATACAGTACATCAAAATGTAGAGTACAACAAAACAAAGAAAAACAACCGGCAGTGACATCGCAAGCCACGACTCAGTCCCATGTCCTCCTACTCCTCAGTAACAGTCAAGTACCTGTAAAAGGACTCTTGACTCAATACACTCCTATAGAAATGTAATCTGTTTAGGCCGAAAAACATGACCCAAAGAGGGTGTGAGAAATATATCTCAGTAGGCACCCACCAAAGGCCCGTGCCCAACTGCGTGTAGGCATTCAACAATAGTGTATAGTAGTAAAATGTAATAATTTAATCAGTACTAAGAAGTAACTAACTTAACCAGTTATATTGCCATTTTAATATTCTTTTTTATCATTTAATTTAAAATATCACCACAGTGAATATTCTAAGCATCCCACTTATGTCCTCAGACATGTAAACCCCTACCCTCAGGTAAAGAGTATCCAACACAAGAATATTCTCTCAGGCATAACATAGTTTTCCTACAAGCATATGTAGTGTCACCCACAGGCACAGAGTCAGCTGCCCACAGGCATGGAAGAAGTTGCCCTCAGGCTGAAATAACTACTGCCCACAGGCTAAGTAGTGCAGTGACCACAGGCTAATCACAACAACTCCCTCAGGCTAAACAGGTAACTAGGTCATGCCCAACATGTAAACAAGCAGTAAACAAGTAATTCCTCTCAAGGAAATTCTACAATTACTACTTCAAAGGCATACCCTCGGGTATCCTGGACAAATGGATAAACAGTGGAACACACCCCCGGGGTGGTTCTGGATCCAAGAAACGATCCCAACCAGCATTTTAATACCATATTTAGATACCTAATCAATTCTAGCTGTTTAAATATAGCAACGGCCTTAGCCATACGACACCCGAACATGGGTTCGTTGCACAAAACGCACAAAACACACGGCAGTTGGAAAAAACACCAAGCCACCTACCTTATACGCCAATGAGCGTTATACACGAACGCCGATCCAAGAAACGCCCAAAAACGACGTAGATCTAATGAAGAAGACAAACTTTTCAGCCACAAATAACTCTCCAACAGGAAAGAATTGGTAAGAACTACACCAGGAGGAGGAAGAACTCACCCGTGCGGTTCTAGGGAGATCGACGGTGCAGATATCGGATTCGCGATGGGCGCTCGGCGGATCTCTGAAGCTCCGGCCTCCCTCTTCTACACTTCCTCCCTGTTCTAAGACTTCCCTGTGAACAGGGGAGGCTACTACCGATTTATGCAAAAAAAAGTACACGACATGTACATCTAAGTACACAGCGTGTACTTCCTTCATTTAACTGTTCCCCTGGCGGCACCGCCAAACTGTTGATCCGTCGACATGAGTACACGGCATGTACTCCCGACTACACAGCGTGTACTGTTGCCCAGTTGGCAGCTACTCCACCGCCTTACTGTTTCGGCCTGCTGACTGACTACACGGTGTGTAGTCGGTTCCTATATCCTTCGTCACCGGCATGGCTACACGCCTCGTGTACTCATCCCACACGGCCATAAGTACACAGCGTGTGGAAAATTACACGGCGTGTAGTTCCAAAATTTAGTATTTTCCCCATTTTCCATATTTTCTCAAAAACACTTAAGGAAAAGAGAAAAGAAGAAGCTCTTACCTCAAAATAAGAAATGGATTCTTACACCTTCATTGGTCATGTTATGCATCTTGGTTGGGGAGAGTGATTGTCTTCGATAGCACCCATGCAAGCTCGCATAATCCTCAAGCATTTACAAATAAAATAATGAAATAAAAGGGGAAAAGGATATAGCCTCTTCTGGTCATAAATATCACATGGTTCACCCATGAAACTAGAAATACCTCAAAAAAATATCTTCGGTATGATGACCGGGTCTCACGAAGACCTCCTGGAAATTCATATTTCCTCACAGAAGATCCTAGACATGGTTACATAGATCACATCAAGGCATTTCAATTGGCATGCTAATCTTGTGAAGGAACCTTGACATATCAGTCTGAAAATGTGAAAACCCCTAGTCATTCCCACATGATTAGTTAGGAACCAATTCATTTTCTTTTATACAATAAATAGGTTATTGACACGATGGTCTTGTGGTCGCTGAAAATCATGTTATTCCCCCATAATGAACTACATAGGATCTTCTGAAATGCATGACATCAAATCCCTCTACCAAATACAGCCTAGATTTTCATTATTTGTGCTGAAAAAAGAGTCAAATAATCATGGTGGTGAGGCCTATAAATACCCCACCCCATTATGAAAAAATTAATCCTTGGATCCTCTCACCAGCACACCTAGGAATTAGAGAGGTTTTATCAGAGTGGTTGATCTCGTGATTGGAAATTTTTTTCAATAGGTAAATTTCAGGGAACAACATGTGTAATCAAGTGACATGAATATGCACATTGCATGATCACTCATAGATCATGCAAAGAAATTATAGAGAACTATGAAAAGGACATCACACATACCTGATCAGTCTCGCAAGACATAACAAGATAATAGAGAACAAGTCTAATGTATATGAAATAAAAGGCCAGAAAAAATTCTAAAATGTAGGAGATTTACAAAAAGAACATATATTTTGATCCATGTGAAATTATCATGAACCACGCAAGTAATGTTCCATCATAAATGCTCTATTGGTATAACATTTGGATCATGTGATGTCCCTTGGATGTGTCAAAGTTAGTAACAGGGTTCCCCCCAAGCATTTCACCCAAGTCTCACAAGACCCTTTGGGATTTCAATCCATAACTTATGATGTCCTCTAGAAATATTTTCCAATTCATATTGTAGCACTGATGCATGTCATATAATTCTCATGATGGAATTAGTACATTTCAATTGGATATCACAACATTCTTTGGACAAGCCATATAGATCTCATGACATTCTCCGAACAAGCTGTCGGATCATGTGAAATCCTATAGATATGTCAGTAGGATTTCATGTAGACACAGAGATGATTCATCCAAGATATGTATCACCCTCCAAACATGACACACATATGCTCATGAAATACTCTAATTGTTCCATCCAAATTTCGCAATGATGATAGGGAATGTTAGTAGGATCATTCGACGCCCTCCAAGAATTTCATCCCAAGTTATGCAATGGACTCTAGGATCATCCAACCAGGTATTACAATATCCTCTTGAAAATTGAACCTTCTTCATGTGGTGGCCTTCATACATTACATCCAGATTATGTGACACACCTAATATAGTTCAAATGGATCATGCAATTTCATTTGGACATGTCTGATAGATATCCTCCAACATGTCAAGTAGATAATTAAGGAATGTCCAGAATACAAGTGACACATTTCAAGTAGACAAGAAGTTCAGGTCAAGTGGACATCCCATAACTTGATAACCCTATCCAACCATAGTTTGTAAGACCCATTCCATAGAACTATGCCGACTCTCATTCCTTCTATAACTAGGATAGGTTTGATTAGACCCAAATGTCTGAGCTCCATGTTAGACATCCAAATGGTTGTCCCAATACAAAAGTCCCGCATCAACAAGTGATGAGACTGGTCATTTTCAATTCATCGTTTCCCACACTGATCATAACTCATTTATGATTAGGGTGTTTTAATGATCATATTCTTCACAAAATAAAAACATAGTGTATAATCCCCAAATCAACTAAAGTATGTGAAGTCCCATTCATGCTATAATCAAGGTATGTAGGATTCATTTCCAAGGAATGAGATCAAATATATTATTACCTCAGTGTAAGCCCACACATGTATCTAACATTTCAACCATCGGTATCCAATCATTTCTATTGGATGATTTTTCCTGCTCATCCATTAGGGGACTAAGAGATCAAATAAACTACGATGAATCTGATTCCTACCATAACCTGGATACACAAGATTCCTTTCCAAGGCCCGATATACATATTAAACATTCCAAGGGTTTTCCCAGCACATAAGTCATGCATCCATATATAATGAGACTAATTACTTGATATCCCTTGTCTCTCACACCGATTATAGCTCAATGGGAATAGGGAGTGGAAAATATCATTTTATTCACTTCATGAGTCTCTACTAGCCTAGACAACCCCATCATGTAAGCCCCAAATCATACTAAACTATGGAAACTTTGATTCCTTTGATAACCAAGATATGTAGGATACCATTCTAAAGTCCAGGATCAAATAAACATCTATTCCATAGGACATTTACCCATATATCTTCGACATTTCAACAATCAAGACCCAATATCTCCCATGGGATAACCATTCTCCCTCACCCACCAGTGTACTGAGAAGTAACTAGAACTATAATGAATCTTATTCCTACCAAAACTAGAATATATAGAATTCCACCTTGAGGTATGATCTCTAATATCTAGTGCATAAGTGACCAAATATATATCCTTTTTATATGACATTAAACTGTAGGGTTTGAACAAACTAGGGGTTTTGATTCCTATTATAAATCAAGATATATTTTGAATCCTCATAGGAACTCAATCCCATACTCAGCATATAAAATACATCCCTATGTGGAAGCGAATCATGAAGCATCCAACTATACATCTCCAATACATAAGAATCCTCTCGACAAATGTGATTTCCTAAGCATATTTGGGTTTAAAATACCAACTGAATGCCTGGATTTGTAAACAAGGTCTATACCCAATTTTGGATGTGGGAACCATTGGGTGTTTTCATGAAATATTAACAAATAGTGAGCCAGACAAAAACGACTATGTATAACATTGAACCCACCAAAATCATTCCACTAGAAAAATCCTACCACATCATTCATTTGAAACAAAAATGGTGAACCCAACATAAACCACTCATATAAAAGGATGATCAATTGATCTTGAGTTAGACTAGTTTGTTTTTCAATTTCTATGAAAATAAAAATGCTAAACCAGATGTGAATCTTTGAAATAATAGGATAATTGAATGGACATTTGTTGGGACATTTTGTCTTTAATTTTCTATGCTAAAAAAATTGGGAACCAAGAATGAATCTCTAAAATACAGGGATGATTGGTTAATCATGTTCCAGGATATATTTTCTTGAATAATCTACAAAAAAGAACATGGTGAACCTGATTTGAATATCTCAAATATTATAATAATCATTTAATAATGCATTGGACCATTTTATCTGGCATAATCTATACAAACAAAGATGGTGAAACTGATGTGAATCTCTAAAGTAATAGGATAATAAATTAGTCATGTGTTGGGCCATTTTTTCTTTTAAAATCTATGCAAACAATACTGATGAACAATATGTGAAACTCTCAAATAATAGGAAAATTTATTAATCATACGGGAGGCCATTTTTTAGGCATTTTCCATGAAAACAAAATGGTAAAACTGACATGAACCTCTCAAATAACAAAATTATTAGTTAATGATGTGTCCATGAATTTTTTAATGAATTTTCTACGCAAAAAAATAGTGAACCAGATTTGAATCTCTCAAATAACAGGATGATTGGTTAATCATGTGTCGTTCCATTTTTTATTTCATAATATATGGAAACAAAACCGAATAACCTAACATGAATCTTATGTTGGTCTTCTGATGTCGTGGTTCTCATCAAATATGTCCATCCTCATTTTGAAAATTCCATGTGTATAAAATGGACAAATCATGAATAAAATGAAAATTGTGTTACCCATGTATATCTGATTAAGTGAATATCATTCCAATGATAGTGCACTAATCAGAAACCTTGTTCATGGTTGTCTACAAGACTGCAAATACTAATATCATCAACAATACCCCGATCCAAGATAATGTCTTCATCCAGGGACCATTCTGACATATAAGTTGTGACTTCAACCCCCACGGGTCTCATAAATACCCCCACATACCTGACATCTTTAGCATGGGTTGGAAAATGAAATGGTCCAAGGATACCATCTCCATGGTAGAATCCTGACTATTGAGGATTCTCAGGAGGGTCATCAAGTACTGAATTTGATGGGTCTGTACTATCCAAAGAAAGATGTAGTAAAGAATGTGGCCCTCGTTTTCATACCCAACCACATTGAAATATTATACCCATAGTGAGACAATCACCAACATATGTGTGTGATGAAGGTAGAATAGGGATTCAACTACGGATCCCTCCTTATTTAAGATACATTGAGGAAGAATGTTGTTAGCCTCTGTCACCAATGCCATCCCATTGGTACCCAAATCTCCTGTTGAGTGTACAAATCAACACAATGTCTCCTATAACACCCATGTATAGGAAATAAGGAAGATACATCAGGTGAAGAAGTCTTTTTATAACAATAAGTGAGATCATAACCCCAATTTCACTAATGAATCTCACCGGTATATTCTGGGGGTAGATAGTGAACAGAATCATATCCATACTCACTCGGAACAAGTATTTGGGAATATTTAGGTAGTAGAAATGGGAGAGGAACACATCACTACCCCAATACATGAAGCTCATCAAAATATTCAATTTGAAAAACGATTATAGATGTGGGATCATATAACTGCTTCAATAGAATATATCTTCCCATTTATAGTGGAGATAAAAAATGTGTAGGCTTATATTCTTGTGTACACTTTACTGAAACGCCAATACATATTATAAACATATGAGGAACTCCTTCGACATATTTTTTCACTGGTATATATATAATGATAGGTGCATATTCCTATCCCAATAACTTGGGTATCTCAACACTTTTATCTTCAAGAATAAGTGGTTTCTCCAGAGTAATTACACACTCTTTCTCCTACCCATGAGGATTAAGATAATATTATATGGAAGTATAAGGCACCAGACTGGGATCATATTCATTTTCCAATTGTGGATCACTTGGTGAGAGTAGAACAAGACTCAGGAAAGGGGCACATAGCTTTTTAAAAAGTCTGTTGGCATATTCTAAAGGCCCAGGATCATGCTCATATCCCTATTCTGGTTGGGGTTCAACAAGTGAGAGGGAAACATGCCTTGGGATAGGCGCATATTCCTATCTATGAAGAACAACGACATACCCCCAATGGACCAGGATTAGGCTCATATCCTCCTTCTAGCTAGGGTTCAAAAAGTTAGAGTGTCACATGCCTTGGGAGAGGCTCACATTCTTGTTATTGAATTTGTTTTGAATATCCTAGATCATGAAATTTAGACGTATATTCATAATTTATCTGCTGAAATACTACATCATAATCCATATAAGGAAATACATTATGAGGATCATATCCCTTCTCCCATTCCAGATGTCCATCAACACATTCGGTAGGGAATGAATATTTTTATTTTGATCATATTTCCACTCCAACCAGGGCTCACCAAGTGAGAGCTTCACATGCCATGGGACCGGATCATATCCTTATAAAGAAAGATTGGTGGAGTATTCCAAAGGCACAGTATTGGTATCATAACCACATTATGACTAATTTAACAACCCAAGATTTCATAGTATATTATCTCTTCAAAGTAATTCAATAACTTGTGCTACACGCAACACCGAATTTGAGCGCACCATGACTTATGAAACAAACCGTTCAAAAAATGGTTATGGATAGTATTAACTGCATTTTGAATTTTATATACTCCATATACTTTTAACATCCATATTATATATTTCTTAGACATAATATAAGAACAAATTCAATTTTTAAGATAAAGGAAGTATTTTTCAGAAAATGAAAATTTACCACCTTTTAAGGGAGAACCCTTTTTAAATACAATATTTGACACTTTTATATATTAAATTTGAGAAAATAAACTTCTTCATTAGAATCGGGACATAAAAATTTAGTTTTGATAAATTTTTGCTATTTTTCTGATAACTTTCATATTTTGGTGAATAGCAAAAAATACTAAATTTAAATTAAAAACAACTTTTTTAATCGAAATGATTTATAGTGTTAAATTATGCATTTGAATGGTTTTAATGTATAATTAGATTATATTTTTATCATTTAGAACCATTTATGTCATTATAATTAATTTCACTTTGAAGTTAGACATAAACAAGTGTCAATCATTTGATATATATTGTTTCTTAAAAACACACTATTTGTTTTAACAATGGGAATTAATTTTAAATTAATTAATGAAACTTCTATGTTTTTAATTTAGTAAAATAGATATCATTTTTGAATCCAGAATATCAAATATAGATTAGCCTGAAATTTTGGTATTTTCTGAAAACTTTCAATATTTGATGAATATTGAAAAACACTGAGTTATTGGTTAGAACTGACTTTTTATTTAAACAATTATTTATTTTATTTAAATTTATTTTAGGTCAAAATAGATACATAATACCAATATAAGTTCAATATAATTTATTAGATTCATTTTATAATAATTTTAGATATATAAAAATTTTATTGAACTTTTTAGCGTCTTTTACCCATCTCCTAGGAGCATTTGCAAATTTGCATAAAACATAATTTTACCTCTTTTGTGAGTTGAATTTCAAAAATCTGAGAGACACGTTTAACCTCATTAAGTAAAATTTGGTTCAATAAGATGAAAATAATTTTTGGTGAATAGTAACTTTTGACTTTTATTTACTGCGGTTATAGGTAAATAGGGTAATTCAAGGTAAAAAGAATATCATAATAATATAAACTTTCCTTAACACTTGTCCTAACCTTATTGGGTGAGTCATGGCCAACCATGGGCATCGTTGGGTCGATTTCGGGACCCCATGGATCCACATATGAATGATAATGACACTTTATTTTAATTAACTTAAGTAAAGGGAAAAATGACAATAACATATATATTTTATTAAATAAATTTTTAAATGGAGTTATATAAGTCATATTTTTGACTATAAATATTAATTGGAAAGCTAAAACAATTTCACACATCATGGTATTTTTTTTATAATTTTTAAACATAAAATAAAATAAATTATCTATGGCACAAAAATTATGCAGTATTTACCTCATTAATAAATGATTTAAATAAATAAGATTATAAATTTTAAATAACATCCAAAACCTATCCAATTCTAATTGGATGAATTTATTTAGACCATGAGCCATCTTATATTTGACCTTAATGAGTTTTGTACCTTTAGAAACTGAAAATCATTATATAATAAAATAATATTTTCACACTTTCCTAAAGAAACCATCCTCCCCCTTATAAAAACCCCCCACTTCTAACCCATTCCTCACACCTTTCAAGCCCCTTGTCTTGTCCAAAACCTGCCCAAATAATCTATAATGATCCCTTTATTACACCTAGAAGCCTTACCTTAGGCATAAGTCACTTCAAATAGTCCTTTTGGTTCAAACCAGAGAAAGTTACCCAAATTAAAGGTAACCGTTTCTCTTAAATTCTTTTCATTTTTTTTGTTTTATTTTACTTCTCTAAACCACATAAACTCTTTTTATTCCTTTATTTTATGATAAAAACTGTATCCTCAATATACTATGATGTTTTTATGAAAATTATTAGAGATACACTTGCACACACCTCCATCTAATGGGTGAAGAACATATTGTTTTTCTGGTTGGCAAACTAACACCTCACGAAATGATGATTGTTCGATTATCTCCTACCGCCTCCCATGGTGGCCATTAATATGGAAATTTATTTATATATTATATAGATATTATGTTTATGTTTTATTTTTATTTCAGTATTTTCCATTTATATCATACCTTTATGGTTTCCATTATGGGTAAAACACGATAATTTCATTTGAGGAAGCGTGGAGTATCGACCCCTCAAAGTGATGTGACTCGTTAATGACTTATGTGGTACATATAAAGTATAGAGTTAATGATATTATATATGATATTATAATTGAATTATAATATAAATATGTATCATTATGTTTTAATTCCATTAAAATAAAAATAGAAATGAAAATAGCGTTCATGCATTCGTACGGTTTACCGTCTCCATGAATGGTGCATTTCATTTCTAAAATCTAAATGTTATGTACTATTATAAATACATTTATATAATGGAAATATATGATTTATAAGAAATATAAATTCGTAATATCAATCTATAGATAATTTAATTTTGACCACATGAACAATTTATAATTATAATAAGTTCATTTTTTGACTCCAGTTCCGAACATCGACAAAATGTCCGATATGAAATCAAATAATTAACTAATTCTTATAGCACGGTAATAAGTTATATAAAAAGAATAATAAACTTGAAAATATTCTTAATCAATAAGAAATTAAATTAATTTTATTATTCATGAAGAACAAGGAACATACGAGTGAGTCAAGTCGAACACGGGGTAAGGGGTTTCTTATCTCGCTTTTAATTCCATGAGATTTCCATTATTCACCACTTATTTATTGCATGTGGTGTATTGTGTACTACCATTGGATATATATTTTCATGATTATATTTATATTCATGATATTCTATGATTAATTTTGTGGTTATTGACTATTTTTTATATGAATCGATTTATTACAACGAGGTAAGGGTTATTTTCTCAATCTCATTATTATCCGAGATTGTTCATGTGTAAGTATTTTCTGGGACATACTTATCATAGATACCCATATTTTATAAAATTTATTTCAAAAGGAATATTTTGAGGTTTTATGGGAGGGTCTATTTAACTATATCATCATTTTAAATGTTTTAAATACTTATCTTTCAAAATGATTTTAATTAATGTCCATGTTTTCAAAATGATTTTAAGGATGTAGTTATATGGACATGAATGTTTTTAAATGAAAATTCTTTTAAAAAGTTTCAAAGTGGTATGATACACTTTGATTCAAAAATACCTTTTAAATGACTACTATTATAAATTGTGATAATTTTAAACGATTTCATGAAAAAGGGGTATTTATCTAAAAGCATTTTACTTATCATTTTAATCTATTTCAACATCATTTAATGGATTCTAAACTTGTTTGTAGTTGATTTATTATGATACAAATCTTCAATATTTTATTGAATGTTTTGTGATATGTTTGACTATGAATGTGTTATTTTTATGCCATTTATGGTTTATAGATTATGTATTGAAATTTCATATTCTAGTTTTAATAGGAATGTTTATGTTATGTTTAAACCATTTCTTATGATGAATGTATTGGACTAGTATGTTTCGAGTTGGGGACTGGTAAAAATAAGCCCTCTGGGTTGTGGTCTGGTTACAGCAGACCCTCCAGTTTGTAGTTTCGTAAGAGAGGCTCTCTGGGTTGGAGTCTGGTAAAATAGGCTCTCTGAGATAGAGTCCGGTTATAGAGGATCTCCGGGTTTGGGTCGAGTTACAGTTAGCCCAAAGGTCCTAGCATGACGCCTTAACACAGAAATTAAAGTCTGGTACTATACATTCCCTCATTATGAAATTAGTTATGACATGTGATTATTCGACTAGTAGAATATCCATGTGCATGTTTATATGGTAATGTTTGATTTATTTTTTCCATATTATGTTCAAGTTTTTGTTTAAAAGGTTGTTGTTTTATTACACATCTTGATTTAAAAGTTTATAGAATTCTCTAAATTATTTACCCTTACTGAGCATTTGATATCACCCCTCTCTTATGTTTTATTTTCCCAGGATACTAAGAAGTTTAGTATGAGTGACTTGCAAGCATAATCTTGAAGTCTTAGACATTTCTAATGGAATAAATTACTGTTTTTTTCCTTTCAAGATGTAATGTTGAACTTCATGTTTGTAATATATTTTCCATTACTGTTATGCTGATTAGTCCTTCGGGACATGATTCATTGTAATCATGTCAATGTTATGAAATAATACATCGACTCTGGGTAACTGGGGTTGGGGCATTACAGTTGGTATTAGAGGGATTTTTATCAATAACCATGGAAATAGATTTAGATAAACTCAGATTAAAGAACATTACCCTAAGAGAGACTTTTAGTATTAGTATAGAAGAACATCCTGGAATTTTGGAACTGTAGAGATTTTGTGAGTTTTCCAAGCAATACATCCATGTCTGGTTACGAGCACGTAGAGGCGACTTTGGCACAGATGTACCTAGGGGTAAAACCCAAAAAAACTGCTTCGAGCTAGAGTTGAACAGGAACTGGGGCATGACAATGGGCCTTGCTGCACTCTTGGTTATGAAACTCTCGGGGGACATGTTTAGGATAATTCACATTTTCATTACAAGACATTATGAAGGATTTAAGAGTAAATACTTCCTTAAAGAAAACATTTTTATTATTATGGATTATATCCATAAACTGTTCAATTTACATTAGGTATTTTACAAGTTTGGAATTATGAATTGTGATTCATAAACCGACCTAGTGTTTTCCATTGTTTAGAAATGGAACCTTGTAGAAGGAATGAGAATTGCAGTATTATGCATGATTGAAAGATTAATAAGGATCATATCTTTCATGGTATTAAGCTTACATTTAAAAGGGAAATAGTCTCCCACATATTCTCATCATATGAAGAAATAGTATCATGTATTAATAAGATAAGTAAATAATTCTCTAAGTCTTATGGATTTCAAGGGAAGAAAGAGAAGAAAAGAATGGAAGAAATAAAGATGGATAAAGAGAAGAGGGGAAAGAAGGATTTTCCCATATGTGATAACTATGGAAAAAATTACCTTGGTAAATGCTTGAAGGTAAGGAGAGTTTGTTATAAGTTTGGAGAAAAAGGACACCAAGTACGTGATTGCTAGGGCAAGAAAAAGGTTTCAAATGTACAATTCTTCATCTGCACGGAGTTGGGACACTAGGAAAATCAATGTCCAAATCATCATAGTATACCACAAATGATGTTATTGGATAATAATCAAGTTACAATTTTACCAAATATGATAAATAATGACTAGTGTTCTTATATTGATATTAAAGAATTATGTAATTTGAGTATTGTATCAATGATATACTGGTTATAATAATTATGGAGTATATAAGGATTGTATTGCACTAATATTTCATTAAGGACTTAAGATTGTGTGGAACCAAGAAAAGTTACTCTATAGCAGGTTAATTTTTTTTGGAAAATATATCGTTGAAGGAAAGTTAAACCATAATATGGTCCGGATACTGAAGTAGTGATTTTGGAATAAGAGATAGTTGATTTGGATAAATATAATATTTTTGAGTTCTATTATCTTTTGGGGTGAAAGATGAGTTTGTGGTAGAAATTAGTTAAAGGATGGAACTCTACTTTTCAAGTATATATATATATATATTTATTGTTCTATAAATAAATTAATTCTTAAAATTTATTTAAGGGATATAAAAACCAAAAATATGTTATCCTAATACCTTATGTTTTGTTGAACCAATGATATTCTAAATCATCTTAGATTGATGGCTTTGACGCCCTCAATTTTACACTTTTTTTGTGATTGAGGGCCTCAATCACTCCCGATAAATATTTATGTTTTTCCCCAATTATGTTTCTGTAATTTCCAACAATGGTCTCTTATTTGAAACCCTAAGTTGGTGGTGACTTTTTCATTTTCATTTCCTTCTTATTAAGACTAAATTTTATTAACCCTATTTCTGATGTGGGTTTTAGAGAAAGGTATTTTCTATTTTCAACCTCTTATTTTAGAAGAAAAATTTCAAATTGTGAGGATGCAATTTACTGAAGGAGGGGAGAATGTAACACCCCAGGAATTCATAGTATATTATCTCTTCAAAGTAATTCAATAACATGAGCTACACGCAACACCGAATTTGAGCGCACCACGACTTACAAAACTAGCCATTCAAAAAACGGTTATGGATATCATTTACTGTATTTTAAATTTTATATACTCCATATAATTTTAAAATCCATATTATGTTTTTCTTAGACATAATATTAGAACATATTCAATTTTTTAGATAAAGGAAGTATTTTTCAGAAAATGCAATTTTACCACCTTTTAATGGAGAACCCTTTTTAAATCCAATATTTGAAACTTTGATATATTAAATTTGACAAAATAAACTTCTTCTTTCTAATCTAGACATAAAAATTTAGTTTTAATAAATTTTTGGTATTTTTCTGATAACTTTCATATTTTGGTGAATAGTGAAAAATACTAAATTTTAATTAAAAACAAATTTTTTAATTGAAATAATTTATAGTGATAAATTATGAATTTGAATGGTGTTGAAGTATAATTATATTACATTTTTACCATTAAATATAATTCAGGTCATTATAATTAATTTGAGTTTGAAATTGGACATAAACAATTGTCAATCTTTTGATAGATATTATTTTTTAAAAATACGCTATTTGTATTGACAACGGGAATTAATTTTAAATTAATTAAAGAAACTTCTATGTTTTGAATTCGGTAAAATAGACATCATTTTTGAATTCGGAAAATCAAATATAGCTTAGGCAAAAATTTTGGTATTTTTCTGAAAACTTTCAATTTTTGAGGAATATTAAAAAACATTGAGTTATTGGTTAGAACCGACTTTTTATTTAAACAATTATTTATTTTATTTAAATTTATTTTAGGTAAAAATAGATAAATATTACCCATATATGTTTAATATAATCCATCGGAGTCATTTTATAATAAGTTTAAATATATAAAAAGTTTAATGAACTTTTTACCGTTTTTTACCCACCTCCTAGAAGCATTTGCAAATTTGCATAAAATTTAATTTTACCACTTTTGTGAGTTGAATTTCAAGAACACGAGAGACAAAGTTAAACTCAATAAGTAAAATTAGGTTCAATAAGGTGAAAATATTTTTTTGGTGAATAGTAACTTTTGACTTTTATTTATCGAGGTTCAAGGTAAATAGGGTAATTCAAGGTAAAAAGAATATCATAATAATACAGAATTACCTTAACACTTGTCCTAACCTTATTGGATGAGTCATGGAAGACCATTGGAATCTTTGGGTCGATTTTGGGACCCCATGGAGCCACTTATTAATGATAATGACACTTTATTTTAATTATCTTAAAGTAAAGGGAGAAATGACAATATCAAATATCTTTTAGTAAATCAATTTTTACATCGGGTTATATAAGGAATATTTTCAACTATAAAAATTAATTGGAAAGATAAAACTTTTTCCTACATCATGGTAATTGTTTTATAATTTTTAGACATTAAATAAATTAAATTATTCATGACACAAAAATGATGCAGTATTTACCTCACTAATAAATGATTTAAATAAATAAGATTATAAATATTAAAATAACATCCAAAACCTGTCCAATTTTTATTGGATTAATTTATTTAGAACATGACTCACCTTATATTTGACTTTAATGAGATTTGGACCATTAGAAACCGAAAATAATTATATAATAAAATAATATTTTTACACTTTCCTAAAGAACCCCCCCCCCCCCCCACCGTTATAAAAATCCCTCACTTCTAACCCATTCCTCACACCTTTCAAGCTCCTTGGCTCATCCAAAACCTTCCCAAATAATCTCTCAATATCCCTATCTTACACCTAGTAGACTTAACTTAGGCATAATTCACTTCAAAAATTCATTTTGGTTCAAACAAAAGAAAGTTACCCAAATTAAAGGTAAAGGTTTCTCTTAAATTCTTTATTTAATTTTTATTTATTTTACTTCTCAAGCCCACCTAAACTCTTTTTATTCCTTTATTTTATGACAAAAACCATATCCTCAATATACTAGGATGTTTTTAGGAGAAGGATTCTAACTACACTTACACACACCTCTATCTAATGGGTGAAGAACATACTGTTTCTCTGGTTGACAAACTAACACCTCACGAAATAATGATTGTTCAATTATCTCCTACCGCCTTTCATGGTGGCAATTAAGATGGAACTGTATTTATATATGATATATATATATATATATATTATGTTTATGTTTTATTTTTATTTCTGTATCTTCCATTTATATCATACCTTTATGGTTTCTATTATGGGTAAAACGCGACAATTTCATTTGAGGAAGTGCGGACTACCGCCCCCTCAAAGTGATATGACTCGTTAATGAATTATGTGGGATGTATAAAGTATGGATTTAATGATATTATATATGATATTATACTTGAATTATAATATACCTATGTATCATTATGTTTTATTTCCATTAAAATACAAAATAGAAATGAAAGTAGCGTTCATGTGCACGTACAGCTTACTGTCTCTATTAACAGTGCATTTCATTTACTATCTCTAAATGTTATATACTATTATAAATATATATAATTATTGCACATATATTATATATATGAAATGTAAATGAGTAATATCATTCTATGGATAATGTAATTTTGACCGCATAGAAAATTTATAATTATAATAAATTCATTTTTGAATCAAGTTCCGAACATCGAAAAAATGTCTGATAGGAACTCAAATAATTAACTAATTGTTATAGAAATGTAATAAGTGATATAAAAGGAATAATAAACTTGAAAATATTATTAATCAATTAGTAATTAACTTAATTTTATTATTCAGGAAGAACAAGGAACATACAAATGAGTCAAGTCGGACACGTGGTTAGGGGTTTCTTATCTCACTTTTAATTCCGTGAGATTTCCATTGTTCACCAATTATTTATTGCATGCGGTGTATTGTGTACTGAAATTTGATATATATTGTCATGATTTTATTTATATTCATGATATTTTGTGATTCATTTGGTGGTTATTAACTATTTTTCATACGACTCGATTGATTACAACGAGGTAAGGGTTATTTCCTCAATCTCATTATTATACGAGATAGTTCATGTGTAAGTATTTTCTGGGACATACTTATCATAGATACCAATATTTTATAAAAATTATTTCAAAAGGAATATTTTGAGGTTTTATGGGAGGTTCTATTTAACTAGATCATCATTTTAAATGTTTTAAATATTTATATTTATAAACCCTTTTAATTAATGTCCATGTTTTCAAAATGATTTTAAGTATTTATTTATATGGACATGAATGTTTTGAAATGATAATTATTTTAAAAAGTTTCAAAGTGGTTTGGGACACTTTGATTAAAAAATACCTTTTAAATTTCTACCTTTATAAATTGTGTGAATTTTAAATGATTTCATGAAAAACAGGTATTTCTCTAAAAACATTTTACTGATCATTTTCATCTATGTCAACATCCTTTAATGGATTATAAACTTATTTGAAGTTGATTTATTTTGATAAAAATTCTCCATATTGTATTGAATGTTTTGTGATATGTTTGACTGTGGATGTGTTATTTTTATACCATTCAAGGTTTATGGATAAAGTATTGACATTTCATATGCTAGTTTTAATATGAATGTTTATGTTATGTTTAAACCTTTTCTTATGATGAATGTATTGGAAGAGTATGTTCCAGGTTGGGGACCGGTAAAAGTAATCCATCTGGGTTGGGGTCTAGTTACAGCAGACCCTTTCAGTTAGAGTCCAGTTATAGAGGCTATCCGGATTGGAGTCTGGTTACCGAGGCTCTCCGGGATGGAGTCGGGTTATGGAGGCTCTCTGGGTTTGGGTCCGGTTACTGTTAGCCCATAGGTCCTGGCACGAGGCCCTGAAATAGAAATTAAATTTCGGTACTGTAAATTCCTTCATTATGAAATTAGTTATGACATGTGATTATTCGACTAGTAGAATATCCATGTGTGTGTTTATATGGTAATGTTTGATTTATTATTTCCATATTATGCTCAAGTTAATGTTTAAAAGGTTGTTGTTTTATTACACATCTTTCCTTAAAAGTTTATAGCATTCGCTAAATTATTTACCCTTACTGAGAATCTGAGCTCACCCCTTTCTTATCTTTTATTTTCCCAGGATATGAAGAATTTAGTTATGAGTGACTTGCAGGCATAATCTTGGAGGCTTGGATGTTTCTAATGGAATAAATTACTGTTGTTTTTATTTCAAGTTGTAATTATGAACTTCATGTATGTAATCTATTTTCCAAGACTGCTAAACTAATTGGTCCTTCGGGACTTGATTCCTTGTAATCATGCCAACGTTATGAAATAATACACCGACTCTAGGTAACTGGGGTTAGGACGTTACAGTTGGTAATAGAGGGAGGTTTAGAAATAACCTTGGAAATATATTTAGATAAACTATGATTAGAGAACATTACACTAAGATAGACTTTGAGGATTAATATAAAATAAATTCCTAGAATTTTGGAACTGTAGAGATTTTCTGAGTTTTCCAAGCAATACATCCATGTCTTAATATGAGCAGGTTGAGGCGGCTCTGGAAAAGATGTACCTAGGGGTAAACCCTGAAAAAACCATTTCGAGCTAGACTCGAACGGGAATTGGTGTAGGAAAACTAGCCTTGCTGCACTCTTGGTTATTACACTCCCGAGGGACATGTTTAGGATAATTCACATTTTTATTACAAGCCATTATAAAGGATTTAAGAGTAAATAGTTCTTTAAAGAAAACATTTTTATTATTATGGATTATATCCATAGACTTTTCAATTTACGTTAGGTATTTTACAAGTTTGGAATTATGAATTGCGATTTATAAAATGACATAGTGTATTCCATTGTTTAGAAATGGCACTTAGTAGATGGAATGAGAATTCTAGTAATACACATGATCGAAAGATTAAGAAGGATCATATCTTTCATGGTATTAAGACAACATTTAAAAGGGAAATAGTCTCCCACATTTTCTCATCATATAAAGAAATAGTATCATGTGTTAATAAGATAAGTAAATAATTCTTTGAGTCCTATGTATTTGAAGGGAATAAAGGGAAGAAAAGGATGGAAGAAAGAAATATGGATAAAGATAAGAGGGGAAAGAAAGATTTTTCCATATTTGATAACTCTAGAAAGAATCCACTTGGTAAATGCTTGAAGGGAATGAGAGTTTGTTATAAGTGTGGAGAAAAAGGACACCAAGCACGTGATTGAAATGGTAAGAAAAAGGTTTCAAATGTACAATGCTTTATCTGCAAGGAGTTGGGACACTAGGAAAATCAATGTCCAAATCATCATAGTATACCAAAAATGACATTGTTGGATAATAATCAAGTTACAATATTACCAAATATGAAGAGTAATGACTAGTGTTCTTATGTTGATATTAAATAATTATGTCATTTGAGTATTGTATCAATGATATACTGGTTATACGAATTATGGAGTATATAAGGATTTTACTGTAATACCATTTCATTAAGGACTTAAGATTGTGTGGAACCAAGAAAAGTGACTCAATAGTAGGTTAATTTTTTTTGGAAAATATATGTTTGAAAGAAAGGTAAACCATAATATGGTCCTGATTCTTAGGTAGTGATTTTGGAATAAGAGATATTTGATTTGGATAAATATAATATTTTGGAGTTCTATTATCTTTTGGGGTGAAATATGAGTTTGTGGTAGAAATTAGTTAAAGGATGGAACTCTACTTGTCAAGTATATATATATATATATATTATTCTATAAATAAATTAATTCTTAAACTTTAGTTAAGGGATATTAAATCGAAAAATATGTTATCCTAATACCTTAGGTTTTGTTGAACTAATGATATTATAAATCATCTTAGATTTATGGCTTTGAGGCCCTCAAATTTACACTTGTTTTTGATTGATGACCTCAATCACTCCCTATAAATATTTATGTTTTTCGCTAATTATGTGTCTATAATTTCCACCAATGTTCTCCTATTTGAAACCCTATGTTGGTGGTGACTTTTTCATTTCCCTTTCCCTATTATTAAGACTAAATTTTATTAACCCTATTTCCGATTTTGGTTTTCCACAAAGGTATTTTCTATTTTCAACCTCTTGTTTTAGAAAAATTATTTCAAATTGCGAGGATGCAATTTATTTATGGAGGGGAGAATGTAACGCCCCTAGATTTCATAGTATATAATCTTTTCAAAGTAATTCAATAACTTTTGCTACATGCAACATCGAATTTGAGCGCACCACGACTTACCAAACTAGCCGTTCAAAAAGTGGTTATGGATAGTATTAACTGAATTTTGAATTTTATATACTCTATATAATTTTAACATCCATATTATGTGTTTCTTAGACATAATATAAGAACAAATTAAATTTTTTAGATAAAGGAAGTATTTTTCAGAAAATGCAATTTTACTGCCTTTTAATGGTGAAAAAATTTAGTTTTGATAAATTTTTGGTATTTTTCTGATAACTTTCAAATTTTAGTGAATAGTGAAAAATACTAAATTTTAATTAAAAACAACTTTTTTAATGGAAATAATTTATAGAGTTAAATTATGAATTTGAATGGTTTTTATGTATAATTAAATTATATTTTTATCATTTAATATTATTTAGGTCATTATAATTAATTTCACTTTGAAATTGGACATAAACAAGTGTCAATCTTTTAATAGATATTGACACCCTACTTGCTTTGACAATGAGAATTAATTTTAAATTAATTAATGAAAATTATATTTTTTTTAATTTGGTAAAATAGATGTCATTTTTGAATTTGGAATATCAAATATAGCTTAGGCTGAAATTTTGGTATTTTTCTGAAAACATTCAATTTTTGAGGAATAGTGAAAAACACTAAGTTATTGGTTAAAAATGACTTTTTATTTAAATAATTATTTATTTTATTTAAATTTATTTTAGGTCAAAATAGATACATAATACCTATATAATTTCAATATAATACAGTGGAGTCATTTTATAATAAGTTTAGATATATAAAAATTTTATTGAACTTTTTATCGTCTTTTACCCACCTCCTATGAGCATTTGAAAATTTTCATAAAACTTAATTTTTCCACAACTATTAGTTGAATTTAAAAAATTCAAGAGACACCGTTAACCACAATAACTAAAATTTGGTTCAAAAAGATGAAAACAATTTTTGTTAAATAGTAACATTTGACTTTTATTTACCGCGGTTAAAGGTAAATAGGGTAATTTAATGTAAAAAGAATATCATAATAATAAAAAAATTACCTTAACACTTGTCCTAACCTTATTGGATGACTGATGTCCGACCGTGGGCATCTTTGGGTCGATTTTGGGACCACATGGATCCACTTATGAATGATAATGACACTTTATTTTAATTAACATAATGTAAAGGCAAAAATGACATAAACAAATATCTTTTAGTGAATCAATTTTTACATGGGGTTATATAAGTCATATCTTCGACTATAAATATTCATTTGAAATAAAATACTATTTCCTACATCATGGTATTTTTTTATAATTTTTAGACATCAAATAAATTAAATTATTTATGACACAAAAATGAAACAGTATTATTTCATTAATAAATGATTTAAATAAATAAGATTATAAATATTAAAATAACACCCAAAACCTATCCAATTCTTATTGAATGAATTTATTTCGACCATGCAGAATCATATATTCTACCTTAATGAGTTTTGGACCTTTATAAACTAAAATCATTATATAATAAAATAATATTTTCACACTTTCCAAAAAAAACCCTCATCCCCCTTATAAAAGCCCTCAATTCTAACTCATTAATCACACCTCAAAAGCCCCTTGTCTCATCCAAACCCTACCCAAATAATCTCTAAATATCCCTATCTTACATCTAGAATCCTTAACTTAGGTATAAGTCACTTCAAAATGTTCTTTTGGTTCAACCCAAAAAAAGTTACCCAAATTAAAGGTAACGGTTTCTCTTGAATTATTTTCTTTTATTTTGTTTTATTTTACTTCTCCTACCCCCTTAAACTCTTTTTATTACTTTATTTTATGACAACAACCATATAATCAATATAATTATATGTTTTATGAAAATTATTTGAACTACACTTACACACACCTCCATCTAATGGGCGAAGAACATACTGTTTCTGTGGTTGGAAAACTAACACCTCATGAAACGATGATTGTTCGATTATCACCTACCACCTCTCATGTCCATTAATATGACAATGTATTTATATATGATATATATATTATGTTTATGTTTTCTTTTTTGCTTCTGTATTTTGGATTTATATCATACCTTTATGGTTTCCATTAAGGGTAAAACGCGAAAAATTCATTTGAGGACGTGCAGACTACCGCCCCCTCAAAGTGATATGACTCATTAATGAATTATGTGGGACATATGAAGTATACATTTAATGATATTATATATGATATTATACTATAATAATAATATACTTATGTATAATTATGTTTTAATTCCATTAAAATACAAAATATAAATGAAAGTAGCATTCATGCATACGTACGGCTTACCGTCTCCATGAACTGTGCATTTCATTTCTTTTCTACAAATGTTATGTAATGTTATAAATAAATGTATATAATGACCATATATGATATATATTAAATCTAAATGAGTAATATCATTCTATATATAATGTACTTTTGACCACATGGACAATTTATAATTATAACAAATTCATTTTGACTCAAGTTCCGAACATCGACAAAATGTCCGATATGAACTCAAATAATTAACTAATTGTTATAGCAAGGTAATAAGAGATATAAATGGAATAATAAACCTGAAAATATTCTTAATAAATTATAAATTAACTCAAGTTTGTTATTCTGGAAAAACAAGGAACATAGGAGCAAGTCAAGTCGGACACGTGGTAAGGGGTTTCTTATCTCACTTTTAATTCCGTGAGATTCTGATTGTTCAACACTTATTTATTTCATGTGGTATATTGTGTACTATCATTTGATATATATTATCATGATTATTTTTATATTAATGATATTCTGAGATTCATTTGGTGGTTATTTACTATTTTTCATACAACTCGATTGATTACAATGAGGTAATGGTTATTTTCTCAATCTCATTATTATCCGAGATTGTTCATGTGTAGGTATTTTTTGGGACATACTTATCATATATACCCATATTTTATAAAAATTCTTTCAAAAGGAATCTTTTGAGGTTTTATGAGAGAATCTATTTAACTAGATCATCATTTTAAATGTTTTAATGATTTATCTTTCTAATCCCTTTTAATTAATGTCCATGTTTTCAAAATGATTATAAGGATTTATTTATATGGACATGAATGTTTTGAAATGATAACTCTTTTAAGTTTCAATGTGGTATGGTACAATTTGATTCAAAAATAACTTTTAAATTACTACCTTTATAAATTATGAGAATTTTAAATGATTTCACGAAAAACGGGTATTTCTCTCAAAGCATTTTACTGATCATTTTCATCTATGTCAACATCCTTTAATGGATCCTAAACTTTTTTGAAGTTGATTTATTATGATACAGATCTTCCATATTGTATTGAATGTTTTGTGATATGTTTTACTATGGATGTGTTATTTTTATACCATTCATGGTTTATGGATAGAGTATTGACATTTCGTATGCTAGTTTTAATACAAAATTTTATGTTATCTTTATAACTTTTCTTATGATGAATGTATTGGAATACTATTTTCTAGGTTGGGGGTTGATAAATGTAATCCCTCCGGGTTGGGGTCTAGTAATAGTAGACTCTAAGGGTTGGCGTCCGGTTACAGAGGCTCTTCGGGATGGAGTCTGGTTACAGAGGCTCTCCGGGATAGATTCTGGTTACAGAGGCTCTTTGGGTTTGGGTCCGGTTACAGTTAGCCCATAGGTCCTGGCACGAGGCCTTGAAACAGAAATTAAAGCCCAGTACTATACATTCCCTCATTATGAAATTAGTTATTACATGTGATTATTCGACTATTAGAATATCCATGTGCATGTTCATATGGTAATGGTTGATTTATTTTTTCCATTTTATGTTCATGTTTATGTTTAAAAGGTTTTTGTTTTCTGACACATCTTGCCTTAACATTTTATAGAATTCTCTAAATTATTTACCCTTACTGATCATCTGAGCTCACCTCTTTCTTATTTTGTTTCCCAGGATATGAAGAAGTTAGTTATGAGTGACTTGTAGGCATAATCTATGAGGCTTGGATGTTTCTAATGGAATAAATTACTGTTTTTTTTCCTTTTCAAGTTGTAATATTGAACTTCATGTATGTAATCTATTTTCCAAGACTGCTAAACTGATCAGTCCTTCAGGACTTGATTCCTTATAATCATGCCAATGTTATGCAATAATGCACTGAATCTGGGTATCTAGGGTCAGGGCGTTACAACTAAGGCTTAGAAAGTTTTTTTAAAACAAGCCTTAGGTTAGGCTCATATTCCTATCAATAACAAAGAAGCTCATTAGAATACTCCAGTATCTTCTCAGTAGCAGGATCATATTCCCACAACACCAGAAAATTATCAACAAGTCATTTTATCCTTCATAGAGAAACCTCATATTCTTGAACAAACCCAAAAGGTTGTTCATCATATTCCGGAAATAGAGATAAATGAGTCTCATATCCATAATCTTATCAATGTCAATTTCCTAATGGTTGATCAAGACAGATTCTCAAAACCCCAAGGGTCTATCAAGTATTCAAGAAAAGTAGATGAAAGTCATTTCTAGGATAGTCCTCATCATGGTAGTGTGGAGATGGATTATAGGGAGTCTACTCCATAAATTATACATACTCAACCATCCCATTGTGATATCTCTCACAAAAAAGGAAATCCTTCCCTTTCCTTGACACCTCCATATAGATAGGTTCTCAAAACTCAAGAACCTTCGTACAAAAAAAGTGATTGAAACAATAGGTTCAACCATATGTATTTCCCTGTGATTGAATTATAAGAACCTAACTTATTGAGGATTTGAGGGCCACCTTCAAACCATCAAGATACTCTACTGTGGGCTAGAATTTTTTTCTATCTCCATGTCCTGGGATCCCAAAACAGAAATGCATAATGAAAATATGAAATATTCTTATCACTATTTCACCACAACCCTTCAGTAGCTAATCTACGAAGTCACATATTTCATCTATATTTGAGGATGGGTAAGTATGGAGAATTACACTTCATTTTACCCTTGGAATAGTTGAGCCCCTCAGATACGGTATCATGTAATGATATAGCCTACATTGACATCTAGGTACTAGGTAATGCTCAGGAAAATATGTCACTATAATAAAATTCCTCCACTTCTACAATGTTGAGATATCATGAATGGAGGAAGAGGATAGCCAACAATTCTTTGAAATCAACCCCTCAAATCAATGGTAATTCATTTTAGACACAGGATTCCAGATTTAAATCAACTCTATAGAATCCTGTAGAAACTAACTACCTTCATGGGATTCCATTACACCTAGATTTTACATGACCACAACTATTCCATGTCAAAAAGGTCACATTATTATCTTACATAGCAGTCATCTATGAGAACACCCATCTCACCAGTCTGATGGAATATCTACCACCTCCTCCACATCTTGGATCATCAATTACTGATAGGATTTAAAATATATTGTCAACAACTACATACAAACCCCATCCCACTAGGATGGGGGAATTTATATCTCAATCGTCATTACCAAGTTCACCATCCCCTAACAAGGTCCTAGGGAAATCAATGGTGGTTCAAGATCTACCCCCAACTCGTTGGGATATGGGTATTTTTATCTCAATGTCTATTCTAGTATTCATTAAATCCTCAATGGGAATCATTGTATCCTCCGAAACATGATCAATAAATGCCAACCGTGTCCCCATATAGTCCCTAGTTCACTGGATGGGGGAATTTTCATCATCACTTTCACCACATAAAGAATCAATCCTCTTCAGGTTGGGAGGTAAATATCAGGGGTCATAATTTCATTTGTTCCTCCCGCCGCAAGACAATCCTCTATTATTCGAGACCATATTGATTGTCAAGACTGAAAATTCTGTCATGTTCATTTGGCATAGGTTGAGATGGGAGTAGTATACAATGAAGGGAATCAAACCCTGTTAGGGTCACAAGACAAAAATGGACAATATGTCTAAGGGTTTGAGGAACAATCTGAATGAACGTAGTGCAGAATCATCATGTTGAATTAAAGGTAATGCGATAACCACTATTTCCCAATATAACTCGGTAAAAGTCATCATAATCAATATAATAGATATTATGGATCAAGATAAAATTGTAGAAAGATAGAACATAGAGAACTTACCCCAAGAGGAATGTTATTTGGATGCACCAACTGAGTCTATATGCACCTAGAATCAGAGAAGGCTCTAAAATCTATCACCTCCAAATATCGAGTTTCCACCTCTCTAGAGTAACTCTACTATGGATAAAGGGAAATGTCTGGAAACATCTCTATAACCACTATAAATATTGGAGGATCCATCTATATAATAATAGTTTTCACAATATTAGAATGAGATATGATCTCTCAGAAAACTCAATGAGGAGTTACTCAGGTGAAATATTCCCACTTTGTATCATCTTTATGTAGAGAAAAATATTCTTCCACCTAGGGATGATCAATCTGCAAGAGTTTTATCTATGAATTAGATCAGCTCTGGATCTACACAGTTGTTCTTCGTAAATGAGTAAGTTGAAAATGATAATGAATTCCCTTATTTTTGATGACTACCTCTCCCTTAGTAGGGTGATCACTCAGTCTTTGAACAAGTTGAGAATGAATGGGAGAAGAAAACAATGCCACCTCACCAAGCATTTCCTAGTCCCCATAGACAAGAGGTGGCTCAAATAGCAGTAGCTCAAAAACTGCTCAACTTCATCAAGTCCCTGGCTACTGAAACAGAATACATGTAAGGGATATTCACACTTGTGTAAACTAAGAAAAATATATATCCTTAATGGGTGGATGATACTTTGCCTCCACCCAATTTTGGAAATCCAAAATTCTCCAACTTTGACAGTGTGGGTGATCCTAAACAACATTTCACTCACTTTTTATCTTGATATAATTTGATTATGGGACCAAGATATCAACAATAGGTGACCAAGTAGAGGTTTTTTATAAATAATCTGATAAGGAAAACGTTTTTGTGGTATAAAAACCTTTAGATAGCATTAGTAATAGGATGGTAAGACCTTCATCATCAATTAATTTACCAATTCAGCTCCATGATGAGGAAAATAAAAAAAATTACTTGAAGAATAAAAATAAATATGAAAATTAGAGGGTGTTTGACTTCATATCTACATGGAAATGTTTAACCTATTCACTTAGCACTCCTCTCTCATAGGAGGAATTTTGGGAAATCGGTGCTGAAAATATATGAGATAAGATGAAGACACCTCTGGTCCCAAGGAATTATCCATGTGGTTTCCATGAGTTCACTAAAATGTAATAATATTTTTAAGATTCCATTTGGTAAACTGGATCCAATTCTTGACTCATGAATTTAGCATAGAGGAAATGGCACGGCAAAGAATAAATTATCATTGTTACTCTTAAACTATCAGTAGTGCACATTCAAACACCCAGGAAGGTCTCAAACCTCCCAGTGGCTCCTATTGAGTGTGAAACAAAAAAACGCCATCAGACAGAATAAATAAGTGATCAGGTTCACTTGATATTTGAGGGATGGATGATTAAAGCATACTCTTTCTGAGATGAACAATGACAAAAAAATTTCAGGGAAGCTAATAACAATATCCTTCTTAAAACCCCACAGAAAAGGAGTCCCAATCTGGTCATCCTCACCAACTATCCAGATTACTACTATATTAATTGGATACTATGTCATAACATCCAAGATTTCTTCATCTTAAAGGTTGATCTTGAAGGGAAGGTCGATTCAATATAGGTGATGTTAAATAACTACTCAGAGTAGGTGGTATGCATTACCATCAACCATCCAAGACAAGAATATTATTGGAAAACATTTCTTTCCATATGTGGGTATAAGTTCAATAAATGGTTGACTCAAAATACAGTTGACCAAGATCATGCCACCTTGAGAGCATAGTTTTACAGACCCACGATAGTTATGGAACCAAGGTAGGTGACATTGGATATGTCTCCTGAAGGTGGATGTGAACATCAAAAAAGGGAAGATACAGAAGATGAAGATTTATATTATGATCCAATAAAAGATCGTACCCTTTCATATTTCATTCCCATAACATCTAAATAATGGGAACCACCCCCACCAAATGGAACTCTAATTGGAATAAGAAAGAATAATCAGTTATATAAATGTGATACACTTGGAAGAACCCTTATCTGATGATGATTATGCCTTAGAATATGAGTTCCCTGCACCTAACTAGGGAATTGGAAGCCACATGCACAAGAATCTAATATAAAAGGGACCAAACAAGGATGTGCAGACCCAATATTTTGGTCATATCCCTTCATAGTACATATATGAAGACGAATCAAGTGAAAACACTCTAGAAATCCGAACAGATACATGGATGTGTTCCAGAACCCTCTTCTGGTCACCTGCACCTAGTCGTTTTATATGACCACCTCATGAAGGTATGCTTATCTGATCATAATAGATAACTAGAATGGATGACGCAACCATCTGCACTAGTAGTAAAATCTCTCATGACCTGTACATAAGCACTGGTACCACCTACATTAAATTCCTCATCTCTTGAGCTGCATAATAAGAAGAAATACCACCTTAATAAGTGCTGAAATATGGAAAAAATTATTAGATTCTAAAATTCATTGAGGTTGTCCCATCCAAGTTCTCAATCCTAGATATAATCCATATTTCAAAGGAACTCATGGAGGCACTTATTAAAGCCCTCCAGATCTCACTAGATTTTGAGTTATATGTCACTGTAGTCATGGTCTGTTTAGTGGAGACCATGAAAGAATAATACAATTTCACTATATGTTGGCCAAAAATCCCTCAAGGTGTACTCTTAGTGTTTTTTGGTTTCATTGTGTTCGTGGAAAAATCATTATGACTAAGAATAATTGTGGTTGGTGTTTTCCTAAGTGCATGTTTAAGGTGGAATAGTGTCCTAGTGTTTTACAAATTTTTGGGCCTCAAAATCAAAAGATTATTTTTGGAAAAGGAAGGATTCTCGAGTAGAAGCGAAAAATACATCGATCATAAAGAATAGTTCACATACCACATAAGAGGTACGTGGAATGCTGAATAAAATCATCAAAGGGAATATCTTCTCATATAAGTGTTATGAGGATGGTGAAGTGCGGTATGTGGACCGCATAGGAAAAATAGTTCACAGGATTCCACTTCGCGGGAGGCAAGAAGTTTGTGTAAGACTTGAGTATGCTGGATGGCTTGTCATTCACGAATAGGAGGTAGTTTTTTTCATTGAAGATATCATCCACCATAAAGGATCAAGGGTGATATGCATACCATGTAGGGAAAAACGGTTAATGGAGGATCGTAGTACGCAGTGAAGGAAGTACAACATCGAAGACTTAAGTAAGACCGATTAGTAGATTTTTTGGATCTATTTTTTTATATAAGTATCACCAATCCCATTATTACATAAAATGATTTTAATTAGGAAATATAATTTCTCATGAAATATTTCTGTGAAGTTTTAAATCATTTCTCGAAGTAGGTTTCAGAGAAGGGTGAATTAATTCATGGGAATAGTCTACGAATGTGTTTTTGTGAGGCTCTGAAGCTCACAAACAAATGTATTCCATAGAGTATGAGTTGGACCATGGAGAATAAGGATTTTGTATAAGAAGATATCCATTGATGAAGGAGGTTTTAAGAATTTGAGGTAGTATGAGGACACAGTTTGCAACAGGCGATACACAGAGGTGGTATGAAAAAGTGGAGACGGTCCAAAGATTAGGGGTGGTCTATGGAAGAGGTGGTCTATGAAGAACTCACACCATGGGGTGTATCATATTTCATGGATGAAGAAATTCTATTTGTGTGGGATTAAATAATATTGAAAATGTGTTAAAACAGTTCACGAAAGAAATTTCCTCAAACGAATATTATGAAAAAAGTGTATTATATCCACAGGTGAAGATGGGACTTCAACAAAGTATCTATCTATAGTTGAGGATGAATTCATTCATGAAAATGAAGGTACCTTCAAGTCCATAAACTGTGATTGGATCCCTTCGAAGGGTAGTGAGAAAAGGAAGAGGAATACAGTGATCATTTACACTGGTAGTTATCCCTAGAAAGAGACATAGGGAGTGACCCTTGGGAATTTAGTGAGAAGGCCCTAAATCTTGTAAATGTAGTGATCCTGTTCGTATAAGTGATCTATCCTAAACATCATCATTGGAAGTGATCCTAAGTTAATTTGGTACAATTGTTGCATTGTTGTTGTATGCTCCTTAGATGTAGCCCAATGAGGGTGAACTGAGGAAAAATATATGTGTCCTTATGCTTGGTTTATTGATTTAATTTTCAGTGCATTTTCATTAGATAAAATTGGAAAGGACATGGTCAACATTAACAGTAAATAGAATATGAAGTGCCCCTTGTAATAAAGAGTTCAAGATCTTGTGGGTTAGTAATAAGTTTGAAAAGAATATACATACCTTGATTTACCCCACCTCAGGGTATCTAGTCTACTTTTATATCTAAAACCTTCTCATTCTTATATTAGGATTAGGAATAGGTTATATAGGGACACATCATGCCTATATATTTATTCAGTAGACTCAATAAAGTCCATATCTAAAGGGATCTGATAGACAAATGTTCTTGGATCAATATAATCTCGATTCGAACCCACTAATGTTTGGGATATAGTGAAGGGGATTTTTCGCCATCAAAGATGCCTATTTGAGGTTATAATAAGCATTAAAAAATACTTCTGGGGAAGATCAACCTCAAAGTTTAGTTTATGGATCTCACATCTGATGCCTAGATTATGGTTACCCAACAAGATAGCTCATGAAATTTCTTGCTCGAAAGGCCCTAGATCCATAGTTTGGTGGTAGTAACTTCAACGTTCCATTAATTTCTAAAATACCTCATTGATGGAAGGGTAGAAATACTAAACGGTGACAACTCCCACATAAAGACTAAATAAACTACATATGTTGAGGCAGGTTTCTATAAAAGTGAAAGAAAATAACCATTGGAGGATGATGATATAGAGGTTTCAGCCCCCAATGTCTTGGGTACCACCCTTGAAAATACATAGAGTATACTCGATAGTGACTATATAATCCCCATAAATCTAGTTGAGACAATAAACTAATCCCATAAGTCCCAGACCCTTCTTTCCCCCGGGACGGTGTAAAAGACAATTTGCTCTGGCATCTCTCTACAACGAATCTAATGGCAGGGGTGATAATCTACTTTATCATGGACTCTCTCACCTCAAAAGTGATAGAGATTCCCCCGGTGTTCCAACACCATATGAAAATGCTTCTATAGAATCAAAGGTTCAATAAGAAGATGATGACCTCAGGAAAACCCCCCTTGCATTTGATGACGGTGTATCCACCACCATTGATGATATCATGTAGGTATATATGGGATTAGAAGAAGAAATGAGGCCTACACTGATTATTTCCTCCATGAATCTCATGGATCAAGTGGTGTACATCTTATTTCTAAAGCAATATTGGTATCTGTTTTCTTGGAATTATACAGAAATGACTGGACTACATCCAGATGTGGAAACACATCATCTCATCTTACCCGATGACCATTGAGGCTTCCTACAGGAATCCAGAAGGATTCATCCCTCTCATGCCACCAATATAGAAGAGGAAGTTGAAAAATTGGCCAAATACAACTTTATCTGAGAAGCACAATACCCAGGAGTACATAATCAAGTCCAATCACTCATATTGATATCATGTAGTTGAAAATGAAAATATATAGGCCTTCAACAAGACTCTATAAAATATAATACATAAGATGGTGAATAAGGATAAAAAGACCTGGTCTAACATGATCATCTTTGTTTTATGAGTCTACGTACCGCAACACGTACTAATACAAAAGAAATTACATATTTATTGGTCTATAAGACCGAGGAAGTGCTACACATAGAATTCTAGTTTCCCTCACCTCAAATAGCCATTGGAAGATAACTCTTAGAAGATGAACAATTGAAAAAAGTGGCTGGATAGGATACAATGGCCCGATGAACTCAGGTTGCGCATGTTACACAACCTCATATTTCCATCATAATTGAATCACACAGGCCTTAAATTACATGTTCTACCCCTATTCATTCCTCTAAGTATAAATGGTACTGGCACTCAGGACCCCAATAAAACCAAATAAGCAGCCTCCAAATCTAGATCCAAAATGTGAAAATACTTATATCATTCATAAGGCCTATCAAAATGGATCTTAATCCATATGAATGACATATGGGAACATGTAACACCCCCCACCAATGAAATATTTCTTATGAAATAAATTGTATATATTTCATTAAGAATCACTCGTCCTATAAGTAGTTTATTAAACTGTGAAACATCTTATATCCTAGATGAAAAATTTTAAACTGTATAGAAACACTCTTCCTAACAACATGATGTGAAATTGTATAGTACCCATCGTGGTTCAATGATGTTAAACTGTATGAGTAAATTTTGACCACATGATGTTAAAATGCTTGATATTGGTGCTAGAAGCAATATGATAAACTGCATAGTCCCTCTTTTCCTTACTGTATGATGTTAAACTGAATAGAATATTTCCTCACCACATGATGTTAAACTACATGTGATTCATTGAATCACCATTAATTCACCACAAACAAGCCATATCTATGTGAGAAAAAGGTACATATCCACTTTCACTATGTATGGGTCTGACCTGCATAGGGAGCTCCTACGGCTTGATTCCTTCCCTCAAAAGATACATAGTAACGCATAGATCCTCATTCTTGAGCCCATATACAACAGTACATTATATTGACATCTGCTGACATGTGCCCTAACCATATGATGTTAAATTGGAAGGATGGTGTCCTTGTTACAGACATTAAATTATATAGGTTACTATAACTATGTACAAAATGATTCCCATTCAAATGAGATACGTTGGGACACCTCAATCTTATATCTTGGTGCATCCATCATTTGATACAAAAATACTCATGTCCTTTCATCAAAATTTCTATGTGTGGTGGGAAACTCCTTCTATGTTAATTGTTTCTAACACTAAGCATGGCTCATGTGGTCTTAGAATCATTTGTAACATCTTCTTTGCAGGTCATGAACATATCATTTCCCAATAGGGATATAATATCCTTCAATGAAATACCCTAAAACGTACACCACTCATACTCACTGCACTATGTAAAATTACATGAGTCCCCAAAATTCCTCTTCTTTCAAATCGACTCACCCACACCATTATCTCATGATGTTATACTGCATGTCTGATGTTGTTTCTGTATTATATTAAAATTCATGAGTTTTCATAACTACGTATAGCTTAATTCTGATTATAAGGAAATATGTAGGGATTCATGGATCTTATATCTTTGGTCAACAACTTCATGGTACAAAATTCCCCTATCTATCCTCTTATTTTATCCAAATCATCAGGAACCTTTTTCATTCCTTGTTTCTAACACCAAGAATAGATCGCATAATCTTAAGAGTTTTGGTAAAGGTTCTCCCAACATGTTCAAGGAATATCCGTTCATGAAAGTGTTATCATGAGCCATCGCTGCGTGATGTTAAACTATATCATTGATTTCCTTTCCACATGACACTAAATTACACATGTTTCAAGAACTAAGTGTGGATTGGTTCATGTCACCTTTGGATATATAGTGACACATAGATCTCCAATCTTGGGCCCAACTACAACAATCAATGAGAACAATTCCCCCTATTCATATGGGTCAGACATTTATAGAGTTTTCCTGGTAAATAACTATGTATCGATTGATTCCTATGATCACATGATTCATAGTGATACTTGGATATCTAGTCCACAGCTAAATCTATGATAAAACAAAATATTCCTCCATCCCAAAGTATGGGTTAGACCTGCATAAGGAACACCCCCTAACTGTATCGGGGTTGATTCATACAATCTCATTTTTTTCAACACACATGTCATATCTACAAATGGCCTAATTTTTCATGTAATATATCTTGCATAATTTTTCATATCAGTCCCCACATCATTACCGCATGATGTTAAACTACAAGGGAATAAATACCTCCATACCACATAACATTAAAATGCAAGGAAAATTTCTTAATCATGTGACATTAAAACTTCATGACAAATACGACTCTACTACATGATGACAAACTATGTAGACCATCACCCATTTTCATCCCTCATCAACGAACCATGATATTCGGAACTCGATCAACCATAGTATGATGTGATTCTACCATCCTTTAATCTCATTAATCCATATATCACAAATATTTTCTTGAGTACCTTAGGTTGCCGCAAAACATTCATAGACCATAGAAAGTAAATAAGATCTCTCTTATTAACCTTGTTGTTGATGCAAATGGGATAAGACTTACCAACTAGAGACATCTCAATCCTATAAGAAGGAATTTCTAATCATTGTGAGCCTGACATCACCATGGGGGAACTCATTACCTTAGTGTGTTCTTGTTCACCCCTAACATTGTTGACCCATATCATTTCTCATGAACTAAGAATCCCATGAGGTGATTTACAGCATTCTCAACTCCAGCTTTGAAGTATGTTGGATTTCTCTCGACCCTAGGTATCCTAACTTGGTTATTGGGAAACATTCCCCTCATATTAGGTCCATGTGTTCCAAGACCATAAACTTCAGGATCTTTGGTTAAATCTATATAACCTTAAACTCTGTTCTTTGATGGTCTGAATAGTAATACTATTAACTACTAGTGAAGAAGAAAAAAACTCACCAGGATGAAAACCCGCATAGGGAATCTTGAGAAAAATTAATTTCTTCACTCGCTAATCTTCACCTCTAGTGTTTACATAAAAATGAGGTGTAAATAAAAGATATATAAACCTTATAGGTTCCATTTCCTCTCTAGTAAAAGTGGGGTTATGCTCATTAATCCCATGTCTTAGAAAAACCGAGAGTAATAGTCTGTCAAATCTCCTTGAGGTGATAATGTGTTCACTAGGTGGCGACACAAATTATTGTGTACTCTACCCTTATGGAATATTACATTCCACATAAAACACACATTATGATTTGAGTGTCATAGTTCTTCGCAATATTCCATGACCCTTGGAAAAAATAACCATCTTCAATGAACCCTTTTTTTGACTATCCATGTATGTTTATAGCTCCTACATATGAACCTATTATCAGGGCGTACTCTTATTGTTTTTTTGGTTTTATTGTGTTTCTGTAAAAATCATGATTAATGTGAATAATCATGGATGGTGTTTTTCTTAGTGCATGTTTAAGGTGGCACAGTGTCCTAGTGTTTTACAAAATTTGGGCCTCGAAATCAAAAGTTTTTTTTTAAAAAAAAAAGAAGGATTCCTGAGTAGAAGCAAACAATACATGGATCATAAAGAATAGTTCATAGACCTCATAAGAGGTACATGGAATGGTGAAGAAAATCATCAAAGGGAAGATCTTCACATAGAAGTGTTATGAGGATGGTGAAGTGCAGTATGCGGACTGCATAGGAAAAATGGATCACGGGATTGCAGTTCGCTGGAGGCTAACAGTTTGTGGAAGGCTTGAGTATGTCGGATGGATTTTCATTCATGAATAGGAGGTAGTGTTTTGTAAATTGGAGAGAACATCCACTGTAGAGGAGCAAGGGTGCTATGCATACCATGTAGGGAAAACTGGTTCATGGAGGATCATAGTATGCAGTGAAGGAAGTACATCATCGAAGACTTAAGTAAGACGAATTAGTATATTTTTGGATCTACTTTTTTATATAATTATTGGAAATCCCATTATTACATACAATGATTTTAATTAGAAAATATAATTGCTCCTAAAATATTTATGTGAAGTTTTAAAGTATTTCTTGAGGTGGGTTTCAGCGAAGGGTGAACTAGTTCATGGAAATAGTCTGCAAAAGTGTTTTTGCGAGGCTCTCCAGCTCACAAACGAATATATTCCATAGAGTATGAGTTAGACCCTAGAGAATAAGTAGTCTGTATAAGAAGATATCCATTGATGGAGGAGTTTTACAGAAGTTGAGGTAGTATGAGGATACAGTTTTCACAGGCGATACACAGAGGTGGTATACACAAGTGGAGATGGTCCAAAGAATAGGGGTGGTCCGTGGAAGTGATGGTCTATAAAGAACCCACACCATGGGGTGTATCATATTTCATGGAGGAAGATATTATTTTTTTGTGGGATTAAATAATATTTAAAAGGTGTTAAAACAATTCACGAAAGTAATTTCCTCAAACTAACAGTACGACAAAAAGTGGATTTTATCTACAGGTGAAGATGGGACTTTAACAAAGAATCTATCAAGAGTTGAGGATGCATTCATTCATGAAGATAAAGGTACCTACAAATCCATAAACTGTGAGTGGATCCCTTTGAAGGGTAGTGAGAAAAGGAAGAGGAATACGGTGATCCTTTCCACCTATAGTTATTCATAAAAAGAGACATAGGGAGTGACCCTTGGAAATTTAGTGAGAAGACCGTAAATATTGTAAAGGTAGTGACCCTGTTCGTATAAGCGATCTATCCTAAACATCATTATTGGAAGTGAGCCTTATTTAATTTGCTACAATTGTTTCATTGTTGTTATATGCTCCTTAGATGTAGCCCAATTAGGGTGAACTAAGTAAAAATATATATGTCCTTATGCTTGGTTGGTTGATTTAATTTTAGTGCATTTTCATGAGATAAAATTGGGAAGGACACGATCAACATTAACAGTAAATAGAATAATAAGTGACCCTTTTAATAAAGAGTTCATGATCTTGTGGGTTAGTAAGAAGTTTGAAAAGAATATCCATACCTTGATTCACCCCACCTCTCAGGGTATCTAGGCTACTTTTTGATCTAACACCTCCTCATTATTATATTAGGATTAGGAAAAGGTTATATAGGGACACATCAAGCCTATATATTTATTTGATAGACTCAATAATGTCTATATTTGAAGGGCTCTGATAGACATATGTTCTAGGATCAATATCATCTCGATTCAAACCCACTAATTTTTGGGATATAGTGAAGGGGATTTTTCACCAACAAAGATGCCTATTTGAGGTTATGATTAGCATTAAAAAATACTTCTGGGGAATATCAACCTCATAGTTTAGTTTATGGATCACAAATTTGATGCCTATATTATGGTTATCCAACAAGACAGCGCATGAAATGTCTTGCTCAGAAGGCCCTGGATCCATAATTCGATGGCATTAACTTCAACATTCCATTAATGTCTAAAATACCTCATTGATGGAAAGGTAGAAATACTAAACGGTGATATCTCCCACATAAAGACTGGAGAAACAACATATGTTGAGGCAGGTTTCTATAAAAGTGAAGTGAAACAACCATTGGAGGATGACAATATATAGGTTTCAGCCCCCAATGTCTTGGGGACCACCATTGAAAATCCCTAGAGTATACTCGATAGTGACTATATAATCCTCATAAATCTAGTTGAGACAATAAACTAATTCCATATGCCCAAGCCCCTTCTTTCCCCAGTGACAGTGTAAAAGATAATTTGCTCAGGCATCTCTCTAAAACGAATCTAATGGTAGAGGTGATAATCTATTTTATCATGGACTCTCTCACCTCGAAAGTGATAGATATTCCCCCGGTGTTCCGACAGTACATGAAAATGCTTCTATAGACTCAAAGGTGCAATAAGAACACGATGACCTCAGGAAAACTCCCCTTTCATTTCATTAAGGTGTATCCACCACCATTGATGATCTCATGTAAGTAAATATGGGAATATAAGAAGAATTGAGGCCTACACTGATTATTTCCTCCATGAATCTCATGGATCAAGTTATGTACATCTTCTTTCTAAAGCACTATTGCTATCTGTTTTCTTGGAATTATACAGAAATGACTGGACTACATCCAGATGTGGAAACACATCATCTCATCTTACCCGATGAACATTGAGGCTTCATGCAGGAATCCATAAGGATTCACCCCTCTCATGCCACCAAGGTAGATGAGGAAGTTTAAAAATTGGTAAAATGAAACTTTTTCCGAGAAGCACAATACCCAAGATGGATTTATAATATCATCCATTTAAAAAATAAGAATGTGTAGATTAAGGTCTGAATTGATTTGAGAGACATTTATTATAAATTCATGAAGGAATAATTCCCATTTCAGATCACAAAAATCTTCATCGATGTAATTTACAGCTTCTAATCCCTCTACTTTGTGGATGCATACCTAGGGCACAACAAAATAAAGAATCCCCTATATATGAGGAATCCACTACCTTTATAGCACCTTATAGTATATTTTTATTTCAAGTAATTACCTTTAGTTTAAAGACTGATAATGCTACATATCAACATGTCACAAGTCATATCATCAAGCCATTCATTGGATTTATATCCGAATGTTTTGTCGATGACCTGGTGGTCAAATCCTAACTCGATGTGATCACTTCAGAAATCTTCAAAGATTCTTCAACAAGCTACGACATCACAATATGAAGATGAATCCACAAAAATACATATTCATGGTATCATTAGGGAAGCCCCTTGGCTTTAGGTTATGCTACCATGACAATGATTTTGACCCTTAATAGACTAGTGCTACTGTAGAAATGTCACACCTTATGAATCCTAAAGAACTTAGGGGGATTCAAGGAAACCTCACATACATTTGGAATTTCCTTGCCCACTTGGATGGAAATTATCTCTCTTTCACTAAGGTAATGAAGAAGGGAGTCACCTATAAATGGGATAAGGACTACCAATAAGCCTTAGAGAGTCTCAACCAGTACCTTCTACACCCACTAGTCCGGATGCCTTTTCTGGAAGGGAGGCCACTTATTTTATATGAGGATTCCATGGGATTCTCACTGAGAGTCCTCCCCACACAAAATAATGATGTGGGGGTTTAGAAAAGTGTCTACAACATTAGTCAAACAATTCTATTTACTGAGACCCAATACTCTGATGTCGAGAAGAACCTCCATGCACTCATCTTTTTCATGAAAAAGCTGGGGAATTACTTGAAGCACAATGAATTTCACTTGTTATATGATATTGATCTACTCAAGGTCATCATTGGACATGTTACACTGACTGTATACTCTGTTCTATGGGTGTTCATTCTAAAACAATAAGAAATTCATTTCATATCACATAATTTGGAGAATGGGAAATCCCAGAAAAATTTCCTCATGGCACATACTACTCTGGAAAGCACAATAGTAGACATCAAACTTCCAGATAAAGAGGTTTTATAGGCCCCTAACACTCCCTTAACATGGGATATTGATTAAAATGGTGTCTCTCAAATTCCTATCAGCAAGAGATAAGAATACCCAAATCTAAATTAGTTTTTCTTATGTATTGTATTTTTTTCTCTAGAAAAAAATATACCCTGCTCTTTCTCACAATCTGAAGGCTACACAAATAATGAGGTAGGATACCAAGCACTCATCCTTAGATTAGAATTATCCCCACAAATTTATATAGCCAACCTGAATATCAAAGTGGATTCAAAGTTAGTGATAAATCATATTAATGGTGAGTAAACCATCAAAAGGCAATAAATAGACCCTCTAACAAGCTACATACGAGTAATAATGGAAAAGTTTCCTTTTGATCCCACACTGCATTATGTTCCCCGATCAGAGAATACTCATGCCAACTCATTGGCTAATGTAGCCACAGTCTTGGATATTCGTTATTAGGAGGAAATCTTCTCTATCAAACACTAGAGAATGGTCTCACTAGTCCCTATATGTGATATGGAAGAAATCAATCAGTTTAAGAGCACCTCGTAGTGTGATGAACTGTTATCCACCCATGAATAGATGGAGCCCATAATTTAATATCCTTGAAATGGGACTCTTCCAATAGACTGGGCCAAAAGGGAATAGATTTGGTGATGATCAGAAAACTTTAGCCTAAGGGATGGGCCAAATGAGTAAAAATCCTTCTACAAGAAAGGCTTTAACGGAATCCTCCTCGGATTCATAATAGGAAGAGAGATTGATGCCATAATAGAGGAAGTCTGTGCATTCTCTTATTGCAGTTATCAGTCTGGGACAAGAATCTCCAACCAGATAATGATGTTGTGTTACTATCGGAAATACATAACACAAGAATATGTGGAATTCATCGGTAAATTTCATTAATTCTAGATCCATATAAACTTAATCCATCAACCCCCAAAATTTTTACATATAGCTAAATATTCCTGGACATTGTTCATCTGGGGAATGGGTTTTGGGGAGACATATCCCCCAATCAAAGAAAACACAATTATATCCTTACTTATATCAAATTCTTCCCCAAATGGGATGAGGTGATCCCCTTAAAGAAGTCTATATGAAGAACATCATCAACTTTGTAAAGTCTCGTATCATCACTACGTTCTGAGTCCATCAAACGATACTGAGAAACAATATCACTATATTGTTTTCTAAAGAGTTGATTAAATTATACCCGGAGTACAAAATCAAGTCCAATCACTCATATTGAGATCATGTAGTGTAAAATGAAAAGATATAGGCCTTCAACAATACTCTATAAAATATACTTCATAAGATGGTGAATAAGGATAAGAAGACCTGGTCTAACATGATCATCTATGTTTTATGAGTCTACATACCGCAACATATACTAATAAAAAATAAATTCCATATTTACTGGTGTATAGGACCGAGGAAGTTCTACGCATAGAATTCTAGTTTCCTTCACTTCAAATAGCCATCAGCAAATAACTATTAGAAGATGAACAATCGAAAAAAGTGGCTGGATGGGATACAATGGCTCGATGAAATCAGGTTGCACATGTTACACAGCCTCAGATTCCAACATAATCGAATCACACAGGCCTTAAATTACAAGTTCTGCCTCTATTCCTTCCTCTAAGGATAAATGGTACTGGCACTCAGGACACCATTGAAACCAAATAAGAAGCCTATAAATCTAGAACCCAAATGGTAAAATACTTATATCATTCACAAGGTCTATAAAATGGAGCTTAATCCATATGCATGATATATGGGAACATGTCACACCCCCCCACCAATGCAATATTTCTTATGAAATACATTGTATAAATGTCATCAAGAATCACTCTTCCGATAAGTGGTTTATTAAACTGTGAAGCATCTTATGTCCTAGATGAAATTTTTTAAACTATATAGAATCCCTTTTCCTAACCACATGATGTGAAATTGTATAGTACCCATCGTGGTTGAATGATGTTAAACTATATGAGTAAATTCTGATCACATGATGTTAAAATGCATGATATTGGTGTTGGAAGTAATATGATAAACTGCATAGTCCCTCTTTTCCTTACCGTATGACGTTAAACTAAATAGAATATTTCCTCACCACATGATGTTAAACTACATGTGATTCATTGATTCACCATTAATTCACCACAAACAATCCATATCTATGTGAGAAAAAGGTGCATATCCCCTTTCACTGTGTATGGGTCTGACCTGCATAGGGAGCTCCTATGGCTTGATTCCTACCCTCAAAGGATACATAGTAATGCATTGATCCTCATTCTTGAGCCTAGCTGCAACAGTACATTATATTGACATCTGGTGACATGCGCCCTTACCATATGATGTTAAATTGGATGGATGATGTCCTTATTATAGACATTAAATTATATAGGTTTCTAGAACTATGTACAGAATGATTCCCATTCAAATGAGATACGGTGGGCTGCCTCAATCTTGTATCTGGGTGCAGCCAACATATGATACAAAAATACTCATGTCCTTTCATCAAAATTTCTTTGTGCGGTGGGAAAACCCTTCTTGGTTAATTGTTTCTAACACTAAGCATGGCTCATGTGGGCTTAGAAACATTTGTAACATCTTCCCTGCAGGTCATGAACATATCATTTCATAATAGGGATATAATATCTTGCAATGAAATACCCTAAAAGGTACACCACTCATACTCACTGCACTATGAAAAACTACATGAGTCCCCAACATTCCTCTTCTTTCAAATCGACTCACCCACACCATTATCACATGAAGTTATACTGTTTGTATGAGGCCATTTCTGTATGAAATTAAAATTCATGAGTTTTCATAACTACGTAAAGCTTAATTGTCATTCTAATGAAATATGTAGGGATGCATGGATCTTATATCTCTGTTCAACCACTACATGGTACAATATTCCCCTATCTATCCTCTTATTTTATACAAATCATCAAGAACCTTGTTCATTCCTTCTTTATCACACCAAGAATAGATCGCATGATCTTAAGAGTTTTGCTAAAGTTTCATCCAACATGTTCAAGGAATATCAGTTCATGAAAGTGTTATCATGATCCATAGTTGCGTGATGTTAAACTGTATGGTTGATGTCCTTTCCACATGAAACTAAAGTACACGTGTTTCAATAACTACACGTGGATTGGTTCATGTCACCTTTTGATATGTAGTGACACATGGATTTCCAATCTTGGGCCCGGCTACAACAATCAATGAGAACAATTCCCCCTATTCATATGGGTCATACATTTAAAGAGTTTTCCCACTAAATAACTATGTATTGATTGATTCCTATGATCAAATGATTCATAGTGATACTTGGATATCCGATCCATAGGTCAATCTACGATAAAACAAAATATTCCCCCATCCCTACGTTTGGGTCAGGCCTGCACAAGGAATACCCCCCAACTGTATCAGGGTTGATTTGTAAAATATCATTTTATTCTACACACAAGTCAGATCTACAAATGGACTATTTTTTCATGTAATATATCTCACATAATTTTTCATATCGGTCCCCACATACTTACCGCATGGTGTTAAACTACAAGGGAACAAATACCTCTATACCACATACCATTAAAATGAAAGGAAAATTTTATAATCACGTGACATTAAAACTTCTTGAAAAATACGACTCTACTAAATGATGACAAACTATGTAGACCATCACCCATTTTCATCCCTTATCAATGAACCAATATATTCGGAACCCGATCAAACATAGTATGATGTGATTCTACCATCCTTTAATCCCCTTAATCCATATATCACATTTATTTTCTTGAGTACCTTGGGTTGCTGCAAAACATTCATATCCCATAGAAAGGAAAAGAGATCTCTCTTACTAATCTTGTTGTTGATGAAAAAGGGATCAGACCTACCAACTAGAGACATCTCAATCCTATAATAATGAATTTATAATCCTTGTGAGCCTGACATCACCATGGGGGAACTCATTACCTTAGTGTTTTATTGGTCACCCCTAACATTATTGACTTATATCATTACTCATGAACTATGAATCCCATGATGTGATTTACAATATTTTCAACTCCATCTTTGAAGTATGTTGGATTTATCTCGACCCTAGGTATCCTAAGTGGGTTATTGGGAAACATTACACTCATATTAGGTCTATGTGTTCCAAGACCATAAAATTCACAATATTTGGTCAAATCTATATAACCTTAAACTCTATTCTTTGATGGTCTGAATAGTAATACTATTAACTACTAGTGATGAAGAAAAAAACTCATCAGGATGAAAACCCGCATAGGGCAGCCTGAGAAAAATTAACGTCTTCACTCGGTACTCTTCACATATAGTGTTTACGTAAAAATGACCTGTAAATAAAAGATATATAAACCTTATAGGTTCCACTTCTTCCCTAGTAAAATTGGGGTTATGCTCACTAATCCCCTGTCTTGGAAAAACCTAGAGTAATAGTTTTTCAAATCTCCTTGAGGTGATAATGTGTTCAGTAGGTGGCGACAAAAATTTTAGTGTACTCTACCCTTTTGGAATATTACATTCCACATAAATCACAGATTATGATTTGAGTTCCTCAGGTCTTCTCAATATTTCATGGCCCTTGCAAAAAAATAACCATCTTCAATGAACCCTTTTTTGACTATGCGTGTATGTTTATAGATCTTTCATATGAACCTATTATCAAGGCGTACTCTTTGTGTTTTTTGGTTTGATTATGTTTGTGGAAAAATCTTGATGACTGCTAATAATCATGGATGGTGATTTCCTAAGTGCTTGTTTAAGGTGGCATAGTGTCCTAGTGTTTTACAAATTTTTGGGCCTCGAAATCAAAAGTTTGTTTTTGGAAATGGAAGGATTCCCGAGTATGAGCAAACAATACATGGATAATAAAGCATAGTTCACAGACCGCATAATAGGTACGTGGAATGGTGAAGAAAATAATCAAAGGGATGATCTTTTCATAGAAGTGTTATGAGTATGGTGAAGTGCGGTATGTGGACCACATAGGAAAAATGTTTCACCGGATTGCAGTTCGTGGGAGGCTAGCAGTTTTTGGAACTCTTGAGTATATCGGATGGCTTGTCATTCATGAATAAAATGTAGTGTTTTGTTCATTGAAGAGATCATCCACCGCAGAGGAGCAAGGGTGCCATGCATACCCTGTAAGAAAAAACGGTTCATGGCAGATCGTAGCACGCAGTGAAGGAAGTACAACATCGAAGACTTAAGTAAAACAGATTAATAGATTTTTTTGATCTATTTTTTTATATATGAATCGCCAATCCCATTATTATATACAATGATTTTAATTAGATAATATAATTGCTCCCAAAAGACTTCTGTGAAGTTTTAAAGTATTTATCGAGGTAGGTTTCAATGAAGGGTGAACTAGTTCAAGGGAATAGATTGCGAAAGTGTTTTTGTGAGGCTCTACAGCTCACAAAGGAATGTATTACATAGAGTATGAGTTGGACCATGGAGAATAAGTTGTCTGTATAAGAAGATATACATTGATGAAGGAGTTTTTCAGAAGTTGAGGTAGTATGAGGATACAGTTTTCACAGGCGATACGCAGAGGTGGTACGCAAAAGCGGAGACGGTCCAAAGATTAGGGGTGGTCTGTGGAAGAGGTGGTCTATGAATAACTCACTCCATGGGGTGTATCATATTTCATGGAGGAAGAAATTATTTTTGTGCGGGATTAAATAATATTGAAAATGTGTTAAAAGAGTTCACGAAAGTAATTTCTTCAAACTAACAGTACGACAAAAAGTGGATTTTATCTACAGGTGAAGATGGGACTTCAACAAAGCATCTATCTAGAGTTGAGGATGGATTCATTCATGAAAATGAAGGTACCTACAAGTCCATAAACTATGAGTGGATCCCTTCAAAGGGTAGTGAAAAAGGGAAGAGGAATATGATTATCCTTTCCACCGGTAGTTATCTATAGAAAGAGACATAGGGAGTGACCCTTGGGAATTTAGTGAGAAGACCCAAAATCTTGTAAAGGTAGTGATCCTATTCGTATAAGTGATCTATCCTAAACATCATTATTGGAAGTGATCCTTAGTTAATTTGGTACAATTGTCGCATTATTGTTTTATGCTCCTTAGATGTAGACCAAAGAGGGTGAACTAAGTAAAAATCTATGTGTCCTTATGCTTGCACTATGTGAAAAATGACTTTTTGCAACGGGCTTTTGGCGACGGGGGTAACAACCCGTCGCAAATAAAAGATTATTTGTGACGGTATTTCGTGTCCCGTCGCAAAAGGTTTGACACGGAGAGCGCGCCAAACCGCACGAAGTTTATTTGCGAAGAGGGGATTCCCCCGTCGCAAAGAGTAAAGTATTTACGATGGGGCCCATCGCAAATACCCGGTGGCGGTTAATAGCTTTTTGCGATGGGATGTCCTCCCGTCGCAAAAGGTGTGTCGGTAGGGACTATTTGTGACGGGTCCCGTCGCAAATAACTTTTTAACTACTGACAGTAATTAATACGGGCGTAGGTATTTGCGATGGGTCTCATCGCAAAAGATACTATTTGCGACGGGATACCCATCGAAAATAGACTCATCGCAAATAATCTAACCTATATATACCCCCATCCATTTTTCTTCTCATTCCTCCCAATTTGTAGATCTTGTTTCTCTCTGAACTCTGATTTCAGTGGGAAATTTTTTTCTAAGTTAGTTTTTTTGGTCACGAAGAATATGTGAAGTCGTCTACATCAACAAAAAATCAAGTTCAAAGATATTTATGATTTATTTAATTTATTATTTATTTCAATTTTTATGTTATTTTTTATTATTGTTGATTAGTTGTAATTAAATTGAATTTCAATTGTTTTGTCATGACTATTTATTTGTACTAATAAATTAAAATTTTTAGTATTAATTTTTAATAATTAGTAGTAATTAGTAATTATTAACGATAATTAGTAATGTATATATAATTAATTTGTAGTAATTAATAATAATTGGTAATAAATAATAATAAATACTCATAATTAGTAATAAATATTAATAATTATTAATAAATAGTAATAAATTGTAATAATTAGTAATAAATGAAAATAATTAGTAATAAATTATAATAATTAGTAATGAATTGTAATAATTAGTAAAAAATTGTTGTAATTAGTAATAAATTTTAATAATTAGTAATAAATTGTAATAATTAGTAATAAATTGTAATAATCAGTAATAAATTGTAATAACTAGTAATAAATTGTAATAATTATTAATATATTGTAATAATTAGTAATAAATTGTAATAATTATTAATATATTGTTATAATTTGTAATAAATTGTAATAATTAGTAATAAATTGTAATAATTAGTAATAAATTGTATTAATTAGTAATAAATTGAAATAAATTGTATTAATTTGTAATAAGTTGTAATAAATTGTATTAATTGTATTAATTAGTAATAAATTGTAATAATTAGTAATAAATTGTAATAATTAGTAATAAATTGTAATAATTAGTAATAAATTGAAACAATTAGTTATAAATTGTAATAATTATTAATAAATTGTAATAATTAGTAATAAATTGTGACAATTAGTAATAAATTGTAATAATTAGTAATAAAATGTTATAATTAGTAATAAACTGTAATAATTAGTAATAAACTGTAATAATTAGTAATAAACATTAATAATTTCTAATAATTAGTAATAATTAGTAATATTTATTAATATATACTAATAATTAGTAACAATTAGTAATAATTAGTAATAAATAGTAATAATTAGTAATAATTAGTAATAATTAGTAATAATTAGTAATAATTTGTAATAATTAGTAATAATTAGTAATGATTAGTAATAATTAGTAATAAATTGGAATAATTATGGATAATTCGGAATAATTAGGAATAAATAGGAATAGTTAGGAATAAATGGGAATAATTAGAAATAAATTGGAATAATTAAGAATAAATATTAATAATTAAGAATAAAAAAGGAATAATTAGCAATAGGAATAATTAGTAATAAATAGGAATAATTTGTAATAAATAGGAATAATTAGGAATAAATAGGAATAATTAAGAATAAATAGTTATAATTAATAATAATTAGGAATAATTAGCAATAAATAGGAATAAATAGCAATAATTATGAATAAATAGCAATAAATAGTAATAATTAGGAATAAATACTAATAACTAGGAATAAATACTAATAATTAGAAATAATTAGAAATAATTAGTAATAATTAGTAATAATTAGTAATAATTAGGAATAATTAGTAATAATTAGTAATAATTAGGAATAATTTGTAATAATTAGTAATAATTATGAATAATTAGAAATTAATATGAATAAATAGGCATATTTAATCTCGTATGCACAAGATTGGGTATGCATTCATAGGATCACATTTTTTATAATGTTTTCAGGCAGTGATAGTTGGAAGAAGACGATTCATCAACGAAAAGGGGGCTCTTTTGTCCAATGGCTCATTTACTTGCATCTTTCTCACACTGAAAGTTGTGTCGCCCATAATTAATGGTAATTATTAAAAAGTGGTAGTAATTAGTTATAGTTTTTTTCTGATAGTGTTTTTATAATTTCAAATTATTCAAAAACAGTGATGATTTTATATTTTGTAGAAAAATATGGAACAAGAAAGTCGAAATCATTCATTATTAGATGATCACGCTTGGATAAATCAATGCAGAAATCCAAATGGTTCTAGTTTAAATCCTGGAAGAAATTAATCAGGTTAACAGCACCCCATAGTGTGATGAACTGCTATCCACCCATGAATAGATGGAGCCCATAATTGAGTATCTCTGAAATGGGACTCTTCCAACAGACATAGCTAGAAGGGAATAGATTCAGTGATGATCAAAAAACTTCACCCTAAGGGATGGGCCAAATGAGTAATAATCCTTCTAAAAGAAAGGATTTAACGAAATCCTTCTCATATGCAAAGTACGAAGAGAGATTGATGCCATCATAGAGGAAGTATGTGCATTCTCTTGTGGTAGTTATCAGTGTGGGACCAGAATCTCCCACCAGATTAGGATGTTGTGTTACTATCGGAAAACCATGATACAGGACTATGTGGAATTCATCGGTAAATTTCATTAATTCTTGAACCATATAAACTTAATCCATCAACCTCCCAAATTTCTACATATAGCTAAATATTCTAGGACATTTTTCATATGGGGAATGGATGTTGTGGAGACATATCCCCCAACCAAATAAAAGACAATTATATCCTTACTTCTATCAAATTATTCCCCAAATGGGCTGAGATGATTCCCCTCAAAGAAGTCTAGATAAAGAACATCATCAAATTTGTAAATTCCCTTATCATCACTAGGTTTTGAGTCCCTCACACGATACCGAGAAACAATATCACTAGATTTTTTTCTAAAGAGTTGATTAAATTATCCCAAGAGTACAAAATCAAGTCTTGTCACTCATCTTGATATCATGTAGTGGAAAATGAAAATATATAGGCCTTCAATAAGACTCAATATAATATTCTTCATAAGATGGTGAATAAGGATAAGAAGACCTGGTCTAACATGATCATCTATGTTTTATGAGTCTACGTACCACAACACGTACTAACACAAAATAAATTCCATATTTATTGGTATATAGGATAGAGGAAGTTCTACACATAGAATTCTAGTTTCCTTCACTTCAAATAGCCATTGGAAGATAACCCTTAGAAGTTGAACAATAAAAAAAGTGGCTGGATGGGATACAATGTCTCAATGAAATCAGGTTGCGCATGTTACACAATCTCAGAGTCCATCATAATAGAATCACACAGGCCTTAAATTACATGTTTGGACTCTATTCATTCCTCTAAGGATAAATGGTACTGGCACTCAGGACCCCAATGAAACCAAATAAGAAGCCTCCAAATATAGAACCCAAATGGGAAAATACTTATATCATTCATAAGGTCTATCAAAATGGAGCTTAATAAATATGAATGATAGATGTGAACATGTCACACCCCCCACCAATGCAATATTTCTTATGAAATACATTGTATAGATGTCATCAAGAATCGCTCGTCCTATAAGTAGTTTATTAAACTGTGAAGCATCTTATGTCCTAGTTGAAAATTTTAAAACTGTATAGAATCCCTCTTCCTAACCAGATGATGTGAAATTGTATAGTACCCATCATTGTTGAATGATGGTAAACTGTATGAGTAAATTCTGATCACATGATGTTAAAATGCATGATATTGATGCTGGAAGCAATATGATAAACTAAATAGTCCTTCTTTTCCTTATCGTATGACGTTAAAATGAACATAATATCTTTTCACCACATAATGTTAAACTACATGTGATTCATTGAATCACCATTAATTCACCAAAAACAAGCCATATCTATGTGAGAAAAAGGTGCATATCCCCTTTCATTGTGTATGGGTCTGACCTGCATAGGGAGCTCCTATGGCTTGATTCATATCCTCAAAAGATACATAGTAGTGCATTGATCCTCATTCTTGAGCCCAATTGCAAGAGTACATTATATTGACGTCTGGTGACATGCGCCCTTACCATATGATGTTAAATTGGAAGGATGGTGTCCTTGTTATAGACATTAAATTATATAGGTTTCTAGAACTATGTACAGAATAATTCCCATTCAAATGAGATACGCTGGGATGCCTCGATCTTATATCTTGGTGTAGCCAACATATGATACAAAAATACTCATGTCCTTTCATCAAAATTTCTCTGTGCGGTGGGAAAACCCTTCTCTGTTAATTGTTTCTAACACTAAGCATGGCTCATTTGGGCTTAGAAACATTTGTAACATATTCCCTGTAGGTCATGGAAATATCATTTCATAATAGGGATATAATATCTTTCAATGAAATTCCCTAAAAGGTACACCACTCATACTCACTGCACTATGTAAAACTACATGAGTCCCAAACATTCCTCTTCTTTCAAATCGACTCACCCACACCCTTATCTCATGATGTTATACTGCATGTCTGATGTCGTTTCCATATGAAATTAAAATTAATGAGTTTTCAGAACTACATATAGCTTAATTCCCATTCTAATGAAATATGTAGGGATGCATGGATCTTATATGTTTGGTCAACCACTACATGGTACAAAATTCCCCTATCTATCCTCTTATTTTATCCAAATCATCAAGAACCTTTTCCATTCCTTGTTTATCACACCAAGAATAGATCTAATGATCTTAAGAGTTTTGGTAAAGGTTCTCCCAACATGTTCAAGGAATATCAGTTCATAAAAGTGTTATCATGAGCCACTACTGCGTGATGTTAAACTGTATGGTTAACGTACTTTCCACATGACACTGAAGTACACATGTTTCGAGAACTACATGTGGATTGGTTCATGACACATTTGGATATGTAGTGACACATGGATCTCTAATATTGGGCCCAACTACAACGATCAACGAGAATAATTCCCCCAATTCATATGGGTCATACATTTATAGAGTTTTTCCCGCAAAATAACTATGTATTGATTGATTCCAATGATCACATGATTCATAGTGATACTTGGATATCCGATCCATATTTCAATCTATGATAAAACGAAATATCCCCCCATCCCTACATATGAGTCATACCTGCACAAGGAACACCCCCCAACTGTATCGGGGTTGATTCATACAATCTCATTTTTTTCTACACACAAGTCAGATCTATAAATAGCCTAATTTTTCATGTAATATATCTTGCATAATTTTTCATATTAGTCCCCACATCCTTACCACATAATGGTAAATTACAAGGGAATAAATACATCCATACAACATAACATTAAAATGCAAGGAAAATTTCATAATCACGTGGCATTAAAACTGCTTGAAAAATACGACTCTACTATATGATGACAAACTATGTAGACCATTACCCATTTTCATCCCTTATCAATGAACCATGATATTCGGAACCCAATCAACCATAGTATGATGTGATTATACAATCCTTTAATCCCCTTAATCCATATATCCCAATTAATTTCCTGAGTACCTTGGGTTTCTGTAAAACATTCATATCCCTTAGAAAGGAAAAGAGATCTCTCTTAGTAACCTTGTTGTTGATGCAAAAGGGATCACACCTACCAACCAGAGGCATCTCAATCCTATAAGAAGGAATTTCAAATCCTTTTGATCCTGACATCACCATGGGGAAACTCATTACCTTAGTGTGTTCTTGGTCACCCCTAACATTATTGACCCATATCATTACTCATGAACTAAAAATCCCATGATGTGATTTACAACATTCTCAACTCCAGCTTTGAAGTATGTTGGATTTCTCTCGAACCTAGGTATCCTAAGTGGGTTCTTGGGAAACATTCCCCTCATATTATGTCCATGTGTTTCAGGACCATAAACTTCATGATCTTTGGTCAAATATATATAACCTTAAACTATGTTCTTTGATGGTCTGAATAGTAATACTATTAACTACTAGTGAAGAAGAAGAAAAACTCATCAGGTTGAAAACCCGCATAGGGAAGCCTGAGAAAAATTAACATCTTTACTCGCTACTCTTCACCTCTAATGTCTACGTAAAAATGAGTTGTAAATAAAAGATATATCACTAATTCAAATTCAGGCTATAACCATGGTTTTAAACCATGGCTATAGGTCCTCAAACTGGGGCTATAGGTAATAGACACGGTTTGAGGAACTGTGGCTATGTTTGGCGTGGCTATAGGCCTAGACCTATATCCATAGTTCCAAACCATGGCTCTAGATCTATAGACACAGTTTGAACCATTGCTCTAGGTATACAACCACGGTTCCATCCGTGGTAATATCACTATAGCCATGGTCTAGAACCGTGGCTATACAAGAGGACAAACACACTCTATTTCCACAGTTTTAAACCGTGGCGTTAGACCTATAGTCATGGTTAAAAAATGTGGAAATTAACCAATATCCACGGTTTAAAACCATGGATATAGGGTCTGAAAATCATAATAAAAATACCCCCCCATAACCCCACTGAACAACCCCCCACTCACAATCCCCTTGCAGCCCCCTCCCCCCTGCAGCCCCCACCCCCTATAAAGCCCCCCCTGGATAGCAGCCCCCCCCCCACTCCTCTTGTAGTGGACAACCCCCCTTACAGCCCCCTCCCCCCTGCAACCCCCCCCCCCCTCGGACAACCCCCTCCCCCTATAAATCCCTTCCTGGATAGCCCTCCCTTCCTGGACAGCCCCCCTCCCCTTAAAAAAATAGCCCCCACCCTCTCCCCTACACAACCCACCCCCCTGCAGCCCCCTCCCCCCTTTAAAGCCTCCCAAAGACAGCACCCCTACCCCTGGAAAGCCTCCCATGGATAGCCCTCCCCCTGTAAGGCCTCCCCTGGACAGCCCCCTCCTCCCCATGCAAAGACCCCTCTGAACAGCCCCCCACCCCCCAAATTTAATAATTGTTTAATCATCTTATTCCAACATGGGAGATTGATGAGTGGTTTTAAAAAGTTCAAATCATAATAATATTTAAGTTACAGTGGAGTTGAATAGAACTATGGTTCCCAAAAATTGCTATGTACTGATTGATGTTGATTGAAGAGATATATGATGTCATTACAACAATAAATATGTGTAGTTATGAAGTTATTTTGAATGGAATGAAGAAATCATCTAATGTGGTAGCCCACCCCCCCCCCCCCTCCGGGACACCTACCCCCCCTGCCTGGACATCCCCCTCACTCCTGGACACCTCTCCCCCCTGCCTGGACACCCCCCCCCCCCTCCTGGACACCTATCCCCCTAGAAACCCCCTTCCTGGTCAGCACCCCCTCCCTCCCCGCTGGACACCGCTCCCCCCTACCTGGAAAGCACCCCCCCCCCCCCCTACTGCACACCCTCCCCCAGCCTGGAAAGCACCCCCTCCCTCCTGGACACCTCTACCCCTGCCTAGACAACATCCCCCCTCCCCCCTGCCTGGACAGCACCCACCTCCCTCCCTCCTGGACACCTCTCCACCCTGACTGGACAACACCACCCCTGCTGGACACCCCTATCCACCTGCCTGGACAGCACCCCCCTACCTGGACGACCCCCTCCCTCCCTCCTGGACACCTCTCCCCCCTGCCTGGACAGTACCCCCCTCCCACCCTTCTGGACACCTCTCCCCCCTGGCTGGACAACACTCCCCCCCCCCCTCTCCCACCTGGAAACCCATCCCCCCTACGTGGATAGCACCACCCCTGCTGGACACCCCTCCCCCTTCCTGGACAACACCCCCCCTCCCTCCCTCCTGGATACCTCACCCCCTGCCTGGATAACACCACCCCTAATAGACACCCCTCCCCCTGCCTAGACAGCCCCCCCTCCCTCCCTCCCAGAAACCTCTCCCCCCTGCCTGGACAACACCCCCTCCCTCCTAGACACCCCTACCCCTGCCTAGACAACACCACCCTTGCTGGACACCCCTCCCCCCCTACCTGGACAGCACCCCCCTGCTAGACACCCCCCTGCCTGGACAGCCCCCCTACCTGAGAGAGGGACCCTACCTCAAAGGAGCCAAGCCACATTTAGTGTATGACATAACATATCAGCCCTCCTGTACACAGCCCTCATGCACTAGCCCCACATACGTTTAGCTTGTATACAATACCCACAACCCTCCTGCACCAGCCCTCCTGCACCAGCCCTCCTGCACCAGCCCTCCTGCACACAGCCCTCATCTTGTGTGGGTCATGCACATAGTTATTAATGGTGCGCTCCATGGTGCTCCATCGCACCATGGCGCACCCCGGGAAGCCGCGTGCCACGCAATGGCTTCGCCATGGTGCATCTGGAAAGGTGCTCAGTGGCGCGCGCTATGGGGCGCCATGGCATACAGTGGCATGGCGCATGCCACTATGCCAAAGTAAAAAAAAAATTTGCATTTTTTAACCCGCATCGTACCCTATCCCTCTCGATTAAAAAAACCCCAAACATACCTCCAGTGGCCTCCCTTCCTCTTCCCACGAGCCGTGACCCAGCCCCTCGGTGCCAGTCGCCTCCCTCGACACATGCTTTCCGATTGAGGCTGACCGACCACGCCGACCCTACCCTCCTCGTCCGAGGCAGGTGCATGTGGCAACCCATGTACTGAATTTTTTATTCAATTTTATTTATGTTTTCTATGTATTTTAGTTTCTGCTATCCACCCTTCAGTGAGGACAGCAGTTCAATGTTTTTTTCAGTTGTTGATGTCCTCCCTATTGAGGGCAGTTCACTGTTATTTTTTTTTGATGATGTGTTTTTTTATTTATTGTTTATTGTTTTTTTAGATATATGGTTTAAAATATGTAATTATTTTTTAAAATATTTTAGGGATTGTGATATTTAAAAATGTCTAAATCAAGGCAACAAGACATTTCTTGGAAATATTGCATGTTAACAGATCCTTTAGATAAAAATTCAGTAACATGCAAATTCTGTGGAAAAGTAACGAAGGGAGGTATTACAAGATCCAAACAACATTTGGCCGGTGGATATAGAAGCACAACCGCATGCGAAAATTGTCCGGCACATGTGAGAGAGGAGATAAAACAATTTATGAATATAGAAGGGCTTTGAAGGAAAAAAGGAATATAGTCGGGCCTGGGATATATGCAATTGATGATGATTTTATAGAAGAAGAGGTGAACGGTATAGAATATACAATATTTGATGGTGGAAAGAAAAGGAAAGCTATTTCAAGTAACAGTTGCATGCCACAAGGATCAAGTTCTCAAAAATGAAGCAATAATGATCACGTATCCAAGGCAAAGGGTGTTATAGATGCATTTTTCACTCCAAGCCCAGAAGAAGTTGTACAACAATGAAAATTGTCTAATGTTAGAAAAACAACTTTTATGGAAGCATACAAGAAGGAGAAAAGAGATCATGCTTTCCAATTGTTTGCAAGGTGGATGTATGATGCCGAAATTCCTTTCAATGCTGTCAATTATGATAGCTTTTTGGAATTTTTTGAGGCAATTGGACAATGCATACTAGGTATAAGACCTTCAAGCTTCCATGAGGTAAGATTTCCTTTGATTAAAAAGGAATTAGATAATACAAATTTACTGTTCAAGGAATTTAGGGTGGCGTGGGAAAGAATAGGATGTTCAATCATTGAAGATGGTGGGACAGATCGAAGGGGGAGAACATTGATAAATTTCTTCGTTAATAGCCCAAAGGGGTCAATATTTATTGAATCGGTTGATGCTTCTTCTTATGTAAAGAGCGGAACAAAGATATTTGATTTGTTGGATAAATTTGTCAAGAAGTTTGGACCATCCAATGTGATACAATTTTTCACTAACAGTGCTTTAAATAATGTTTTTTCTGGTAAATATCATTGTTTTCAACAATACTTACGTTGATATTTTTTAAAAATTTATTTTTTTCAATGATCTTTATTACTTACGAATATGAGTTCTTTATTTTATATTTTTTAATAGGGAGATTATTGGATGCAACATATTCTAATTTTTATTGGACCCCATGTGCTGCTCATTGCATTGACCTCATCTTAAAGATATTTGGAAAATTCCTATTCTTGCTAAAACTTTGAAGAAGGTGGTGACAATTAGTGGTTTCATTTATAACCTTGTTGGTGTATTGAACTTGATGTGATAATTCACCAAAGAAAGGGAGCTCCTTAGACCTGGAAAGACTAGATTTTCCACTGCCATGATCACACTTTCTAGCATGTATACTCAACAAGATAAATTGAGGAAGATGTTCATTTCTGATGAATGGAATCAAAGTGAATGGGAAAAGGAGCGGAAAGGGATAGATGTTGTTTTGATTGTGCAAAGTGCCTCCTTTTGGAACAATGTCAATTATTCTCTCAAAGTGGGTGCTCCACGAGTTGAAGTGCTTCGTTTGGTTGATGGGGAAAGAAATAATCCTATGGGATACATAGATGAAGCCATGTATTGAGAAAAATAATAAATTTCAAAGGCCTTCAACAATAGAGAAGAAAAATATAAAGAGATTTTCAAAATAATTGATCAAAGATGGGAAGTTCAACTTCATCAGTCTTTGCATGCTGCAGGATACTTTTTGAATCCAGAGTTCTTATATGATCATCCTGACATTGATGTTGATGAAGAGGTAAATATGGGATTGATCAAATGAATTCAAAGATTGACACCTGATATAGTGATGGTTGATAAGATTGTTGAAGACTTGACAAAATATAGAGAGGCATTGGGCACTCTTGGCACTGATTTGGCAATAAGAAATAGGAAATTGAGGGCACCTAATGGTGGGAAACTAATGGTGCATCAGCTTCACACTTGAGACATTTTGTGATAAAAGTGCTCAGTATTATATGTAGTGCTTCAGGTTGAGAAATAAATTGGAGTGTTTTTGAAAATCTTCACACAAAAAGGATAAATATTCTTTCTTAAGCAAAATTGAATGACTTGGTTTTTATCAAGTATAATAGAGTCTTGATGCGTAGATTCAATGAACGAGACTCCATTGACCCTATCTCCTTAAAGGAAATTGATGACTGCAATGAGTGGTTGCTTGGTGTTGTGGATGAGGAGCATGATGCAGATCATGACTTTGTTTTTGATGATGATGATTTGACTTGGGGTGATGTGGCTTTGGCTTCCAGTGCAGAAGAATTGGACCATACGACTAGAGCATCAAGTTCTCACACCATGTGTTTACAAAAGAAATCAATAGATACTATTCAAGAACAAGAAGAAGAAGCGCAAGAGGAAGAGATTGAGAATGAAACCAGTGAAGAAGATGAAGATGTTCAAGAGATGCTTTATGGTGGGGAAGAATCATCTAGGGATGATGAAGTCTCTCCTACTGATTCCGAGAGTGATAATGAGAGAACCCTCAGTCCTTAAATGTTATATATTTAAAGCTTTGTTTGAATTTCCTATTTTGTGTTTCATTGTTAAATTTTGTTTTTTGATGGATGAAATATGAATTATTGACACATATCTTTTATATTTATATAATTTTTGTATAATTTATTATTTTCTATTGTTGATATATGTATGCATCTCTTCTATGTGCCACAAGTTAATATTGACACGCGTCGTGCGCCGCACCGTGCGCTTTTGCGCCGGGGGCGCTTGTCGCCGTTGTGCGCCATGCGCCGTAAATAACTATGGTCATGCAGGCATTGTTCTTTTGGGGGTTCTTGTTGCTATTATGGTGTTGGGTGGGTGTGGGATGTTTATAGTTCAAGGTTCCTTTGCATAGGATTCCTAATTTTAGTGTGTGGGGATGATTCTAGAGGGGCTTCTAGTGTGGTGTGGAGAGAGTCACATGTTATTTTTCTAGGTACAGTTGTAGAGGATACGGTTCATGGTGTGGGTGATTCAAGCAGGGATTTCTAGTTTTTGGTTGATTGGTTTCTTTTTGGGTTGTGGTTTTCCTGGTACTTGGCTACATGTAGGGGATTTGTTATGGATGGTTGTGGTTGAGTTTTTGGTTTACTGGTTGGGTGTTCCTTTGGTGGATGGTCTTTTTCTTATGGTGAAGTTAGGATATTGTTTTCTTGAGTCTTTTAGTGGTCGAATGTGGTGGTCTGGTTCCATGATATTATAGAATGTTTCCTTGGATTCAAGGTTCATGAAGTAGTAGGTGGTTCGAGTTGCATATGGACCGGTGCTGTTGCTCCTAGAGGAAGTTTTTCTTTATTGGATGGATTCTTTCTAGAAACCTTTTGAGTTATAGTAGCTATTCTGGTGTGAGTGGCTTGGAGGGTTGGGTTTTGATTGGTGTTGGCTGGGATGACTGCAATTATTGGTGTTTTGGGGAGCGGTGTTGTGGTTGGGTGGTCGGTGGATAGTTTGTGGTTTTGTAACGGTACAAGAAGGTGGGTTTGATTGATGGTGATTATTGTAGGTGATTTGAGTAGTATGTTGTAGGGATTATGTGATTTTGAAACTATTAACTTTTGGTGAACAATACCAACAAAGATTGGGTCATATTTTATAGGAGGGGTGAGGGATTTTAGGATCTTCGCCTTTAGTTCATATTCAAGAATAAGATAATTCAATGTCCATAATAGATTGCCAAGTTCAAGAAAAGAGAAAAATAATTAGATACAACATATCTAGTATAGAACCTGAAATATATTACTTCAATCTATAGAATAACATTTTGGGTCAACATAGTTTGAGTCCCCTGTAATATGGTATAGTCAGAGGAACAAACCTACATTTTAGGGTACTACAGTTCTTGCACAAGACATAGTGGTTTCAGTATCTAGTGAAATTACTCAACCATGGAATATAGAATAGAAAGAGGCTTTTATTATCAATCATGATGAAAATAAGAATCAAAGGTCTTTTACTGAAGAACCAGTTAAAGACAATGATAATAGAAATCATCAAGATCAACTATTAGTCTTTAAAACTAAAATGATAGTCCAAATCCAATCAATTTCTATCATCAATAATTACATAGAAATAGAAATGTTTATTCATTCTAATATTAAAGTGGTTTTTGAGACTGAATTCTTGGCCTCTATTTAGAAAATTGAAGATAAATCATATCCCACTGTTGATAGAGGACAATCATCTAAAGAAAAAGAGGAACATTATTTTGATTCATTGAATGCATAATCAAAGGAGGTGGTGTGTCTTCTGGGAGATTTCCAAAATATTGGGTGATTATTTCTGGTGCTACAGATACTGGGAGATGTTCTTGAGTAGTTCTGTGAGCTTCTAGATAGGAACAGCAAGATGTATGTCTGGTGATGGATGGGTGTAGAGGCGAATGTTATGGCTCGTGTTAGCTTAGAGGTGCTGGAGGTTCTGTTTCTGTGGACTCGTTTGTTAACAGAGATTGGGTGCTATTTTTGACTATGAGTTGGTAAATGGGTTTTTTGTTGGGTTTTTTGTGTGGTTCAGGATGCCTCTTTGATGGGGTGTGTTGCAGGAGTGGCATGGGTTTGTGCTGGTGGCTTGGGATGTAAATTTGAGTACATTCCTAGTGGTTGGACATTGTTGTTGGCTTATAGGTGTTGGTGATATTACTGTTCAGTGGGTTACTGCTAAAACTCTGATTGTTATTGGGTTTTTCTCTAGTACATGTGCTATTGGATAGTGTGATTGGATTATAGTAGGTTGCTTCTTGGTGGGGAGTGCTTCTGGTGTCAGGTGGGGTACTACTATTTCCAGTTCCACTAGGGGTTGGCTGTTGATTGAAAACTAGGAGTTTAGGGTTTAGTGGTGATGGAAATGATGGGTTTACTGGTTTCTCGGTGGCTTTAGGCTGTTCTCTTGGATTTCTTTACGCTTACTCTTTTCTTAGATCATGTTTACCAATTCACCTAGCATGCAAGGCCACTCAAACCCACCTTTGGTTCTGGATAGGGATATTAAATCAGCTTTGAATGCATGTGATCAAACAGGCTCATCACTACCTGGAGACCTGCATATTACGACAAACCCTGCCTTAGCAGTTTTAGCTGCAGGGGATACTCTTTTGGACCCCTCTAAAGGTAATAAAGAACATCACATTTATAATGATATTTTTAATGGTATGAAGATTGAAAATGTTCAATCTTCATACCCTTTTTCTTCTTTTTTTTATGAATCAAAACAGGTTGGCACACTACTTGACAGACAAGATGACCAGACCAAGCTGATTTTGAATAATGACTCTATTTAGAAAAAATGCAACCCTCTTAGGGGTTTACACTTGATCAGTGACACTTATGTTGAGAATAACTTTAGCTCTGAACAGACCCCTTAACCCCAACTTGGTTAGGACAGTGCATCTCCCAAGGAGATGGCCATGACACCTGAAGTTCTAGGTGTTTCAAAGACTACTCTAAACAGTTTCCCAAATCAGAATTTGGTTTCCTCAGGTTTGCAAGATTAGAAAGATGCCAACCCAAATCTACCTATTGAATTGGTCAAGAATTAGAGGTGTATATTTTCATCTTATCAAGAGCAACCGAACTTGGTATACCCATAAATGGATTTTTCTCATTGTGACACTACGCAGGCGTGGGTTCTCGAATAGATTTCTGAACTTGGTTAACACTATTCTTGGATCCTCATGGATGTCAATTCTTGTGAACGGTGCACTGAGAGGATTCTTCTCTTGCTCAAGGGGTGTTCAAAAAGGTTTCCCCTTATCGGGTATACTGTTTGCAATTGCAGAGGATTACATAAGCCGTTGCATCAATGAGCTTGCTCATCTGGGTATTTATAAGAGGATTAGAGCTAGTTTTAATGATCATGCCCCACCCCATCTTCTCTATTCTAATGACATTGTATTTCTAGGGCAGTCTTCAAAGAGAACCATATCCTATATAAAGGCTCTTTTCACTCACTAGGAGGATGTGGCTGGACAGGCCATAAGATGGGACAAATCATAAATTGTTTTTGGCAATGGAATTCCTATTGGAAAAAATAACAGGATCACTTGATACCTTGGGGTGAAGAGGGGATCCTTTACCTTTCAATATCTTGGGGTGAAGAGGGGATCCTTTCCCGTTCACTCGATACAAATGGTCGTGAGGGCTTATTAAGGAACATCAAAGCCTGGTGAGAAACTCTATATGGACAGGATCAATCTTTGAAAGGAAGTTGGTCACAGTGAAGTAGAAAGAATGCATAAAACCTATGGAAATGGGTGGATTAGGGATCAAGGATCTTCGTACCATTAATGATGGTCTGATTAGAAAATTCACTTGGAGGTTGATCTCAAATGATGTTGATGATGAGTTTTTGTTTAGAAGGTTCACAAAATGGCTATATAATGGATATAAATACTACCTTGAATCCTCGGTATGGGCTTCCCTTAAGCAGGCCCATTCAATGATAATACAGGATACTAAATGTTTGGTCAATAGAGATTCCACTCATAGTTGCTGGAACACCTTCTGGTAGGATCATCCCTTGCATTCTATGAATGTCCCATCTGAAGTTTCTTCATTGTCCATCTTGGTTTTTCTCTCATATCAGATTTCACATGATTTGAATATTTCTGACTATGTGTTGTCTCATGTTAATAATTATGCATTTATGGATTGTGAAAAATTGATTTGGATTTATAGCAGGATTGGTATTTTTGACCCCAAAGAGTTTTACATGATTGCATGTGGCGGTACTGACAACGCCCCAACCTGGCTTATGAGGTTCAGGGCTCCATTCATTCAGCCATCCCAATTTTTCCTTCTTTGAATAATCTGGAAAAATAGACTTCCTACCTTTGAAAATTTGAAGTGAGTTGGATTTCATATGGCTTCCAGGTGTGCCTTATGTAGGGCTGCAGAAGACACCACACAACATGTGTTTATGGAGTGTGACCAGGCCTGACAACTTTGGAGTTATCTGGGAATGTTGTTTGGGCTTGCGGTGGACTCTGGCATTCTCCTTACAAATATGATGCCCGGTCTACTACATATGTGATGCAGTGAGTAGTTGGGAAACCTACTCACTACTGCTATTGTGCTGGTCATTTTGTCCTTGTGGGATTCTAGGATCATGGTTCTATTTGATGGTGCACATGATGCTGTCTGGAAGGGAATGATCTCCATCCACAGGGACGTGTACACTGCGTCAGTGGACCAGGACGGTGAGACGTCTAACACCATTTCTGACCTGAAAACTCTTAGGTTTCTTGGAGTTTCTGGCTGACCAGGCAAACCACGGATGCTTAAGTATATCAGATGGATACCACCGATTACCATAAAGGACTCCCCGTGGTCGCACTGTGAGGCTGATGGCCGCTTCCCCTGTATCTGCACAGCAGATCCGTTTTCTAAAAAACAATATCCCCCCTTTATTATTCCCCCTTCCAAACAACATCTCACAGCAGCATAGAGACATGTCAGTGAGGTTAGCTAAGAATTTATAAATGTAAGAAAGGTTCCCCTAGATCCCCCTCAGTCCTTTAAGAATATGAGGGAGTTAAATTGATAAAAATGAACTTGTTTTTTTATATTAAAACTCAATTTCATGGTATCAAACCACAAATCTATCGAATTTCCATAGCGTTACCCTGAAAACACATTTTACCATATTCATGTTTAGGTTGTGCTACTGCAACTTGTTAAATATTGTTTAAAGATCTTTGAAATAATCACATCTCTATTGAGATTTGATAACCATGTCATTAACAAAATCATTCATCTATTCTTTCTCAGAAGGTATTAATGATATAATGTGTGTAGTGTTGGTATGTAGTGTCATCATTATTTAATCCAAAGGGCATGACCTAAATGGTGTGGGCTGGATTGCAGGTGGATGGGGGCTGGTGCGGGCTCGAATGTAGGTGGAAGGGGGATTGAATGCTAGTTGAAGGGGGCTGGTTGCAGGTGCTAGGGGGATGGTGTGGGATGATTCAAAGGTTGAAGGGGGGCTGTTGCGGGCTAGAATGCTGGTGGCAGCGGGCTGAAATGAAGGTGGAAAGGGGCTGGTGTGGGCGGGATGTGGCTGGAGCAGGGCCAAATCATAGCATTATAGCGGCGTGACTGCGGCGTGATTGCGGCTTGACCGCGGCCTGACCGCGACGTGTTGGCCCGGTTCAGTGACATCCGCGGGGCATCATCTTCCGGCCATGAGTGAAGGGAATGAGAGGAGGTGGGGAAACATTCCAATCATCTCCCCACCAGTAAAAATTGTGATTAGTCAGTCTCAACATTGATCGCAAGACTCATGGAATTCTATCACTGCGAACAGCCGTAGGGTGTCATTCTGGAGCAGGGCCAAATCACGGCATGACCGCGGTGTGACCGCGACTTGACCGTAGCGTGATCGTGGCATGACCGCAGCGTGTTGGCCCGGTCCAGTGACATCTGCAGGGCAACATCTTCCACTTAGTTTCAAATAGGTTGATATGGATGGCATGAGAGGATGCTTTCTCAGAATATTTAAAGAAATGAATGCTAATCTGTGATGAATAGAGGATTGTATGACCCCTGATATAACTAATTAGGTGAGGGCTCGAATGAAGGTGGAAGGGGGATGGAATGCTGGTGGAAGGGGGCTGGTTGCAGGTGCTGGGAGGATAGTGCGGGCTGATTCAAAGGTAGCAGGGGGGCTGTTGCGGGCTGGAATGCTGGTGGAAGCTGGCTGAAATGAAGGTGGAAGGGGGCTGGTGTGGGCTGGATGCGGCTGGAGTAGGGCCAAATCACGGCATTACCGCAGCGTGACTGCGGCATGACCACGGTGTGACCGCAGCCTGTTGGCCCCATCCAATGACATCCGCGGGGCAACATCTTCTACTTAGCTTCAAATAGGATGATATGGATGGAATGAGAGTATTTTTTCTCAGAAGATTTAAAGAAATGAATGCTAATCTGTGATGACTAGAGGATTGGATGACCCCTGATATACCTAATTCGGTGAGGTTTGGAGATCTAGCAATGTGTAGGAATACCTAGAGGAATACCCCATGGGATCAGGAAAATCACAGGTTACATAACATGTAATCTGACATTACTAGTACTGTGGGACCCCTGGGCTGTGGAACTAGGCTTTTGGTTGGATTTAAATATCACATGCCATGTGACATGTTCACACAACATGGGACCCATCTTAAAAGTCTAATGGCACTTCATAAGTGTATTGGTTCAAATAACAGTTTTAATAAAAAGAGGGAAGCCCCCTACAGGGATATAAAAATGTTCATGTACGATGTGTGATTTATGACTAACAATGACATCAAGTATAAAGAAAACATCAATGCAATAATGTTAAGCAATCTATACCACTGTGAGTTTTCGCAGACAGTGCACCTCCGTTGGAGGGGTTTTATTACAAAACCATGACTTATTTATCAAACGAAACAATTAGCTTAACTAACACTTATTGAAGAATTGAAATTTAATATAAACATGCAAAATTAAGAAGGAAACTAAATGCAATTTAAAACATTCTTGAATTAAATAGGATAGGGGAGGGACCCTACCTCAACCTCAAGGTGCATTTTCTTTTGATGACGTCAACTAGAATCTTCCTTTTTTCCGCTTTCATGCATATGCAACATAACATATATATAAGGACACTTATCCCCTATGTACATATTTTCATGGCCAAATATGCACAAGGGGGTCCTTAGATATGTGTTCATACTTGAATATACCCCTTTACACTTACACGCGTATGCATTTTTCATATCTATATACAAGCACACCTTGCCCCAATATATATATTCATACTTCCATGAGTGAATATATATAAAGGGGGAACTTATATATGAATATTCCTACCTATGCATACACATGTAAGCCTTCTTCATCGGTGACTCGAATCAACCTCAATAAAATCCAAAACACACAACAAAAATATAAGGAACCCAAAAATAAAAAAGGCCCTAATTAAATGTTTTGGGATTCTCAAGATAACCATTCAATTATACAACTTCAATTATCATAAAACCACTTCGTGTCCATTTAAATGTTTTGGGATTCTCAACCCATTTCATCAATACCATGCCATTAAAAAAGTGGATGCTTTATAAGAAACCTACATACCATTATATTAGGTTTTACCCAAAGGTTTAACCATTTATAATAATCGATGATTTTGAAATTCCATTTCACAACCATTGATTCAAACCATGTTCCAATTAATCCATTTAAAACACAATTTCAGCATTTAATGACATCGATCTATTTCAAGTTAATTAATCCACTATAAATTCCATTTGAAACTACCCATCAAAAAGTCCTAAGGAATATTTAATGGGTCTTTGAGATAAGGAAACCTTAAATTCAAAAACTTAAATTAAATTGTATCAATAATGATAAAGTTAGCTAGACTGAATCATGCACACACTCTAAAAGAAGAAAAAACTAAGTGTTAAATAAAAGGACCAGCAAGCATTAAATAAACTTCCCAAATTTATTCAATTGGTTGACAGTTTCCACCTAGGATCTCCAAGGCATTCATCACCAACCAGGTACCAAAATTAAACCATGAAATTTCAACAAGTTAATTTTAATAAATTATAATTAATTAAAAAAATTTCTCTATAAAGGAACAAGAAATGAAAAACCTAACAGAATCTATCACAATATTAAAACCCAAAAAAAATACTTATAAAATACCCATGGTGTACTCCAGACCACATTTTTATCCAAATACCAAACCAACGATTCCATGAAAAATAATAACCAATTTCAATTTTATGAAAACACTTAAAAAGAATGGTCTCACCACTTACCTCTATAAAAATGGCATGAAAAAACCTAAATTGTTCATATTAGGATTCCCCATATATAAGAAAAATCAAATCCGTATGATATAAGGATGATTCCACCATTCTTTGGTGGAATTGGCACCAAAAATACTAAAATGAAAAGACCAATTTAAGTGATGAGGAAGGATAACAGGATATGAGGTTTTTTTCTCAAATCTCCTAAGAACGAATCTAAAACCATCTAATATTAAGGGGGTGTTAGGGGGGATAGGGGTTTAAATCCCCTGGTTGTGTTCTAAAAATATAGGGGAACAGAGGGGTATTATCCTTATAAAAATGAGGGAATAATTTTGTATTTTACCTTATGAAAACCTCATTGATTGTTAGCTCAGCCAAAAAATGGAACCAAGATGCTACCCAGGCCACCGATGAGTTAGTGACTAACCAAGGGCTAGCTGTTAGCAGTACCTTATAGAAAAATTGCTACCGTACCATCCTAAGATGCCACTGATATTTCTCAAGCCCTCCATACCACCTTCTATTCCCATATTTTTTGTCTAAAATATTTTATTTGGGGTACTCAAACCCTCATAATTCCAATCAAATTCCCAACTCAAAATATGGACTATGAACTATTTCAAAATTTGGTAATCCTCTGAAATTCCAACACCCATATAGATGCATGGAATTAGAAACTCCACCCCATAAGACTTATCATCCCTGATAATTCCTAGTGGTTATCCATCCACATCTACCTTCCTACATTGATCACCAAAACCTATCTAAATGCTCTCATTCCATTATCGATTTCCTGAAACATTAACAACACTTAACTCATCGTGCATAGACTACAAAAACCAAAGCCAATTCCCATAATGAAAAATAAAAAATTGAGATAGCTCATACCAAATCCCATATATCCTGAAACATGGCTGCGAGCCGGGGGAGGAGATCGTCGGGGAGATCGTCGGGAGGAGGGAGCTTCTGTGAGAGAGGGATGCATGGTGAGATCTTCGGGGAGATCGTTGGGAGGAGGATACTTCATTGGGGAGGAGGGCTGCGCGGTGATATGGCTGCGAACCGGGGGAGGAGGAAGAGGGTTGTGGGGAGGAGGAGACACCGTCGTGGAGGAGGGTTGTGCGGTGAGAGGGTTGTGAATCGGGGGAGGAGAGGAGGGCTGTGGGGAGGAGGAGACGTCATCGGGGAGGAGGGATGCAGTCAGGGGAGGATGAGGAGCCCGATATGCTGGAAAAAAATGACGCTCACGTGCGGTGTATTATTGATTTAGCCATAGAGATGGAAATTAACCGTGGAAATATAAAATCTATAGCCATGGACCTATAAAACTATGGCTATAGGACCGTGGCTATAGCCCAAATTTTTAGTAGTGTATAATCCTTATAGGTTCCACTACTTCCCAAGTAAAAGTGGGGTTATGCTCACCAATCCCCTATATCAGAAAAACCTTGAGTAATAGTTTGTCAAATTTCATTGAGGTGATAATGTGTTCCCTAGGTGGAGACATAGATTTTAGTGTACTCTACCCTTCTGTAATATTACATTCCACATAAATCAAACATTATGATTTGAGTGCCTCAGGACTTCGCAATATTCCAGGGCCCTTGGAAAAAAATATCCATCTTCAATGAACCTTTTTTTGACTATGCATATATGTTTATAGCTCTTGCATATGAACCTATTATCAAGGCGTACTCTTAGTGTTTTTTGGTTTGATTTTTTTTGTGGAAAAATCTTGATGACTATGAATAATCATGGTTGGTGTTTTCATAAGTGCATGTTTATGGTGGCACAGTGTCCCAGTGTTTTACAAATTTTTGGGCCTCGAAATAAAAAGTTGGTTTTTGAAAAGGGAAGGATTCCCGAGTAGGAGAGAACAATACATGGATCATAAATCATAGTTCATAGACTCTATAAGAGGAATGTGGAATGGTGAAGAAAATCATCAAAGGGAAGATCCTCACATAGAAGTGTTATGAGGACGGTGAAGTGCAGTATGCGGACCACATAGGAAAAATGGTTCACGGGATTGCAGTTCGCGGGAGGCTAGCAGTTTGTGGAAGGCTTGAGTATGTCAGATGGCTTTTCATTCATGAATAGGAGGTAGTGTTTTGTTAATTGAAGAGATCATCCACCGTAGAGGAGAAAGGGGGATATGCATACGATGTAGGTGAGTACACCATCAAAAGGTAATAAATGGACCCTCTAACAAGCTACATACGATTAATAATGGAAAAGTCCCCTTTTGATCCCACACTGCATTATGTTCCCCGATCACAAAATACTCATGCCAACTCATTGGATAATGTAGCCATAGTCTTGGAAATTTGTGATTAGGAGGAAATATTCTCTATCAAACACTAGAGAATGGTCTCATTAGTCACTATATGTGATAGGGAATAAATAAACCAGGTTAACAGCACCCCATAGTATGATGAACTTCTATCCACCCATGAATAGATGGATCCTATAATTGAGTTTCTATGAAACTGGACTCTTCCAACAGATTGAGCTGGAAGGGAATAGATTCGGTGATGATCAGAAAACTTTCCCCTAAGGGATGAACCAAATGATTCAAAATTCTTCTACAATAAAGGCTTCAACAGAATCCTCCTCAGATGCATAATAGGAATAGAGATTGATTCCATCATAGAGGAAGTCTGTGCATTCTATTGTGGCAGTTATCAGTCTGGGACCAGAATCTCCCACCAGATTAGGATGTCATGTTACTATCAGAAAACCATGATACCGGACTATGTAGAATTCATTGGTAAATTTCATTAATTATAGATCCATATAAACTTAATCCATCAACCCCCCAAAATTCTTACATATACCAAAATATTCCTAGAAATTTTTCATATGGGGAATGGATGTTGTGGAGACAAATCCCCCAACCAAAGAAAAGAAAAGTATATCCTTAATTCTATCAAATTCTTCCCCAAATGGGATGAGGTGATTCCCCTCAAAGAAGTCTAGATGAAGAACATCATCAACTTTGTAAACTCCCATATCATCACTAGGTTCTGTGTACTTCACACGATACTGAGAAACAGTATCACAAGATTGTTTCCTAAAGAGTTTATTAAATTATACCAGGAGTACGAAATCAAGTCCAATCAATTATCTTGATATCATGTAGTGGAAAATGAAAAGATATAGGCCTTCAACAAAACTTTATAAAAAATACTTCATAAGATGGTGAATAAGGATAAGAAGACCTAGTCTAACATGATCATCTATGTTTTATGATTCTATGTACCACAACACATACTAATACAAAATAAATTCTATATTTATTGGTGTATAGGACCGAGGAAGTTCTACACATAGAATTCTAGTTTCCTTCACTTCAAATAGCCATTGGTAGATAACTCTTAGAAGATGAACAATTGAAAAAAAGTGGCTGGATGGGATACAATGGCTTGATGAAATCAGGTTGCGCATGTTACAAAACCTCAGAGTCTATCATAATCTAATCACACAGGCCTTAAAATACATGTTCTACCTCTATTCATTCCTCTAAGGATAATTGGTACTGGCACTCAGGACCCCAATGAAACCAAATAAGAAGCCTCCAAATCCAGAACCCAAATGGGAAAATACTTATATCATTCATAAGGTCTATCAAAATGGAGCTTAATCCATATGAATGATAGATGGGAACATGTAACACCCCCCACCAATGCAATATTTCTTATGAAATACATTATATAGATGTCATCAAGATTCACTCGTCCTATAAGTAGTTTATTAAACTGTGAAGCATCTTATGTCCTAGTTGAAAATTTTTAAACTGAATAGAATCTTTCTTCCTAACCACATGATGTGAAATTGTATAGTACCCATAGTGGTTGAATGATGTCAAACTGTATGAGTAAATTATGATCACATGATGTTAAAATGCATGATATCGGTGCTGGAAGCAATATAATAAACTACATAGTCCCTCTTTTCCTTACCATATGACGTTAAACTGAATAGAATATTTCCTCACCACATGATGTTAAACTACATGTGATTAATTGAATCACGATTAATTCACCACAAAAAAGCCATATCTATGTGATAAAAATGTGAAGATACCCTTTCAATGTGTATGGGTCTGACCTGCATAGGGAGCTCGTATGGCTTGATTCCTGCCCTCAAAGGATACATAGCAATGCATAAATCCTCAGTATTGAGACCATCTGCAATAGTACATTATATTGACGTTTGGTGAAATGCGCCCTTACCATATGATGTTAAATTGGAAGGATGGTGTCCTTGTTATAGACATTAAATTATATAGGTTTCTAGAACTATGTACAGAATGATTCCAATTCAAATGAGATACGTTGGGATGCCTCAATCTTATATCTTGTTGTATACAACATATGATACAAAAATACTCTTTTCCTTTCATCAAAATTTCTATGTGCGGTAGGAAAAACCTTCTCTGTTAATTGTTTCTAACACTAAGCATGGCTCATGTGGTCTTAGAAACCTTTGTAACATCTTCCCTACAGGTCATGAACATATCATTTCACAATAGGGATATAATATCCTACAATGAAATACCCTAAAAGGTACACCACTCATACTCGCTACACTATGTAAAACTACATGAGTCACAAACATTCCTCTTCTTTAAAATCGACTCACCCACACCCTTATCTCATGATGTTATACTTCATGTCTAATGTCGTTTTCGTATGAAATTAAAATTCATGAGTTTTTATAACTACGTATAGCTTAATTACCATTCTAATGAAATATGTAGGGATACATGGATCTTATATCTTTGGTCAACCACTACAGGGTACAAAATTCCCCTATCTATCCTCATATTTTATCCAAATCATCAGGAACCTTTTTCATTCATTGTTTCTCACACCAAGAATAGATCGCATGATCTTAAGAGTTTTGGTAAAGGTTATCCCAACATGTTCAAGGAATATCAGTTCATGAAAGTGTTATCATGAGCCATCGCTGCGTGATGTTAAACTGTATGGTTGATGTCTTTTCCATATGACACTAAAGTACACATGTTTCAAGAACTATATGTGGATTGGTTCATGTCACCTTTGGATATGTAGTGACACATAGATCTAAAATCTTGGGCCCAGCTACAACAATCAACGAGAACAATTTCCCCCTATTCATATGGGTCAGACAATTATAGAGTTTTCCTACTAAATAACTATGTATTGATTGATTCCTATGATCCCATGATTCATAGTGATACTTGGATATTTGATCCATAGTTCAATCTACGATAAAAAAAAAATATTACCCCATCCCTACGCATGGGTCAGACCTACACAAGGAACACCCTCCAACGGTATTGTGGTTGATTCATACAATCTCATTTTTTCTACACACATGTCATATCTACAAATGGCCTAATTTTTCGTGTAATATATCTCGCATAATTTTTCATATCAGTCCCCACATCCTTATTGCATGATGTTAAAATACAAGGGAACAAATACCTCCATACCACATAACATTAAAATCCAAGGAAAATTTCCTAATCACATGACATTAAAACTGCATAACAAATACGATTCTACTACATGATGACAAACTATGTAGAACATCACCCATTTTCATCCCTTATCAACGAACCACGATATTCAAAACTTGATCAACCATATTATGATGTGATTCTACCATCCTTTAATCCCCTTAATCCATAAATCACAATTATTTTATTGAGTACCTTGGGTTGCCGCAAAACATTCATAGCCCTTACAAAGGAAAAGAGATCTCTCTTATTAACCTTGTTGTTGATGCAAAAGGGATCAGACCTACCAACCAGACACATCTCAATCCTATAAGAAGGACTTTCTAATCCTTGTGAGCCTAACATAACCATGGGGGAACTCATTACCTTAGTGTGTCATTCGTCACCCCTAACATTATTGGCCTATAACATTACTCATGAACTAATAATCCCATGATGTGATTCACAACATTCTCAACTCCAACTTTGAAGTATATTGGATTTATCTCGACCCTAGGTATCCTAAGTGGCTTATTGGGAAACATTATCTCCATATTAGTTCCATGTGTTCCAAGACCATAAACATCATGATATTTGGTAAATTCTATATAACCTTAAACTCTGTTCTTTTATGTTCTGAATAGTTTTACTATTAACTACTAGTGAAGAAGAAAAACACTCATCAGGATGAAAACCCGCAGAGGGAAGCCTGAGAAAAATTAACATCTTCACTCTATACTCTTCACCTCTATTTTTTAAGTAAAAATGAGGTGTAAATAAAAGATATATAAACCTTATAGGTTTCACTTATTCCCTAGTAAAAGTAGGGTTATGCTCACGAATCCCCTACCTTAGAAAAACCTAGAGTAATAGTTTTTCAAATCTCCTTGAGGTGATAATGTGTTCACTAGGTGGCGACACAAATTTTAGTGTACTCTACCCTTCTGGAATATTACATTCCACATAAATCACACATTATTATTTGAGTTTATCAGGTCTTTTCAATATCCCTCGGCCCTTGGAAAAAAATAACCATCTTCAATGAACCCTTGTTTTGACTATGCATGTATGTTTATAGCACTTGTATATGAAACTATTATCAATTACCAAATATATTACTCTGCAAAAAGGGATTTTTGATCCTTGTGATCCTTGAAATTTTTGCGGCATAACGCAACACCTTAGTGTGTTCTAGGCTATTCTTAACATGATTTTTCTACTCCATCCACATTACGCCAAAACATCGGACCATGATTTAAAATCCAAGTACCCAAACTATTCAAAGGGGTTTTAAATCCTCAATGTTACATCACCATGTTTTGTAACCTATCTAAAATTAGGTTATGGACGCTCCATTTCGAACCTTTTGAGATCCCACATCCTATGATTCAAATCCATTGGGAGTAGGTCTTGAACTTCATAGTTAAAGATCTTGACTACATTGGGGTGCTAGAACCCTTCTTGGATAGCCTTTATTTCCATACCCAACCTCATCCTCTATAAATTTGACTGTTTGAAAATCATTCATGGACCTAATAAAGGAGTTAAGATAATCTTTTCTTGATCATGATATCCATGCATAAGGGCTTTGACCTACAAAATAATGTAATATTTTTGTTACAGGAAATAAACAATTATCCTTGTGAACCCTAGAAATACTATAGAAGAACCTAGAATCTTAGTGTGTTATGGTTCATCCCTGGTATGTTTTCCCTATCCCATATTCATTGACTCAAAATTTTGGTTTATGACTTACATCAACCATATTTTAACTATCTAGGTGGACCTAACATCCCATGTATTTATCCCTCATCCAATATCACACCCATAAATCTTCCATGGCCATTGGAGAAGAGTGAATGAACCTTTGTTTTACAATGATACCAATGCAAAAGGTATTTAACCTTCCAAACAGAGGCATCTCGTCCTTGTAGTAAAGGACCTCTAATCATCGTGAGACCTATAAACACCCTAGTAGAACTCATTATGCACGGGTTTTTTGGGTTATTCCTAGAATTCCTACACCATATTCCATGATCATCAATAAAGTCTTAGAAACAAAACATTAAACTATATTACATCACAAGGTTCGAGAAAAAATAAATTAAAAAACAATGATGGAAGGTCTGAGCTAAAAGAACCTAAAATAAAGAGATGCAAGGTTCTATCTAAAAGGCCCGTAAACTATAGTGATATAAGATCTGGTCTAAAAGACCCTAAACTATAGTGATAGAAGGTCGAAGTTGAAAGACCATAAACTACAATGATAGAATTCCCAATCTAAAATAACCTAAACTATAGTGATAAATATTGCAAAATAAAAGACCCTAAACTACAACAACAGAATTTTTGAGCTAAACTAATCAAAACTGCATCAATAGAAGGTTTGATCAAGAATCTCCTAAACTATAGAACAATATAAAAATTAGTCCACGAGAATGAAACGATACAAATCATACGAGGCCCACTATATTGCCTTAGAAAAAATCAATCTATTATTTCCAATTCCATAAACATCATTAAAAGATAGATCACTCTTACTACAGGTCATATATATTCCACTAAGTTTATCCTTATGTGAATCAGGTAATCTCAATATAGATAGAGAAGATCTATCGGTCAGTAACCTCATGTTGGTGAGAATTTATGATCATTTCTCAATGATAATATATTATAATTATAATTTCAAAATGTTGGAATTTAGATTTACCAGATATTATACAAAGGATGGGTATCGTTGATGATTCATACAACATCAGATCAGTGAAATGACATGGGCATCATGAATAAAGTATGAGTAGACGTGAATATAAAAGGTTTAAAAAAATACATTCTTTGATAGCATACTGAAGGAGGAATCTACCCATATCAAATTCTCTCCCCCGAAACATAGAATCCAACAACAATTTGAAAAATTAAAATTGCATCACAACATGTGCATAGAGGAGTCCTTTAACTATGTGATCCTTTTCTTCAAGGAGGTAACAGATTGGAATAATTGATCAACAAGATCAATTTTCACCTCCTCAACCTGTTGAAACTCCTCTGTTTTGGAAATGGCATCATGCCTAGCCTTATCCTCCATGGAAAGGACCCTTGTTTCTCTAATATAGGTTTATCTGATGTATAAAGTACATGTTGAAACTAGGATAGCTCTTCATGAAGATGACTAATTTTATATTGAAGATGACTAGTCATAGATTGGAGATGGTCAATTCTAACCTTCCCAGGATTGACCATGTCCTGTTGAGTTTCCATCTTCACCGTAATCCATGAAGCCACATTTATGGTCACGTCTCAATTTATCTTCACTTAAGAGGAAGCCTTATTGGATAATACCCTTAATTAAAAGGCCCCCTTCTTCTCTCTCAGAGACACTGCAACCTTCACCCAGGCATCAAGGGTGGAATAGTCATATCCCATGTAAACAAGGGTATGAAACATAAATTGAATGTGGACCAACCAATCTTTCAACCCTTCCTAATGGTTTTATGAAACGATTTCCCAAATCTCCCCCACATTTTTATCTACATCGACTTGTAGAATGATGCAGACCACAGGAATTGATCAAATCCCAATTTGGGAATTAGAACATATTCCGAAACTAGGTCACAGAGAAAAATATTCATGCTCATGGTATTTGATGAAGTGGTATGGGAACCTTCTTCAACATCGGTTAATATCTTAAGAGGAACCCCCAATTGAGTAGGGATTGGAGCCTGTGAACTTTGGTTTTAAGACAATACAATAAGGGGAACATGCATTTATTTGTCACTAGATAAATAATGTGATATCATCAAATTATCAATGGATAGTAGTGATGTTAGAAACATACCATTCTTAGTTGAACCATTAGAGAAATATTTTTCCTTTAACCCATCCTCAGGTTAAGAGGTGAAACCTTCTTGTGATGGGAAGCATCATGGAACCTATGGTTTTATTTCCAAAGACATACTTTTCTCACCACACTGAAGGGATACATAAACAAAATATCATGTCAAGTGACACAACACAAATAAACAATGTTTCTAGATTTGAAGAAGTATTAACCTTCTCCAAAACTCTCTTCTATCTGTGCTAACACATTAGTATAACAGATACTTGTGTTAGTATCCTATAGAAGTGCATCCAACCACACCGGATCAAGTTGTGTGAACACCAGGATACTTGTGTTAGTATCCTATTGAGTCGGCACCTTATCCACATCCTCTTCTTTATGATCCAGGCCCGATATATTAGGGTATTCTAAATCAACCAAACACCCACATTAATCCTTGAGAGTGGATACATGCTCCTCTAAGAAGGTTCAAAGGGGACCCAAAAATTAGGGATGGGGTACTAGAATAATCAAAAAAAAAGATAAGGGTGAAATGATACGCTTAATTGGGGGTACTATAGAGGAGGACACATACAATTCATATTTCTTCCATTTTCCCTTCTCTTTCAGGGAATGATATCTAGAGGGTGTTGATTCCAAATCCATTACTCTAGAAATAGAAATTTCTACTCTCATATAAGACATTTGGTATGGGGATCCATCATCATCTTTCACCCTATCACAACCAAATTCCTCTCCCACAGATGTACGCTATAGAGAAAATATAGAGGATATAAGTATTGGTCAGTCCCCTATAGCTTCCCTCTATTTTAACAATAATTAAAAAAGATGCTAGTAAAATTCCAATGGAACCACAAACCATTAAACATATAAGTGAGTTCGTCCTTACCGCTTCCTCATGACACGATGGCCTTGTTCATCCATGGAATTTTGCAGCAATCCTCAAACAACAATTTAGTGAACCGATAAGGAATAAAATATCTGACCCCTAGCCCTATACAAATATATTTCAAGGTCTTAAATAAAACCCTTAGCCCCTTTAGGTTGGTTTTTGAATGTGATTCCTATAGGGGTGGTGACATGGGTGACACCTTCTAAAGGTAACTCTGGTAGTTACTATACCCCATAGCTTATCCTATGAGTTTGGTGTCTTCTAATACATCCACTATCAACATGAATCAAGAAAACATTACTCTGAAAAAAAATTACCCTCTGATAACACAATCGCTCCAACCATATCGGTTGGCACTCCTACCGACAATGGAAAATTCCGTGCTTCATTATGGGGTGCTTCTGATGTTTTTGAGCCTCCTAAAGCTAGTTGTTTTCTAAAATTTATTTCTTCAGTTGCCAATGGAAATATAAAATCTTCACTTACCAGTTTGGATAATTTTCACTGGGGTATGAGTGGACCCAAATATCCACATAACCTCAGGAAAAACCAGTCTTACACCATGGGGAGGGATATTTATCTTAGATTAAGTCTCTTACCTGGTAAAAATTATTCAATATTGGTGATCCACTGTTGGATTATTCTTATAAAAACATAAATTGGGGGAGTACATCTTGGTTGGACACAAAGGAGATGATAGATAAAACAAAAGGGTTCATACCATTCACATAGAAAGTCAATGTCAATATGAGTGTAAAGGATGCCTTGGTAAAGTGAAATCATATAGGCCCAGCCCTCAAGGCTAGCCCTTTCATTATCAACCACATTGCCAATGGGAAATGGACCATATGTATTAAATGAGAAATGATCATGACAAGTCATGAAATCCATGACCACTCAATCCTTTAGTGTAATGGGATTTAGACTACTAATAAACAATAAAATTGGTTTCAAATGGACATTAGGAATTCTATAAATGTTTAGAAACTCATAACTTATTAAATGTGCCCCCATTCAATCCCATAACACTTGGGAGGGTCCTAAGATTCTATAATGGGACTTTTCCTTGTAAATATTGTGTAGATGGTTTATATTTTGACCAATTTAGGGATGTATAACCCAAAGAACTGTCTGCTTTCCATGGGATTCACCATCATAAATGTGGATATCCTCGATTCCCCTTATCCTTTATTGGGAATAAGTACCCACTCTAGTACAGGGAAATAAATCCATCCTATTGAATAGTCAAGATGAAACTAGAGATAAACTTCCCTCTCTAGTTGTTGAACATTTCTTCTTCAACTTTAGTCCAGTAAGTTCCCTTCACGCCATAGGAGTCCTTCATAGGATAGGCCGTCATCTTTTGGACCTCAATATGAGAATGATATTTCTTGAAGAAATATCTCACCCATGTTTTGTATGGGATATCATCCCTAGGTAGTGGCCCCTGCTAGAGGGCATTTGCATCTAGCTTGATTAGTTCTCAGGTAAGAGGAAGATTCCTTGTTTCATTATCCCAGGTGGACTTTGGGGGGGGGATTCATCATACATTCCTCCCGGTATGGGTTCACCACATATTTTCTCAACATACCAAATGATGATAATCACAAAACTAGGAATGATGTATAAAGTGTTTGTATGATGGCTACATCAATTGAAAAGCTTAGACATAATACCCTTTCTGTAATAAGAAAATGTTTAAAAAATCCAAATGGACTTATACACCATAATGTGTCTCAGCTCTGTGGAAAACTCAAAACCTATAAATTTATCCCATAAGGGATCTCCCCAATATACTCTAAAACTTTTCCCTGATCAGAATTCCCAGTTTCTGACTCACCCAAAATTTTCTCTGGTGGAAGACATTCGTATTATTTGGTGGTATATATGGACATCTGAATCAGTTTCACAATTCCTCTTGAAAAATTTTATTGGTATCAATGTTAATATATTTCCCCCTTAGCAATGAAGTTTCCTGACTGAGAGATATTTTTATTAATGTTTTGTGGGTATTTATATCCAGTAATGGGGAACCATTGATTATTTTGAAGAAGGAATGGGAGATTCATTGGTAATACCAAACCCATAGAGGGGAAGAGAATCTAAAAGGGGATATTTCCAAATTTTGTATCCCATCTATTCGATCATATAATTCTGAAATGTACCAATACCATAGAGTAAAGTAGGATCCAAACATTCCATAATAGAATCAATATGGGACATAGATGTCTTTTCCTACTTATTTGAAGCCTTTTAATTAGTATGATGAGATCTGGAATCTATATTCACAAAATAAATAATAATATTTTTGATAAGTTAAATCCAATCAAAGTAAAGGCATCATGTTCATTGCCTGAATCAGGATAGGATTCATGAATCACGTGGATAATGAATATTTTGTAGGATTCATAAACCCTAGAACATTGTATGACCACTTGACCCCTTAAAGGACCCGCAATCACATTATCTAGACATGGTCACATGATCCACACAATAGTCGAAAGATCATCTGATCGAGCCATCAGATCTCATGAAACCTCCAATGACAACCGTACATCCCTATGGTTGAAATCTTTATAAATTACCAAAATTTAGTTTGTGATTTATTTGCGAAATCACCTTGGAAAATATATTTTTATTGTAGTTCTTGTGGGAATGTCTCATTAATGGATCATATGATCAGTTCTTATGGGAGGGCCTTGCGAAAGGAACACATGACTGAGGTAGGGTACAGAAGTATAGAGATTCAAGTATCCAGGGAATGAACCATTCTCTATGATCCTATTTATAGGGAATTCCATGAAATTTAAAATGTCACCCATAATAACAAGTGTCGCCCAAGATATTAATTGGAGACAACACCAAAGCCTTAAGAGGAAATTTACTTTCCACATAACTGATCCCTTGTCATACAGATGTCACTCCTTAGGGTAGAATTTATTGAACCCTTCCAAATGAGCACCTAAAACACTAAAAATAAATAAATTCCTAAATATGGTTGTTATTTTACCTCCAAAAATAACGGATCAAAATGTGGTTAGAACTCATGGATTTCATAAGCTTCTAAGAGACACATGATCATGAGACCTTCAGAACGTCCTGATAATGATCCATTCACAATTCATAACTTATGGAAGATCCTATATATCCATTTTGAAAAGTCCTTATGCTCTTTTGAATGGATAAAAAACAGTTTTTAATCATGTAGTGGATGCCATATGATCACCCTAGTGTCCAGTGAATTTTCAATCAGCAGATACCTAAAAATTCATCCAAATATACATATAAAAATTGAGGCAAATATCCAAAACAAGGGATCCTATTATGGTCATAAGTATCATGTGATGTTCCCCATACTATTCATGAGACATAGTGATCATGTGGTTACATGTTCACCTCATAGTGTGAGAGCCCATCGGCATGTCACCCTCCCCACGTGAAGGGTATTGGACAATCCCAATTGGACTTTCACTCCCCGTCCAACTCTAAATAAAAATAGAATGGTTTTTCCATAAAAATGTTTTTTGCATCACCATAATACCCTTTATTGGTCATGTAAAACATAATTGATGGGGAGAATTATTTTCATCGACAACACTCAAGAAAACTCGCGAAACCCTATGATCTATTAAAATAAATAAGAAAATAAAAATAGGAAAATTTGAGAGAATATTGCGGTCATAAACTTAATGTGATGTGATTCATACAGACCATGAGACACCACAAGACCCTAGAAATATGTCAACATCACCACATGAGAGCCTGATGGAATGTTACCCTCACCAAGTGAAGGTATTCTGACATGTACAAGTGGTATTTTGCTCCCTCTTAAACTCCATAACTCTACAGAAGTGTTTTCCATTAAATGTTCATGCATCACCACAAGACCCTTTTTTGGTCACGTGACACATCAAATATGGGGAAATTTATTTTCTTCAACAGCACTCATCCATGATCCCAAGATCACAAATACTTTGAAAAATAAAAGAAGGAAATAAAATGGAGAATAGTGAGAGCTTCTTGTGATCATATATATCACCTAACACACCGATACGCCCAACAATACCATGAAAAAAACACTTTTGTCTGATGAACCAATCTCAAAAATTCCCCCTAGAAATCTATCTTCGTCTTGAAAAAGATCCTAGCCATGTCTCCTTAGATCACATGAAGGACCTTCAATAGGACCCCCGGTCTCACAAAGGCCCCTAGACATATCATCCTGACAATGCAAAAACCCCTCAATTTGCCCACATGAGTAGGAAATACCCATTAATTGGATATAATATGATTAATAGGAAATTGAAGTGATAGTATCAATATCACTGAAAATCATGTGATGCCCCCAAAATGACCTGGAACATGATCATAGAGAAATTATCACATCAAATCCCTCTAGCAACTCTAGCCTAGATTTATGTGATACACACTGTGAAAAGTGGTGAATAATCAAGGTGTTTAGTTCTATAAATCCCCCACCCCAGCATGAAAACATTCATCCTTAGATCCCCACACTGTCACACCAAGGAATCAGAGTGGATTTTATGGAGTGTCTGAACTCACAATCAGAAGGGTATTCTGTGAGTTAAAATCCATTGAACAACCTAACGATCGTGTGACAAGTATTGTCTTTTTGTGTAATCACTCATAGATCATGAGAAGGACTTATAGAGAACTATGTGAAGAAAATAACACATACATGATCAGTCAAGAAAGACATAAACAAGCTAAAATAAAACAAATATAAAAAATATACAATAAAAGTCTGGAACAATGTCTAAAAAGACGGAAGACATATACGAAGAACATATGTACCGATCCTCATGTGCTTCACAAGAACCATCCATGTCATGAAACAATACCAATACATGTCACCTAGATCACACAAAGATACTTTGGTATACCGTTGGGATCATGTAAATCCCCAGGATATGTCAGAGCAAGTCACATCCCCCCAACTAAGAATTCCACCCAAGTCTTGTTAAACCCTCCAGGCTCACCATCCATTCCGTGTGATATCCTCTAGACATGTCTCCAAAGTCATATGGAGGAACTAGTTCATGTTAGATAAATCTCACAATGGAATCACGACATGTCAACTAGATCTCATGAAGTCCTCCAGACAAGTCGATCAGATCTCATGATGTCCTCCAAACAAGCTAGCTAGATCTTGTGACATCCTCTGAACATGTCACTTGTCTTTCGTGATGACACTCAGATGAGTCTTTCAAGACATTAAGTAACCTCTATACATGTCACACTGACACTCACGGTATCCTTTAAACATTTTATCTAACCTTAGTGATGACACCAAGTAAAGTCATATTCATCATGTGATGCCCTACAAGCATGTCAGTCGAGATCATGCCAGGGACTCCGTGATCATCCAACAGAGTCTTCTGATAACCTATTGAAATGTCATCCTTGGTCATGCGATAACCTAAAAACATAAAATACATATTATGTGACATCCCTTGTACAAGTTAAATAGATATTCTAATTGTATTTGTACATGTTAGGCAGATATCCTCCAACACATCAAGTAGAAAATCATGGCATGTCATGAAGAAAATCAACACATGTTAGGCATATAAGAAAGAAAGGTCAAGCGGGCATCCTAGGACTTTATAACATTATCCAACCTTAGGGTGTAAGTCCCAGTCTATTGAACTGTGATAAATATAATACCTTCTATAACCACGATACATATGATGCTTCTCTAAGTCCCGATATCCATATTAAACATCCAAAGGGATGTCCCAGTACATAAGTCATGCATCCAAAACAAGCGAGACAATTAATTTTTCATCCCCTGTTTCCCAAACCGAGCATAGATAATATAGGATTAGGGATTTTCAATGATTATATTATTCATAGTGGGAAAGCTCATTGTGTAACACATGAATCAACTGAAATATGATAACTCTAATTCATGTTATAATTAGGATATGTAGGACTCCTTTACAATGATTATGCTCAAATATACACTTACCTCAATGTAATTCCTCCAATGTATCTGATATTTAAACCCTATAGACCCAATTGTTCCCATGGGATGATTATTCTTGCTCATCTATTAGCAGACTGAGTGATCAAATGAACTATAGTTAATCTAATTTATCCCATAACCATGATGTGCAGGATGCCTTTCCAAGGCCCAATCTCCATATTAGGAACTTAAAGGGTTGTCTCAACAAATGAGTCCCACATCCATATTTAGTGAGACTAATTAATATTTATCCCTTATTTCTCACAACGAGCAAAGAACATGTGGTCTTAAATAGCATCAATGCTCACATCGTTCGCATCATGAGTTTCTAACACCCAAGAAACCCCATCATGTAATCATTGAATCATAAATAACTATGAGAAATCTAATTCCGGTCATAACTAAGATACATAGTATGAATTATTAAGGCTCAAACTCAAATAAACAACCATTTTAGTGTAAATTTTCACTATTTCCCTGATATTTCAACCATCGTGATCCAATCTCTCCTATTGGCTGATCATTCTCCCTCATCAGGATGCCTCATTCTCCCTCATATATTTTCTTTCCCTATAATATCAAACTATATTGGTTTAATGAACTATATGGGTTTTGAATCTTGTTATAATTAAGGATATGTCAAATTCCTCATAATAACACAATCTCATTCTCGATATATTAAAAGCCCCCTAAGTGGTAGTAAATTCTAAAGCACCCAAGTATACAGATCCAACATATAAGCATCAAACCATAGGTGTAAATGGATAAAGAACCTCATATTCATAAATACGAATTCACTAAAAGATCCCCTTCATATATAAAGGAGAATTCACATGTGGTCATTTTGTGGGAGGAATTGATTCTGTGTCCATAATTAAAATAGGTTTAACAAATGATTAACTTTTTAGGGTATATAGTCCCATATTATGAATAGGGATAAATTATGAAACATATATTAAATCTATTAAAGTTAGCATATTAGGAAAAAAATCACCCCAAAATGGTGTGATGAGCCCAACCTCCCACCCTCTCGACCAAAGTGATTTCCCAAGCGTCTATGTGTCTGAAAACCCATATAACTGCATGCCTTCATAACATAGGTCCATAACTAGTTATGGATGCAAGATCCATTGGGATTTTCTATAAAATATTAACAAATGGTGATCCCAAAACGGGTGATTATTCATAACATTAAACCCCCCATAATCAAACCACAGGAAAAATCCATCCACATATTTATGAAGAAACAGTGATGTAATAAATACGATAATGAGTATACATGATCAAAATCATTTTCCACTATATAATAAGGTTTTAATAAGTTATATGAATAATTTTATAATACTTTAATAAATCCTCCAGAACCTATATTATATTTTAGGTTTTCAAAATAAATTTTTCATTAACATTGATTGCTTCTCCATTACCAAGGGTGTTATTTTATTGAGTTCAGTTATTACCATTATAAAATATTTAATGACACCACTATTTGGTAGAAAACATGGTAAGAAAACATTGTAAGGTTTTTGGTTTTGACTATTTTATTATATATAGTTCAGAACCTATGTTTAGACATTTATAAAGAACTCCACTATCTTTTTCAATAAATACCCACCCAACCTCCCACTAACCTTCACTCAAACCCCATTAATCATGAATTTACTCTTCCAATACCTCTATAAATCCCCCCAAATGTTTTTAAAATCACTTAATAATTTCATCCCAAGATTTTATAAGTGCCCTCTCAAGGAAAGGTATCCCTTCATCATCATCTTTATTTAAGCACATTATTTGTATTATAGATTGTAATTACAAGCCTTCATGAGGGAATATGTGTTTAAATATCCCTATTTCTTTACTTATTATTCAAAACTAATTTTAGAACTCATTTTACTCTCATTAAACCCTTCCATGAATATTTATGTACACTTGTATTTCTAGAGAAATTATCCTTCACTTTTACATGCTAATCTTCTGTATAGTGAATACCCAATTCCATTTACACCCAAATGTGTTAATATAGATTTACTGATACTTCATTGATTGGTAAATTCCGTATATGTAACCCACACTCCTTAATCATGGTATTTAAAGTGACGAAATATATTCTTATGTTGTATGGTCTATGTGGCACACAAAATACATGTAAAATGATATTAAAGTGATTGGTGGACAGAAAATTATATATCCCTCCAATAAATTGGGGAATGTTTTTAACTCATAATATTCTATGTATGTTGAATAGGAGGTTATCCCAATAATTATATGTTATGATGTCTTAGCTATTAGCCTTACCTTATGTTTATGATTTCCGGTTTTATGTTATTGTGACATTCATCATTTTTATTTGATGTTTTCATATTATATCATGATTTGATTCCCATGATTATAATACTCACCTTTCTGTGACACCATGTTATTCCTATTGACTCACATTTACTACATTATCTTAAGGTATTCTTTGATTATTCCCTTGTCAGTAATTATAGATCACCTCATTATTATGTACATCCCCAGGTTCTCATGTGTAGTTTTAGAAGCGCGATGGAATTTTAGGATCATGTTAAGGAGTTTTAAATAATTTCATTGTATCCCTAATCATGTTATTGTTCTATGTACATAATTCCCCAAACACACTAAGCCTCATGATCTTCCTGGGTTTTATATAGAATATATTTATTTCAAAAATTATGAATTGAAGTGCATTAAAAATATGTGTTGTAATATATAATTATAGAGAATGTTTCACTAATCATTTGGTTTTCTTAATGGTGAGTGATTTATTTTATCTTTATTAGTATTTATAATATTATCCTTCCATGTAGCTATCTTGGGAAATATTTTCCTATTCTCAATTATTCCCATAGATATATACATTTTCTTCCTTTGATAGATAGTTTATTTTTTATATTAGTATTCCCCACCAATGACATATTCGTTATTTTCAAATGATTAATATAGATCTTTATAGAGGAATATTCTTAGAAAAAATTTATCATACTCTAAGATCATTTTGGGTTTAGTTTATGTATTTAGAAAATTTGAGCCATTTCTTTATCAATAAGTGTGGTTTTGTGATGAAAGACACACATTTAGATTAACGAAGTCTTATATACATCATTAATTTTCATGAAAATATTTTAACTTTTATTTCATTTTATATTGCTCATGTTTCAATTTATTTTAATTAGTCAATTTTGATCTCCATTACTTCTGATTTAAGATAATTTGAGATAATAATTTTTGTTCTATTGAATTTAAATATTTTTATTTTTAGATCTACAAACTCAACCTCATATGTTTTACTCTATTATTCAATACACTTCATTGTATCAATGTGTTTAACCATTAACCAACTTGAATAAACCTTAGAATTTGATAACTTTTCCTTGGATTTCTCCAAGCATAATTTTATCTTGGGGATAATATATTTTTAATATAAATATTTTTCCTTGATGATTTTTTAGGTCTTTGTCACAACCACATTATCAATTTTAATTTCATACAAAAAAACCATAGTGACCTCTAGAGCATTCTCATGTTATTATTTTAATATATAAAGATCACGTTTTTTCACTTCCATTTTATTCTCAACACTCTTGATCATGTATTTCATTATAAAATCATATGTTTCTATTTCAGTCTTACATATTTTCAACTCATATTTGAACACTTCAATCTCATCCCTCATTGCATCCATTTTCATAGTGAATCAGTTTAGAATCATTATTTACTCGATAAATTTTTGTTCTAGTATATCAAAATATATTTTGAAATTTATATTTTATTCTATAAAACTCTTCCAATATTAATTTATAATTTTATAAATAGTCATGACAAATTTATTTGGGAGTCCCTTCAAGAATGGATCTATTTTATTACATGAAACTTTTTATGAGATCATAAGGATAGTATTATCATAACTTTTATTTCAATTTTCTTGAGTGCATTCACCACATGTGATATCAATGTAAAATTATACATGATGATTTAATTAATTGTGATTGGTAAATTAGCTATCATACTTATCTTTACTACATAGTTTATTATTTTGATTAAATTTCATTTGAATAAATTCTTGTATGATATTTATCACTGCTCATGCGTGTTTCCTCTGATTGTTTTTCTTTGATGGAGAAATTTATAAATTTATTGATCAATTTCTTCTTATTATTTATCACAGATTTATAAAAATAAAATTTCCCTTATCAATTAAAGTAGTTTCATAATTCAACATAAATAGTTCATAAATTCTAGAATTCCTCTTTAAACTCAATTAATAGACAATAAATATATAAAATTCAAATAAAACAAACCATTAAGGATATTATTATAATTTTTTCAAGAGATGTTGTCAAATTATGGGAGAATATAGTCTTAAATGAATATAAATCTTACAGTATAAAATGAATCAATAATAACTCAATGATGCCAATGAAAATATTAAAAAGGAAGTTCAAGTTGTTACTTTGATAAATAATGAAATGGGAAAGAGAAAGTGAAATAAAAAAGTTTTACTTGTATTTGATACCAATTATATGTCATGTTATGTGTGAGTCGGCCAACAAGAGACGGTGAATCATTTCTTTTAGTCCTTTAAAAACTTTTTTCACATGTATTTTACCCATATCTAGTTTAGGTTTTAGTTGTTTAAGGGTTAATCACTGTCCTCTCATTATTATGAAATCCCTAGTCATATATGTGACAAAATAATGGGTAGTAGATAAAACAATCAATTTTGAAGGTTTTAAACACATTGAGTGTTAAATATTTCCTTGGTGAGGATTGTGTGATATTTTAATTATCACATAGTGTTCAAATTATCATGATAAGACCACTCAAGAGGTAGTATAGGAATGAACATCATTATAATTTTTTGTATCCCTCAAAACATTGACCTTGTGATTAAGGGAAATTTTTGAATACAAGATAAAACAATTCTTGGTAACCAATAGAGACATTAATGATGATAGAGTAGTTATAACTCTTTCTTTTCAATACCTTTATGATAAAATCTCTCTCATAAACAATCTAAGATTTAACGAGATCATTCTATTGAAAATAAAAAAGAAAAATAAGAGTTATCATATATATATATATATATATATATATTAGTTCATAAATTTCATATTAATGAATATTTAACCTATTTGATTCTTATTATTTTTATTATGTGTTTATTGAAATAAATAATAAGTACATTATCACACACTTATAAGGAATTATTTTTTAATGAATAATATGAAACTTGAAAGCATATTGTTGGCATCTCATTATTCCTCTTATAGTCAAGTGAAATATAATCTTTAGTGAATAAAAAAATTCCTTATGCCATTATTTTCTACCTCTTCTATGTTATTCAATAGACTCCAATAGTGTGGAATTATATCATACTCATAAAATATAAGGCTTCAATGAAAACATGTATTAATATATGTACCAAGAAAGAGAAACCCTTAGTTTTTTGTATTGTAAAGATTGACTTTGAGGCATTAAATACTTAACCAATCATATATAATTAACCTCTAAAAAATTATTCATCTCAATACAATTTTAGTTAAGGATTTCATAAGCATGTGATAGTAATCTTTAAAAAAATCAGCAAGCATAGTACATATCTGGTATTCTATCCCACTTCCTTTGTCCTTTGAGTGTATATTAAACTTAAATGGATCTCATAAGTTCCTACCTTTTTTCTAATACACTCTTTCATTCCCCTATATTCATGTATAATAATTTAGAATCTTGAAAACTATTAAATAAAATATATTCATAATAGTTGTTGTAACTACCAACTCTTCACCAAACAACACATACTATTTCAATTTTAAATGTGTTGCCCTAGATTCGGGATAGATATAGTATATCAAATATAAAATCTTTCATATTTATCATATTGAATTAATTCTATATTACATTGAAATATTAAAAAAAACTTCTCAAATAATTGATTAATTTTATCTAAAAAAATTTCCTCATTTTTTGTTCAAGAAATTACTAAATCAAAACATGTAATCAGTAATCTTCCATTTCATTATTACTAGACAACAAGTAATTATTCCCATAAACATTGATAAAATGATATAAATAGTGTGATTAATAACCCATTATAAAGTTAATTTCATTAAATTAAATTTATTATATAATAATCATAACCGAATCTGTTGTTTCTATTTCCAAACATACCCTAAAACAATTGACATGAAATTTCTCATGTTTTATTGTATTTTTTTCTGAACATAAAATTATAAGATCCATAACATTCTGCATATAGATCTAATATATTTTTATCTTTTTAAAAATATTTAATACATCATATAAAATATTTAAAATTTTCCTTTATGATATATTATCTTCTTAAGATGTGTTTCAATCTAATAGGATATTTGTTCTTTTTTTCCCTATGTGTTTTACTATAATAAACCAAGGTTTTATATAAATAATTATCCATCTAATATAACATGTGTCATATATAGTAATAAATTATAATATAAAATACATTCTAATATATAAATTTAATAAATTAAACTGATATAATAAAATTACAATAAATTTAAATCACAATACAACTAAATATAACAATTTAAGATGATAAAATAATTATATGTAATAAATAAAACATACTTGTATTTTGATTAAAACATATATGTTTTATTTTAATTAAAAAATATTTTTTATGATAATTAGTTTAAATAAAGTTTATTTTCATATAAAAATTTATAAAACATATGTTATTTGTCTATAAATTATAATACTGTTTAATAAAATCCAAATTATTTTTTTAAGGGTTGGAAATTTGATAGTGCCATAAAAATTATTATTTTTCCGTCAATAATTATTTTACATAAAAATTTAATTTCTCATATTTAAGAAAAATTTTTTGATAAATTTTTTTTTATTTTTTGAATCAGAATAATGAATTTTCTTTAGGTGGAATGTTATGTTTTTTTCAAAAAAAATAATTTTCGTGAATGCTAAAAATATTATTTTTTATTATGTTGATCATACTTATATTGAAGTTAATTTCTATCATCATTAGAAATTTAATTCAATAAATTAGATCTCATATTTTTAATTTGTTAACCAAAATTACTTATAGAGTTAAATTTAATTTTAAGACATAAAATTAATTTACCAAGGTAAAAATTAATCATCACAGTAATGGTTAAATTGAAGTGTTACATCCATGGTTAAAGTCACAAAATATCAAAAAATATCATTAAAATGGGTGGTTGAGTGGCTTAACAACCTTTCCATATCTTATCCATGAAGATTATTAATTTTGGATTCTCATTCCTTGAATAAGAGAATCCTTTTTATATTGAAAAATTAATATTTACCAGAATTTCATCCCTATGACCAAAAAAATAACTCTTCACTACCCTGATTCTCCTCACATACCAAGCCTCTTACCTTGACCAATGTGACATCCTGACCTGGGTTCCACTCAAAGGTTCCCTAAGCTGACGGGACACATGGCCTCAAGCACATGTCCCCGTATTCTTGAGTCTACTAACTAGCAGTGAGGGATTAGGGTGAGTCTATAGGGAGACTATTCACTCATGTTGTAGTCAAGAATAATTGATATAATAAATATATAATGTAGTAGAGGAATAAAAAATTAATAACTCATTGGAATAAGACATATAAAACTTAGAAACAATAATCAACTAAAAAAATAAACAATTTAATATAAGATAGATAATAATGCCATGTCTAGTATCTATAGAACTACAAAATAGGTATACATGGGAACATGCGATAAATGCTACTCAAAAGAACAAAAGACTAAAAACTATCTCGCATCTCAAGAATTGGCCAGATCATCTTCTACCAAGATCCATCCTAAGCATGGAAGAAAGTAAGATGTCCAAAGATGGAATCTTTCCCCTATCAACACCTAAATATATATAATATACTCAGGTACTATAGGTATCCCAAATAGGGTGTGAGATAAATCTTAGTATGCTATGACCATCGGATTCTATACCGTCCAGTCAGTGAATATAAACTGACATTGTGTAGGTATATATAAAAATGTAAAGCAATTCTATAATGATAACTAATACCTTCTTCTGCCTCAGCTAGAAATGTCTCTGAACATGTAATCACTAAATCAATTCATTTATGTTTAGTTTATGTAGATAAGTTTCAACTGTACTCTATAAAGTAAAGATGATGTAAGATGATCCAAGGTGTAACCAAGAAATCCTATAATCATAATCATTATGAAATAGGATATAAAGTGTAACCAAGGGAACCTTGAACTTAGGTGTCGAGCCAACTCATATTCTTAACAACCATCTTCGAAAGAGGTGTAACATCCCAAATCAGGTGCCACACATCGTTTCCCCGAGTCGGTTGGTCACATTAGATCAAGAGCACCTCCCATTATTCCAGAGGCTGCCAACAAGCCGTGAGGGTCAGGTGTCTATTATGGGTAGACTGTACCCAATTTATTAAATTATCTCAATAGTGGAAATTAATTATAATAACCAAATCAAATAACCAAATAACAAGAAAATACTAGTATCACATGATGAGTAAAACCTGAATATAGTAACCAAAATAAAACAGTAGATATGTATTTCTAAATACGTACCAAGTTTCAAATGAAAATCCCAAAATAAGACACTAACTACTCAAAGAAGTTCCCTCCACCAGGTCTAGTTCCCTCATCCTTTCTCCATCTGGACTCATCCATATAATATATGGGTCTTTCCCTTACTATGTCCTGTAACCAATAAATCTATTCAGGTATCGATCATGCATCCTGGGTAGGTTGTGATTACAAATCTATAGTCCACCACCAATGGAATCTAAAATAATATATATTCAATAAAAGTGTATAAATATTTACAAATAATAAAGCACAATGCATAACTAAATAGTTATCACATTTATTATTCTTTAAATTAACCACATACGCCCACGGGTTCCAGAGGACACCCAAGACTTCAATACCTTCTTTGGCCCATACCGGAGTCTCAACCACATCACAAAACCATGGATATCATTTACCATCTCATCCAATCATATCATAGGCACTTGGAACCATAGTCTAATGCCAACTCATGGGTGTAGAAGGTTATCTCTAATACCTCGTGGGTATTTGGATCTTCAACCCCTATAAAACACCTCAATGTCGATTGGTATTTGGAGCCTCATTCCTTGTCCCATACTCTTATCTCATATGGGTATTCAGACTATTAGTCACTGTACCACACCACAATTATCAATAAATTCATCACCATGGGATTCTTGTGCAACATACCATGTCCCACACATGTTTTAACAATCAATTCCTCGCTATTTTATTTTGATGTAGCATACTATATATCACACAAATTTATCAATCAATTCACAATATCACATAAATACCAATGTCACATATATACCATTAATCGTGGTTAAAAAAAATTAACCCTCTAATCACCATTTCATAAACATTAAGGTTTAACCAACCATCACATAATTCCAATTTTCAATTAATTCCTAAACACATTAATTGACCAATCACTTGTTTCATTAATTCATTAACCAATTAATTAATTCAGATCCACAATCACAATAATGCATTAATTAATTAAATAATAAATTAATCCAAATCCACATTCACTACACTCCCCTAATTAATTCATCTTTTTATAAATATAAATCCACATCCACAACAATCCATTAATTAATTCAACAATTTATCTATTCCATAATCATAAAAAAAATCCATTAATTAATTAAAAAATTAATTAATCCAATTCAATCCAATTTTATCAATCCCAATATCCCATTAATTAATTCAAAAATTAAATAATTAAATTTTATAATTGTATAATCACAAAAATTTCCATTAATTAATTCAAAAATTAATTATTCAAATTCTATCCAATTTTCTCAATCCCAATATCCTATTAATTAATTAAATAATTAAGTAATTAATTTCCAAAATTCAATTCCTCCAATTAACCTAAATCGCTAAGACATCAATTAAAAAATCAACTTAATTATCATTTCATTTTCCCAATATTGGATATTGAAATTCTCATAATTACTTACATATAATTAAATCAAGATGATGGGATTGTAATTTAAAAAACCTACCTCAGGTTTGATGATGAATGATCACCAATAGATATACCCAATTTGAAGTGGAACAACAGAAACCATGAAGAATAACATGATATACATTTGAATCCTAGATCCAAAAATGAGAGGAATTGGGTATATCTATTGGTGATCATTCATCATCAAACCTGAGGTAGATGGTATGGGATTATTTATCCGGGAGAGGTACATATCTTTATTAGGGGATTTTGAACATCAATAAATGAGGACATTATCCTTATTAATTCATCTTGGAACCTCCAAAAATGAGAGGAATTGGTTAGGGTTGAGTTGGGCTGAATTGGGGTGAAGTATATGGGGTTTATGATTTTAAAATCTAATTTTTTTAGTTTAATTAAAACTGTGTGCATGGTTTCTTAGGAAGGGGTGAACGATTTTCCAAACTATGTACCATAACTATGAACCTATTCTATAGGGGTGCACAATAACCCCTAATATGAAACATGGTCTGAAAAACAGTGTGCCAGTCATGCAATCCCTCCCTATCTAGGGTTTCAAGGTTTTCTAGGGCAGGAGACACAGTTTTGGAAAACTATGTGACAACCGTGCACTGCCTCTCCTATATCCATGTTTCTCTAATATTCAACCAAATGCACCCAAGATACAACCCAGACAAAAATTACTCAAAAAAATGAAAAATAGTAACTATATAGAAGATCAATACATCTCCAGAAAAATCCTGAATCTTAAAATATCCCCACCTTAAAATAGCTCATCCATGAGCTATACCCCCAAGTATCTCTAAGATCCTAAGCCAAAAATATAGAGACATTGATCCCTCATATCCTTTACTATCTCCTATGTTTTCTCCTAAACAAACCCATGATTCCATAATACATGAAGTAATGGCATGGGCTTCCCCCGCAACACTTTCTCACTGTAATATAACACACGTATTCGATGCTCCTCAAAGGATGCATCTGTCACAAGATTAGAATCATCCACATCGACCACATAAGAAGGTTTGGGATGATACCATTGAAGTTGACACATATGAAAAATTTCATGCATAGCACTGTACCTCTATGGAAGAGCCAATTGGTATGCTACTGGTCCGATCCTCTCCATAAGAAAAAACAACCCAACAAATATGGGAGCTAACTTACCTTGTCTATATATCTTGGAGTCAACCATTATAGGAGACATTCGAAGGAATATATGATCACCCTATGTAAAATCTATATGTCTTCAATGTCTATTGATGTATGAATTTTTTCTACTCTGAGACATATCCATATATTTTCAAATCAACTGGTCCTACGCTGACATTTACTACAATAGAATAAGTCCAAACAACTCTAACTCACTTGCCTTCATCCCGCATAGAGGTGATCATCATGGCCTACCATAAGGATCCTCATATAGTTCCAGATTCGTATTCACCTAATAACTATTGTTATTGGTGAACTCCACTAAATCCCGGTGCTTCCCCCAATACCCACTGATGTCTATGATACACTACCACAACATATCCTCGAGCACGTGTATACTATATTCCAACCGCCCATCTATATTTGGGTGTAATTTCATACTCAATAAAACCTAGGTATCAGGTGCCTTCTACAATCTATCCTAGAATAATGAATTAAAACAAGAGCCACAGTTAGAAACTATATTACATGGCACTCAATGCATGTGGACTATCTCCTGAAAGTATAAGTCTCTGAACTGCTCCACTGATAATGTATCATGTATATGAAATACATTTACTACCATTTATAGTTGGTCCATAACCACCCTAATAGTTTTATTCTTCCAAGGATTACTTGGGAGACCCACCAAAAAATCTATGGTAACCTTACACCACTTCCATTCTATAAGGGGAAATGACTGTAATAAACCTCAAAGTCATTGATTATAGGCCTTGAAATATTGATAGGTGTAGCATCATGTCACAAACCTTACTATCCCTATTTTCATTCCCAACCACAAAAACTTTCATTGTAGGTAATTCTAAATTTTGGTCACACATGGATTCACTTCCCACTTCAAGGCATAAAATGCATGGATTAGATTCTCTCACATTCTCATTGAAACAACAGCTTATTATTGACATAGATGATCTCATCCTCATCTACTCTAAATTCGGAAGGTGACTCCCCACTTTCAAAGATTTACCTCAAGGCCAAAAATTTCAGATCCCCATACTACTGATCCCTGATCCATCAGAAAAGTGTTGTCTCTACTAAAACCCATATAAGTGTCATCTTCTCTAATCTCTTCTAAACCACAACATTCATCTCATCCAAAAATTCCATAATCCTCCACTCAGCACTAGAATCCTGAACTAACTGAGTCATATTTTTCCTGCTCAAACCATCAACAACATTTTTCCCTTCCCACTTGTATATACTAAATCAAAGTCGAGTGACTTCATATAGTCATCCCATATCCAATTTTTAAAATTCAAATATTTCTATAAAAATATATAATTCAATATCATGGGATGAGTATATACAGTAAATATTTTGACCAACAGATAAATTCTCCAACACTTCAAAGCATAAACCATTACTGCCAACTCGAGTTCATATGTAGGGTAGTTCATTTCATGTGGCCTAAAGTGTTGAGGATCTTACACCAAAAATCGATCTTTCTACATCAAAACTTCTCCAATACCTATACAATAAATTCCAAAAAACACCATATACTCATCACATATCTTGTTTAGGATCAATATTTGTACCATTTTCAAACAATTATTCAACTCCTGGATGGAATTATCATGTGATTCCAACCATTAAAATTTTATCTACTTCTTGTTTAAGCATGACAGAGGTGATTCCAGTAGATAAAATTCTTGGATGAATCCATGATAATAGCCTACCAATCTTGAAAATCTATGGATATCAAAAACATTATTGGGAAACTCCCAAGTAATAACTGAATTCACCTTCTCTAGATCCACTAATACACAGTCCATTGAGATGATGTGACCCAATAAGTGTACATGATCAATCCAAAAATTATACTTAGATTTGTTGGCATATATCTGATGCTCTCTTAGTGTACTTAGGACAATTTCAAGATGGTGGGCATGATTTTTATAAGTCATAGAGTACACCAATATTTCATCCATAATACTACCAAAAACTAATCCAGGTATGTATGGAAAATTTTGTTCATGAAGACCACAAACAGTACTGGTGCATTCATCAACCCAAATGACTTTACAGTGAACTAATAAAGGCCATACCTTCTCTTTAATTTAGTCCTCAATATATCAGAAGGCCTAACTCTAAACTGGTGTAACCATGATCTCATTTGGTGAAAAAACAATTATACCCTAACTAGTCAAAAATATCATCGATGTGTGGAATAGTATACCTATTTTTTACATTAATCAAGTTCAAGTTTCAGTAATCAACAATGAAGTGAATGGTCCCATCATCCATCTTTGAAAACAAGACTGGAGAACTCCAACGAGACATACTCATATGGATAAATCCCTTATCCTCCAACTCTCCCATCTATGTCTTGTTCTTTTCAAGATCTATTGGTTTCATTTAATATAGTGGAATAGTGTTGGTAAAAAATCCATCAAGGTAACATTGCAGCATGTTTGGGTTGATTGTGTTTGTTGACAAAGCAGGTTTCTATATAGAATTGTCGATCTCTAGAGAAGTTGTTGACAATCCATGTTGACGAAGAACGATGAAAAAGGAACGAACAATCTAGAGACCGTAAAAAAAGATCAGTACAATCCATGTTGGTGAGCATTGATAAAAGTGGATATCCTTAAAGATCTTATTTTAATATGGAAAAGACATGAGTTTCACGAAGATAGGCTTCATGTATGGAATTTCACGAATACAAGAATAATGTTTACGGTGTTCTTCGCGATTACGTCAAGCTTCGTGAACGGAAGAGGATGAAGTGCATCACAGTGGTGAAGGGATTTGCGAGGGATCTTTGCGGAGAAGGAGTGAAGGGATTGACGGTGATGCTCTGCGATTACGTCAAGCTCCGCGATCAGAAAATTTTCGTCATGCTTCATGAGATTGAGAGATTTTTGGAAGAAAATTCGGAGCTTCGCGATTTGTGATGAAGTGGTGTTGACATCACACGGAAGGATCGAGTGTCGGTTGAATCACCTATAAATAGAGGTCAAACCCCTTGAGAGAAGTAGAGATTTTTTGAAGAAAATATTTTTCTCTCGGTTCATGAAGGTGGTTCGCAAAGGTAGTGTTCTTCACGAAAGAGAGGTGCTTCGCGGCGGCTAATCTAGCTCCGCGAAGGAATTGTGCATCACGAGGCCGCGTGCTCTAATGAGTGTGCTTTGTAAAGAGTCAGGAGTTTCACGATGACCTAAGCTTTACAAAGGCTTGAGCTTCGCAAAAAGGCCGGAGCTTTACGAAGGATTGTTTGAGCTTCATGAAATTGGGAGCCTAGCGAAGTAGGGTGATTTGCGAAGGTATTTCCAAAGGAATTTACTAGTGTTTTAGAGGCAAAGGGGTATTCATCAGTGGATGAAATTTGGGCTTCAACAGAGAATCTATCAACAGTTGAGGATGCATGCATTCATGCAAGTGAAGAGACCTATAGTTCTATAAATTGAGAGTGGATCCCTTCCAAGTACATTGAGCAAAGGAAGAGGAAAAATGTAATCCTTTCTACCGGCAATGAGCCAATGAAAGAGAAACAGGGAGTGACCCTTGGGAAAGTAGTGAGATGACCCTAAACATTGTAAAGGCAGTGAGCCTGGGAATAGAAGTGATCTATCCCAAACCATGTAAATTTAGTGGATTTGGTACATCGGCACATCGCCAGTGTATGCTCCTTGGATGTAGCCCAGTGAGGGTGAACCAAGTAGAAATCATTGTGTCCTATGCATGATTTAGTTTTTGTTTATACTTTGCTGGAGGAAGGAGAGAGAAGAGAGTCTTGATTAACAGTGAGACAAGATCAATAGGGGTAGTTGTTTTAATCTGTCATACCCTGATTCACCCCCCCCCCCACTATCAGGGTATCGAACCTAGTGGACCTAAAAAATAGAAACTGGAACATCCCCTGGTATGAGATCAATTATAAATTTCACATCTCTCCCAAGTGGAAGCCCTGAGAAGTATTCAGAAAAAACATCCTAAAATTTGTCTACTACAGTTAAAAATATATCTTTCTTTACACCTTGATCATTGAGAAACAGACTAGAAACATGGGTGGTGAGCTCCACAAGTTGTTGATGAACTGGCCCGAAACCCCCTACCTGGATATCCCACTCTCCATGGTGGATAAATATTTCGCCCTCAAGATATGTAAAAATCACTTTCCTGTGGTAACAATCAAAGTGGTATTTGTTTGATACTAACTAATCTATACCCATAATTAGGTCAAATCCTGACATATCAAGGATGTAAAAATCTCATAGAAAATGATACTCCGCAACCTCGAAGTAACACCCCTTTCATAGGTATATGTCCATCAATTGTACTCCCAAAGGTGAATCTATCTTTAACACCCCACTCACAAAATCCACTTCTAGACTCAACCCATTCATGAGAAATATAGATATGAAAGAATGAGAGTAATTGGAATCAAATAAGGCACTAGAAAGAATAGAATCTATAAGAATGGAACCTATAACTATGGACTGTCCAATCTCTCTATCTACCAATGTAGGATAAAATACATGAAACTGTTCTACCCCTCTTCCATGTGACGTAGTCTGAGTCCACTGAGATGCACTACTCTGCTGATACATGCTCTCTATCCAATAAGCACCATTCCCATTGACTCTACCACTATGGATAGTATAACTCTAGTATTCATAAAAATATAGCAGAGAAGATCCCCATCCTACACTCTAATTCGTTCTAGTTATCCCATCATTACCTATTTTTCCTAGGTTCCTGCATAACATTTGTAGATATCCCATCCTACTGTAAGATTTTCACTCTACTGGTGGTCGGGTATAGTGTCTACAATAGTGGCCTAGTCAACCACACATGTGGAAAATAACTTGGGTAACATCATGTTTAACTGATCCTTCCCCCCATACACTCTTCTTTACCAATATCTAGTTAACATTCTCAAAATGACGCTTCCAACCCTTAGAAGACGCACATCCTGATTTCCAAGAAGAAACCACATATCCTTCACTATAATCCTCTTTCAAGTTCCCCTCATCTATTTGAGACTGATCCACCACCTAAGAAAACATAATTAATTGAAATTTGTTTACCAAGGACTTAATGTCACATTTAATCACATCCTAGAAATGCCTTGTCATAGTTGTTTCATCATTTAACAAGGCTGGAGAAAAGAATTGTAGGTTTGTAAAGCAACCAGCATAGCCCATCATGGACATAAATCCCTATGTCAGCCACATGAAATCCTCTTCTCTCTCTTTTCTCAGCATCTCTGGATAAAATTTCCTGAGAAACTTCACCAAAAATTCCTTTCAAACTATCCTACCATTTTATCATGTCTAGTCATGGACATCCCACCAGTAATTCATTGATCCTCTCAATATGTAAGCATCCAACCTAACACTCCTCTCAGTATGATTCTTTAAATGGTCAAGTATAGTCTGAATGGACTCAATCTAGAGCTGATCTACCTCTATTCCACCCTCTCTAGTGAAAATCATAGGGTGTTGTAACTGAAACACCCACATCCAGTCAAACATACTCCTCACAACATTATCAGGGTCTCTCTCCATAAACATCATGAATTGAGAAATGTTCTTTTAGAACTTATCTCGTTCTTCCCCCAGCACTATCGGTGAATTTGTCTCCACTACTAGTGGACTATATCCATCCATGTCCTCCTATCATTATCTCAAAAAAAATCACCATGAAGGAATATCTCTGTAATTCCAAACACACTTCTCCGAAAACATAACAATACAATAACACATTTAACAATAAGGGTTCACAATTTCCATAACATGTCATTTCCCCAAACCCTACCCCATGATAAAAACCGAGGTTTTATCACTACCCATAACCATCCAACATATAGGACATGGTTAAAAAAGGGTAAAATAATACTCATTAATCAAGTTTCTCATTATACATACTTTTTTACCATATTTCACAATTTTTAAAATTTCCAATTTTAGATTATCACCTTTTTCATTTCAATTTCATAATAAATGAAAAAATTTCAATTTCAATAACTTAACTATAATCTATTTTCCCGTGCATTATAAAAATGATGCATGTCACAAATAATATTGAGTTCCTAGAATGATTCTTGGATAATCAACTCTCGTTCCATTCTGGGCCACGATTCAAATATTAGAAAATCTCAAAAATAATAACCACATAACACAATAATTTCATTACGCACGGTGAAATATCATCAACTATATCAACATGTATTAATAAAAACAATTCCCACCCTTAGTACATGGATTTTACCCCTGTACATGGGTTAGGTACTCCCATGCATGAGCTCTTAATCAAGTCCTGACTCATCATATTCTATAGACTACCTTTCCAAAATAGTAATTTAAAAGAAGTAAAAACCACAATTTATACCACTGTGTAATTTCCCAACCCAAGTGCCTAACCATTTCCCAAAGCCGATCGGTCACATGACCTTCTGTGTGCCTCCCTATATGCCAGAGGTTACCGACTAGCAGTAAGGGTCTAATGTCAATCATGAGGAGACTATACAATCATTATCAAAGTATCTCAACAGAATAAATAAATAAGAATAACCAAATTATATAACCAAAATACCATAAAAAATTAGTATCAAATGATGACTAAAATATAAATACAATAAAAAAACCAAAATAGTAGATATGTAATGCCAACTACAAGCCAAGTGTAAAATACAAAACCCAAAATCAACACACTAAAAACTCTAAGAGTGTACCAACACCAGGTCTGGTTCCCTCATCCATGACCTATCATGACTCATCCATCTACCCTATGGATCTTTATTATATCCTATCATGCAACCATGAAATCTATTCAATTACCAATCAGGCAGCCTGAATAGGGTGTGAGTATAACTCATTATCTCATCACCAACAACATCTAAAACAATATGTAGTCAATGATAGAGTATGAAGTTGTATAAATAATAAATCACAATGCATAAGTAAAAAAGATAACACATTTTTTATTATTAAAATTAACCACATACACTCTTCGGTTCCTGAGGAAACCCAATCCCCCAATACCTTCTTCAGCTCGTGTCAGAGTCGGAACCACATCATAATACCATGGTTACAATTTATCATCTATTTAAATTATATAAAAAAACATGGAACTATAGACCAATTCCAACTCGTGGGTGTAGAACATCATGTCTAGAACCCCATGTGTATTTGGATCCTTAGTCTCTATCCCACACCTAAATGTCACATGGGTATTTAGAGATCAGTTCCTATCCCATAATCATATCACATATAGGCATTTGTAGCATCCTTCCCTATCCCACACCTCATTTGTCAATTAATTTATCACTATGGTATTTTGATGAACTAGGCCACATCCACACAATAATTTATCAGTCAATTCTTAAATATGGTCTTTTAATGCATTAGACCATGTCCCACACATGATTATCAATCAATTAAAAATATCACATATATCCCATCAATTAAGGTTAATCAACATTAACCCTCTTATCACCATTTCATAAACATCAAGGTTTAACAAACCATATCATAATTTCAGTTTTCAATTAACTCTTTAAAACATTAATTGACCAATCAAACTGTTAATTAATTCATTAACCAATTAATTAATTAAATTAAACAATCACATAAATCCATTAATTAAATTAAAAATTAATTAATATAATTCCATATTCACAAAACACCCTTAATTAATTCGAAAATTAATTAATCAAAATACACATTCACAATAATAAATTAATTAATTCAAAAACTAATTAACCCAATTTTAAAACTTCATAATCACAATAGAATTCATTAATTAATTCACAAATTAATTAATATAATTTAATCTAGTTTTTTAAATCCCAATATCCCATTAATTAATTCATTAATTAATTAATAAAATTAAATAATTTCATAATCACAAAAAATTACATTATTTAATTAAAAAATTAATTAATCTAATTCAATACAATTTTCTCAATCCCAAAATCCCATTAATTAATTCAATAATTAAGTAATTCATTTTCACCATTCAATTTCCCCAATTAACCTAAATAGTTAACCCATGTAAATAAAAATAAATCAATTTAATTATCAATGAAATTTCCCAATCATGGAAATTGAAATTATCACAATTACATACATGAAATTAAATCTTGATTATGGTATTGGAATTTGGACCCCCAACCACAATTTTAATGATGAACAGTCACCAATGGATATGCCCAATTTGAAGTAGAGCAACCAAAACCATGAAAAAGACCGCAATCTAGATTTGAAATCTAGATCCAAGATTCGAAGAATGAGATCTATCTAAACCTATATCTAGATCCAAAATTAACATTTTAAAATGACCTTTCAAAGAATAAAATAACAATGGGATAGTGGGAGGAAACTATACGGAATGAGATTCTCTTATTGGGAGAGGTGTGGATCTTCAATATATGATTTGAATCATCATTAATGAGTTCATAGAGACTTATGAATTCATATGTGAACTTCCAAAAAATAGAAGAATAGTTTAGGGATGAGTTTCGTCAAATTGGGGTGAACTTAGAGGTGTTTTTTATTTTAAAATATAATTATTAGGTAAATTAAAACTGTGTGCATAGTTTCCTGGGTAGGGGCACACGGTTTTCCGAACCATGATCCTTAATTGTGCCCCTCTACTAGGGGGGTTCATGGTTTCTCCTAAAATGGAGAAAATTTTGACAAATAATTCACCAGCTATCTAATCCTTCCCATTCCATGGTTACATAGTTTTATGGGGCAGGGCGTGTGGTTTGGGAAAACTATGTGCCATCTGTGCACTACCTCTCCTCCTTCCAATTTTCTCTAATTTTCACCCAAATACACCCAGATACAAACCAAAAAAAATCAAAAAAATGAAAAAGTTTACCTATAAAAAATCTTGACACATATTTATAAATGGATGAGATCTTACAATAGGGGTCTAATTGTAATCAAAGAGGAAATTCCCAAGGCATTCTAGTGTAACAAAATTTAACTAAGTCCAAGGATCCCATCCAAGGTAATCACAGGCTAAGCATGATTGGGACCAATGGGCGGAATCCATGGATCCATTTTTTTGAAAGAGTCAAGTTGGATCCGTGGATTGTATCCAAGGAATCCTAATATTTATGAAACAGTGACAGATACTTTAGAATCATTCTTTTAATCCGCTAATATACATGAACCATGTAACCTTGTTGGTGTCTTCCTTGAAAACCAGATCCTTGAATTGTAATTTCATTCTATTAGTGATCAAGTAACTCCCTCCATTATTCATGGTTAGCTCAAGTCTGACTGATCCTGTAAATATAAAAAGGTCCATATGCAAAATTTACCTTATACATAATTCGTTATTTAATTTTGACCTTGTAATACTCATGCTATTTGATAATTCAAACGGTTCCTTACATTTTATACGAAATAAAATGGATATATATAACATTAAACCATGTATAATATTCATTCCATATTTAGTTATTTGGTTCAACCCTTTACCTTTTATAATCATGATAGGGAAGTCTATAGACATGCAACCAATTACCATTCAGATACATTTAACTAGGCCAAGTGATACACATAATATACTTTCCATTTCAAATTGATTTTCATTTATTATATTTGAAACAAAACCCTTATAAGGTTCTAGTTATACTATAATTTTATATAAATTAATAGTTCATTAATTTAATTAAAACTCTAACCTTTTTTAAGTCCAAAACATATCACATCCCAATGGTGCTGTAGATAGTCATAAAAACCCACTAAAGGAATAAACAAGGAAACAACCAAGTTATGGTGGAATTAACTGAGGTCATTATCTTCGATGATGAAATGATCATGAATACAAGGGTCTATAGAATATTAGAAAAATGATTATAATTAAGTCATATGAATTTTATAGGCATCACTTGTTGAAATTGGTGTAAGCATAATGATGATTGATTATAAAATGGTGATACTTTAAGGGATGGGTCATAGACCATGTACCTAAAACCTATTTCACTCTCCTCATCCAATATATGCCCTTAGTTTTTCTTGGATTAGAATAAACTGTAAGAACATATCAACACCCAAAAATATGGCACATGATCTCACACCAAAATTGTAAGAACCCAGTTTTTTCAATCGAGTGTGGATCCTTTAAATTTTTGTCTAATTTTATTTTATGGACCTAAAATGGTGACAAATGAGTTAGTGATGGTTTTGTAGTTGTTATAAGCCTGTTAAGATCATTGAACCCCATCTAGATGAAGTTTTTTCCAATCTCATGGTTAGAGGAAATTATGTGAGGCAAGCCACATAGTTAGATTTAACCATGCATGGATAGGTAGTGGTCTAGAGTAAGGCACACAGTTTGACCAAACTTTGTGATTTAGGCCGCACAACCATGTGAAAATATATATATAAATTGCAGAATCATTTTACATTATTGGTGCATGGTTTTCCTAAACATGTGGCCTAACTGTGTGGTTTCCCCCTTCCTATAGCTACTCATTCACAGTTTGCACAGGATTTTATCAAAATGTGCAGCCAAACAATGTAAAGACTAAAATTTAGTGAATTTATGTTTTTACCCTTAAAAGTATAATTAAATTAAACACTCCTTTCTTATTTTTCTCCATTGGGAATCCCCTCAAAATTCCCCTCTTTTGTATCCAAATTAAATATATTCTAGGAATCGACCTCGAGCATCAGTCTAGAGTTGGATCAAAGCACTTTTTGTCTCGTTGGATCTTCACCAGTATGTTCTTAAATCATTTTTAATATTTCATCAATCCTCTTCCAATAAATTAAACTATTTAGATTCAGGCTCATTTTCCCCAATTTTAGTGTATTGATCCATACATCAGATATCTTCCAATCTATGCTAAATTAGAGGCTGATAATGGATGAAGAGAGTCGTAAGAGGAAGAAGTAGGTTGTCTATAACTCACTCCTCAAGTTCCGTCATTTTGTAAATTGTCATAAGGTAACTCCAATTTTATCAAGCATCATATGTCAAATTTATATGCATTGATTATAATTTTTATAACCATAATACTCTCATTAAATATTTTATACATCATTGGTAGTTACATCCACAATAGAGACTACCCCAAGTTGGGTGTTATTCATAGTTGGGTTTTTAATGCTTTGACATGTGTGTGTGTGCCACCGTTTATGTGTAACTTGGATTGAGCATACTAATGGTTAGCCTCCATGTCTAAATTACTACTAAAATGATAATGGTTGTCCTTGGTATTATCACTTGACCCAGATAAGGCAATTTCTTGAAATTTATTAAACAATTGTAAATTGAATGGAAAGTATATTGTATATATATGACATGGTTTAATGAATTGTAATCCAAAAAATTAGTTTCACGTCTATATCACCCATTTCTATGTCTAATGGAAGGTACCAGAGTAAACCCCATTTAATTATTATTACTTAAATGGTTTTACTAAATGGTTACATGCTCAATTTGCCTTGTCACACTAATGAAAGGTAATGGATTAAACCTTATGATATATTAAATGTATTGAGTAATAAATGTACCAATTAATTAGATGAATTAAATTTAAGGTTCCTAATTATACATATGGACATTGAAATAGTTATAATATTTTTTATACTTTATTTAGATTCTGGATTCGTGAGGGAATGCCCTGAGAACTCGTGGACGACATTCTGATTTAAGGATGACAGTTTACTTGGTTGAGACCCACCTTGGAACCCAATCCTTCTCTATCAATGGATTCCCAATGTGACATTGTATTATCTAACCTTTACTACTATAGGATGCCTTAGATAAACTCCTTAGATCCATCATGGATTCTATAGACACGAGGTGACTTGGTTACATCTTTTGGCCTATCCATATCTTATCCCTTTTTACCTTGGATGTTCTCCTTGGACTCGGTTAGATCATACTAATATGGAATTACATGGATTAAGCTAATTGTATTACACTACTACACATAAACAAGGTCATAGTTACTAGTGATCTGGTGACCCTTAAGGTCTAGGTTGCCTTGGTTACTACCTTGGAACCTTTCATTATTATTATCAATACAAGTTGCCTTGTTATATCATGGAACCTTCACTATTATTATCATATTAGTTTTCCAGTGTTATCTATGCCTCACGTGACTTGAATACATTAACAGGAACCTAATAAATTAATGAACTAGTATATGGTCAAATACCAGTCAAGGTATGAAGCAATTACTTTGGTAATTATGTTACTACACTTTACTTTTATACATACATGCTTTCACATTTTCCCAATTTATATTACATGAATATAATGTTTTAGACACCATTGGTGGTGGTCTACTGAGATGTATCTGACAGCCTATCTAGGTTTCCATTGGAACCAAGGTAGACTAAATATGTGAAGGAGTTGATATAGGGTATTTTATCACTTTATACACTTGATTTCTTATTTCTTAGGGTGGATATCGTAGTGGATGATTAATCTGGAGCTCGAGATGCTTGGGATAGTTTTTGGATTCCTTTCTTCTACTTCTATACATAATGTTTTTTCACTTCATTATATCCATTTTTTCAGATTTCTAGGCACATAAATTTTATCATCATCATCTTTTGGGCATTGTATATTCAAATCAGTTACTTCAATTATTAATAATTTAGTCTTCTTCTACTGTGGTTTTTGTTTATTATTGCCTCTTCTCTTTACCTATGTTTTGTATTCATCATTTGTGCTCCACTTTGTTATTGAGAGAATTTCCTACCCACATAAACACATGAGTCCCTCACTACTATTCGAAAGACTTTGGCATTCAAGGATACGCGTTTGAGTATGTGTGGCCAACCGGGATTAGGGCACCTCTAAGTGGAATCCAAGTATGGGAAGTCACAAAGTAGTATTAGAGTTATTCTGTTATATATTTACAATTTGAATACAATATATTAGAGATTAGTAATGATTGTAACATGGTTATAATATGTGCTTGGGTGTTACAAAAACAATTTTGGGGTAAATTTTGAGTTTATTTAATTAAAATTATTATTTTACTTATGGATATTACAATTGATATCAACTCATCGTTGGGTGACTCACATGATATGTGGTGTAGTTAATTATTATTCTAATTGAAATTTTTATTTCATCCTTGGACTGATGATATTATAGAAAGGAGAATTGTTATATGCCTCATCATAGCCACCTATAATTTCCATGTCATGCATATTTCCAATCCATATAGGTGCATTCACTATTTTCATTTCTTGATTTACCTATGATTGTTAAGTGATGTGGTGGTAGTTATATTATTCTTATTCATTCTCGCAGATGTCATTGAGTGATTTCTAGTTTCAATTCATGACATTTTATGGCTCCTCGTGGATTGAAATTATTAATTCAATAATTCCTTCCATTATATTAAAAGAAAATCGGTGTCATTTTTATTGATAAGTTGTATAGGCCTCGATTCACTAGGAATGGAAATCTAGTTTAAATTAACATTGATATATCTTATAAGCAATTTAAAACAAAAAAAGTGAAAAATTACTTCTAAAATGAAATAGATGAATGTCCTTATCCCATCTTGTCATGTTCGCGAAAGGTAAAGGAGTGAACCTAACAATTAAATATAAAATGAATGAAATGATTTATAGTAAATGATGAGGCAAGGTAACATTATCCCTTAATCTATAGGAAACCCTATAAAAAATACTTGAGCACTTACCAATAGAAATACTTCTAAGTGGGTAATGTGAGTATTATACCATGGCTACTAAGCCCTTTTCTTTCATTCAACTTAAGATAGTCTTGCAATCTATCTTATTTTATCTTGTTCTGAGGTTTGTTCTTGTCATTTGTAGATCAATTCAACCACGAAAACCTCATGTTGTGCACTAGGATGGTGGTAATGACCATGATCTAAACGTGGTTGGCCCTAATCTATCAGTATAACCTCCAAGAGTTACAGTGAGACACCACCTGTTGTACCTAATCTAGGCATTGACACCCAAGTTCATGATAGTTTCCAACATCTGATGTAGTCCACGGAAGGTGCTTCTTATCCTGCACATATGATGGATGATCTGACCTATGAGTTCCAATAGTAGCATCCTCCTACTCCTCAGGGGGTGGTAATCCATAGGCTGCATAGTCTTACTAGAGGAAACCTTTTCTATCTTTTACCATATGGAGCCACCTCTATAGTGGAGTTTCAAGCTTTTTACTTATATGAGGAGTGATTCATCCAAGCCCTAGTGGGATGATATTACCCTACGTGGTCACCAAAAATATGGTATGGGATGATTTCTAGATTTCTTTCTAAGATTAGTTCTTTCCTTAGACATTAATATAGTTCATAGCTAGAGACTTTGTGCATCTCGAGTAGGGTTCTATGTCAGTTATGGAGTTCTCAACGTGTTTCCCAGAGTTACATCATTTTAACCTCTTCTAGCTAGTTATGATATTCTATATGCTAGAATCTTCGAGGATTGGATCCTTTATTCCATCCATACACAGGTAAATATCTTTCAAACACCAACCTTCTCTGAAATAGACATCCATGATATTATCACTAAGCGCAACATGAGGGACAGTGATAGTATCAAACATAAGGGACTAGTTCCATATCATGCTAGCAGTTCCTCCGAGAGCAGGATGTGATCTCTTGAGATTTATCATCAAGGAAGTGGCAGCTAGAGTACCTATCTTGGTAGCTTCATGGAGTGCCATCATTTTGGATGAAAGGGGTACCTGAATCCTTTGTGTGGTAGAGACCCTTTGGAGCATCGTTCTTGCAGATTTATGGGGAATGTTTAGAGATTATATTAGACCTTTCCATCAGCTTCTAGTGGAAGAGGTTGTACACCAGATCCACCATTAGGGGTAGTTTATTTTACACCATATCTGGCGGGGAGTTGGAGTATTAGGGGAAAGACTCGCCGAGAAAGAGGTTGAGGCTATGGTAGCAAGATTCCAGATCACCAGAATCTCCAACAGAGCAATTTTGATCATGTTAATCAAACTATTGTGTAGGTTTTTGGATTAGGTTAGTTGCATACATTACAACTGATACCCATGGAATAGGCTACAAGACCATCTATATTACGAGGTACTTTTCTAATATCCTCCACTATAGTATCTTCTTTATTTGATACATGTACATCAAACTATTTCATCTTTTTATCTATTGTGGAAAGTCATAGGTTAGAAGTTCGGTATTATTGTGGTTTAATTACCCTAGATACGTCATTGTGAGTATGGTTATAGGGAATAAACCAATGTAATTACTTCCACAATGAGGTAATAAGTTACCCTTTCATTTGGAACTTCAATGTTCTTGAAATAACAAGATTCGATGTCATTCTCAGGATAGATTGGTTGGTTCCATATCATTCCATTGTAAACTGATATCATCCCAGGGTATCATTTATATCACTAGAGGGTCAAAGTTATCCCCACAAGGGTGAGTGGGATTTCCATACTAGTATAGTTGGTCCAGAGCATCCTGGTCTATGCAGATTGACTACCCAAATTGCCAATATCTTCATGAAGGATCAGGGTCTACATCAGGTTGAATTCCCTCCAATAGTAGATCATTTCATGAATGTCTTTCTCAATGAATTTTCTAGATTACCTCTTGAGTGGGAGGTATATTTTGTGATAAATATGGTTCTAGGAGAATCTCCAGTGTCCATCCATCCATATAGGATGCCACCTACTGAGCTCCTAGAGTTCAAGCACCAGTTTGAGGACATGGAGTCCAAAGGTTTTATATGGACTATCACTTCTTATTATGGTTCTCCCATTAGTTTTTTCAATAAGGTGGATGGTAACCTTCATCTAAGTATGGATTAAAGACAGTGTAACCATCTCATAGTCAAGAATCGGTATCCACTTCCTTATATAGATTATCTTTTTGACCAACTTTGGGGAGCTAGGGTGTTCTCAAGGATTGACCTGATATTGGGATATCATCAGGTGTGAGTCAGGCCATCATACATACCTCATAAAACTCTCTATAATAGTAATGGTATGTATTGATACCTTATTATTCCATTAAATCTTACAAATATGCCTACTATTTTCATAGATCTGATGAATAGGTGTTTCCACCCCTATCAAGATTCATTTTTTGTGGTATTTTTGGACGACATCTTGGTGAATTCATACACTCATAGTTACCATTATAATCAACTTAAGATCATTATGAGTACATTAATATACAAATATAACATCATAATTATGAAAATATTGCTATTTACCACTTCTGGATCAAAATATTTCACTTCTTCGGTCATATTATCTAAGAATTAGGAGTCTCTTTTGACTTAGATAAGGTTAGTAGTGTGGTTTATTGGGAAAATCAAAATAATTTTTTTGATATATAGAGTTTATTAGGGATTTATGTTTATTATAGTTTCTTTATATAAGACTTCTCATGCCTTTTCTCACCACTTACTAGTCTTATAGAAAAGGGTATTATGTTCTTGTGGTAAATAGAGTTCGAGAACGACTTTCAGAAGCTGAAAGGGAGGCTTGTCTCAAGACTTATTCTAATTCTTCTAGAGCCTATAAAATGATATAAATTGTTCTATGAAGCATCAAGAGTCATCCAAGGAAAAATTATGATGTTGGAGGATAGATTCATTATGTAAGAATTTTAGAATTTGAGGCCTCGTGAGAGAAATTACCCGACATATGACCTTGAGCTAGACGTAGTTGTCCATGCCTCACATTACTTGTGAAATTATCTATTGGTTGGGTGATTTATGGTGTAAAAACACCATAGGATACTCAAATATATCTTTACACAACATAAATTTAATCTTAGATAGTGAATACGGGTCGAATATCTTCAATTATTTGATTTTGAGCATGCCTATAGGCCTAGAAAGGGTAATGAAACGGATGATGCGATGAGTCAGAAAACTCAGGCACAAGACGTAAGGAAGATAGTAATGAATAAAAATTTAGGGACCTCTTCTATGAGATGAATTTAAAGTTTCAAGGTAGTTACAAGTAGCCCTATCTCTCATAATTTATAGTTACCACTTCCCTCCTTGAGAAGGTGAAGAGTTGGAAATTTTCATATCCTAAAGTCTTGGTTCTCCATGAGAGTATTGCAGGAGATAACCCACCTCTGGATTTCTCTATAGACAAAGATGAAATCCTTCATATAGATGTATGTGTCTAGTTTCCTACAAGTATGAGAGAGGAGCTAATGTAAGAGCCATGAGCTTCTCAGTGGGTAGTTCATCTTGGAATCTCTAAAATGTATTGAGACATGTTATGACAGTATTAGTGGATGGGGATGAAATGTTAGATACAAAACATTATTAAAAGGTGTTACACCTATCAACTGGTAAAACAAGAGCACCAAATACCTCTATGATTTTTATAGCCACTTCCAATCACAAAATGTAAATGGTAATATGTTTCCATGGACTTCGTCATCGATCTAGGTCTCTTAGAGGTAGCTACACTGTATGGGTTATCATTGCCCAACTAAAAAAGGTAGCCCACTTCATTCTTATTTGGGACAATTTCTCATTTTATGATATGGAAATATTTTCTATAATTGATATCATTACACTACCCAGGCCCACTCTTACTATCATTTTACATAGGTATGCTCTCTTAACATCATGGTTCTCATAGGGGTTTCATAAATCTATGAGTACGCAATTGCTTCTCAGTATAAATTTCACCATCAGACTAATGGACAGTTAAAAAAGATGATATAGGTTCTAGAGGACATGATCCAGGAATGCATCCTTGATTTAGGTAGTTCCTAGGATAATAATATCCCTCTCATCGAGTTCTCCTATAAAAATAGCTTCTATGTGATGATTCAGATGGCTCCTTTTGAGGCCTTGTATGGTAGGATGAGGCGTTCACCCCTGTACTGGCTAGAGGGAGGAGAGTCTGTCCTACTAGGTCCTTCGCTCATGCAAGAGACTTCAGAATAGGTTTAACTAATCAGCAAGTGTAGGTATACTAATTAGTCAATACATAAATTTTATGTCAATCACCATTGATGACCTCTGGAGTTCATGTCTGGGAATCATTTTTTCCTATAGGTATCACATAGGTTAGGTAATATATTGATACAGAGGCCAGGGAAGATGTCATCATGCAATTTTGGGAAAGTTTTTATTCTAGAGAGAGTTGATTTGGTATCCTATCAGTTGTTTCTACATTAGATGTATCGTTCCATGCATGAATTTTTCCACATTTCACAACATTATCTTTATCATGATGACGTGTCTCATAGTTTTTCTCCCAAGGAAGTTGAGCTGGATATCGATGATTTGTTGAGGAGTATCTTATACTCATCTTCGACTAGAGCATAAAGACTCTCTGAGTCCAGTTTTTCCCTCGAGTATGGGTGTTATGGAAGAAAGGCCATGTATAAGATGAGACTAGGAAGAGGGAGCCTAACGTACAATCCCTATAGCCAGGGTTGTTCTCAGATAGTGTTTCACCACCCTTGGAAGGTGAAATTCAGGATGAGTTCCTTTTAGGGGTGAATACTATAAGAACTTGGTTTTTCACTCAGTTATGGATCTTATAAATTTTTGTCTCGTTTACTTTTATAGACCTTAAAAGGATACTTAACGAGTTATTGAAGGTTTCGTTGGTGTTTGGATCTTTTCCGGAACACAAAACATCAAAATTTGGAAGTTTTTTTATTGTCACGTGACTTGAGGAAACCATACTAGGTAGGATACATGGTTAGATTTAACTACATGAGGCTAGATAGTGGGATAGAGTAGGGCGCATGGTTCTCTTAAACCATGTGATTTAGACCACATGGTTGTGGAGAAAACTATAGACAAATTGTTGAGGTATTTTTTATGGTTCATGAATGGTTTCCCAAACTTCATGGACTAACCATGCATTATGCCCCTTCCTAAATTTTCCCTGGAATAATTTTCACATGGTTTTCCTAAACAATGCAGCCCAAACATGCGAAGGCTAAAATTGGTTGAATTTATATATTTATCCTCAACATTCTAATTAACTGAAAACCTCCTTTATTATTTCTCTCTAGAGTATATCCCCACAAAAAATCCCTATTTTGAATCCTAAAAAAATCTATTAAATGAATCAGCCTTGATAATCCATCTCAAGTTTGATTAAAATGATGTTTATCTCGTTGGATATGAACCAGTATGTTCTTAATTTCTTTTTATTCTTCTATCATTATTATTCCTATCAACGGTTCATTGTAGATACAGAATCCTATGCCCCAATTTATAGGCATTGAAATGTTATTTATATATCTTCCAATCCAAGGTGAATTATAGGCTAACACTAGATGAGGAGAGTCATATGAGTATGGGGCAGGTGGTCTTTAACTCACTTCTAATGTTCCATCATATTGTAAATTGTCAGGTGGGTGCGGTGATTCCATCAAGAAACATCTCACAAATTTATATACCTTTATTATAGTCCTTAAAATATTATTCTAAGACTCTCATTAAATATGTTATTCAATGTTGGTGGGTACATCCACAATGCCAACCACCCCAAGGAGGCTGTTAATTATAATTGGGTTTTTAATGCTTTGACATGTGTGTCTACACCACTATTCTGGCATGTCTTGGATTGACCCTACTAATTGTAATACACCTAATTTAAATGACCGTTGAAATGCTAATGGATTGACTTGATATTATAACACGACCCACCTAAGGTAAGTTCTTGAAATTGATTAATCGATTGTAAATGGAAGTGGAAAGTATATTGTATATATATGACTTATCCTAATTAATTGTCATCGAACAGCTTGGTTGCACATATGTATCACCTCTTTCCATGTCTAAAGGATGGTATTAGAGTGAAACCTATTATATTATTATGAATTAAATGGATTTATTAAATGGTTTTATTCTTAATTGGCCTTGTCACAATAATGAAATGAAATGGATTGAACCTCAGGATATATTGAAATGGATTGAGTATTAAATGGACTAATTAATTAGATAAATTAAATTTAAGGTAACTAATTATACATACAAACATTGAAATATTTATAGTAGTGATTACACTCGAGTAAGCTTCTATATTCCTAAGGGAATTCCTTTAGCACTCATGGATGCCATTCTAATTCAAGGATTTTTATTTCCTTGGATGACACCCACATTCGAACCCAATCCTTTTTTATTAGTGGATTCCTGATATGACACTACAAGATCCCTCCTTTACTATTATAGGATGCCTTTTATACACTCCTTGGATCCATCATGGCATTTATGGACACAAGTTTCCTTGGTTATGTCCTTGGGACTAGCCATAGCTTATCCCATTTTACCTTGGATATTCTCCTTGGACTCTGTTAGACCATACAATTGTGGAATTCCTTTGAAGATGCTTCTTCGATTACACTCTTATCCTTGAGCCCGACTATATTTACTACTGAGTTGGAGACCCATGAGGTCTAAGTTTCCTTGGTTACTATCATGAAACCTTTCATTATTATTATTAATATAGATTTACATTTTACATCATGGAACCTTCACCATTATAATCATTTTCATTTTCTTGTTCTCTCTATGCCTCACCTGAATTAAACAAATAAACTATATCTTAATTAATTAATAAACTGGTCACATGTTTAGACACTACCTGAGGGATGAAGTTGGTACTGGGGTATTTATTTTACTATACTTATTTAATTTTATATATTCATGCTTGAAAAATGGTTCAGTTTATATTACACAGACAATATATTATAGACATTATTGGTGGTGGCATACTTATATTTATCTCACACCCTATTTGGGCCTCCATTGGAACCCGAACAGACTACATATATACTGGTGTTGATAAAGGGATGTGTATCCCTTCAGACACTTGATTACTTACAACTTAAGATGCAGCTGGTAGGAAATGATCAAGTTGGAGCTTGAAATGTTGGGAATAGTTTTTTTATTCCTTTTTTCTACTTTTTTATATCATGATTATATTCTTCTTTGTATCAATATTTTCCATATTTCTAGTTTCATCACATTTATCAGCTCCATATTTTGATTATTGTATATCCATATCATTTTATTTAGTTATTATTACTTCATTAGGTTTCTACTATGGTTTATATTTACTAATCCTTCCTCTATTTACTTTTTTTCTTGTTGAACTTCTATAAAACACTCTAGTAACGAGCGAATAGTCTCCCCACAGACACACCTTGGGCCCTCACTGCTCTATAATTTTGGGAGATACGATTGAATCCATGTGGCCAATCGGGATCAGGGAACCTCTAAGTGGCATCAGGGTCTGGGACGTCAAAAAAATAGTGCATCTTATAGGATGAAGAACACGAAAATGAGACTAATGATTGAAGAGCTTACCTAGGAGAATCCATTGAGACCAATGGTTCTCGAATACAAGATCTAACGATGAATTCAGATCAAAAACTATAAAGAGGGAACTTGGGTGCTCCAAAAAGAAGAAAGGGAGGCCTTCTATATGCTATAGGATAAATGAGATGGAGGGGGGATATTAATAGGGTTTTATGTAAAAAAAATTATTGTCAACCCAAAATTATAGGTTCGTATGATTTATCTATATGGTTGGCCAAACAATGTGTTAGCCATGTGCACCTCACTACTTCAAGAGGTAACCTACATAGTTTGAAAAATTGTGCGCCAACCATTCTTTAAGCCTCTCTTAAATAGTTCAGGTGAATCGCATAGAATTGAACCCCTTGTAACTAGGTTTCCTCAAACTATTCGGCCTCTTTCAAGCCTTTATCTAGCCCCACAAAGTTACTCCTAACCATGCCGATTCGGTTGTATAGTTTCTCCTAACTATGAGGACCAACTATCTTTCTCTAAAATTTATTCTTTGGGATCCAAACAATCCCCAAAAAACTCCAAAAACACATGTGATTATATTAGGCATCCATATGAAGTCCAAAATATTTAATTATACCGAAAATTAAAGGGTATATGCCTCATAAAAAACAATTTTCTTACATAATTCCAACATTAAAGGAACATATCCCTTAGTTCACCTTTTAATGGAGGTAGAACGTTGTCTGGAAATAACTCTGACCATTGAGCATGTATGTCAGACTCCCACTCCCATGTCCCATTTTTAACCTAGTCTTGATTCCATAAAACATGTACTAAAGGGAAGATTGTCTTATGATAGCCTTAATGCTCTGGTCAACTATGCATATCTAATACTCCTCAAAAAAATAATCACCATCTAACTCAACATCATCGAGATCAAAATTATAAGATGGGTAGGAAAAATAGTGGAAAATATGTGAAACGTCAAATATTTCATGCCTAGAACAACATCTATGAGGTATTATAACTAATAGGGTACCAAAAAATCTTTATCCAATTTCTCAAAATGACCAAAATATTTAAGCGACAACTTCCCTTGATTTTGTATCCATATACACTCAAGTTTGGGTGAAAACCATAATAAAAAACAATCCCCAGTCTTAGACTCTGAAGGTCATCGATCACGATCGGCATACGATTTATTTCTATAATGAGTAGTACACATACGCTTCCTGAATAGTTGAACATAGCCTAGAGTCTCCTTCATGAGATGAAAACCTAGTTTCACTTCCTCTCCTACCTCTTACCAATATAGGGGGGAATGACACGACCTAACATACAAGGCCTCATAAAGATCCATTAGAATCATTTCTAGAAATCTATTGTTTTAACATAACATTATGGGAGGCTTATCCTTCTCCCAATAACTACTTAAATTATGTTTTCATGATCATATAATGTCCTCTAACACCTATATCATATATTCTAACTAGACATCACGTTGAAAGGTTATGCTTAGAAGCACCTGTGTACCCATAGACTTGTATAACCCCTGCTAGAACCTTGATGTGAAATGAGGTTTTTAATATAAATGATAGTACTGGGGACCTCATCAAGCCGTATGATCTCACAAACATATGGTATTCTTTGTTCATTAAATGAGGAAGTCTCTTGGATAGGAAGAAAGTTGGAAGCATTCATATTTTAGTTAATGACTACCCAAACTGTATCGTTACCTCAATGTGACTTTGGTAAGATGACTAAGAAAATCCATCGCATCATCTTCCCATTTCTATTCTGAGACCAGAAATGGATGTAACAAACCAGTAGTACACTATGATCTACCTTCCCCTGATGGCAGTTGGAACACCTAGTGATAAAACTTTCTATCTAACATTTCATCCCAGTCTGCCAATGCTGACTACACATATCACAATACATCTTGGAGATCCTTAGATAAATAGAACACTCAGAAGATTGGGACACTCACATCATTTAATCTCTCATATTTATGGAAAGCAATAAATTACCATGTATATTGAGGATATCATCTCAACCCATAGACTAATCCAGAGGCAGTTCCTCACCTACAATACTCTCCTAGAGAAGCAACCCATTAGGATTTGATAACTGTATGCTCTTCTTCCTATCAATATGGGAAGAGGAAACTATCAATGATATAAGATAATATTGCTTGTGAATCTCACAAAACTCCATATCTATCTCATAAAATATGTCAATAAATTTTTATTCATCACTTTCTTCCTATAAATCATGTTCTTGAGTTTTCTAGATCAGCTCATGAGCCACCGCATTACACTTTTTGGGCATATAGGAATGATCAAAATTGAAGGACTTGACATATTAAACCCATATTCTCTATCTGAGATTCAATTCATGCTATTAAAATATATATTTGAGGCTAATATATTCTATATACACCACAAATCACTCACCCATCCGATAGTGTCTCTAGCAACATATGACATGGACAACTTCTGCTAGCTCCAGATCAGGTGTCAAGTAATTAAATTGAGGATGTCTCAATTGGAAAGACCCGTATGAAATGAATCTATCCTCTTACATCATCACTTATCCCATTCTGATGTCTGGTGAATCACAAAACATTGTATATTCATTCATAGGATCTAGTAAAATCTGAATTGGTGTCGAGGTAAGCCTTCCTTTCAACTCATGAAAGGATTTCTCACGCTCTTCTGACAATAAGAACTTCACAACCTTCTTTATAAGACCAGTAAGAGATGAATTAGGTCATGTCAAGAATTATATGAAATTCATATAATATCCAGACATCCCCAAGAGATTTTGTATATCAAACTCATTCTTGGGCTTCTCCCAGTAAACTGCATCACTCACCTTCTATAACTAAACATATACTCATGATTCTGGGGTAATATGACCCAAAAAGTGAACTTTCTCAATCCGAATGTGGAACTAATTATTCTTATCATAGCAATAACTATACCTCAGTTTAATAAATATGATCTCAATGTTTTCATCATGATATCTATGAGTATGAGAATACACTAATCTGTCACACACAAATACCATGACAAAGTAATCCATATTGGGGTGGAAAACCCTATTAATAAAATCCATGAAAATGGTGTACATGTTAATAAGACTGAACAGAATTAATAGATACTCATATAGAGCATACCAACTTCAGAAAGTCATACATTGTATATCTTAAGTTCTTAATCACATGTGATGATAGCCCGATCTCAGTTTGGTCTTAAAGAATACCCTGTCTTCTAAGATCAAGATAAATAAATCATCTATATGAGGAAACAGATACTTGTTCTTAAACAAAATTATTTTCAATCATCAGTAATCCACACATAAATGATGGTTCTCATCCTCCTTATTGGTGAAAAACATCGGTGAACCCCAAGAAGAAGTACTGAGTCTGATAAAACATTTAGACTCAAGATATTTCAACTTTTTCTTGAGATTCTGTATCTCAATAGGTGACATCCTATATGAATTTATGGAAATTATATCTTCTCTTATAACAAGCTTGATCATAAAATCTACATCTATCTCTCAGGTAGTAATCTAAAAAACACCAGGAAAGACATCCCCAAAATGATCTAATATAGGAGGAAAGTATTTTAGATTTATTCCCAGATCGTCCCTAAAAATACTTGAAATATGGCTAGTCACTCCACCTAGTCCATGATTCTCGAGTCCATATCTATGGTCTTGGACATTCCACTCACCCCTATGCAGATAATTTTCACCCTATGGTTATTTAAGAAATACCCTCGGGTGATATCATTCCACATAGGTGTGACATGGAACCAACCAATCAATCACTATAATGAAAAAAATATTGTATTCATGAGGAATAAGTGGTCCCATAAGAAGGGATAACTTCCAACATCAAGGGGATAGTCCCTGCATTGGCATATTCCCTCTGACTACACTCCCAATGGTGTGTTCTGAGTAATTACACCAAATAAATAGTGTATGTTTAGCCTGAGAATTTCTACGGATGATAAAGACATAAAGAGTTTGAAGAACCCTTATCTAACAAAACAGATACAATAGCAGGGGCTATAATAAATATACTTTGTACTGTAGAAATTCATGTACTCTAGTCCATGGGTATTGGTTGTAAGGAATAAAACTGACATGTTCCATGGCTTTGTGCTACAGATGGACTACCCTGAGTAGTTTCTATCTGTTTTTTTTATAATTAGAAGTCTGGATAACACAGCCACTACCTCCTCCTCAACATGTCCTTCTACTTATAATCAAAATCCTAACTAACATAGAATAACTTAATATTTTCATGAAGGAGGAGTTGTTGAGAATCCTCTTCCCCTAGAATCATATGTAAAGGTCTCGAAAAATCACTGAAGATACCCATATGGCTTCAACCATGACACTCTAGAGGTTATCTATCACAATGAGGCTTTAGATACCCCTTTCATCCACACTGTTGGATTATAATAGATATTCTAGTATATATCCAATGGCCACCACTAATTTTATAAAAAACATTAATGGTAATATTCCTACTATAGGAATAATTTCTTCCCTTCCTCAGCCCTAATTTTTTGTGACTAGAACTATCACCTACCCTCATGTTTCACTTAGTTGTATTGTTCTGGTTCATGATCTTAGTAAAGGTGGGTAGGTGAAACACATACACCTAAGTATGGATGGAATACTTGATCCGGTACTTGAAATGGAACACTCATGATAACACATCACTGGATAGAAGTAGTGAAAATAAATACAATAAAGTAAAATCCATTGAATATTTCATGACAAACATAGCACCCAAATCCATGTCCATGAACTCTATGGATCAATCAGCTCTCAAATATTGAGAGGAAAATTAATCATAGAAGGCATTCTCGAATTCCACTATGACTATTCCCTAATGACAACCAGTCTGATTAATTATATCCCACCATTTTTCGGAGGAATCACATAGCATATACGTATAAGTATTGACCCTCCTCTTTTGAGGTGTCTCTTGATGCTCAATGATAGAAATAGTGGCCTCTAGCCAAGATTCAGTAGCCTTTGGACCACCATCCCCTGAAAAATCAGAGGATGATACTGTTGGAACTCATGAGTCAGATAATCCATAGTAGGTACAAGTCATGTATAACTATTCATAGACTACATCAGACACATAAAACTCTCATGAAGTTGAGTTCCAGTTCCTAGTTCGGGGATAAATGGTGGTGCCTCAATTGAAACTCTTAACAATAAGTTCAGTGGTTCAAGGCCCACCATATCTTGAGCATTGTCATCCCCACCTTCCCGGTGAAATACTTGAGGATATCTTGGTGGTATATCTCTACAAATTTCAATCACATGCATCATAATTATATTGGAAGTATATGTAAACACTATCAAAATTAGATCACAATAAGTGGGATCACTACCCAAGGTATACTACCCAAATACCCACTTAGAAGTTCCGGGTATTGGTAAGTATTTGAATTTAATTTAAATTGGTTCCTGTATGTGAAGAACATGTTAAACATAAGAACTTAATTTACTAGAAACCGTTTCATTTTATATGACAATATTTACATTTAACGTTTTCATTTTCTTAATTATTCATGACAAGATTAAATTAAAATATTTTCATTTCCCGCTAAAAAATGTACATACACTTCATAATTGAAAGTGATACCCATTTAATTTTTATTTATCCCCATACTATTTAGTCTCAAAATGTGATAGGTAATATATAATGGATCGACTCTATAAATTACTGCTTTCAATTCATGAGGCCCCATACACATCATGAATTGAAACAAGTTGTCACTCAATTACTACCAAATCCTAGCACATGTAACCAAAGTTACATAGCTGAGATGGGTATAAACCATCTATTTAAGATGTCACCATCACCCTATACATAAAAAACTATTTAGATTGATTCTCACACTTTAAATAACCAGTTATCTTACCCTGCATAAGATAAAATTAGTACAGACCTACATAATAAACTTGGATCACTCAACATTCATAGGAAACACCAGCAATGAAAGTAGTTAAATGCACCAATATGGCATGGTGTATTCATGGAATGTAATTATTAGGTGCCTATAATGATTACTGATTTATGATTCCTTACACTCATCTCATCATACCAAACATGAAATAGATTCCTCAATCATAATAATAATATTAATAACCATCACACAACATGTCATCACATAATTGTGGAAATATATCAAATATAATGATAAAAATACCTAACAAAATTCTTCATTTTAGGAAGCATGGTATTTACCATGCATGTGGAATAGCTATTCCCAATCACAACTTACAACCAAGTTATAAATCATACATAATCTCTTGTATATTATCAAAAAATAGCAAGGCAAGAAATAAATCTCTTGATACCACTTTGGAACATCCCTACCTGAATGCCACTCAAAGGTGAACGATTTGGTGTGTCTATGGGGAGACTATTACTTCATGTTTGAGTGAATCACAATAGATATAACAAAAACATAAAGTAGAAAATGCACAAAAATAATGAATAACTTAGAAAAATTAGTCCTAGACAAACAAGAAATAATAATGAACTAAAAAATTGAACAATGTAATATACAAAAGATGATAATGTCATGTCATGTCTCTGCAAAACTAGAAAAAAAGTATACAAGGGAGATAGAAATACATAATATTCAAAATAAAAAAAAGACAAAAAACTCTCCAGCATCCCAAGCACTAGACCGATCATATGATACCAAGCTCAATACTAAGCATGCAAGACAGTCATGTGCCCAAAGCAGCACACTTCACCTAATCAAAACCTGTATACATATAATCTACCTAGGTATAAATGGTGTCCTTGATAATGTGTGAGATAAATCCCAATTTACCACCACCAGTGAAATTTATACCATCCAATACTTCAATATAAACCGACAATTTATAGGTATATATAGAAATGTAAATAAATTTTATAATGTTATTAATACCAACTTTGGCCTTGGAATGAAATTTATCTGAACTTGTAATCATTTAATTAATTCATTTAAGTTTAGTTTATATAGATAATTTCCAAGGGTAATTTATACAATAGAGATGGTTTAAGAGTATCCAATGTGTAACCAAGTCGTCCTATAATTATAATAATAAGGAAAGAAAATCCAAGGTGTAACCAAGGAATCATTGGCCTCATGGGTCTAGCTAACTCGTAGTAATAAAATGAGGTCTAGAAATAGGTGTTTGAGTGTAATATAAGGGAAAATGACCCGGTAATTCCACTATAATAAATTATAATTAATCTAGGGATCTCATCCAAGGTAATCATAGGCTAAGCATGAATAGGCCCAATGGGGGGAATCCATGACACCAAATGTCTGAATACATCAAGCTGGATCTATGGAGTGTATCAAATGCATCCTAATATCCAAATGATAGTTATGGAGCCTATGGCATTTTTCTAGGAATATTCTAGTAGAAAAGGTCCACATTACAAGGTGGGTATCTCCCCTTTCAATATGCACCTTGAATCAGAATGGAATCCTTTGAGTGCTTAAGGCATTCCCTCAAGATTCTAAGGTTAGTTCAAGTGTGCCCACTATTACATAGATAAAAAAGGTCCATATTCAATAGGCACATTATAAATAATTAATTATTTAATTTTGGCCATATAATACTCATTCCATTTGACAATTCATAAGTCTTATTCCATTGCCTTTCATACTAAGTGACAATGCTAAATAGGTTATGCAACTATGTATTACATTAATTCCATATTTAATTATTTGGTTCATTCCTTTACCATTCATAATCATGATAAAGTGGGATAAAGACATGAAACCAATTACCATTCGATTAAATTTAACTAGGCTAAGTGATACACATAATATAATTTCCAATTCCAATTGAGTTTCATTTATTATATTTAAAACAGTTACCTTAAAAGGGTTATGTAATACTATAATAAATATTAAAAATTCATTAATTTAATTAAAATTCTTACATTTATTAACTCCAAGTTATAGCACAACCAAACAATGGTTTAGATTTTCAAAAAAACCAATTGAATGCATAAACAAGGAACCACCATACTTGGGGTGAAAGGAATTGAGGTCTCAATCTCAAATGATGAAATAATCATGCATCGAAGGGGCTCTAGAATATGAGAAAAATTATTATCAATAAAACATATTAATTTTATATGCAATTCCTAATGAAATAAGTGTGCACACAATGGAGATTGATAATAAAACATCGATCCATGTATGGTCGATTCATAGACCACCTACCTCAAACCTATAACACTCAACTCATCCAGTATTTACCCCTATTTTGTCCTAGATTGGAATAAAATATAGGAATTGATCAACACTCTAAAAATAGAAAATGTGATCTCACACAAAAATAGCATAGTTGATAGGATGAAGAACAAAGAAATGATCTTAAGGATTGAAGAGCTTACCTAAAAGAATTTAACAACACAAATAGTTCTTGAATTTGAGGTTGGATAAACAATTAGGGTCAAACACTATGAAGAGGGAACATGATAGCCCTAATTTGAGGAAAATGAGTCATTCTATCCCCTAGAATATAAATGAGAGGATGGGGTATGATTAATAGTTTTTAGGGAAAATTGTAAATTCACTACAAAATTATAGGGTTGCTCGGTTTGGAAGAATTGTAGGCCAAACATTGCGCCAACCACACGCACCTCACTACCTCAATGGGGATATCGTATGGTTAGGAATCACAATTTGAGAAAATTTTCCACATCCATGTTGTAAGACTCTATGAAAAATTATAGGTGGCTTGCACTCGTGTTCCCCTGGATTCACGATTTCCTCAAACTGTAAGGCCTCCTTCAGGCCTCTGTCTATCCCCTGAAGGTTAATCTTCACCCTTGTGGATTCAGCCTCATGGTTTTTATTAACCAATAGGACTAGATTTCTTTCTCCAAAATATATTCTCTGGGTTTTGAACAACCCCCAAACACCCTCAAAACTCTCGGAATCACATTGGCATCCGTATAAGGTCCAAAATAAAGAATTATAACTAAAATTAAAGTATTATTACCCCATATAAAAACTAGGTTCTTACATCCAAACTCTACCAAAATCCCTCCAAAACCCTCTTTCTTATGTCTTAGAGGTCATAGTCTTTCCAAAAGTCCAATATAGAAAGGTTTAAGGAGTGGTCTAAAAAAGGATGTCCAAGGGACCAGTAATTGTTTTATCTAAATTATTTAATGTTCTTTTCTTATTATACCTCACCCTAAATATCTTAAATACAAAATGATATAAATACATCAGTATAATTATTATTTTTAAATTTTATTATGTTGATTCAGTAACCAGTATATTTCATCCTCTCATTTGTTCTTAAAAAATTTCTCCCATGTTATAGTCAGTTCATCACCTCTTTAGAGAACCTATTTTACATTTTTCACTTCCTTACATAGTTGGTTTCCTAAATAGATTTAATAAATAAAAAATATATTTATGACATTATAAAAATTAGAGAAAGATATATTGGGAATTATATTAACGATATAAATAATAAAAAACCATATAAATTCCACCCACCCAAAAATGAGCATATTCAGACATCTTTCATAATTGGGAACTATTTTTCCTAATATATATAATTATATAAATCTTAAATTATGATAAATAAAAATATATTATTAACATACACTTTTTTATACTAAAAAACTATTTTATAACTTCTTTTACCATGTACAACGTACTAAAATATTTTTGGACAAATTTTCAGAAAATCTCATGTTATTGATGTGAGTGAAAACAATATAACAATTGTATAGATTATGAAACTCAATGCACATTAAAAAGTAAATATAGATGAAAATTATTTTTAATCCAATATTTAATGAACATATTCTGATTATTTGTGAGATTATACTTGTGTACCAAGAGACTTGGGACTTGATGTAAGGGATCTTCCAAAGAACCCTATCTACTTTTGGGTTATTCTTTCTCCTTCTTTACCTCACCATCACTCATTATTTTTCTCATGTAACTATAGTATATTTTTTATACATTTTCATTAAAAATATTCATATTTTACCCTTCCTTTATTTTTTAGGTTAATACATGTTTTTATGTTCCCTTACCGACATTCTACATAAAAAACACTTAATTAATTGTAAATTTCCCATTCCTTGTCGATATTTATGTACTGATATTTTAAAATTTGTTTCATTGCATGATTTCACAAAATAATGACTATTATATGAGTAACTATTCTAGTTTAATTCTATATTTAAGTAAAATACCATGTTCTTTCCATCATTAAGGGTTCTTTACCCATTCCATTGAACAATGTTTATAAGGCGATTTCTATGCCTACTAATCCAATCTTTATTAAGAATTATTCATCACATGGACTCCATATTTAAAACATATTCATCTTATTTCATATATGAATGTCCAAAATATTTATTTCTTTCTTCTCTTAGTAATCTAATGAAATATACTTCGATTATGTTTTGATACAATATTATGTAACCCATTTCTTTCTCAGGGGTTTTTCATATGATTATTCTTTAAGTGTGATTTACATATATGGGAGACTTATATATATAAATATTTTTATGTGATGAGTGGTCACCTATTTATAAAAACCTATCATTTATTATTTAATGTTTTCACCTCATTAGATAATGGGTTTGGTGCCTGGGAAGTTAGCATGCGAAATATGGAATGTTATCTAGGAAGTGAGCGTTGGCCTATGCTTATGATGCCATGTTTTATGTTATTCCCAAATTATTATAATTTCATGTCCCATGATATAATTTTGTTTATGCTATGATTACATATGATTACATATTATCTTCTTCTGTTATGATATCATTTTGTTACTCTTGTCTCAGATTTTATACTTTACTATCATGTTCATTACCATATAGAGATTTGTATCTCACCCTTTCCCATTTTTTATTTCCTCAAGGTACCCTATACAGTAATAGAATTTAAATCGGACAATGGAAAACATTATAAATTTTGAAATAATGGTGATGTGATTTATGTTTAGGTTTTTGATTTATATTTCTAATCTCCCAAAGACACTAGACCTCTAGATATATGGGTTTTGTTTTTTGAAATGGTATATTAAAAATCATTTAATAATATATGTTTGAGAATAATTTTTGTATAGCTATTATAAAAGAAATATATAGTAATTTTTTGGGATTACGACAATAAAACATTGGTAAAAACATTAGTGAAAACCTAAGGGATAATCCTAAATATAGGAAAATATCCTAAAATTTTGGTAAAGTGTAAAGGGTGTGGTTTCCGATAAATGAAATCCCTTTTTAGATATAAAAATATAATTAAAACTCTGTATTGGATGAAAATGTGGGTAATAACCCTAAGAAAATTTGTTGAGTATCAAGTAAATATCCACTTAGTTCACAACAAATGGTCCTCACTATTCACCTAGTTTGACACTCAAGGGAAATATTATTTACATAATTCTCATTCTCCTTATGAACCATTATGAAGGATTAAATATATTTCTATAGATTTTGATAATGTATTATACAAAAAGTTAGGTTAGAGAACCTAATATGGAAATGATTGTGGATAACCTATATTGAAACCAAAAAAATCAAAGGTTGAGGTATACATGTCCTTTATGAGTAATTCATTATAAATTCCAAACTTGTATTATTATATGATTTTTAATTCATGTATTATTTTCAAAAAAATTATTTTATTTTGGTAAATGGATTTAAATAAGAGGAATCGTTTCAACTAAAAAAGATGGTATATATGATGATTTACCAAATTAAATTCTCAATATTATGTGAGAGGGAGTATAGAACATCATGGTGGTGCTTATGTAAATTTATAAAGTTTTAAATAATAACTTGATTCATACGAAACTACCTCCTTATCCCAAGAAATAAAATATTTTAGTTGATTCATTTATGCATCAAAGGGGTACAAATTTTAGTAGACCTTCTAATATATTGGTTGTAAAATAATGTATTAATTCCATTGAGAAGATATTCTTCATCCTAAAGTTATTTGAGAAATAGAAAGTTATAGTGGTTGTTTTTCATTTAGAGGGATAATTTTATCAGTAATGGGAATTGATCGAGAGCATGAAACACAACTAATACATTCAAAAAATATATTAAAAGTTATTTAATAAAATATTTTGAAATAAATATTTTACACTCTATTTTAAAATGGAGAGGCTGTTTATTGGCATCAATAAAAGGGAGCATGAATAAATAAGCTCTTATGGGGAAAACATAATGAGGATTTCAAGGTATAACTTTCTCTTTTCCAATAACCCAAAAATTAATTTTGGGAAATTATTTAGTGGACTAAATGAAGACTATGAAAATATTTAGTGATTAGAGACATTGATAGCTTCATGGAAATTGTATGAAGTTTCCTTAAATTTTCAATACAGATCATTACTTCTCAATATTCTCATGGATATAGGGATAAAAAAGGAGAATGTGTTTTATTTTTTAGGACCAATGAATAAATATAATAGATGGATGAAATTAAAACTACCCACATGTCATAAATGTTAGAAGAAGAATCCTAGAAATTACCTCAAGGGAATATGAAGATACTTAACGTGTATAAAAGAGGGGTACCATGTTGATGAATACTAATGAGAGATGAAAAATCCCAATAATATAATTGAAGAAAAGAAGAATCCAGTTATCCCCAACTTATTGTATAATGTTTCAACTACAAGTATAAATAAAATAGTGAAACTTAGTGTACTAATCCAAAAGCTGTAAAGGATAAATGGCAACAACAAACTCCAAGTTTAAGAGAGAAAGAAAATGATTTTCATATCAATACTACTGAAGTGGGTCATGAAAATTAAGTAGTGGTAGACACACTTTTTATTAATTCAAGAATCATGAATATCCTATTTTATTAATTTACATGAATTATTTCATATCTTTCAAGTTTATTAGAAATTTTATAACAAAACCTGAAGACATGGATGTTGACTAATTGGTTAAAACACTAAGTGGTGAAACTTTTATGTCTCAAGTACATAACTATACCCAAGTACAAATTTATGGGATGAATTTACCATAAAACCTTTTTATACTCCCTATAGTGTATGATTATGGAATACTCAGCAAGGATTAGTTATCGTTATATAGATCCAAAATCAATTATTAGGAAAATGAATTTTTTTCATGTACCAAATCATGATCGGATTATATACAAGTCTAAGGAGGATGATGAATTTTCATTGGAAAATTATACTAAATAATGGATATTATTTCTATGGTCACAAGAGTATATAGATAAAATAATTAAGAAAAAGGATAGGACCATCCATGAATACCAATCGTTATGACGGAATATATTGATGTAGCCCCTAAAGAGTTTTCTGGTCTTTCTTTTGATCATGATATTGATTTCTCTATTTACATTATACATGGAGATATCCTGATATCCAAGAGTCCTTATAAAATATCCCTCATTATAATTTAAGAACTGAAGAATAAAATTAAAGAGAGTCTAGATGATCGTTTCATTCTCCCAAGTGGATGATCATGGGGGGAACCAATTCTACTTATCAAGAAGAAGGATGGGGTAATATGTATATGCATTGATTATATTGAACTAAATAAGATAAAAATAAAGAATAAGTTTCCCATAACATGGATTGATGAATTTTTAAATAATCTATGTGGGTTATAGTACTTATCTAAGGTGAACCTTCAGTCGGGATATCATTAATTCAGGGTGAGGAAAGAGGATATTCTCAAGACTTCCATTATATGAGATATGGAAATTTTTAGTTCATTATAATTCCCTTCTTACTCATGAATGATCCATTAATTTTCATTTACATGATTAATAGAGTCATTATGAATTATCTCAAAAACATTTGGTGGTATTTATAGATGATATTACCTTATAATCCAAAATAAAGGAGGAATATGAGGATTATTTGATTAAAATGGGGAATTCTTTTAGAAAGGATAGTTAATGTTAAAATTATAGTAAATATGAGTTTGAGATGGAGATGGTATCATTCTTAGAGAATGTTATCATAATAATGGATATATTTTTCGATCCATTGAAGATAGAGGTGGTTAAAGAATGGACCCAACCAAAATCTATAATGGAGACTTATCATCTACTTTGATTATTTGGGTACAATCAATGACGGGATAGGAACTTCTCTCAATTTTCAAACCCATTAAAAAAGTTAACATAAAAGGTCATAAATTTTTTACCAAAAAATGAATGTTGGGTTTAAAAAAATAAAATTATAGGCTTATAATTTCACCTATACTCAAACTACCAACATGTGGGGAAGGATTTGTGATCTAAAGTGATTCTTTCACCAAGTTATTAAATTGTTTTCTTATGAAGAATGATAAATTATTAGTATATTCCTCAATATAGTTGAATATTCATGAGAAAAAATATCAAAAAATAATTTGGATTTTGCTATAGTAATCACCAACTTGTATATTTGGAGGCATTATCTTTATGAATATAAGTGTGGTGTATATACATGTCTTAAGATGCTGAAGTATATATTCACATAGAATGAGATTAGAATATTCTACTGAAATGAATAAAGATGAACAAGGACTATGATTTCTTAATCCATTTCCATCACAGGAATAAAATAATATGTAATATTAACTATATATAAAGGATATTAAAACTTTATGTAAGATGAAAACTGAGAAGGATATAATCTTATTATGCATTAAAAGCATATATATAGGAATATAAAAGGATTTAAAAACATTATACCTTTCTCAAATGATCGATCAACTATATATTTTTAATAAATTAAAAAATCCAAAAGGGATGATGTGGAGATACAAAAGAAGGTGGATGCTATAATAAATGGGAAAGGCTCATAGTCCAACATTGATGAAGAAGAAGTTGGGAGATTTGGGACATGACTATGCATACTATTAGATCCTAATATAAAGAAGTAGTTATTGACTTATGTTCATATCACAACATTCTCTATCCACCTAGGAAGAAGAAATATGTATATAGGTATTTCAGATCACTACTGGTGGAAAAATATGAAGAAGTATATTACTGGGTATCCAATAATGTTTTTTGTATGAAAATAAGTGAATGTAGAATGGAAAATTACAAGGGTACTATAAAATCATTACCCATTCCTGTATGGTAATGTGAGAACATCACCTTGTATTTTTTTCAATGTTATTTCATTGATATCCAAAGGAAATAATGTCATATGGATTATAGTGGACTTTCTCACAAATACATATCACTTCATCACTATTTGATATGAATTCACACTTGATCAACATGGAATATAAACATTAGAGAAGTAGTGAGGCTTCATTTAACACCACAATCTATTTTATATAAGTGATATATGAGGTTCACTACAAAGTTATAGAAAAGTATTAAATATTAATTTAACATATATTAGAACTTTAGTATGTCTTATCACCCTCAGACTAATGGAAAATTCAAACAGGTTATCTAGAAACTTGTGGATATGTTAATATCAATCTCTATAAACATGAAAGGAAGTTATGAACAAGATATTCATATGGTTAATTTATCATTCAAAAATAGATTCAAATCAAGAATTCATAAGGATATTTATGAAACCTTGTATGGAATTAAATGATTAACTCCATCATTTTAGGATTGATTTAGAGAATATAATCTATTGGGACATGAACTGGTTGAATAAGTGGTATATAATTTAAATTTAATTCTCCAACACAGTAGGGAATATCATAGTTATTAGAAGTATTATGTTGAAAATAATTGACGATGCCTTGAGTTTAAATTTAGAGAAATATTATGCCTTCATATATCCCAATAGAAGTGATTTACGAGGTTATAAAATAAGGTAAATAAAATTCCAAGATAAATTAGTCCCATTTAGATTATTGATCAGGGAATTGTCACCTACCGTCCTATCCTACCACTAGGCCTATCTACAAAGCATGATGTATTCCATGTATACCTATTTATGAATTATATGATTCATCCATCACATGTTCTAAACCCATAGGTGGTATATTTTTCACAAGATCTCTTATAAAAAATGTGTTTAGTGATGATATTAGACCATAGAGACAAATTTATAAACAACAAGACAAATCACATTGTCAAAGCACATTGGTGGAACCATAACTACAAATAGGAAACATAGGATCTTAGGGAACCAATGAAATGGAAGTACCCTAATCAGTTTTAATCTTTGTGTGTGAAATAAAATTTTGATGAAAAAATTTCTATATGGGGAAGAATGTGATGACTCATACATTTATGTAAAGAATTATCTTTTTTATTTATCATGTGTCATATTTTGTAATATATTATAATAATAAACACATTTTGATAAATAAATTTAATAAATTGCATTTATAGATTAAAACAATAAGACAACTAAATCCCAATATAATAAAATATGTGTTTTAAATATGATAAAATAAATATTTGAAATAAAGAAATCACATTTTTAATTTTGGAAAAACATATTTGTTTTATTCTTAACAAAATATATGTTTGTATGAAATTATTAATTTGAAATAAATTTTATTTCAATAAAAAAACTTATTGAACACTAGTTATTTTTATATAAAAGATTATATAATTTAATGAAATCATAAATAAGTTTTCTAAGGGTCAGAAATTTGATTGTATCATAAAAATTATATTTTTAAATAAACCAGAATTTTATTTAAAAATTGAATTTATCATATTTCAAAATTTATTTTGATAAAAAGATTTTTATTTTGGGAATAAACACATAGATGTTATCATAGGGTGAATTTTTGGGATTTAAAAAAAATTAATGAATAGTATAAATATTGTTTTTATTGTGTTATGTGTAGTTATAATGACATCATTTTTTCCACATTTATAAACTTATATCAACAAAATTTGTCTCATATTTGGAATTATCAAAATTAAATTTACATAATATTATAAATTAATATAAAAATAATTTACTGTGTTTTAAATTAATCAACATGGTAAAGGTTAAAATGAGGTAAATATTATAAATCAAACGGTGAAGTCACTAAATATCATAGAAATCCATATAAAAATGGCTGCATGAGGGATTTAACAACCATAAATTATATTATTATCACAATTTATCAATATTTTATCCTACTTACTTGAATAATATAATCAATTTTATATTAACAAATTAATATTTACAAAAAATTCACCACTCCAACTTATAAAAGGACACCTTCACTACCCCACTTATCCTCACACCACGACCCTCTTAGATCAAACAAACTCTACCAAAATCCCTCTGCCAAAAATATTTCCTACTTCCTAGAGGTTTTTTGTCACTAAAATAACTATCTTAGGAGTTTTCCAGAGTGATTTAAATGAGGATATCAAAAGAAGAGGTAATTATTTTGACCGAGTTCTTTCAAGTTTTTTTCTTCATATACCTCCTCTAAATCTCTTCGATCAATAATGATATAAAGAAATAAATAAAATTACTGTACTTAAATTTTATTATTTTAATTTAATAAAAAATATATAAAATCTTATCATATATTCTAAATAATGAAAATAAAAATAAAATGAAAAAGGAAAGTAATGCTTGTGCTATGGTCGGTTCACCTCCTCCACGGTTGATGTGAGAAAAAATATATATAATAATTTGCTGAAATGTAATTATAAATGGAGATTAATATATAAAATATAAATTAAAAGATTTATTAGTAAATTATTTGATAAACCCGATTTTTTAATTTCAGATATTAGACATGTGTACCAAGCGAGCCAAGATTTGAGGTAAGGTATTTTCCGAAGACCATATCTAATTTTGGTTTATAAATTATCTTTATTTACCTCACTATCACTATCTATTATTCTTATGTAATTTTTATATATTCTATATATGATTCCATTACATATATAACTAGTTTAAATTTACTTTATTTTTTTGGGTTTATATATGTTTTTAAGTTATCTTATTAAATTTATCTCTAAAAAAGACCCAACTAATGGGAATTTCCTTTTCATTGTACATTTTATGTGAAAATATTTTAAAAAAATTCTTAAAATATGTTATAAAATGTTGAATATTTTATTGTAATATTTTATTCTTTAATTTTAGTTTTAAGGAAAAGTTTGTGTGCTTGCCTTCTTTAATTACTCTTTACCCGTTTCTTAAAACGTCATTAAAGAGGTGCATTTTTGTACCCAACATCTACAACCATTCTAATGAATTAATTTCACTTGGACTCTATGTTTAGTAAATACGCATCTTATTTCATATATGGACCTCTAAAATATTTATTCCATTCTACTACTAGGAATCCTTATGAAACATTCCACGATTGTTTTGGAAAAATAGTTTTTAAACAATTTCATTCACACTGGTTTTTCTTATGATTTTTCCATATGTATTATTAACTTATATAAACCACATATTTTTGGTTGGAGTGGATACTAATGTGGGGGTTTAATTGAGTTCCAAATAAAAATTTCTATTAAAAATATTTCTATTAAAATCCCCCAATTAAAAACTCAGTTAAACTGTAGTGAATTTGTAAAACTATAAGGGTTCAATTAGGTTCTTAAAAGATTGATTAGGTCTCAGTTAATTTAATCAGAAGATTAAATTATCTTTTGAAACTAAACTACTAATTTACAATAGTTAAAAACACTTGCTAAATTAACTATCAAAGTAACTTTAAAACAATTTCGTATTTCAATTTAATTAGCAGCGGAATATTAAATATAGGTTAAAACCAAAATAATTAAGCACAGCAGTTTTAAAACAAGAGGTTCAGTCTCAAGCCGAGACTTTGTCCTCTAAAACAATTTATATAAATTTTGATCCCCACCCTGGATCAAGGTAAACAATAGTGCAAATACTGGCCAGGTACTAAGACCTCTACCACAGTTCTTCATGGGAACAAGAACAATAAGACAGGCTATCCAGTTCCTACTTGACATATACAACTATCCACAGTAGGAAATAATAGTATAGGGAAAGTGCGAGTGAGGATTAAATCCTCAAGTTCAGCATAGGAGTTAATGTGTGTTTGAAATATACAGAGTACACACGCTGCTCAAAAGTAAGTAAAAGAATCACTAAGAGAGTATATATGAGTTTAGAAAGCTCTAGTGATTTGAAGTGAAGCTCTAGACTCCTTTTGATTGAACAAAAATGCTTCTGAGTCCTTCTCTGGTTTTTGTCTTGAAAACAGAGTGTCATTTTCTTTATGTTCAGTTTGATCAGCTTGAGAATAGGTGCAATAATTTGAAGCTCTTCACTCTTTGTCTTAGGTTCAGCTTCTGTTCTCTTCTTGTATGAATGGCCTCATGTATGTACAGTGTTCTTCAAGTGAGTGAGTGTTTGGATGTATCCCCTCTATTGTGTGTATGCACAACATTTCTTTACTACATCTCGATCTTCCTTTTATACTTTTAACTTCGACATTGGGAATGATTACCTTTATCTAGGTATGAGGTACGGTTCCCTGACATGCCAACAACTATCATTAAATAACATTAATTGCATTAAAATCATCAAATATGACTATTTCTTAATAAATAAATAGAAATAGAGTTTATGTATCATTGACTGGTTAACAGTTATCTTATCAGTAGCTCTCTGTCTGTAGACTTGTAACGGTGGACTTTGTATAGCGGTGAGATTCCTATCGGTAGCTCTCAGTTCTTGTACCAGTAGCTCCTTGTATCGATAGCAGTTACTCTGTGTAATAGTAGTTCTATATACTGGTAACTCCTTATTCGGTAGCTTTGGTCTATCGATAACTTTCTCATATTGCTAACTACTTATATCGGTGGCTCTGTCTATTTGTATCGTTAGATCTTTATTACAGTATCTGGGTGTCTTTTTGTCTGTATCGGTAGATTGTATTGGTAGACTTGAGTAGCAGAGACATTTTCTAACCTGTGACCTTTTTTATCTGTAGACTTACTCATATCGGTAACCATTCAATGTACCGGTAGACTTACATACTTATAGATTTGTTCTGTATCAGTGTACTTAGCCTTATCAGAAGATGTGTATCTGTTCTACGCAAAACATATCAAGATTGAGTTAGAATTATTTCAAAGTATGTGTAAACATAGATAAATAGTGATTAACATATTCCAATTATTATTTTGATATTATTTTCCACATAGGATTAGAAACACATATTAACACATAATTGGGATTATCAAAACAGGTGAGGTCAACAATCTCCATCTTTTTGATAACCACAACTTATGATATTATAATACCATAATAATTAGTAATGTATCAGAGGATGTAGAATTAAATTCAATTGTATTAGAGATCATAATAAAAACAAAACAAAGTAATAGAATTATAAAAAAAATGTATCAGAGGTATTTTAAGGAAAAATTGTATTTCTCATAAGTCTCATAGGTCTCCACTTTCTTATGCTCATATATCTATATTCTCATTTTTCTCCCCCTTTTTCCTTCCATATTTTTTCATATCATGTTTGTTCTCCCCCAGATATGTTTCCCTTAGATATTTTGTCATATCATGTCTGTTTTCCCCCTTTGTGATTATCAAAAAGAAGGAAACAAACAAAGAGAGAAAAGGGAATAAGATCATTTTTATTTCATGGTGCAAAAAGATACAAAGAAATAAAAAAGGGAAACAAAAGGAATACAAGTGATTCCTATCAAATGTCCTAGCCACTATTCAATCCACCTCTTGAATGTCCATGTGGGATTTTCATTTGGGATCCGAGGTAGACTCAGACTGTGTGGATGCAGGTGGAGTCTTAGGAACACCAGAAATGATCAGAGGAGGTTTTGCTACTAAAGCTGTTCCTGGCATGTACTGTGTAGCTCTCTGAGTGATCATAGGAGTAAGGTTGCGGATGGATTGGACTGGTGTCATCTGAGCAGGAGAAGTAAGAGAGGCAGAGGCAGGTAAATCTGGATGTACAATTATTGGAGTACTGTCTACATGCAAGAAAGGAAGTTAGAGATTTCTAAAATCCATGATGATCACTCCTCCTCTTTCCATAGTAGAAATGAAATCGCCCTTGTTCTCGGTGAATTTATCTAGAGCAGGGGTCAACTCTCTGAGCTTGCTGACTCATTCTCTAAAGGATTGATTGACAGGAGGTAACTTCATGTTTTCTAACAGAGGTTTGAAATGTTTGTTGAGCTGATGCTTGGTGTAGACCCTTTGTAAATAGTAATCTACCTTGTATTTCACTTCTTTCTAAGAAGAAGAAGCTTCTATCATATAATCTAGGACAATTTTCATTATATCTCTAGTGGTAGACACCACTTAGGTCATGGAAGATGAGTTTACAGAGCTACTGGTTGAAGCTGTACCAAGATCCTCCTTCATCAAAGCTCGAATCTGATCCAATTGTATTGGAGGTTTCAAAGCAAGACAACTAATAGAAAAAGTCACAGTTTCCTTGAAACTCTTATTTAGCCCACTGATAAGATTTTCACTGCAGAATCTTGGGTGATAACATGTTTTGTTATGGATTGCTTAAACTCCTCAAAAATTGAGACCATTTGGCTGACTACACTCTTCACATAAGACAATTCCTTGTCTTCTTGAGATTTAGATCTCATATAGGATTCCAGAGAGACAACTGATCTCTTTAGAACTTCAACATCCTCTTCCAAGCTAGAAACCTGATTCTGGAAAGCTGTGATTTCATCCACTATCTCTACCACAAAGGTTGATACATTACAATAAAGAGAGGGTTCAAAATACTTTTCCATATTTCTCATCTCTTCAACAAAGAGACTCTTTAACTCGGCAACAAAAGCACTCAAAAACTCCTTCTTCTCAGCTTTCAAATATTCTAAGTCATCCCTGGTGACTATATTAGCAGACACAACAACATGTGCTCTTTCAGAGACAATACTGGCCACTAAGTCATTCATAACTGATTGAATGGATGACACTAAGGATGCTTCCATTTTTCTAATCTCTTCTACAAAATATGTCTTAATATCAGACTTCAACTGATCCGGACCATATTTTCTTACCACATTCTTAGGTAATATCTCAGAAATAATATCATAATTAAATTCTGGTCGACTGCGGGATGCCTGATTATCAGAATTGAGATAATCCAATCCACAAACTAAAAACCCTGGATCCTCTGCCCATTCTTCAATCTCAACAGCCACTGAAACACTGCCAAATCAGGTTGGATGCTCCCCCTCAACTGGTAAATTCTACTATACAGCAATAGCATCCTCACCTGCTCGGTCTTCCTCAGAGGAATCTGGCACAACCTTCTCCATTTCTCCAACAGGAAGAGGAATGAGAGAAGGTCTATAAACTTCAACAAGAACAACATCTAAAGGCACTATAGAACTTCCAATAATAGGACTTAAGCTCAAGGTAGTAGAAGCAGATGCTTCAGTTTCAGATCCTCTTTCTTCTTCCTCATTCTCTGGGGCAGCCTCTTTCTGATCTGATCTATGCTGGTCTTCCTCATCCACAGGTGCCTCTTCATTGCTTACACCCAAAATAGTTTCTATACTAGGTAGGTTCAAATAAGCATTTTACTTTTCTCATGATACAATTTCAGGAGTTGGGCTAGTAGGCAAGTCAGGATCTCCACCATATGTTGTAGAGGAATCATCCTCTTCTGAACCATCACTATACTATGGCTCCTCCTCATCAGGTCCTATAACTAGATCCCTCACATCCTTAGGCCTATAAGGATGATCCATAGGATTAAACTTATCATATAACTTCTTATCATTAGTAACCCACTTCCTTCTCCATGGGTTTCATCTTATCTTCATGTATTTACACACTGTGCTTGTGATACAAAAGTCGTTTCTTACCACCACTGTCTCATCCTGAGACTCAGCTACTCCATGTACTTTAATCATAACCGAAATCAACTTGGAAAAGAATAAATTATTGGTCTTTGATCTCAGTCCTGTCATATCCTCTGCTTAAATAATTAGCAGGCGGCATAGATTCACCTTCACACCATGTCTCAAGAGATTTAATAGATAGATATCTTGATATCTCAAATTTTCAAAGCCCCCTCTTCTTAGACTGAGCACATGTTGCACAAATTTGAACAACAATCTGTTTCCTCCATCCATTTCAGCAGCCATCACCTTTCTCTTCTTGCCACTACCAGTGAGCTCTTCTAAGGCAGTATCATAATCAAATATGTCACTTTTAGGTGGTACTGTCTTCGATGAATATCCAGAAACTCCTTCATGTGGTACTCTTAGGTACTCAACCCACTCAACAGATGAAATGTCTATTTCCTTGCCTTTTACCCATGAAACCATTCTATTTTCCTCATCAGATTTATCAAAACTCACAAACTTATAGAACTGTTTTACTAGATTCGGATAGTAGGGAACATTGTTATTTGAGAAGCATTCTACCCATTTCTGATCTTCCAGCACCTCTAGAACTAAATATTTACCAGACATCAGCCATTCCGCGCATAGCTCTTTCTCGATTACAATATCTCAATTTTGTAAATGAGGGTTCAATGGACGCCACCCTTACCTTGTTCTACTAACACTGCTACTTTCTTCAGGCCTTGTCTTCTTCTTCTTCGCATTTGGCTCATCAAAGTCATCTCTAATAGTCGGAAGATTAGTTTTTTTCATCTCTGGATTGAAAAAGTTAGGGTTCTCTCAAGATTCGGGAATTCAAGGAGTTGGGTTTGAGAGAGGAGAGTTCGGTGGATTGAGAAGTAACTAAGACTAAATTTTATCATTTAGGAATCATAAAATAAATAATTAAAATATAATAAGTAAAGTATAAACATTACAGATTTTGGCAGCTAAAGATAAAAGTTTAAAACAGAACATACTGACATTAGGGTATACTGGTGATAATTCCTAACGGTGAGGTCCACTAACAGTGAGGTATATCAGTGTGGTTCATACCAGTGAGGTATAACAGTTGGGTTTCATACCGGTGAGGTATAACAGTGAGGTTTCATACCGATGAGGTATAACAGTGAGCTTTCATACTGGTGAGGTATAACAGTGAGGTTTATTACCGGTGAGAAATAATAGTGAGGTTTCATACCGATGAGGTATAACAGTGGATTTTCATACTAGTGAGGTTTCTAACGAATATATTATATCATTCCTAATTCATGTATGATGTACCTTAACCTATCCGAACTTAAAGGCTTGGTGAAAATGTTTGCTAATTAATATTCTGTACCTATAAATTCAAGAGTAATATCACCTTTTTTGGTAATGATCTCTCAAAAAATTGTGTCTTAAATCAATGTGTTTGGTCCTAGAGTGAGAAACAGGATTCTTAGAGACGTTAATTGAACTCGTGTTATCATTGTTTATTGATAAATGTTTAAAATCCTATCCATAGTCCAACAAAGTATGTTTCATCCATAGAATTTGTGCACAGAAACTACCAGAAGCAATGTACCATGCTTCAGTAGTAGACAATGCAACAGAATTTTGTTTCTTACTACACCACGATACTAGGGTCTTACCTAGAATATGACATGTTCCGGAAGTGATCTTTCTATCTAACTTGAAGCCACCAAAGTCAGCATCTGAATAACTTATTAAATCAAAAGATTATCCTTTTGGATAAAACAAACCTAAATTTGCAGTATGTTTAAGATATTTGAAAAATCTTTTAACAGCATGAAAATGGGATTCTTTAGGGTTATCTTGAAATATTTTACACATACACGCACTAAACATAATATCTAGTCGACTAGCAGTAAGGTATAGTAGACTTCCAATCATACCTCTGTAATTGGTTTGATCAACTGGTTTCCCAGATTCATCAATGTCCAACTTGCAGGTCATACTCATGGGTGTATCACTTTCCTTGATACTATCTAAACCAAAACATTTTAAAAGATCCTTTGTATATTTACTTTGATTTAAAATAATACCATTCTCATTTTGAAAAACTTGAAATCCAAGAAAATATTTGAGTTCTCCCATTAAACTCATTTCAAATTCATTTTGCATACTCTTCGAAAAATCAATACACAAAGTATTTTTAGAAGATCCAAAAATAATATCATCAACATAGATTTGTAAAATAAAAACATCTTTAGAAATTCTTTTGATAAAGGGATTTGGATCAGAAATCCCAATTGTAAAAACTTTTGAAATAAGAAAGTTGATAAGTCTGTCATACCAAGCTCATGAAGCTTGTTTCAAACCATATAAAGCTTTAGATAGCTTAAACACTCGATTTGGAAAATTAGGATTAGTAAATCAAGGTGGTTGTTCAACAAAAATATCTTCAATTATAAAACCTTTTATAAAAGAACTTTTAACGCCCATTTGATATAACTTGAAATTAAAATGAGTTGCATAGACAAGTAGAATCCTAATAGCTTCTAATCTAGCTACAGGGTCAAAGGTTTCCCCATAGTCTATTCCTTCCTCTTGATTATACCCTTGTGCAACTAGCCTTTCTTTGTTTCTAACTATATTTCCAGACTCATCAACTTTATTTCTAAAAACCCATTTATTGCCTGTGGTCAATGTGTTCTTAGGTCTGTCAACTAGTTCACAGACTTTGTTTCTTTCAAATTTATTTAACTCTTCTTGCATATATGTTACCCAAAATTCATCATTGATTACATCATTGATATTTTTAGGTTCTAACTGTGAAAGAAAATCTTGATGTTCAACCTGGTTTCTTAGAGAAGCTCTAGTCTGTGTTTCTCTATCAAGATTACCAACAACGACATCTAAAGGATGATTCTATAGAATCCTAGTTGATCTAGTAATGGTAGGACTAGAAATTTAAGATTCTTCTCTAGATTTAGGCTATACAGAAATAGGTTTTGGAAAGTTTCTAGAACTATATGTATTTACAATAGGTTCATTGATTTTATAATTAAGGTTAAAAATAGACAAATCTTCTTCAAGATTTTCAATGGAAGATTTGGGTTCATGTGGACCAGTTTCATCAAACATGATGTGAACAGATTCTTCCACACATTTGGTACTTTTATTAAAAACTCTATAATATTTTCTAGTAATTGAATAACCTAGGAAAATTCCTCCATCACTCTTGAATGAAAACTTGTCAATATTATCTTTTGTATTGAGAATAAATACTTTGCAACCAAAAACATTAAAGTAATTAACCTTAGGATTCATATGGTTCCACAAATCATAAGGGGTCTTTTTGAGAACAGGTCTAATCAGGACTCTATTAATAATATAACAAGGTGTATTTACAGCTTCAGCCCAAAAGTAAATTGGCAGGTCATACTCATTAAGAATAGTTCTTGCAATCTCTTGAAGAGTTCTGTTTCTTCTTTCTACCACACCATTCTGCTGAGGTATTCTAGGGGCAGAGAAATTTTGACTATAGCCATTGTGTGAGCAATAAGATTCAAACTCATGATTTTCAAACTCATTACCATGATCACTTCTCAAAGTCTTAATCTTAAGTACACTAAGGTTTTCCACAAACTTGGAATATTTAATAAAATGAGAACAAGATTCACTTTTGTGAGCTAATAAGTATACCCAAGCGTATCTAGAATAGTCATCTACTAAGACATAGACATAGTGCTTCCCATTTAAACTAGAAACTCTAGAAGGTCCAAAAATGTCCATGTGAACCAACTCGAGAGGTTGAGAAGTTGAAACTTATTTCTTCGATTTAAAAGAAACTTTATGTTTCTTTCCCTTTGGATAGGGATTATAAACTTTATCAGCTGGGAATTAAAGTTTAGGTAGGTCTCTAAGTAAGTTTTTCCTAGTCAGTTTTCTAAGTGAATAAATGTTGCAATGTCCTAATATTCTATGCCATAGCCAAGACTCTTTATGAAAAGCATTTAAGAAAGTAATGTTTTGTTTAGCCAATTAATTCAAATCAACATCATAAACATTTTCCTTTCTCAAATAATAAAATACTAAAATATTTTTATAATTAAAAACATTATAAGAATCATTTTCAAATTTAGACTCTGCCACCTTGAACTTATCTCATCCCTCAGTGGCTAGGATCTGCACTGAGATTGATATATCACAAGAATTTCCTTCTAGATTTTGGCTCCAGAATGGTGATAATGGTTATCCTCAAGAGGTGGTATTTGAAAATGTTCCACCTTATTGTAATTTCTGTTACAAAGTGGGTCATACTATGGAGGATTGTGAGTCAAAAAATTTTGAACCACCTCAACCTCATTGCAAAGCAGTTTGGGTAGAAAAAGCTAATGCTAAAATTAACTTGGATCCTCCTAAATCAAACCCTACTGATGATACTGTGACTCCTATTTCCAAGGATGTCCCCAGGACTTCTAATGTAAGTTCTTCTCTGGATATGGGCGAGAAGGAGATTTCACCCACTGTGGTGAATGCAAATGTCCATCATAGTCCCTCACCCTTACTTGAAGATAGGTCGATAGCGAAAATAAAAGAAGGCACTCAGGAAGATGAGGAAAAGGAGAGGTGTGATGCATCTGAAGATAGTCTCTCACAAAGTGATGAGGAAGATAAATCTACTAATATTGAAGAAAAATACCTAAGGGAAATGTCCAGGAAAGGTAAGAAACCAATAGTGGATGCAGATGGGTTTATTACAACCAATCCTAAAAAAACTAGAAAACGCAGGGATTTTTCACATGTGGAGAGGACTATTGTCACTCGTTCCTTGGACATTGCTAGAAATAATGTATCTACCCCTATTTCAAATCAACATGTACAGAAGGAACAACAAGATTAAATAGTTGATAAACATAATATTCTAGCTTGTGAAGCTCCTGATTCCTCGGCGGGACTCAGTGATGAAACCCTATACAATTCTTTTAGGAAAAGAGAGATCACTAAGAGCGCCTATTAGGCTACAAAGCAGGAAATATTCAATGAAAGAATCAGGAAATATTTCTTAAACTGATCATGTTTTAGAAGTCTAATTTCCAGCTTTGATCCACTTTTGTTCTTGCTTTTCTGCTGGATGATATTTTTCTCTACGAAGACTGGATTTGAAATTTCCTACTATCTTGATGGATCTGTTTTAGAGATTTCTCTGAAGCATTTTTTTTATTTCTTCAATCCTTTACTATCATGCTGCCTAATGTGATTATGGATTTTCTGAGATGGAATGCAACAAGGATGCACTGTTTGTTGGTTTTTCTTCTTCAATTGATGTCTGAGATTCTCTTTGGAACAAAAGGGAGCCTGTTTGTATCCTGATACAATTTTTATTGAGGATTTTGCCCCCATTTTTTGAAGTCTATTCCACTGCTCCTGAGAGCTATGCACTGGAGATGCTGTTTGGAAGCATGAAATTTTGGATGCTTTATGGTTCCTTTTAAGTGTTTCTATGTGGTATGCTTGTCGGCCAGTTGCATGATGCTGCAGATCTCTTGCATTGGAGATTGGGATAGAAATTTTGAATTTTGTCAGAAGTTTTCTTGCACCTCTGTTTGGCTTGAAGAAATCTTCTGACATCATTCTGAGATATGTTTCTTGCATCTATCTAAATCTATCTCCTATCTACGGATCTGAGGACTGTTTGATTCCTTTTTTCTGTTTAGTGCAGTGTATTAATGCTTGGCACTCTGGATCAGAGGACTGCTCTATTCACTGACTCAGCCTTGATTCATTTAAATGCTTGACACTGTGATGGTCTACAATTTCATGCATTTCCTGTTTTTCATAGTACTCATACAGATGGGTCTACTGTTATGTTTTTGGATCTTGTTTTATGCTGACTCTATGAACTTTTCTTTCTAGATTGGTTCGGCTGGTTTGCACCAACTACTTGGGTTTCAAGCTCTTTGCTGCTTTGGAATTTTCTCCGAATATTATATGCTTTTCCTGCTTGGTTTGATGATTTTGTGACTTGTATGATCTCAAGAAATGGTGAAGGGATGGACTATACTATTCACACTGCTTCTTTTGTTGTTGTTGTTTTATCAGAATCTGGCATTTTTATTGGTGGTTTTCTTTGATGAGGATGCTGAATTATGCCCTAGCTGGATCATCTTTTTTTATCTTGATGGGAAGATCTTTCATGTCATCACTTTTCTCAAAAAACATGTTGGCATGATTATTTTCAGAATCATAGACTTCAAACTCACTTGTGCTGTCTTCTAAAGCACTCCAAGTTGCCTTCATGGCTTTCTTATATTTTCTATCCTTGTAGTCATATTTCTTCTTGAACTTTAACTTTGGTAAATATGCCTTAATGTGTCCCTTCCTTTTGCATTCATTAAAAAATATCTTATAATCCATATTAGCTTTCTTCCAATCCTTATTCTAATGACCTTTGTCGTCATATTGTCTTTAATAATTTGGTTTTCTGAAGAATTTCTTCTTCCTGTAGAACTTCTTGAACCGTCTGGCTATCTGAGTCATCTCTTCACCACTATCAGAATCTGAATCTTTACTTGAGGAGCTTTCAGTAGTCATGTGAACTTTCTCCTTATCCTTTCTCTTTGAGACAGTATATTTAAATTCTAATTAATTCCTCCTTGGTTCATCATCATCTTCCTTGTTTACTTTCATCTCTTCTTCATACATCATCAACTTACAAATTAATTCTTTAACAGGCCGTGAACTTATATCACATGATTCTTTTATTGAGATAGATGAGCCTCTCCATATTTCTAGAAGACATCTTAGTATTCTCATAATCTTCTCCTTTGCAAGAACAATATCTCTAAGTGAGCTCATAGTGTTGACAATCTCATTGAACCTGAGATACATGTCATAAATAGGTTCATCAGACTTCATTTTGAAATTATCATACTTAATAGTGTAGGTATTTAATCTCATTTCTTTAAAATTGGTTTTTCCTTCATGGGAAATATCCAAAGTTTCCCATATTTCATAAGCAGTTTTACAAGAAGATATTCTATTAAATTCATCATCAACTAAAGCACAGTACAATTCATTCATTTCGTTACAGTTATTATTGTATGCAGTATTAGTAGGTTCATCTCGAGTAGTTCTTTCAGTTTCTGGAATCTTATATTGAGTCTCTATAGCCGTCCAGATTTTAAATCCCATACTCTCCAAATGAATTTTAATTTTAAGTTTCCATTGGGAAAAATTTGTACCATTAAAGAATGGTGGCATGTTGGTAGCATCACCTTCTTGTCTATTATCCATAATTAGGTTCTAGAAAATATATTTAAATAGATAAAATTTAGAACTAACAGAAATTTAAGATCTTTAAGACAAAACTAAAATCACAGTTGAAAAACAGAGTATTTAGATATACTTTATAAATAACAAACAACCTCTGATACCAAATTTTGGTTGGAGTGGATACTCAAGAGGGGGGTGAATTGAGTTCCAATTAAAATTTTCTGTTAAAAATATTTCTTTTAAAATTACCCAATTAAAAACTAAGTTAAACTGTAGTGAATTTGTAAAATTGTAAGGGTTCAATTAGGTTCTCAAAATATTGATTAGGCCTTAGTTAATTTAATCAGAAGATTAAATTATCTTTTGAAACTAACCTACTAATTTATGATAGTTACAAACACTTTCTAGATTAACTATCAAAGTAACTTTAAAACAATTTTATATTTCAAAGTAATTAGTAGCAGAATATTCAATATAGGTTAAAACCAAAATAATTAAGCACAGCAGTTTTAAAACAAGAGGTTCAGTCTCAATATGAGACTTAGTCCTCTCAAAAAATTTATATAAATTTTGATCCACACCCAAGATCGGAGTAAACAATAGTGCAAAGACTATCCTGGTACTAAGACCTCTACCACAGTTTTTTATGGGAACAAGAACAATAGCACATTGGCTATCCAGGTCCTACTTGACCTCTACCACTATCTATAGTGGGAAATAAGAGTATAGGAAAAGAGTGAGTAAGGATTAAATCCTCCATTTCAGCACATGATTTAATGTGTGTATGAAATATACAGAGTAAAAACACTCCTCAAAAGTAAGTAAAAGAATAACTAAGAGAGTATATATGATTTTAGAAATATCTAGTGACTTGAAGTGTAGATCTGGACTCCTTTTGATTGAACAGAAATGTTTCTGAGTTTTTCTATGGTTTTTGTCTTGAAAACAAAGTGTTGTTTTCTTCAAGTTCAGTTTGATCAGCTTGATAATAGGTGTAATCATTTGAAGTTGTTCACTCTTTGTCTTAGGTTCAGCTTTTGTTCTTTTCATGTATGAATGACCTCATGTATGTCCAGTGTTCTTCAAGTGAGTGAGTGTCTAGATGTAGCCTCTCTATTGTGTGTATTCGCGACACTTATTTACTGCAGCTCGATCTTCCTTTTATACTTTTAGATCCAAAAATAGGAATTATTACCTTTATCTAGGTATGATGTACGGTTCCCTGACATGCCAACAACTATCATTAAATAACATTAACTGCATTAAAATCATCAAATATGACCATTGCTGAATAAATAAATAGAAATAGATTTTATGTAGCATTGACTGGTTAACTGTCATCTTATCAGTAGCTCTCTATCAGTATACTTGTAATAGTGGACTTTGTATAGTGGTGAGCTTCTTATTGGTAGCTCTCAGTTCTTATACTAGTAGCTCCCGGTATCGATAGCAGTTACTCCGTGTAATAGTAGTTCTATATACCGATAACTCCTTCGGTAGCTTTGGTCTATCGGTAACTTTCTCGTATCGGTAACTACTTATATCGGTGGCTCTGTCTATCTGTATCGGTAGATATTTATAATGGTTTTTGTGTGTATGTCTGTCTGTATCGGTAGCTTGTATCGGTAGACTTGAGAAGAGGATACATTTTCTAATTGGTGACCTTTGTTTATCGGTAGACTTATTCATATTGGTAACCATTCGGTGTACCGGTAGACTTACATACCAGTATCTCTGTTCTGTATCAGTGTACTTAGCCTTATCAGTGGCTGTGTATCTATTCTATACAAAACATATCCAGATTGAGTTAGAATTATTTCAAAGTATTTTTGAACATCAATAAACAGTGATTAACATATTCCAATGATTATTTTGATATTATTGTTAACATAGGATTATAAACACATATTAACACATAATTGGGATTATTAAAACAGGTGAGGTCAGCACATATGAATATACATATTATTATTTAAAGGTTGGTCTTGTAATTACATATAAATCCAATATATTTTGTATTTTTTTTCTTCTAATTATATACCCTGTATGGTTCATGAGCAGATATCCTATCACACATGGTTATGTTTTCTTAATAGTGAGCCTTAACCTAGGCTTATGATGTCATGTTTTATATTTTTTCCAAATTATTATGATGTCATGTTCCATGATATCCTTTTATTTATTCCATTATTAAATATGATTATATGTGATCTTCCCCTTTTATAATATCATGTTATGCCTCTTATCAGGGATATTATACTTCATTATCATATTTATTCACCTATTAAGAAATATAGTTAACCCTTTCCCTTAATTTGTTTCTCTAGGGTAGCCTATACAGTAATAAAATTTTAGTGGTACTTAGTATCACATTATAAATATTGAAATAATTATTATGTTCCTCATGTATAATATTTTTATTTATGTTTCAAATCTCCCAAAGATACTAGACCTCTATATTTTTTGGTAGTCTATTATATAATTTTATATTAAAAATATGTAATAATATTTGTGTTTATCTAAATTTGTTATATAGACAATCTATAAATATCAAATTCCTCGAATGTTATATTTTATCTCATATATTTTATTAAGACGATTTAAATTGTATTATAAATATAAAAATAGTTAACACATTTATCTAGATATATTCAAAATATTTATCAATCTTTATAACCCTACCAAAATTAAATCTTTCCAACTGAATAAAAATTATTTCTACAAAACACATTCTAGATTGAAATTTTCTTTTTTAGGGATCTAAACTTCTCAAATATTATTTCAATTTCATCCATGTATCATTTACATGTTTTGGAAACATCAAATATGCATTTATATTCATCTTTAATGGATTATAGATAAGTAAAGAATTATTACTCTAATAAAAACATAAAAATAAAATATCATTATATAAATAAAACCATAACTCTTTAATGTCTATTAAATCACTTTTACAGAAGTCACATTGGCATGCATGTTCACATAATATCATAATATTTGTCAATATAATTTTCTATCTCCCTTATTTCTTCCTTATTGGTTGTATGAATTACTCTTGCCAGGTGTTTCATAAAAATAATGGTTAAGAAATATAACTCCCATGAACAATGCTTATTCACCATCAAATTAATATCCTTATGAATTTATTGAAATATCTCCACAATGTTTAAATCACTATCACATCCTCTACATTAAACATAATCTATATGTGTAACTAATTTGTAAAAGATAGTTCTTTTATTCAACACCACATTCTCAATATTTAATATTTATAACTCTTTATATAAAATAGATCACCCCCATTTTAAAGACTCTATCCCTCAATACATATCATGTGAAATTTAATCTTCAATTAAATACATGATTCACATAAAATCAAATTCATGCCATGTAAATGATATTTAATAATGTATAATGAATTTACTATGAAGATCTCTGACTTAGGAAACCTTTACATAATTCATCAATGAGAGGATTACATGGCCTACTCCCAATGAGAGACCCTCTCCACCACATCACTAGATCTGGTAACATTTATTAAGAATCTATATTATACGGTGTGTGAGGACTTGTGTAGATCATGCACACCCCATATATTCTTCTAATTGATTTCAATACTCTTTTGATTTATCCTCACACAAATATATCTAATGTTCCATCATTCCATGTTGTTTTTAATCTTATCATAGTTTGAATAACCATTATTTATATAATTCTCAAGTGTATAAGTAATCACCTTCATATTTTTTCATGGGATTAGATATTAATTTTTCATTAACTCTATATTAATCACATTACAAACAATGAATATATATCGGGAATTTAAGTACATGTTTATTTTATTCACATGATAATAAAAAAAATATGATCTACACCTTTTTAAAATATCATTAACAAAGGATCTCCATTGGAAATTAATAATATATCCAATATGGAAGGCATAGGGTCGTCAAAAGTATTTCATATAATTAATATCCAATAGAGTATTATAATTCCAAAAATAATCTTTTATATCATTAAAATTAATGAATAAATAATAATTCTATTTAGTCACGTAAAAGATAAAAAAAGTATAATTTTATTAACACATTGAATATAATATGAAAAAATGTATTAAACCAATGAATTATAAAGGGAATATTGAAGAATTTCATGCTTCATAAACCACCTTATTTACTTATATTTATCCACTCCATACTCCTCAAATTGTTTAAAATAATGTGGATTGTACGGGATCAAAATATTATTAATATTCAAATTCTTGAAAATAGTCATGTTCTAGGATCAAATCCTAACATCAATAAAAGATTCCAAAATAATTAAAGAAAATTTCCTTAGAATCATGGAACTAGAAATATTCAAATATAAGTTATGATAAAGAAAAAAATTAAGTAAACATATCATCCCATTCATTAATTTATTATCAAATTAAATTTAAAAAAGTTTAATGATTTTAGTTCCACTAAATCACAGAAAACTTGTGTAGTGTCCTTGATCCAGTTCACCTCTACTATAACAAAACCAAGTGCCACATACCTAAAGCGTACCTCTATATATACCAAAGGTGTTTGACCAGTAGTGAGGATATATGTATAGATGGATAATATTCCCTCTTTGATACAAATATCCATATACATAGAAAAAATAAAATTATAATTAAATAAAGGAATCATGGTTAAATTCCATTCTTTATAATTATATCCCCAACGCTATAACAAAATGAATATTTGTAAAGATAGAAAATAATACAAAAATGAACCTGATCTCACATGGTAGATCATATAACAGGAGTTCCAAAAAATGTAAAATATTTTCAGATAATAGTAAAATTGGTCCCAAGTTCATTCCTAGTCCTATCTTCCAACTCCAACCTAGATTTATGGATCATCTATTGATAGTGGGGTCCATTACCCTTTCAAGATCATAAAACATAAATTATACTTGGGTATCAATATGGTCATGTATGGTGTGAGAATAACTTAATACACCACCTCTAATGGTGTTTTTAAACATATAAAATATAATTAAGTGAATGTACAGAGTAATATTCTCATAAATAGAAGTAAGCATGAAATGTAAGTAATAATAAATATGTCACATCCATGGGTACTTCAAAAAAACCCAGTTTTGTCCATAAATAATTCAGTTAGTGTTGGGGTGTCTCTAAACATATCACATAATAATCAAAAAAGCATCATATCAAGAGTCACGTCAAATAGATATATCTTCCCATCATAATATAATCAAAAATTTATGGGTAATGTGTCTCACTAACATAACTTGGAAATTTTGAAAACATCTCTATGATAACATGATAATAAATGCATAGGAATTATATCCCAATAACACAATCAAACCCATGGTCAATGAGTCCCTAAGACATCATATGCAAGTGAGTATCCATCTTCAATAGAGGTAATAATAGACCTAGCCACATGCATAATCTCAAGAGGGAAGCACGACCCTAGTCTCAAACCGCATCACATAAGTGGGCATCATGTTCTACCATCACAATCATTAAATGTTCATATCATCCCCTTCCTTAGAATCCCCACAATATGGATTGAGAGCCCCAATTCCATGGGAAATAATGAAGGGATACACAAGGTGTTCCATTACTATCACCATTAATCCACGTGAGAATCAAATTTCATGTCTTGGTCAGAATTACATCCTAATAAAATGCGTGTCACTTCCCATTAAAAAATGTATGAATTTGTGGGACTGCATCCTTTATTCTGAATAACATAATACCAGTGATATTTCCATTTTAACTATATCCATCATATGAAAAATTTGCATCTTGTCCCAATAACATAGCTGACATCGTAATATGGAATAATAAATAGTGTTAATTTTATTATAAAAACAATTCCATTAAGGTTTTAAAATCTTCCAAAACACTATAATCCACATTATAGTCAATACCTACACACTCAACAAAATTCATAAACATACTGAGGTATAACCCACTCGGTTCCACTAGCTATTGGTGGGAACACTAACTATAAACTAAATTGACTGGGCAAAGGCCAAAGGGTAACTCATAAGTTGAACATAACCCAAGACAAATCTTTCCCTTTCAAAATCAATATCACTCCAACATCCAAGGAGGATAAAAGGAATTAAATAATGTTTAATGGATTCATTCTATGAATCAATGGAGTCCCCAATGGGCCTAGAGTAATAAGTCCAATACACTTTAATTCAAAATCATAAACTTTTGTGGTCATATTATCAAGGTATAGAAACTAGAGGGTCCATCATGACCCTAACTATCCTTACATGCCTCACATGGATAAAGGGAAACCATTTTATATTAATTATTGGTCAATCACACATAGACAGTGAAAAAATGTGTCAAAAAACACATGAAATTAGAATAAACCATAGGGATTTATTAGGGACCACCTACCACTAAAAGCAATGAGGGGGATGAGAGGGGAAAGAGGGATTGAACTGTTTGTGTCCCTCAAAATGAGAGAAATCCTCATTTAATAAAAATTTAAAATAATTAATTTTAAAATATTAAAATAAAAAAACAATAACTAGAGGTATAATAGATACTCTCCATGTCCTCATCTGGTACTCATTCCCCCACCAGGTACCCGCACATGGTCCACCACGCACCATGTGGCCCTCTAAGTGCTAATTGATCCCCTAATGTGCCTACCAAGTACCCATTACAAGCTAATCGGGTACGTAGTGGCATATGTCACACATGGAAAATGTGTTGGCACTCCATTTGACTTCGATAAATATGTCTTTAAAACTCCTCAAAACTATTAAAACACACAAGGTCTAGCAAAAATTAAATTAAAAATTCAGTTCAAAACACACGGGTTGTTATAAATTGAACCCTAATATATATTCCAAGTTCCAGGATCAATGTTATAGTAAGTTAAATTACCTAAATTCATCTTATATGTAGATTGGCCAATTTTTAAAATACATGAAAATCCATGTGTGACCTTCTAAATATTTAATTTTTATATAATTAAATAATCTATAATTCAATACTCATCCAATTTATGTCAAAATTCATCCCTTAGGAAAACACATCATTTTTTATATTATTTTTAACTTCAATAATATCATACTGGTTTCATTTACTAGGTAAAATTTCCATTTTACCCTATAGTTATAAAATTACCAAAATGGAATTAAAATTTTAAAAACTCCAATCCTAAAATTCGTGTACCTTTATAACAGATACAACTTCATGAAAATTTCATCCTAACAAAACTTTATATCATCCATAAATCCTTAAAAGAATTGATATGTTAACCCTTTAAACGTTTTATTTGTGATTATTTATGGAAGATACACATTTAAAAAAGGATCTTTTCATAAATAAATACATGATTCCTTATTAAACATGAACCATTAAAATATGAAATCAATAATTTAAGAAGCTAGAAACTAAATTCCCATGAAAGGTAATAATTTTTAATTAATTTAATTTATTCATAAATGATTACTCAATAATTTAGTTCATCAATATTAATAGTGGAAACGAACAATTAGTTAATTTCACCATCAAATACAATTTTAGACCATAAGTATTTTCCTCTATAAATTTTTTGTAATATAATAAATAGAATAATCCACTAAAATATGTATTATAAGAAAGTACACTCTTGTTTCACCACACTTCTACGTTGTTCAAATTCTCAAATGCTTTTATATACCCCAATTAAGACTTGTCATTCTTTTCAACCCTTCTCTTCAAACATGGAGTAAAAAAACATCATGATATGAAATGATGATAAATGATACATCTCAAACATTCATTATCTCAATCCTAGGAGACTATGATAAGATAAAAATCTTAGATAAATAAGATTAGATAACTAATAACAAAAATGGGTCAACATTCCATTCATTTTACTTTAAAAAATTACTTGAAACCCCCATCTTATCTTGTATAAATAAAAAAATATCTATATTGGAAAATTATTCTTCTATACATCAAGCTATAAATTAATTTAAAATCAACAACATTTTATTTTTATCACACAAGACTCACAAATACACCACTCAATTTAAAATCAACCATTTTTTAATTTCATCAACACCAAAAATTTCAATTATATAATTATATTCACCATAGTTCAGTTTGATGAATAACATCACATTGATAACACTTTTCATCCCTTCATATACCAATACCTTCCAAAGAACCATGGTCTAATCATCATAATTCAATCATGGAAGTGGTTGGATAAAAGACCTTTAAAACCACCAAGGTGAATTTTCATTATCACACTACACAAAAGTTTCCAAATTCATTAAACATAAATCCTAATGAGGGACCACAAAACCATATTCAAATTAAAAAAATTCATGATCACTTTAATAACCTCAAATAGTTTTCCTTAATCACTGATAAAATAAAAAACCCAGTAAGTAGCTCTAACTAAGACTGAAATAATTAATAATCATGGAAAATTCCTCTTGAGAGTAAAAATTCATGGTTTTAATTATCACACCATCTATAAATAGGTTCCAATGAAAATATTTCAAATATTTTAAGCTATACTAGTGCCTTATTAAAAAAAATTCATTATTTTTCATTGGTTTTTTTTGTATTTTTTTGTTTTTTTTCGAGTAATTTTGGTAGTCATGTAATTTTTTTAAAATTTTAGAAAAAAAATTATCATAATTTCTTACTTCTACCTAATATATTTAATTATATTAAAAAATAGGTGAATTAATATTTTTTGTCCTTGAATTTTAGTTGTTTTTTGTGTTAAATAATACATGGGAGCCTATTAAGGAATATTAAATTGAAAAACAACAGGCTATGTGTCATTTAAAAATAGGGTATAAGAAAGTGTTGGTTGGATAATGTATCATTAATTAAGGATTGAGGTAAAACCACCTTTCCATTATTGTCTCATGTTCATAACATGAGAATGTTTTTGCACACCAACATAGCCTACCTTATCCTCTAAAAATACACATGTTCCCAAAAAAACATGAATCATAAATTTAGAAAGTGTGACCCAAAAATTAAGTGAAAATATAATATTGAAGGCAGGACCTCACTATTGGAAAATTACAATATTCAAATGGTTTATATTTATGGTTTTATTAAACCCTTGGTATAGGTCACTTATATAATTTTCTAGGTACTTAAGGGTGGTAGTTCATATTAGATCTAGGATGAACAATGTGAATCTAAATATTAATAAGGTTTCAAGGGTTCTAATATAGAATAGATATTGATTCTTAAGAGTTAGGCCATTATTGGGGGTTAATATGTTGATTAAATTTTTGTGCAAGTGATTTTTTGGTAAGAAGTATGATGTTTGAAGGTTTTTTGGTGTGTATTCCAGTTTAAACAAGTAATTTGAATGAATTTTGGATGAATGTGGAATATTTTTGAAGTTTTTGTGGTTTTATAAGAAATTGAACTCCCATGTATCAAGGAAAAATTTTAGTGTGTATGGGTCATCATGTTTGACAGATTCATAAGTCTTAGAATTCCTAGAAGTTACTTCTACATATGGGTACCCCAAAAATAATATTCCTCCTCTTATGCTAAAATCGATCAGGGTAGAAAGCCCTGTTATATATAAATTTAAACACTTCTTACATTAGTTTCAACCCATTCAATATTTTGGAAAATAAGGAAAATAATGATATGTAAATGTAAATATCAATTTACCCTTTATATTTAAGTGTAAGTCTTCATAAAAGGGTTGATATGTAAGATTAACTTTGATGATATGTAAGAGTCATTCAAGGGTTTCATTGGGATACATAAAAAGAAACCATGAGATATATGATAGTAACTCTATAATTACAATTAGTATATAGGAATATATTTATCAAAAAAGGAAAAATTAATTGTAACACCTTGATATATATGGGTGTTCCTATTTTGAAAATTTGGTTAAGTTTTGAGTTTCTTGTGATATGTAAAGGTTACTTTTTGATATGTAATGTTAATTAAATACATAAGGGTTAAAATTAGTAAACTACTGGGAACTTCCCTATGATACAAAATATTGATTTTCCGGATATATAATGGTCCTATTAGGGCCAATAATAAAGGACTATTGTCTTTTTATAAGGGGTGATATGTAAGGGTATGGTTCATAAGTAAAAGTAAGAGAGTTTTCCAATATTTCATAAGGAATAATTTTCTCTAGATTTTTCTAAAATAATTAAACTGAAGTATTTCTTGGATAATTCAACTATAAAATAGGGATTATTGATATTGTGAACCAAAATGATTTTTTATTCCCTATACTATTCTCATAAACCCCACTTCACCAAAAAATGAGTTATTCGTAAATTCTTTTGGGTTTTTATACAACTTATTGTAGTGAGTAAATGCAAGTAATTATATTAGCCCCTTGTAAATTATTAGTGGTTTATCTTGTTATTTCATCATTTTTAATATATTTTATTCTGAAATTGGTATTTTTTATTGTCTAATTTATTCTAAATAAAGTAAAATCATGCATAATTATTCGATGTGTGGAGTCCTTTTAACTCTCACTAAGTCATTTTTAGTTTGACACCCAATATTTTTAATGCACTTTATGTCATAATTTATTAACTAAAACCAAACATAGTAAAACTCAAAATATCATGAGGCCTATTGTTTTTGGGAAATAAGGATAATGTAATAAAAAATCAATATAATCATAATTATATTTACTTAAAACTTCATTAAAATGCTCCTAAAATTCCATCTCTCTTCAAAAATTGGATGGGACAACCAGGGGAAGTACATAAGAAATGGATGAGCTATAAATCTTAGTATGGGTACAAAAAAAGAACAGTGTGAGTTAATGTAGTAAATGTTATCCAAGAAGTAAATCAAGGTATCATAAATGTGATGATAATCATAATCTTTAACATTTAGGCATGATATAACATGGTAGCATAATTGAAACATGGGAATGTGAAAACAACATAAAACATGACATCATAAACATAAGTCAAGGATAAACACCAAAAAACATAAAATAGTGTTCATGGGACAGCCTCTAGTGAACTGTAAATGGTATATCATGATATAAAAACATTACCAAATGCATTTAATTTCTATATAATTTTGGGCTTAACAATCACATTTATACCATGTACATGCCTAAGTGTGACACATATATCATACACCATAAGGATGTGCTTCATCAATTTTAACCACATGATTAAAGATTTTAGGTTAAATACATGTAAATAACCATCAATGATAGATATGTATAAATAGTAAAACAACCTTGAGTGTAAATGGTGATTGGTATTCAAAACACAAATGTTTGGCATGGAAAATCACTGGATAATTTCGGTGGCATAACAGATTAACGCAAAGGTTTATATAAGGGGTGAATTAGGGTTAAAAGGGAATCTAATTACTTGGTAATCATAAGTATAGTAAAATATATATATATATATATATATAACATAAACATAAAAAATTGGAAATCATAAGGCATGACATAAAGAATATGCTTCAAAAAAGATGATATGGAGATGATTTCTTACCATGAGAGAACTCTTCTAAAATGTTGGGAGGAGATTATTAAGAGATTTGGGGAACATTGGGATGAATTTAGAGATAAAAGGGAATATTTATTTCTTTCTTAAAGGGTATTTATTAAAAATTAATGGTATTTTGGGTTGGTTTATATAGAAAAAGAGAGAAGAATGATTTTTTATTTTCCAAAGATAAGTTTTGGAATCTATATGATAAAGTAATCAAAACCAAACACCTTCTAATGTTTTATGCCTATGGTTTTACCAAAGGCGATTGGTTTTAATTATTTTATAAGTTTAAGAAAACAATTAAAATAATTCCCATGTTGATGTTTTAGTGATTCATGTTTATACAAAATTGATTTTAAAACATTAAAATGTTGTATAGGTTTTAGAGGATTCATTAAGAGTTTATAAAATAAATAAAATAACATAGAAAAAAATTATTTTAAATGGGAAACATACTTCTGATCTTGGATACCATTTATACTATGTATTAAATCACGTTTGGGATTTTATGATTTCATGATACAAACCTTATAATTATATTGTATTTTATTGTTTCCCAAAAATACAATTGTATTAGAAAATTATGAAAAAATATCTATTGGATAATTTCAATTTCTTGATTTCAGAAATAATATTTATTTTATCAAAATAATTCTATGAATATTATAATTTACACTTTTAAATCCAAAAATCCCTATTTATTGAAAAATACTGATTTTTTTACAATAATAGTTTTTTACTCTTATCAAAACTATATTTGACTTCGTGAAATAATAATAAAATTTATAACTAATAAATATTAGTAAATAATACTATTTTTATTAAAATATAATTTATTTTAAAAGTTATTAAATTCAACAAAAGGTATGTCTTGTTTGAAACTATATATTTCCCAAAAAAAGAATTTGTGTTCCAGCATATAAAAATATAATTTTTCTCAAACTCATTATTTAATCATTTAAAAATTGAGGTTAGAAATGGATAAATATAATAATTTTTTTATTAAAAATATAATTTAAAATTTAAACTATCATGGTCTAGACACATAACACTTTATTTTATAAGTGAATGCCTTAATGATAAGGTGTGAGATGGTGAGACTTTCATGGGGTGGTTCGGAAAACATGGTTTGTGTCGTGATCTTGATGAGCTTGATCATATCCTATAAATAGTATCTATCATTCTTTAGTTTATTATTGTTTTATTTTTATTAGTTAATTAAAAATCCATTTGATGTTATCTCCCTCAAAATATCTAATTAATGGGCTTCATAGGGTATTATCATGCTCGATGAGGCCATAAATTCTTCTATCTAAGTTAATTTTACTTTATAATTACCATTAATATACCAATATTAATGGTCACTATAGAATGGATATATTATCAATGGTTGTAGTTATTAATGTTATTTTAAATATAATAAACTATGACATCCCAGAATAACCAAAGTTTTGTGTTTTTATATAACTAAATTATATAATAAGGCAATTATTCATTCAAAATAGGAGTTTTGTTTATAAATTTTATGGTCATTACATCCCCCCCCCCATATGATAAATTCCATCCTTGAAATTTTCATTTCAGACACTAAAATAGATGGGGTAATTCTATTTCATAAACTCTTCTAGTTTCAATTTTGCTTCCCCAAACATGTGGTTTTTCCACAGCACTATAACCAGGTGAGTTTTCTTGTTTCATAAAAATTTTTCCCTATGATATAATATCTTCACCACATTCTCATCAAATAAAAGATAATTATCCAATAATACCACCTATAAATTCATTACAAGTGTGGGGCATGGTATGTACTTTCTCAAGAGGGGTACATAGAACACATCATGTACCTATGATACGTAGGGTGGGAATTCAAGTCGATATTCCACAACTCTAATATGATAAATGAACTCAAATGGGGTGATATATCTAGTATTAAGGTTTCCCTTATCCCCAAACCCCATGAATTTCTAACATAATGATATACTAAGTAACGCATTATCTCTGACCTCAAACTCTAGGTCTCTTCAATGATTATCTTCAATGATATTATGTCGAATTTGAGTGGGTTTCATACGACTCAAAATGGTTGGAACCTTCTCTATCCTATCATTGAAAAGATCAGGTCCCATTAGCATTCTCCCTATAAATTTATCCCATAATGTTGGATTCTGATACCTCTTCCCATATAGATTCTCATAAGGTCCCATTTGGATGAAAGAATGGGAACTCTTGATATATGATAACTCTAATAAGGAAAGGTGTTGATCCCAACATCATTGGATATCTATTGAACATGGTCTCCAAATTACCTCTATATTTTTAATGGTCCTTTCATACTACGCATCCATATGAGGGTGATAAGTAGTGATAAATCTCAGAACTACATCCAAGGAAAACTGAAGGCTTCTACAAAACCTTAAGGTAAACAACATATATCGATCAGATAAAATAGAGAGTGAAAATTTATGTGGTCCTACCAATTCCCTTATATATATCTTGGTGATTTGTTTAAGAGAGAAGACTTCCTTTGTAACAATTAAATATGGAGAATTTAGAAGGCAATCGACTACCACCCAGATAGAGTTATTTCTTTTAGGTGTCCTAGGGATTCCTATGATGAAATCCAGGGTTATGGTTCCCCATTTAAATACTTCTATGGGAAATGGTTACATCATACCCTTAGACTTAATTCATTGTAGTTTAACTTTTTTGGCATACCAAGCATCAAAATACAATCTCTGTAATCTCTCTATTCAGGTTATCCCACCCAAATATTTATTTAAAATATCTATACATCTTAGTGATTCTTAGATTAATAGAGAATTATGATCTATATGCATCATCCAAAAGTTCCAACTTCAGTTATAGTTTTTATGGGATACATATCAATGTTTAAAACCTTATAACCCCATATTCAGCAAAGTTAAACTCAGAAATATTCAATCACTTATTTTTTAGAAACTCAAAATCTTTCTATGCCTCTTTTAACATCTCAATAATATATTATTGTGTAGTTATTTTATTAGGGTAATATAAATATACTTTTATATCCATCCTTTTTATGTCCAAGAATATTTGATCCCTTTCAATCCTCATCATGGATAGTTTTGTGGAATCCTTTATACTCAGAGCATTTTCCACTTTTTTTTAATTCTTAGGATGGTAATGTACGCCACAAACCTATGAGTAATCTTGGTAATTGGGATATAAAATCGTGATAATTTTCTCAAAAATTGATGATAATATCTAGCTAATAAAAATAATTTATGAATTTTCATTATAGATGTGTTTCTACATTTTCATTCAATTGCCTCTATTTTTTATGAATCCACAGATATCACTTTATTAGTGATAACATTCCCCAATAAAATTACTTTCTCCAAACAAAAATCATATTTAATATACGTTGTAGATACATTTTCTTTCCATAAGGATTTCGGTACAGTATTTAGATTCTCATATTGTTCCTCATTTCTTTGAGAGTATAAAAGAATATAGTCATTAAATACTATCACAAATTTATTGAGGTAATCTATAAATTCTCAATTCATTATGTCTGTGAATATTGATAGAGTATTAGTGAGTCCAAAATTCATCACTATGAACTCATAGTTCCCATACCATGTATGAAAATAAATCTTGCATATATCCTCATTATTTACCTTTACATGATACTATCATAACCAAAAATTCACATTAAATAAGTATTTTTATCCACATAGCTGATCGAACAAGTTATCAATCTTTGTTTGAGGATATATTTCTTTATCGTGTTCTTGTTGAGCTCACTGTAATCAATGTAGAGGCACATTGACTATTACTTCTTCTTGATGAAGAGGACTAGTTCACCTCATGGTGAATCACTTGGGTGTATAAAACCTTTATCTATAATATCCTATAATTTTTTTCTTAATCTCTTCATGTTCAATAATGGCCATACTATACAGATTATTGGATATTAGAAAACATTTGAATATGGGATCTATTGAGAACTCAACCTCGTAGTTAGGAGGAAGGCCAGACAATTCTTCAGAAAACACGTTAAAGAATTATATTACAATGATAATGTTTTCAAGGATTATATTTTATTTAATCTCTATCATTTAAGAAAGATACACTTTCTCATAGGAAAATAATTTTCAATCATGAGAAGATATTCTCCTTCTTCCCCTTTACATGATAATATTCTGATTGTATATCCACCTTAGAGAAGAATTTTTCTCCAGGTAGCTAATCGAAAAAGTTATCAATATTTGGAAAAGGATACTTTTTCTATATCATTATATTTTTGAGATCATTATAATCAACATAGAGGCACATTGAAATTTCCTTCTTGATGAAGATAACTAATTAACCCCATGGTGAATCACTTGGGAGTATAAACCATTTATCCAAATTCTCCTATAATTATTTCTCATTATCCTAAAGATCAAAAATTTCCATTATATATAGAGTAATGGGTATTGGAAAATTTCAGTTAATGGGATCGATTTAGAACTCAATATCATGCCTAAGAGGATGGCCATAAAATTCTTTGAGAAACACATAAGTGAATTCCCAAAGAATGGGAATGTCTTCAAGGATGATCTTTTCTTTAGTTTCAATTGTTTGAGAAAGGTAAAATTTATCATAGGGGAATAATATCTATGCTTGAGATTATATCCTCAATATTCATTATTACTTGATAATATCTTAACCATAGATTCACCTTACCTATTTATTATTATCCACGTAGCTGATCAAACAAGTTATAAATATTTGGAACATGGCACTTGTTCTTTATCATGATCTTTTTTAGGTAATGATAATCAATAGAGAGGCACATTGACAATTAATTCTTCTTGATTAAGGAGACCAATTTACACCATTTTGAAGCAATTGGGTGTATAAACCCTTAAAATGGGTAGGGACTAGATTGTGAACTCAACCTCAAGGTTGGAAGGATGGAAAAAAACTTAATCATGAAACACATTAGTGAAATCTATTATAATGTGTCTCTCGTCAAGGATTATCTTTTCTTTAGTATCAATCATTTACAAAAGTTAGTATTTCTCGTGGAGAAATAATATCCATGGTTGGGATGATGATGCTAAATTATATTCCTCAACCTCCTTGAAATTGTATTGAATCAAAGGCAATTCCTAATACCAAGGATGATTTCCTTCTATCATAAATTTATGTTGGATCAATAAAAGGAAATCCAATCCATACCCATAATTGAATAAAATTATGAAGAAGGGAGTATCAAAAGGTCTTATTGGAAATCCATCCAATTAATTTTGATAGGGGAGGATTTATATAATTGGGATGAAATAGTTTATCCATTTTCCATCTTCACTTATAACTCAAATTCTAAATTTTGAGATGGTGTTTGAATAGTTCAACTAAAATTTCATGGTATGAAAGAATATTTGGTACCTTAGACAATAATCCTAACTATCACTATTTGATTCTATTTCTAATAATTTAATTCATCCAAAATAGACTTAGAGATGATAAATTTTAAACTATTTAACACATTAATGGGAAACCATGAACATTAAAGTGATAACTTATCGATTACAAATATTCCTTAACATATGAATTTCTAGGTTCTAATATAAGTTATCCATGATTATTTCCTAATGATATGGTATTTTTTATTTACCAAATCATATCTCTTGGGATTGTTAAACCCAATGTGTAGTAAATTATGTTTTCATACACTAGGGGATGATTGGGTCCAGCTCAATTCCCCTTTTTGGGGTTATTAAGCAAAAGTAAATTTATTCTGGAGCCATATCCACTTTTACTATCTGGACATGGGTGTATTTTATTTGAATCCACATACTCTATAATTTAATAAATTTAGGGATGGCTTCCTATGTTTAGACATATATATAAGGTTTTAAATATATTTTTATGAACAAAATAAAAAATAACTATAATTACATCTGATAACAACTATGACAACCCATATATTTAATACACTTTATTTTATGATTTATTATATAAAATCACACCTACTATAACCTATAATATCATAAGGCCAAGTGTATTTGGGAAATTAGGTACATTGAATAAAAACTTGCAATAGAAGTACAACGACATTATTGAATAATTATTTAACATTATCCTTAAATTCCATCATTCTTATAAACAATACCCAATTCATTGGAGAGCTATATAATTCTAGTCCATCCATATCTTTCATATCATTTTTATGCATAAGTGTGCAACAGGTATCAAACGACATAAGGATTTGTCTCATAAATTTTAAACCCAGTATTGAGTATTGTGGGTTATATAAATCTATATTTACAATAAATGAAGTATATTTAAAACTATGTAAATACCCTTGAGAAGAAATGGATATGGGTATTCATTATAAAAATGTTTAGCATAGAAAATTGCCACATAATTTCAATATCATAACCAGTGTAAATAAAGGAATATAGAAGTGGTGAATGAGAGGTAAAGGAGTATATTGGTGCTTAAAAATCAATAGGAAAAAATAGGGATGTGAAAAAAATACATCCCAACATTATAAAATTGATTTCAAAAGACATGATAGAAATAAGATTCCTAAATAAACTAGAAAATGAGATAATCCCTTTCCTTTAGGGAATGCTTCTAAAAGCATGGAAGGATATTCTTAAGAGATTTTGGGGCCTTGGGAGGAATATATACAAGTAAATGGGGATTAGTCTCATGCTATAATGGTATTTATTGAATAGGAATGGGAATTTTGGTGGGTTTATATAGGAAAATAGAAGATAATTATCTACTAATGTCCAATCATAGGTTTTGGACTCCATATAATAAAAAAATCAAAACCCAAAACCTACCCATGGTTTCATACCAAAGTATTACCAATGAAAAGTGGTTTTTAGTATTTTATATGGTTAAGAACTGAACTCATTAAAATAATTTCCTTCTTGATTTGTTAGTGAGTCATCTTTATAAAAAAATGATTTTAAAAATAAAAAATATTGTATAGGTTTTGGAGGATTCATTAAATATTTATAAAATTAAAAAAATAACTCAAAAAATAATTAATTTTAAAGGGTAAAAATAATTTTTTAATAAATACCATTTATAGTAATTATTACATCACTTTTTGGGATTTTATGATTCCATAATACATTCTGTATAATTATACCTGATTTCACTTATACCTAAAAAGTTAAATATCTCATAAAATTAAGAAAAATTAACCATTAGATGATTTTGACATGAAAATTTAAAAAGTAATCATTTCTTTATCAGAATAATTATCTAAATATTATAATAAACACATTTGAATCACCCATTTATTGAAAATACTTATTTTCTTGGCAGAGATAGTTTTTTTGAACCTTATTAAAAGTATATTTAAATTCCCAAAATCCATATGGTTAGGGTATATATACAAACCCGTTTATTACACCAATGGACACCCTTATGGTGGGGTGTATAATGGTGAGATTCTCATGGGGTGGTTTAACAAACATGGTTTGGGTTGTGATCTTGATGAGATTGAAATTCTCGCATAAATGGTTTCTCTAATTAATTAGTTTTTTAATATTTTATTGGTCTTATAAAATAAAAAATACCAATGAAGATATCTCTCTTAAAATTTATGATAAATGGGATTCATAGGATATGATCCTATTGGTAGAGGTCATCGCTTATTCAAACTATTTTCATTGGACTTTATCATAACCGTTAATACGTTAATCATAGTGTCACTACAGAATGGATATATTATCAATGGTTAGGATTCTTAAAAATAGGTTAAATCCAATTGAATATAATTATCCAAAATAACCAAATTAGTGCATGTTTTTTCTATAAAAAAATTACTTGATAACATATTTATTCATTCAAAATTTTAGTTTCATTTATAAAAGTTTGGGTTGTTACACTTAGATATTCCATATGGTATACATGTGATATTTATAGTGGGTTAAACAAAAAATGGTAGGGTTTTGAATGTGTGATAGTGAATGGAACAAATTATGTTTTAGTTTTTCATGAGAGAAACCAAGGGGTTGTCTCATGTGGAAAATTATGAGTTTTTCCTTTTATGGTGTCCCAACCTGACCCACCAGGGCCCACCTGGCCAATGGAAATATGAGTGAGAAATTCCAATAGAACAAATAATAGTGTAGGGTTTGAAGACAAGTGTTGAGTAGGTATTACGAAAATGGTATTCCTTAGGCTAGGTACTTTTATCCACACACAGAAACATCCATCATAAGTGAAATAGTTCAAATAAATAATAAAAGAATGAATATCTAGATAGTAAACCATGCCTGAAAAATATCTGTGAAAGTATACAAGTATAGAAGTGTAGAACATATAAAGGATAAAATTCATGCTTATCTTGAAATTAGGTCCCAACCTGAAAAAATTGGAAAAAGGAAAATATTGAAGATAGCCTGACTCACATACTCCAAGGCTAACTGCTGAACATGGACATCACCAATATCTACTATGATTTATTAAAACTAGATCTATAAATATCATTGTTGATATCCCTATTATATATATATATATATAATAAAAAACAAATTTGATTGTATCCGATGTAGGGTTGAGTATATAGATACCCATTAAGATGTCCCGAAAACCATGAAAAGGGAGAAATAGAAAGATACAGTAGTCAGATCAACCAATAAGAAAGAGGGTAAAGATAAACATAACAAATATTCTCAAAATAAACCCAAGAGAGAGAGATAGAGAAAGTGTATCTCTATTTCCATATCCCATATTTGAATAATGAGTAAAACTACATCTAAAAAGGTCCATCTCAAATTCCTAGGACCACACACAACCTCCCAAAAATCAGTTTGGAGGGTCCTCACCTCGCCATTGTACTCTACAAATGAGGGGGAATAATCTCTAGGGGAGGACCTTCTCCGCAGTAGATCTTGAATATGGGGGGTACCACTCCATATATTTAGTACCTTCACCCTCTGTAGTATGTGGGTGCTGACTCTACCTATGTAAAGTGTATGGAGGATCTACACCCTGGTGTGATAGGGTAGTACCAACCCAGACATATCTCTAATGATCAAAACCAATGCCTAACTTGTACAAGAATTAGTGTACGAAGTTTCCATATAATAACACCTCATCTTGTATCTCTAATGACAAAACTAAGTCTACCATCATATTTAACATGGAAATTTTCCTGGGAAAGGCTACTCATGGGCTCAAATCAGAGTCTTGAAGAATGAGATTACAAATGTAGAAGTACTTGGGAAAAATTACACAATGTGTATAGGTTATACAGGGTGTTCCTTGGTTTCCCTAGCCATGCTCATGTCTTTAGGAACATTCACATGTACTTTGACCCATTCCCAAGTAATCTGTACATTCTCATGTACACTGGTTGTTCCCAGGTACACATGTCATGTCTAGGTCCCCTGGTCGTGTCTGAGTACATTGTTGTACATGTGTACTCTGTTCATGCATATGTTCCTGGTTGTTTCAGTGCCCCTATACTCTTAGGGTACATGCTAATTAACCAGCACTGGATAAAATGGCATATATAGGTCATACATGGCTTGTGATATTTAACTCCACCCAAAACCCTAGCCTTTGCATATTGGGTACTAAAAGGTCTATATTTTTGGACAACATTATATGTATTTTAAAATTTTCTAGAAACCAAATAAATCATCACAGATATTTCCTATGCCTCTACTTCCATTGGATCAAGGGTTTACCGCACCCAATCCGTCATTGGTGGCCAAATTTGGCTCACTCGATCCATGTGTAGATCATCCCATTGCATCATGTCACCGAATGTCCTCACCCATTGACATAAACATATGGTTCGACCTCTGATCCTTTTTACCAACACCCACAACCAAAATTCCACCATGATCCATCTACAAAACATAGAATTATAAATTGTTCACCCATACTCTAGGAATCCATGGGTTTAATCCTATTAGAATCTAGCTTGTTAATGTAAAATATCCAATCCCATGGGCCAATGACCTAGAATACAAAAAAAAAATGTGGTGGGAAAAGCACAAGAACTAACTGAATAACATCATTGGTTAGTGAAATTCCATCGAATGATTTCATACTAATAGAACTAGGGATAAATTAGGTGTGAAACAATTAAAATAAATATTTGGGCTCATGAAAAGAATGATAATAACCAAAAAATAAAAGGTGATAATAATCAATGCATATCACATTAATCAAGGGTGAAAATTAGTAAAATAACATACCCTACCTTGAGTATGGATCAATATATGTTAAAGAATATATTAGTTCCATTTTCATATATGAGAGAAAATAACTTCATTGGTTAATATCATTCTTAAAAAAATTATCTCTTCACCATCATTCATTGTCATTTTTTAATGCTTATCTTCCTTGGATCCTATCAAAAAACCATGGCTTATGTAGTTATCCCAGAATATTTGTTATAGCAATGAATGTATATAGTATAATTAGTTTTTGAGTAAATTAATAAATTAATAAAAAAAATTAATTAATCAATTAACGCACGCGACAATGGTTCCCTTTAACTGAAAACCTAATGCCTACCAATGTTATGTCACTCCTAGGTTAAACTCTATGTTCTGGAATCAATCATGTTCATGGATTTTTGTATCTGAGGTCCTGAACCATGGGATAACCATCTATTCCAAGAAAATTCATGTGCTTATTTTAAGATATAATATTATTTTTATATATTAATTTTTGGGTCCTATGACACCCAAACACGATACCTAATTCATGGAAAAATCTAGATACATATATAGAAATATTCAAACAAAAAAACAAAAAAAAACTCATAGTAGTTACATTCTCCCCTCTAAGGATTTTCTCCCCAAAAAGCACAAGATACACCAAAAGGAGGGGGTACTCAGCCCGCATCTAGCCCTCATGATTGTAAGAGCTCTCTAGAAAGCACCCATTCTACCAAATCACTAGAACCAAAGAGTTAGTCCATCCTTGAAATTTCCTCTCCTATAATTCCTTGATCTCTACTAGGAACTTTGAGAAGGTGGACCCATCCTCAATGTCTAGCTCACCCTATTCACTAACATGTTTAGGTTTGCTCACATATCTCCTCAAAAATGACACGCGGATTATTTTGTGAACTCGGTCTAACTATGGGGGTAAGTCCAAGAGGTAAGAAACCTCTCCAATACTCCATAGGATCTCAAATATCCTAATAAACCTTGGTGATAGCTTACAACCCCATCCAAACCTCCATAATTTTATTTATGGTGAGAATCTAATAAAAATATGGTCTACCTACTCAAACACCAAGGGTCTACAATGTTGAACTGTATAATATTTTATCTAGAACCAGGCTATCCTCATACACACATGGATCACCTAATCCTTCTCTACCATTTTCCATACTATCACTATCCCAATAAGAGAAGTCTCTCCAATATTAGTTTTGCACAAGGATAACCTATAGGGTCTATTGTATAAAGATTTGAAAGGTTCTATTTCAATAGTAGAGTGATAACTATTATTATAATAAAAATATAACAATGGAAAGTGATCCTACCAAATTTTTATGAAGTCTAACACACATTTCTCTACATATCTTCCAAAAACATGATGGTTTGCTCTGTCTGACCATCCGTATGGGGGTGAAACATTATGATAATCTTTAACTGGATACCCAAATCCTTCACAAACCACAAAAAACATGAAATAAAACAATAATAATGGTTAGATATGATCCCCATGGTTACCCCCATTAATATGGATGAACTCATGTATGTATTACTACCTTAAATTCTCAACTGAATTCTTCTCCCGGATGGTAAGAAACTCTCTCAACTTGGTGATTTGATCAACAATAACCTAGATATCATCATGGACTCTCACTATACATATAAGTCACATCAAAAAATAAATAAATAATCCATCCCACTTAAATTATGTGATCTTAATAGGATTTTCAAACATATCGGAACCAGATGTTCAACATTTACATAATGAAATTTGAAACACCTAGATGCAAACTCAACAGCACTCTACATCGTGTTATCCCACCAAAACTATCACTGAAGGTAATTTTATATATTTAACATAGACAAATGTACATCCAATGGGTAATTATAAAAATACCTCAACACCTCCTCAATAAATATAATTGGAACTATTGTTCAACCCTGAAAGGGGAAAATGTTCTCCCCTCCTTTAGAAAATATATCTAGTGTATCTCCTGAGGATATTTGGTCAAATAGAACCTCAAAGTAAATGTATCCCAACTAATTTTCTCTAACATGATGAATAATAGATGGATTAACCACCATTTACTAAATATAAGATACACCCCTTTCCTTGACAAGGTTCAATTGTAATGAACCCAAATCCTCAAATGCCTCCGCCACCAAACAAGAACGGGATTTCCTAATAATGGTATTTTATTCCACATTTCACTTCCATGGAGTATAGACCATCTCAAATGCATAGTCTTATAAGAAATATAGATAATTACTCTATCTTAGGTTGAGGTATCTTTGAGTAAATATGTACTTAAGAATCTGATGGTGTGAATAAACAATGAAATGTTCCCCCAGAAGATAATGCAACCACAAATTCAAGGAAAATATTGCCGCTACCAACTCTTTATCATGTCTAATAACGTTTTTTATAATGTTTATCAACTCTATTGACCCATATAATATCACTACCTTCCTCTAAATAAATATTCAATGGATCCTATATCTAAAGTTAATGAAAAATACCATGTACTCAACATCAAACTATAATATTCTCAAAACAGGAACACAGGTCAACCTTTTCCTAAACTCCTCGAAGTCTCCCTCACACTACATAGCCTAGGTGAATAGTTTCCCTTTCAATGTCAAGATAATCAATGTGGATTATTTTAATGTCATGGAAAGGGTTCCACTACAACTGATGCCACGATCCAGACCACCATATGTCCTCAGGTGTTCTTCCCTATATTCCATAGTTTGCCTACTAGTAGTGAGGGTCTAACGAGAGACCTAGGGAGACTATACCCTTTTTCATAGTAATCCACATAAGATAAAAATAATGAAAAATTAAAATAACTTAAATAATAATTGTTCATCACGAATCAATTTCGAAAAACCAGGTACATGCCCACAATCAAATAGTAAATAAGGCATGCCATGTCACATAGTGTCGAGTGTAAAGGAAACCCCAAAATAAAGACAAGAATAAAAATCCCTAAAATGGGTCCTGACACTACATTCCATTCCATCATATTCTAACATCCCTGATCCCCAAATATACCCTCAAGCATAGATACTTTTCCCTTGTCCTGTCCTGCAACCATGAAGTCATCTCGGGTACCCAACGGAGGCTTGAGCAGGGTGTGAGTAGAATTTAGTAGGCCACAACCAATTGTTTCCAAAAAAAATCCAGTCTAAACCATGTATATAGTAGTATGGTAAAAAAATATTAGAAAAAGATAAATTATGTTCCATTAATTAATAATATTTATATTAGTCATTTTCTTCATTAGTTCCATGTGTTGCCCATATTTATCCAACATGCTTCAGCCTATGCTAGTAAAATAAAAAACATACTAGGGGAGTCAGGTTCCCTATATCCTAGGTGAATTCATTTAAAAAACAATATTTGAACATACCTCAGAGCCTCAGTCTAGTTAATCATAACTTGTGTATTATTTATTAGCATAGAGCCTCAGTTTGGAATCCTAAACCACAAAATACAATGGTGGGGCCCAAATCCTAAATATAGACTAACCTTTGGTAATAGGTCCTTAGTCCAATACCCCACTCACAAAAATTATTAACATGAAATTTATTATTTAACCATTATTAAGATTTACTATTTATGTACCAGAACTCATTTAACACATTCAAGTTAGGCCAAACCTCCACTTATGCCAAGTTCACAAGCTAAACATAATCATCATTGATTTTATTTCATAAACCCATGTTATCATTCCAAATTTAATTATAATTGTTACTATATCATATCCATTTAATTTAACACTGAACAAATCAACTAAAAGTTCATGAAATAGATAAACTCCATGGTTTTCCTTAGACCCGCCCTACTCAACCTCAATAGGTCCCACAGGGATAATGAGTGGTTGAATTACTCATTCAATTAACACCAGTATCATTTCCTACAGAGGAATCAAAATGGATAGAAAAAAGGAACAATAGGACAACCACATACACCTAAATTAGGGCACCAATACTATTGGATATACTATAGACCACCCTTTCCAAGTTTTAAGATGAACTCTCACTTAACATTATACCTTTATAAGAACTCAAACAACCTTCAAAGCCCAAAATTAGAATTTATTGGAAGAAGAGGGAATTATGGGCTTCATAAGAATAAGAAGAATTATTATACAATTCATATTCTAGAAAATAAAGGAAAGAATAGTGTTAGACTCACTCAGATCTTTTAATTTCACCCAATGACACTACAAACTATCAAGAATCGAAGCATATTAGTCCTTAGAAATATTTTGGAGGAAGTTCATCCCTTAGATGTTGTAGGGTGAAATGAGGGTTAAAATAGAGTTATAACCCTTAAATCCAAATGGGTAAAATGTTTAATTAATCCATATTAATGAGGAGCATAGTTTTTCCACATGATTCACCAAACCATGTGCCAACCGTGTGTCTCCCTCTGTCCAATATGGGGCTAGACCATACGTTACACTCAGGGCACCCACATGGCTTAGAAAATTTTTTCATACCCATGAACCATTCTCTATCCAAGGGAGGTCCCAACCATGCTGTTTTACAAGGAGGCCCATATGGTTGTCAAACGATGTGGGGACCATGACCTCAGTTCTATCCAAGTTGCCACACCCCTGCGTGGTTAAGGCGCACAATTAAACTAACCATGCATCAACCATGTAACATGTATTGGATGCCCACCTCCTCCCCTTTTTCATTAAATGAACCCTAGAAAACCTTCAAGATTTATTATATTCACAGGAAGCATCTGATTAACCAAAAAATGGAGTTAAACCAAAATTTAAACATTTATGTAGCTCTTCAAAAGTCCATAAGATTACAACCTCCCAACCTTATAAAATCTCATCTTCGAGATACTCTCCCTAGTATCACTAGGCTTATAAGGTAAAGAGATCCAACCACTGGGCCTATATATCAATCTCCCTCTCCTAATTTTCCTCTAAAACACCTCTATACTTCCTTAACAATTTTTTCAATGACACAGTCTTTCCCCATAAGACATTCTCACAATGATCCACAATATAAACCAGGTTATCCCCCAAGGATGCATCAGCCTCAACCTCAACATCATAAATACAGGTCATGTATGAAGGATTGGGCTGATATTTTTGACGTTATGACACATTAAAAACATCATACATTCCATCATACCTCTATGGAAGAGTCAATCGGAATTCCACAAATCTGATCCTCTCCACAACATCAAACATACCCACATTCCTAAGAACTAGAATTCCTTATTTATGAATTCAATGGTGACCCATCTTTGGAAACACCCAAGGAACACATGATCACCCACCATAAACTCAATAGGTTAATGAAGTCGATAATAATACCACTATATCATACTCTGAGTTGTATTCATACATTTCTGAATTAACAAGACCAAATAAAATGTCTCCTTTATAAGGCTGAGTCCCAACAACTCTGAGTCACCATATTCCATCAAAAAAATGGTGATCTACATGGCCTACCATAGAGTGCCTCATATGGTTCCATTTAATTAGTCTCCTAGAAGTTTTTTTAAACTCAAAAAGTTCCAAGTTCTATTCACAAGTCCCCCCAAAATCAAGTACATGTGCTCTCAACATGTCCAATATCACGTGAATAGTACAGTTCAACTATCTATCTATCTATAAGTGAAAATTTGTGCTCATAAATAGCATAGTACCCAGTGCCTTATATAACCATTTCTATGAGCGCAATGTAAAACGTGGATCATTATATGAAATAATACTCTAATGTACTCCATGTAAATTTACTATCTCCCGAACATATATTTCACCCAACTAATCAATGGAAAATGTCTCCAAAATTAGTAAGAAATGTGCTAACTTAGTCAATCGATCCATAATTACACATATCATGTCATTTTTCTAAAGCATCCATGGTAGACCTACCACAAAATACATGGTGAAATCATCCCACTTCTATTATATGATAGGAAACATATAATGTAAAATACACAGTCACTAACACATAGCCTTCATGTATTGATATGTGTATCATCATTTCATGAAACCTATAACCACTTTCCTCATCCCTGAGCAAAAATATTTTCCACAAAGATCATGATACATCTTGGTTAAACCATGATGCCCCACCTAGTTTGAGGAATAGAATTCACACATCAGCTCCACTCGCATAAAGGTAGGTACAACTACTTATCCATGAAATAATACTATCTCATCATCATCGATAGTCCAATCAAAAGGAAACTCTCTACCTTCAAGGATTCCTCTCCATGAAAAACATTCAGGATCCTCACACATTATATCCCTGATCTAGCTAAAAAGTGTGGACTGGGTTGAAAAAGATATGGGGGTCATCTATCCTTGTCCCGCCTAAACCTCTATATGCATCTCAGCAAACAAAGTCATCATCTTCCACTCAGAATAAGAATCTTGGACTTCTTGATTCTAGGTTTTTAGTCTTAAAGTGTATGCAACATTGTTCTCTTCTCCTGGCATATGGGCTAAGTAGAAAACACAATATTGTATATGCTCGACCCATATCCCATTCTAAACATTTAAATCTCTCTATTAAAATATGTACTACATTATTTATGGTCAATATACACAATAAACTTATCTCCTGATATGTAATGTCACCATCACATTAAGGCATAAACCACCATGAATAAATTGAGAATGTGCATAGGGTAATTTCATTCATGTGGCCTCAACTGTCATGAAACATATTCCACAGCTCGATATCCCTACGTCAAAATATCTCCAAGCCCAATACAAAATGCTTCACAAAAAAAGTTATACTCTTTACACAAATTGGGTAGGATCCAAATTAGTACAGTATTCAAATTCTTCGTTAACTCCTAGAAAGAATTCTTATATGCTCCATACCACTCAAACATGACACCCTTCCTAGTTATTCCTAATATTGATGCATCCATGTGAGAAAATTATTCAATTAACCTTCATTAATATCTTTCTAAAAACAAAAATCTTTTGATGTCAAAAAAATTCTTGGACTTCTCCCAAGATACAACTATGTGCACTTACTATGGATCCACTAACACACATTCCTTGGAGATGATTTGACACAATAAATGTACCTTTTAAATCCATAATTGACACTTATATAGATTGGTGTATAGCTTATTCTCACTGATTATACATAGGATCATACCAAAGAATTTGGAAAGATCGTCATGATTCTGGGATTACACCAACATGTCATCCAAAAAAACAACTATAAATTGATCTAGGTATAAATGGAAGATTTAGTTCATTAACACCGTGAACATAGAAGGAGTGTTTTTCAACCCAAAAGGAATTATGAAAAACTCATACAAACTATACCTTCTCTTAAAAGAAGTCAGTCATATATCAGATGTTTTCACCCAGAACATATGATAATTTAACCTCAAATAAATTTTAGATAACATATAAGTAAATTTTAACTTGTCAAAAATATCATTGATACTTGGAAGGAGATATCAATTATTAACAGTGTTCTGATTCAACTTCCGATAGTCAACACACAACTGGAACATCTTTCCAACCGTCTTAGAAAATAATACTTGAGATTCCTAGGGTGACATAGTTGGATGAATAAATCCTTTATTATACAATTCATCTAACTAATTTTTAAGTTCCTGAAGTTTTGTTGGTTTTATTCTATATGGTAGAATGAAAACCAACTCATCTTTAGGAATCAATTATATTGAAAACTCCACCTCTCTCTCAGATGGTATCCCTGAGAATTCTTCTGGAAGAACAACCTGGAACCAGTCCACCAGAGGAAATTCATCATAATCTACTCCCCATTGTCATGAACTATATATGCCACTTGGGTTATGAGATCGCTAAACTACAGATAAACTAGCCATCTATAGCCTTCCTAGACATCCCATTCCCCATCATGAACGTAAGTTTCACCCTAAATAAAAGTTATCGTAACCATTTGGTGGAAAAATTAGATTTGGTATCGAAACAACACCAACCAACCCATTCCTAATATCCGTTAAAAACCTAAAATATCATGTGAAACAAATTCCAAAGAAATTGGCACCCACCAACCTAAGAGCACATATATAAAATTTCTCTATATTTTCTTCTCTTACTCCTAACAGAATGTCAATTGACATAACCCCACACGTATATTCCAATTCGAGACCCAACACATTCACAAACTGAGCAGATATAAAAGAATTTGAGGCCCCTGTATCAAATAAAGCACTAGAAATCATGGAATCTGAAATAATTATACCTCGAATAGTCAATGGTCCATCCTCTTCACCGCCATGTGCAGGATTAACTACATGAAGATGACATACCACTCTTATATGGGATCTAATTTAACCTCCAGGTTATACACTACCCCAATAATAAGGACACTCTTTCTCAGAAGCACCACACCCTCCACCCCGGTCAGTATGGCTAGTAGAAGTCAAACTTCATACCTGGTATAGTGTATTATACCCCTTCCTACACAATGTATCACCCTTCACCCCCATCATTTTCCATAAATAGAGGGTTCCTACAAAACCTCTACACATGCCCATCCTACCGCAGACTTATCACTCAACTAGTGGTTGGGGACATAGAACATGCATGTGTCCGGGCCTATTACATAGATAACATAACACTTGATCACTACCATGAGAGGTCATTCTTCTTCAATGGTTACTATGTCTACCACTTTCTAGGTGAAATATCTCAAATCAGAACTTCCTACTATCGAAATTCATACCATTCGACTACCCAACTGAAACCACATGTACACAACTAGAAGCCTCTTTTATGTCCTCCTATGAAATTATATCCGAATCCAAAACCATAGAAAACTGCTTCAAATAGAAGACATTTTCCTAGGACTTGATCTCATATCTATGTTCTTCTTGAAAATGTCTTATTGTAGATGCTCATCCCCTAACAGTGCTACAACAAAGCATTTAAAGTCGGTGAATTTTCTAGCATAATCCATCATGAACATAGTCCCCTATTTCAACCTCATAAATTCCATATCTCTTTCTTGTCTAAAATTTTCTAGGTAGAAATGTTCCATAATCATTTCCCATAAATAATTTCACATCATACCGTCTTCTTGCTCACTCTGAACTAGGATATTTCACCAGCACTTTTTTGGTCCTCGCAAACTTATAAGCCTCAAACTTTAACCACATCTTTATAGGAGTCTTTATGTGATCAAAAATCATCTAGATAAACTCTATCTAGAATGCATCTTCCTTAGGTCCACCCTCTCAAGAAAATTTCATAGGGTTCTATAACTGAAACTCTCCAGTCGGGTCAAACATACTCAACACAACCCACCCTGGGTCTCATTCCATTATCTACATAAAACAAAATAATTATCATAGAACTACTCTTACACTCTATTATTGGAACAAATGGTGTATCTTTCCCCACTATTAGAGGAGTATTATCTATGATGTCCTCCTATTGCCCAATCGGTAGGTGTTTTTGTAGTGTCATCTCTCTACAATTCCAAGAACACTTCTCAAATAACATAACATAAAGTTTCCACAGTTTAAAAAAAATAGGGTTCACTACTATCCATAAACAATACATTCCATATAAATTATGAAAATGACCACAATCACTTCTATATCACAACCATAGACCACCCCTACAATGAGTTATAGCTAACATATTCATAAAAAACATTTATATTTCAGATTCATCTTATACACCATACTAACACTTTTCTATTTAGCAACCTCTAATTCTTTAAAAAGTTTCAAATTTCTAGTTGGGTGTTATTTTTAGTAATTCCATTTAATCCCTTCCTTTTAACCAATTTCATAAAAAAATTTAGAAACCCTTTCTTTAAAATTTTAATGAAATTAGAAATAATTTTATCCCTCATATCCCACATGATTTTCCCAAAGTGTTCCTATAATGATTCATGACACATAACTTACTAAGTGCCAATAATGATGCATGTATGCACAACCTCTTTCCATCTTATCCCATGAGAAAAATCCCATAAAACAATAACACAACACATCAAGTGCATATTCTAAAGTGAAATAAAATTCAATGGTAACAACGAATATACAGAACAACAATCCCACTTTGAGTACTCGAGTTTTTCCCCATACACAGGTCAGTTAATCCCATGCGCGTGGTCATTTTAAAGGCCTAAATCATCTTACTCACCCATTTACCATTACCAAATAGTAAAATAAAATAAAATAAAAACTCTTATGATTCCAATTTGTAATGTCTTGGACCATGTACCACTATAATCGGTGCCCCAATATAGATTTCCACATAAACTCATGTGTGCCTCCCCATACACCAGAGGTTACCAACTAGAAGTCAGGGTCTATGAGACACATGGGGACACTATTTATCAGAGTAATCCCCATAACATAAAAATAATAAATAATCAAAACAATATAAATAATAAACGTGCATTATGAATCAATTTCACAAAACTTGGTACATTCCCATAATCAAACAGTAAATATGTCGTGTTATGTCATACAGTTCCAAGTGAAAAGTAAAACCAAAAATAAAGAAAATATAAAAATATTCAAAATGGGTCATGACACCAAGTCTAGTTACCTCATATATGCACATCCCAAATCCAAAAATTAACCCTTTAGAATAGGGCCTTTTCCACTGTCCTGACCTACAACCATGAAGTTTACACAGGTACCCAATGGTAGCCCGAGAATGGTGTGAGTACAACTTATAAGGCCACCACCAATGCTATCTAAAATTTATCAAGTCTAAATAGTGTATGAATAAGTATGGTAAATAGAGAGATAATCATAACATAGACAAGGATCCATTAATTAAAAATATTTACATTATCCACTTTCATCATTAGTTCCATGTGTAAGCCATATTCATCAAACATGTTTTGGCCTATGTTGGTTAACTCAAAAACATAGGAGGGGAGTTGGGATACCTAAATCATAGGGAAATTCATTTCACAAAACAATATATAAACTTACATCCAATCCTTAGTACAGGTAATCCTAACATCTTCATTGTTAAGGATCATAGAGCCTTAGTTTGATATTCCAATCCATACAATACATGAGTGGGGCCTAGGTCCTATGTATATCCTGACCAGCGGTAATAGAACCTTCATCCAATACCCCTATCACACGAAATATTCACATGATCATGATTCTTTAACCATTATTTACATTTACCAATTACAAAACATAACTTATTTCACACATTCAAGTTAGGCCAAATGTCCCCTCATTCCAAGATCACAACTAAACACAATTATCATTGGTTTTATTTCATAAACCAATTTTATCATGCCAAACATAAATATTATTAGTTCTCTCTCATAAACATTAAATTTAACACTTAACTACTCAATTCCATGTTCAAGGAATATGAACACCACATGGGGGTTCCTAGACATGGTCTACTAATCCTCAACAGATCCAACAAGGATCATGGGGGGTTAAATTCATCATTAAATTAACCTGAATATCATTTCTTTCTAAGGAAACCAAATGGGAAATGTGAAGGTATTAAAACACAACCATACACATATAAATTAGGGTATCAATACTATGGGATATACTTCTAGACCACATACCTCAAGTTCATAGATGAACGCTCTCTTAACCTTAGCCCTTGATTCAAAACAAAACTATAGTCAAAGATCCAACTTAAAAAAATCTAGAAAAATAGGATTTTATAGGATTGGGAAGAATAATAATGATTATTCAAGGCCTCTTCTAGAAAAAAGAGGTAAGAGGCCTTCTAGACTCACCCAGACCTTCGATTCTCACCTAATCACACTCTAAACAGCCAAGAATCAAAGGAGAATCGTCCTTTTGAAGATTATGAGTAATTGGTTCATCACCTAGATACTTCAGGGTGAAATGAGGGTGAAAATTGGTTCATAAACCTTAAATATCAAGGGGAAAATGGGAAATTTTCTTTTTCTAATGAGGCATTTATTTTTGCCACGCAATTAGCCAAACCAAGCACCAACCCTAAAGCTCCTTCTATCTATGAGGGTACCAAGCCATATGGCCCGACCCCACAGTTATCTGGGGAGTCCTGCACTATTGTTAAACAATTTTAGGGTCATTCCCTTAGTTTTATCTGAGGCACCATAACCCTACATAGTTAAGGCATGTGATTCAATAAACATTGAACCAACCATGAAACATATATTCAATAGACACCTTATCCCCCTTTTCATTGTCCAAACCCTAGAACACCCTTAAGACATCTCATAATCTCTGGAATCATCTGATTAACCAAAAAAGGGATTCAAACCGAAATTTCAACAAGTATCTACCTCCCCAAAATTTTAGGAACTTACACTACTATCCGGGAAAAGTCATCCACAAACCTTTGGCAGCACCCTGAAAAACTGATTAAACTTTTCACCTCTAACACACTCTTGGATGGTACCCATGTAATCATGGAATAAATCATCATTGATTCTATAGAAAATTCAATATCATAGATTACATTCCTGAGAAATTGAACCTTGTGAATCAAAAGTTCATATTTAGATAGCTTACCATAAAACTAGTTCTCTAGAAGTATGTGTTCGACCAACCACAAGTGCTCTACATTATCCACCAAAAATGACACTTTGTACCTAGGTTAAATCCTACATTCCAAAATCATTTTTGGTCTTTAATTCCCCATCCCAGATCCTAAAAAATGGGAAAATCATTTATTCTAAAAATATTCATGCATGTTTTATAATACATATTTATATTTTTAATATATTAATTCTAGGGTCCTTCAACAACCAAACATATAATTAAATACAAAAAACATTTAGAGGCATATATTGAAATATTCAAAGGATTAAACCAAAAAAGACTTAATTAATTGCGTATAATTTGGTTTTATGGTTCTAGGGTTTGATGGGAATGATAAATTTTGTTATAAAGAGATTTTTCAAGAGATGTGATGATTGATGTGATATTTTGGTGGGATTTTGACATTGTTGATATTTTTTATATGTGGAAATATTATTTTTGGAGTATTATAATATGGATTGGTGATTTCTTCTCACTGTAGTACTTAGGTTTCTAAGGTCTTGTTCACAAAAGGAAGGGCCCATGATGGGGTTTTGACAACTCATTGTGGGTGGTATCCTCCATAATTGAGTGGAATAATGCTAATGGTGTTTCCCATTGTTAACGAGGAGGGATACACTATATATGGACATAGGGTTATTTTTATAATTGATAATACTGAATGGAAGTGGAGAGCTCGTCGTATATGAGTGATATGTCAGAGTCAATGAGTCAGGCTTGGCAAAGGGTGAGTGTCTATACGTCTTTGTTTTTTTATTTTTTTGAGTCAATGGTTCATAAATATTTTAGATGATCATGATATTAATGAAATGTTTTTTAGAAATTTTATTGGACATCATTGTTGACTCGTTGTAGTTTTATTTATGAGCCAAATTATAATTCCAATCGACATGAAAATGGTTGGAAAGCTGAGAGAAATTCCGGTACAGCAGAATATGGATGCATTGTTCCAATCTAGCACGGGAAGAGGTGCGTAATTTTTTTAACATCCCAAAATTTTATATGTATTTCCTATGAAATAAAACTTTAAATATTTGATTCCTTTCCTTACATGCTACTTTGAGTCTCTATGAAATGTGATATAGTAAAATTTTATAACCTAGCTGTTAAATTGGAAGTTATGAATATTAATAGAAAATTTATGAAAAAAAATATGTATAAAGGTGTATATTAATTATAATATATATATTACTAGTTAATAAATAAGTAATAATATTTCAATAAATCTATTTTACCATTCAAAAATACGTTTTCATCAAAAATAGTATTTATCGTATTTTTTCATGAAACAATTATAATTAATTTCTACTGTTTTTATAACTTTTATTTGAGTAAATTAATATTACTTTTAAAATATTTATTTCAATATTATCTTAGGAATAATTTTTAGTATTTTTCAACAAAAAGATTTAATGTTTAGTGAATAGTTAATCAACCCATTTTTTTATAAAACTTATTATTTTATTTTAAGTAAATGTACCATTAAGTATTGAATTAAATATTCAAGTATAATAAGTCTCATTTAATAATAAATAATATAATTAATTTCATAGTTCTAATAATTATAATTCATTTGTACATATTCTAATGTTTAGTATTAATATGATAATTTATCATTCATTTATGGTTTTTACATGGAAATTAATGTAAGTAAATTAAGCTTCACACTAAAAAAGGTCATTTTTCGAAAACGGATTTTCAATGCAGTTTACATGCTTAATTAAAATTAAATTCTACCAATTATAGAAATTAAATCTAGTAAAATGGATTATATATTTGGAAACATCTCATATAATTTAATAGCTTTAACTTATTTTTTGGTCATAATGAAAAATAAAAATAGCAAAATATTGTTTCCACAATTAAGGTTAACATGAGTTTTCCAAGGGGTTAAACCATGAGATAAGAGTAATAATGCAACCCAAACCTATAAAATTATTACTTTAGGAATTTATTATGACCACATATTATCCTAAATTTTTATCCCTATCCATATGGAGTCACATTCCCATTCAATTAATCAGTAATTATTGAAATATTTTAAGAAATTTCATGTGTGCCCCTTCCCTCACTTATAAAATAGAACCTCTCCTACTCCCTTATTCAAAAAATTGGAGACTTATGGAACAATAAATACCTGATAAAAATTATTACTATAATAATTCCATTAATTATAGAAAAAAATATTTCTTCTAAGACCAGACCTTTAAGTCTTAAGAAATAATCCAAAGGAGGTCTCTCAAAGATGAGGTATATATCTTAATCAATAACTTTCAATGTTATTTCTTATTATAATTCCTATTAACTTTTTTTATCCAAAAAAATAGGATGAATAAATTATTATAAACATGCTAATATATTATTATCATGATGGAAAAACCATTCACCACCCCTTCTCAATAAAATGGGAAATTAAAGTATCGCATATGACTATGTGTGGACTACAGCCTCCACATAGCGATACAGGTTATTTTCCACCACCATAATTCTTGTTTAGTTATTATGATAGATATCATTTTTACATATGATATCTATTTTAGAATAATTATATTTAAAGTGTAAATTAATATTTACCATTATTTCATTCCATCCAAAAAAATTGGAAATGTCACTCGTCATATGTACAAACTATCATTTCCATGTTGTGATGTAATTCATTTTTCATCGTTAATATAAATTAATGATTATAAAAATGTATATAATGAATATTTAATATATTTAAATCATGATTAAAATTATTTTTATAATGTAACCTTGAGAAAATTTCAAGGACCATAACATCCAAACAAAAAACATACATGGAAAACGAAATAGTTAACACCTGAAATGATGATGATTGTGAAAGATTATTAATGAATGGATGATAGGAAGTTATAATTAAACCATGTTTGGTATTATAGTTATTATTATGGCTCTATTATGTTAGTTTGATAAATTTAAGTTTTTATATAATAGGATAGAGTGATTTCAAAGTAGATGGACTTGAGGTATGGGTTTTATGTTACAATCTCATTTTTATCAAGATTTTTTATTTTTAAAGGGTTTTATGGACTTGAGGTATGGTTTTTAGGGGTAGTATCTAGTAACATCCCCAGTCATAGTATCGAAACCTCGGATATTGGAGAACTCTTGCTCAATCGATTAAAGGGGGTCTGCTGCGAGACCAAGCACTCTTCCCACTAACCTTGGAATGTTGAGGTACTCCTCTTGTCGAGTACCGTGGGTCTGCCGTGTCACACAGAGGCGCTCCCCACCATGGTTCTGCCGCATCAACAAGCGCACTACCCCTTGTAGCCTTATAAGGTACTCCTCTTGTCAAGTACCATGGGTCTGCCGCATCACCAAGTGTGCTCCTCCACCATGGGTCTACCACGACACCACAGTGCTCCCCACTGGGCTAGTTGAGTCACTCCGAGTCAAACGGTCGGCAGTCGTCAGGTCTCAGCCAGCTACTAGGTCTCCACACTATGCACGCTCATCTCCGGGAGAATCTACTCCACAAGCTACTGGTCGCTACTCCATCTTTCACGAAGACCCACGAAGAAGTATCTCAAAGGTCGGCCACGTCATAGGGGTCTCAACACAATAGATGGCGCGTCAATCAGACACCTGGTCTGTGAGTTATTAGTCTTTTAATCCAAGGGGCCTGGTTGGATTCATGCACGATCCAACCTAACCATATCTCAACAATACCCCAAACTTTAGTGGGGTATACTCAAAGTGACCATCATTCCCCAATATTACCAACGTCGCTGACAGTTCTTCAAACGGACGTCTAGTGCCAAATATATTGCCAGAAGAAAGTAAAGGGTCATAGTGGGCTCAGGTCCGGTCTGACCCGATCGGACTGAACCAGTTCGATTTGACCCAACCCTACTCGTTGGGTCTGGCCCGGCCCTTCAGGTGGGCCAGCCTGTTGAGTTTGTCCTGGCCCACTCGGCTCGGCCCAGCTAGCCACGAGGGGCCACGGAGGGCAGAGAGGGCACAGACAGGTCGCGAGGGTGCGGAGCAACCGCGGGTCAGCATGAGGGTGGTTCTTCTTGGAGGGAGCCGCATGGGCAGCTTGGCCCGGAGGGCGCCACGAGGGTGGCTCGGCCCGGGGCACAGGGTCGGTTCGGCCGGGGCGCTGTGAGGGGCCAGTTCAGCCAGGGGCTCAGAAGGGTAGAGGGATGGCGTGGCTGGGGCGACTGAAAAGGCCGACAGTCTTGTGCGACCGGGGTGGCTTAGATGGCTGGTAGGATGGTGCGGCCGCAGCGGCTCGAAAGGCTGGTGGGAAGTGCGGCCGGCAGGCGGCGCGGTTCGGCCCGGAGTGGAAGATCCAGTTCGGCTGAGGCGCCAGAGTATCGCGGGGGCGGCACGGGTCGTGGAGGCCGCAGGTGGTGCATTCGTTGCCTACGTCGTCTTTGATGCTGTTGTCGCCTTCCTCTATTTCAAATAACACTACAAAGAAGAACGGTGGGGGTTTGGGACATGTCTATTTGGCCCACACCCTCCGCGTTTAGAGTGGTAGCAAGCGGTTCATCAGGAACATAAACAAAGAACATGCAAGGACGATATTTTAAAATGTTATTTTCTTCAAGAAATGTTCTGGTGATTTTTAAAGGTAATATTATCTATAATAATATCCTTTTATGTTTATTATGATTTATTGGAGTATGATCTAGTGTAACTATATTATTTCTTACTTTGGATGGTTTATTATTATTATTATGAATTTTTTATGAAACTCATAACCTTTACACTGGTTATGATTTGATGATAGGATGAATTTTAATGATCTTGTGGCACACATATGTATAGTATTCATTATGTAATAAGTGGTCCCATAATTATATATTCCTACAATGAATTGGATAAATAAGGATATCTAGTGAAATAATAGTGACGATAAAGGGGAGTGAACTTGGTTTAGAAAGGGACTTTATCCAATAAGACTGTCTTTGGAGTGAACCAAGACTAACGAAATGTAGGAATGAGGATTGAACCCAATGAACTATGATAGCTTGGGAAACAATCCTTGATTAAGGAAATAATTTTCTATATGTATCCTCATGAAAAAAACTTTAGCACTATTTTTATGATATATTTTCATGGGTTATGATTTATTGTGGATTATTTCTCAGTCTTATGTATTATATATTTCAATTGATAAAACATTATGTCATGTTTCATGATTATGACATATGAATTGATCAATATGATTTTCTAATGTTGATATGATGTTCTTATACCCTTACACTTATATTATGATTACTATTGATCATTCATTGATATCTCTCTTTCCCTACTAGGAAACTTAGCTTACTTGTTCTTATGTTTCACTTCCCTAGGTTATAGATAAAGGTTCTATGTTTTTTATGTCTAATAAGGATTCAAGTTATAAATAACTCAATGGGAAATGATGTGGATCTTTTATTTAACATTTTTTCACATATCCAAGTTTACGAAGATACTGAAACACTATATCCTTAAATCATGACACAATGTGAAATTTATTATATATTCATCTAAAATGATGTAATATTTATATGTGAAAATAATGGGTCATTATAGTTTCTTTCAGAAGAAAGTTTTAGTAAATTTTGGAAACTTGGATATGGAAAATTTAGTGATAACCCTTAGGATAAACCAAATTATAGTATAATATCATAATTTATGGTAACAAAATGAGTTTGGTTTCCATAAAAAAATACATCCCTATCTAGATAATACAAGTGGATTTTTTTTTGGAAGAGATGTATCTAGGGGTAATGACCTTGAAAATAGTAGTTTGAGTATATCCTAACCATAATTGTTGTGTATAGTGAAAGGGACCTTACTATGCACCTAGTTTTACACTCTTGGGGATATGATTAGGTTAATTCACATTTTATTTAAGAAAAATTATGAATAGTTTGAATGGATAATGACCACGTATGACCTAGTTTAAACCTAAGGTTTTATAGATTGAAAATAAAGTGTCCAGATTTAGAAATATAATAAATCATTTTCATAATTATATTATTTTCTACTGTTATTATTGTTTCTCGTGATATAATTTTGGGTTTCATTTGATATCCATAACTATAAGTAATTTTGTTGATGCTGAATATGATGTAAAATATAATGATTGTCCCCCTAAGTAAACAAATTTTGTGTGATATGGAATGAAATATCTTATTTCTATGCTTTATAATCTTTCTCAAGCCATGAATCATGTTGAGATTCCCAAAGATAAAAGTAATAAAAAAATTATTGACGAGTCCTTCATGAGGAAATGTCCACCTTCTTTTAGTGGTTTTGTCAATCCAATATTTTTTAAATACCGGATCATTACCCCAAAAAATATATATTTCTATTCTTTTGTGCTCAGATCATAATAATATTTACTTGGTTGTTTACCATTTGGAAGGTAAATAAAATCAATGGGGGTTTTTATAAAGAATATGAGGCAATAAAAAGAAATTGATTCTACAAAGTGCTATGAGTTTAGGAGATTATTTTTATATAATTCCTTTTCTTCTATTATTCATACAATGATGGATAAGGAATCCCTTGAGCATATCCACATGGATAATTAATGTTTTTGAGCATTTGAGTAAAATTTTAAAATATATGTAAGGTATGCTTATGGAACAGTTTTTGTTCCAAATAGTAAGATTGATCAGTTATTAATTAGCTTAAAACCAATTCTAAAAAGTGTGTTATACCTAAGAACCTTTAGACAATATAAATAAATAATTAAATGTTAAATAAAGTTCAAAATAGACATTGGAGGTATCCATGAGTCTCATTATTTATATAAGAAAAGAAATATTGAATTATAAGAAAATTCTAATAACAAAAAACATAGAGGGAAGAAGATGAGTTTCCATTTGTTCTATAAGTGTGGAAATAATAATGGAGAAAATTATATTATATAACTAGTAAATGTATTAATTATAGAAAATAAGGCCATCAGAAAATCAAATTCTGAATTAATGGGAAGAAGATAACTAATGATGAAAATATAGGGAAATATCCACAGAAGAACCATTGAAACTCTAGTGATATAATTTCATGGTGTATGGACATTATTCTAACAGACACTCAAAATAGCAGGTAAATGATAATGATCAATCTAGAAACCTATTAATCCAAGAGAAAAAGTTAAACCTCATGAAATCAATATTCCTAATGGGGGATATGATAAAAAAATTGGGGAAAGGTACACTTACCCTAAAATCTAAACTTATAATGTATTATTAGATTATAGATATACCCAATAATTTATGTCTAAAAAATTTTATAGGGGTACCACATTACAACCTCAATGACTAGATGTTGAAACAGTAGTAAAAACACTCAAAGGTATGATTATCACATCTCAAGTATATGAATCTTCCCCAATTAATGTTTGTGTGAATTTTATTCTGATAAATATTTTTATTATTTCTCAAGTTGAATTATATTTGATTTTAGGCATGGATTAGATTTATTTATACAAATACTAGGTCAATAATTGAGGAAAAGAAGTTAGATTTTATAATCCAAAATAACATATGATTTTCTATCATTATAAGGATAAATATGAAAATCTAATAGAAATTACATCCATTTCATGGGTCATTATTCCCATTCATAGTGTGTATTTATATCAGATGATTAGGTAGAAACTCAATATCAATTATATTCCTATTGTACAATATTTTTTTAATGTATTTTTGGAATATTTTCTTAGTTTTTCCCCAAATCATGAAGTTGAGTTTTCAATATAACTCACACAAAGTTCTACAACTATTGCAAGACTTAATATATAATGTCCCTTGTTGAGTTGTAGGAATTGATGAAGAAATAGGGAACAATGTGACACTGTGTTGATTATTGGAAACATAACAAGATAGAGATCATGAATCAGTATCCTCTTTCTCATATTGGTGAATTTATTTATCAATTATAAAGAGATAAATATTTTTCCAAGATTGATCATTTAACTAGATACTATCATTTGAGGGTCAAAACTGAATACATGCCCAAGAAATCATTTCATTCGAGGTCTAAACACTATGAGTTTATAGTGATACAAATTGTTTCATAATAGTTCCCTCACTATCTTTGTGGATTTAATGAATATAGTATTTAGATAGTTCCTGGATCAGTTTTTAGTAGTACTTATAGACAATATTCTTATATATTCCAAGAGAAAGGAAGAGAATTAATTTCACTTGAGGATTGTACTGAAAACCCTATATAAGGATAAGTTTTATACAAAATTTACTGATTGTGAATTTTGGATGTATAAATTTTCAATTTTGGTTCATATAATCTCAAGTAGGGTATATCAATGGATCCATCACAGACAGATGGTATTGCACATTGACCTAGACCAACCATCATGACAGAAATACGTAGTTCTATTATATTGGTTTAATCTTATTCATTATTTGTGAAGGATTCATTATGGATGTCTAATCCCCTCACAATGTTAAATCAGAAGTGACTTAATTTCCTTTTTACTAACAAGTATAAAGAAAATTTCAAGGGACTGAAGAGAATGTTGGTCAGTACACATTTTCCTACACTTCCCTACTATAGAGAAGGGTTTTTTAATTATAGTGATGCATTAAAGAATTTATTAAGATTTTTTTCATACATAATTATATGGTAATAGATTATGCCTCACACCAATTGATGTTTCATGATAAAAATTACCCAACTCATCATTTGGAGTTAGTAGAGGTAATCTTTACATTAAATATTTGGATGAATTATATTTATATATAAATCTGTACTAAAAATTAAAGTTTAAAGTATATATTCACCTTGAGATAGTTTAGTATTCTTAAAAAAATATGGTTGGATATGATAAAATATTATTAATTATCAATACACTAACACCCTATGAATTTGAACATAGTGATTGATGCTTTGATTCAAAAGGATTATGAAAAATTATATATGATGAGGATTAAAAAGGATATAGTATATATATATATATATATATTAAAATGATTGACCTTGATTTCTTTCAGGGATAAATATTATCTTCTTCAAATGAGTGTTCAACTATCTATCTATATAAATATTAAAGAGGTGAAAAAGAATGATGTGGAGCTTTGAAAGAAGGTAATAAATTTTACTAAGTCTTAAATTGATTATAATGGAATGATAAGGTTTAGGAACCAAGTATATTTATTTTCAATACCAGATTTGAAGAATAAAATATTAGAATAATCTCATAGCTCATTATTCTCTATTCAACTATGAAGTATGAATATGTGTATATATATATATATGAAAGATTATTTCTGGTAAGAAAACATGAAGAGATATATTTCATCGTATGTATCTCGGTAATTGGTATATCAAAAAGATAAAACTGAGATATAGATGTTTAATTGATGTTATAACCATTACCCATACCAGAATAGAGATAGGAAAACATTACCATAGATTTCATTATCATACCCCTGAAAACATCTAAATAATATAATGTTATTTTTGTTATAGTTGATCATTATATGAAGTTATCACACTTCATTACTATAAGAAAATATTTCCCCCTTGATCATCTCACCATGATATATGTCAAAAAATTGGTAAGGTAACATGGGGTACCAAATTCTGTTATATCTAATTTGGATATGAGGATTACCTCAATGTTCTATTGAACTCTTCATAAATATCTAGATACCAAGTTGTGTTTCAGTGCTACTTATCATCCTTTGACTAAATTTAAGTTGAAGATGACCATTGAAACCCTAAAGTATATGTTGAGATATTATTCTATGTATTTTAAATGTGTTTGGTATCAACACATTCCCCTTGTCGGTTTCTCTTAAAACAATTTCTTTGACTCAAGAATTTAGATGTCTCTTTATGAATCCCTCTATGGAAAGAAGTTTAGAACTCAAAAATACTAGGATGAAGTTGGAGATTAAAATCTATTGGGACTTAATCTAGCTGAGGAAATTATATTGAAGTTTATATACATTTTTTAGTGCATCAATGAATATTAGATTGTATAGAAGAGTTACTCTGAAAATCATCGATGAGAAATGGAATTCAAAGTTGTAGAGAAGGTTTTCATATGACTTTACCGATTGAATAAGTTTATTAGATTTTTAAAGAGGAAAATGTTGAGCCCTATGTGAATTGGTCTATTTGATATTCTTGATCAAGTGGGTTCTATATAATATCTCTTGGAACTCCCACCAAACCTCTCTCAAGATCACAATGTGTTCCATGTATTACTCCTGAATAAGTACATAAACGATCCTTTTCATATAATGAACTAAGAGGTTATAATGTTGGAGAATTAACTTTACTATGAAAAACAATAGGTAAAAATTTTGGATTAAAGATATAAATTTATATGGAAAAATAATTATCACCTAGATAAAGTTCTTTAGAGTAATGATAAATTTTAGGAAGCTACATTGGTACTAAAGAATGTGATTAAGAAGATATATCCTCATTTTTCTAAAAAACTATCTTTATACGTGAAATGTGTATTTCATATTAATAAATTAATTTAATATTTATTTATTTATGGATTTAATGAAATTTATATATTATATATTCTATATAAGTTTTTTGACATTTAGTTTATTATTTTTATGAGGTAACGAATGTAAGTAAATTATTATTTATGCTTAACAATTCATTATTTGAAAATAGGTTTTCATTGTGGTTTACAAACATAATTAAAATAAAATCCTTCAAACTATATAATTTGAATCTAGTAAAATTTATTCCATATTTATAATAATCATAATTAATATAATTTAATATGGTCAGCTTAATATTAAGTCATAGTGAATAGTAAAAATATTAAAATTTTGGTACCATATTAAATGTTAAAATGGGTTTTTTGAGTGGTCAAACTAAGAGATAAGGGTAGGATTTACCACCCACAAAGATAAAATTATTAGTAGTTGAATATATTTCAACCTTATATTATCCTGAAGTCAAATAAATGTCCATTTGAATCAAATTTCCCATGAAAGTGACCTTTAATCATAGAAATATTTTAAGAAATTCCATGTGTGTCTCTCCCCTCACATATAAATGGGAACATATCCTCCTCCATTATTCACATCATTTCATACTTATATATTAGTAAATACCCACTCAATATCCTTCCTACTATTTTTCCGTAATCCTATATCTTTTTCATTCTTCTAATATTAATCCTTCAAGTCATAAGGAGTAATACAAAAAAGGCCTCTCAAAGAAGAGTTATCGATCTTAACCAAGCTCTTTCAATTTTATTTATTCTTATACCACCTATAAAATTGTTTTATACATATAAAATGATGAATATAGTATAATTTGTTTTTTCTTTATATATTATTTTTATGATTTCACATCCATTTACCACCCCTTCTCAATCCAAGGGGAATGAAAGTATCATTTCTACATACGCGTGCACTACTTCCTCTACATAGTAATGTGACTCATTTTCCACCACCATAATTTTTGGTTGGTTATTATGATGAATTTAATTTTTATATATTATATTTATGTTATAATAATGATTCTGGAAAGATGAATTAATATTTACTATTTATTGGTTCCATCCATCTAAAAATAGATACATCACCCGAGCGTAAATACAGACTACCATCTCCACATAGCGATGCAATTTTTTTCATAAACTATTTATATGAATTATTTTAAATTTTTTAATAATTAATATGTATGACATTTATATCATTATTATAATTATTTTCATTATATAACCATGACCAAATTGAAACAAACATATCCGAAAAACCAAAATATACATTAAAAAATAAACAGTTACCACTCAAAATGAAAATGATGGTGAAATATTGTTAATGAATGAGTGATAAGATGTTATAAGTAAAAAATGTATGTTATTATAGGTATTATTATTTTTATGTTATATAATTATAATAAATTTAAATTTATTATACAATATTTTAGAGTGCTTATGAAGGAAGACGTACTTGAGGTAAGGGTTTTTTTTTTACAGTCGCATTTTTAATCAGAATGTTTATTATTAAAAATTATGATGATGAAGTTGAGCGATCTATATATCATATCTATTATTTATGTTATTATCCTATAATTACCAATATTTTTTTCCACTCATTTTCCACATTTTAGGTACTCAAGAGACTGAAATAATGTTTTAAGTGAAACTGACCATTATTTTTCCATTTCATCTATAATATTTTCTTTCATGTCCATATTATCATTAAAATGTTTTAAAGAATTTTTTTACTAATGTACAAGGATAATTTAAAGTTATTTATTATTATATTTTTATTTCCTCGCCAAGTTTTAAAATGAACACTCTTATCATTTTCTAAATGATGTATTTTTTACTTTTTATTGAAATTGTGAAATGAATATTAGTTTTAACATACACCACAAGAACAAATTTCTCAAACCATATGGATAATATTTAATTTAAATATTACCTTGTAAGTTTCATTTTTTATTTTTGAATAAAATTATTTTATTAATATTTTTGAAACTTTTCGATTCTGAAAAATTAGTTTCAAATAAAAATGGTATTTTCCTCAAGAAATGTTCTAGAAATATTTTAAACAAATTTATATCTATAACAAAATCCTATAGTGTTTCTTATAATTTAATAGGGGTTTGATCCAATGTTACCATATTTATTATTTCTCTATATGGTTTATTATTGTGATGATGAAATGTTTATGTATATCATATTCTTTCCACAGGTTATTATTTTATGGTATAATGACTATTTTATGATCTAGTGAAAAACATATGTATGGTTTTCATTATATCATGTGTGGGCCCTAAATTATATATTCCTATAAAGAATTGGGTAAATAAGGATATATCATGAGATAATAAGAACAGGAATTGGGAGTGAACTCCACTAAGTAAGGGACTTCATCCAATAATATAGTCATGGGAGTTAACCTTGAAAAAATAAATAATAGAACATGGAGTGAACCCAAAATACTAAGATAGTTTTAGAAGTGATCCTTGACTAAGGAAATGGTTTTATATGATTAGGTGCATGAAAAAAAACTTATAACTTATGCTTATGATTTGTTTTCATGTCTCGAGATTGATTATTTATGATTACACTCTCTAATATATTATGAATTTAGATTGATAAAACATTATGAAATGCTTTATGACTATGATATATGAATTCATGGGGTTATGTACATATGGGATAGGTCCCATGAAGGGGTTTTTTCCTCTCTTTATTGTTTTTATTCTCCAAATTTGAGAAACATTGGAGTTATGTTGTTGACTATAATTAATGAGGAGGCATATGATGTATATGTTCATGGGGTTATAATGATGATTTAGATCACTGAATGAGAGTAGAATAATCATTAAATATGAGAGATGTGTCGGGTCTAACAAACTAGCATTGGTAAATGGATAGTGTCACCATGTATTGGGATTCATTAGCCTACTAATTCGGTAGTTGATAGAGTTAGGATGATCATGAGACATGTGATATGGTGTAGATATGTTTCTTTGGAATTTTAGTTTCCATGAGGTAGTTATTAATTATGGGTTTTTGGTAATTCTAATTGATATGATTTTTTTTGAAAAGTGCGGAGAATTTCTTGTATGATAGATTTTAGATGCCACATTGCACTCTAATAATTTTTTATGTAGGTAAAGTCTCACTCAGTTCAAGTCAGACATGTGTGGATCATGTTGTGTAGCATGTTTTTGTATCCATTAATTGTTATTGGAATACACTGTTATATATATGGACATTAACTAGGGACACCATTGGTGGGGTCCTACTGATTTCTAACTTACACCCTATAGGGGATCAAAATGATATTTTCAGCCTATATGTATCTAGGTACAAATAAGGGTAAAGGTTTAATGAGAGGATCCTAATAAAGATTTCAGTTCTAATATTACATGAGGTGTATGGTGTGGTTTTAAAGATGGTCCAGGTGGTTCTTTAGTGTTAGGATGGTGGTTTACACTGGCTTCTTGTGTTTTACATATGTAATAGGATTAAAGGAAATCTTTGTTATTTCTACTTAATTGGAATAGAATTATAGAGGTTTATTTAGCTTATTAAATGTATATTTGTGATTGTTTTTTTATTTGTGATCTATACCATTTTTTGTGTTATTATTATTATTCATCTTTGGAGGGTATAGTCTCCCCACTATCTATTTTTTACCCTTGCTGTTATTTAGTATCCCATGGTGTATGGGTAAGAATGTGTAAGCTCTTTTGGTTAACCAATTCAGTAACAGTGGAGTGGATCGGGACTAAGAGTTACAACCTATACCAATAGTTTGAATAAATTGTTGGTATATTCCTGGAATGTTTTCAACAATACTAATGATTTGATCAAACCATTATTATTGATCTGGTAGATGGACACCAATAGAAAAAATCCAAATTTTGGGGTCAGGTATCTTATACTAAAGTTTGGAGAAAACCATGCATATAGGTATTTCTTTTCAATACTAATTCTTTATTCCAACTATTGGTATAGCCATTGAATATATTCACCTAAACCAATAGTTTGGTTAAACAATTGGTATAGGTGACCCATACCAATTTTTCGAACAAATTATTATTATATGTCACACCAATATATATATATAATAATAAAATATAATTCAATATTTATAATTCTATTATTAAGTCTATAACATGCACAATTCTCATTAATATTGGTCATGATACCTCTACGTTTAAGAAAAGATTGCCTAACTAGGATAGAAAAGTTGATGGTGCTTCTGAGTATCCCTCTTCATGTGATAAGAATTATATGGTATCTTGGAAGTTTCGTTTTTATTTTACTGCCTCTATGGATGATGATTTTTCACATTAGTATGGTTTATATGGTTCTACAGATGATCTAAAATTGAATTCCACATCTTCAGTAAATAGGACAAATCTCATTGACTCTTCACAAGATAGGGAACCTATATATTTTTTAGTGTCCTTTAGGTATGTTCCGAATAGATCTAATTAAAATATTACTGATTTAGTTCCTCCCCATAATTTTAGGCCTATTCGTGAAGTAGACTAATTGGTGGTGCAGTGGATGTCTCTTGCTGCTCCTCCAGTTGATAGTGAATCTAGTCTTCAACAAGGATACAGGTTGGTTATAGTTACAAAGGTTATCCAAACTTTGATCATGTATTCTTAGATCCAAAGTGAGGGTAATAAAAGGGAAGATCCAAGGAAGAAATTTTTTCTAATTTTGATCCCATTGGGGTTAATTTCAATTCAGTACTCGAGCATTATGAAATTTCTATCCAACAATCTATCAACGAGCCCTATAATTATTCATGAATTATAAGAATTCAGGGAGATGTTGACCTGGATAAAGATGACAACAACCAAGGGAGAAAGTTTTCTTATAATGAAAAAGTAATCCAAGGGAACAATATGGATGTAAATATAGTATCACGTACTCTTAGAAAGAAGAACATTACAGGAAGGTATTATTCTAATCTCAAACCAACAATGAGCACTAGAAACACACCTTTGAAAATTATGACTGTAGAGAACTCCAATATGTTCATCGCTTTGAGTGAAAAATATGACTAGTATGATTATAGTGATGATTATCATGCAGATTATGACTTATAGTTTTTTTATTTTATAAGCTATGTTTTCATTCTCTAATTTTGGGTGCTGGTAGTTTTGTCATGTCTAGACCCCTCCGTCCTTTTTCTCCGTGTTTTTTTTCTTATTTTTAATTTATTTTAAAAAAAAGGGATTTTACCCATGGACGTTTACAATAAAGTTACATTTATTCATATATATATATATATGAACATGAATGTTGTTTTATGATAGCAGTTAAGTATTTCAAAAATAACAGAGAGGAAATGAGTTCAAAAATCAACATTATTATTTCACACAATATCTATTAAAACTATTTTAGAAAACCCTTTTTATAGTTATATACCAATAGTTTGACTATTTTCAATATATATTTCTTTATCTACTTTCATAATGAAACTGTTATCAAAACCTACATTTGAATTTACCTGAGGGGATATCGGTGGATACTTTTTAATGATTCTTCAATAAATTACTTGAAAAATAATGAATAAATTTTTTTTTCATATATATATTAGTGCAGGAATTTCATATAAAAGAATATTTAGCAGGTATATTTATTCTCCATATTATTTTGTTTGTATAAAAAATCTAATAATTAAAAATCCAAAAACTTCTCAAGACTTATTCAGCATTTAATAAGATAATTTTGATGTCATATTGCATGCATACACATATTATTCCTCTGGTTAATTGTATAATGATCATTTGTGAATAAAATACTTGGTCAATAAATTCTTATCAATCTCTTTTAAGTTCACAATTAGTAACAAATAGTAGTGTAATATTTTATACTCTTAGAATATAAGGCTTCAATAACAAAAAGGTGAGAATTATATGTACCTATAAATAGAAACCCTTCTTGTTCTTCTTTAAGTAAATATAGAACTTCATAACTTTAAACACATACCCAATTATTTTTATATAACCTTGAATGAATTATTAAGTTTATTGTAGTATTAGTTAAGAACTTTATCATCACGGGATATTTAACTTTATTGAAATTATCAATCGCAATATATATCTGGTATGTTAGTCCACTTCCTTTACACTTTGAGTTTATATTGATCTTAAAAAAAGCTCATAAGTTCATCACTTTTTTGCAACACCCTCTCTCATTTCCCTATATCGATTTCTAATAATTTAGACTCATAAAAATCATGATTTTAAAAGATAAATACAAAAGAATTAGTAACCTCCAATTTGTTACTAAACAATACATTCCATTTTAATTTTAAATGTGTTAACATAATTTCTAGAAAACTATTGTATTTTTAATATAACCACTTCCATAATTATCATATTTACCTAATTATAAATCTTATATGAATATAAAATAAAATAAAATCATTATTTTATTTTAATTAAAATTATTATCTTCTTAGGGTTTGGTTCAAAAAATTACATATTTCGATATATGAAATTTCCAATCTATAATTCCATTATTAGTGGAAAGAAAGTAATTTTAGACTTAACCTCTAATACAATGATCTAAATAGAGAAATTAAAATCTCATTATAAAGATAATTTAATTAAATAACATTAATTGGATCTTAAGTATACCTAAATATAATATTTTTATTTCCAAACTGACCATAGATTACATGATATATAATTTGTTCGGATTTGTTTCATTGTTTTTCTAAACATCCAATTATAAGAGGCATAACATTATACACCTGGGTATTATTAATTTTAAACTTCTTAAAAAATTAAGATATATTATAAAACAATAAAAATTATCATTTTCAATATATAATCAAGTAAGTAAATGTTTTAATCCAATTGAACATAAGTTTTTATTTTATCTTATATATACTAAACAATCTTTAACTAGCAGTTTCCAAGAATGATATATTTTAACACATACCTTTAATTAAGATTATTTAACTTATATTGGATGTAAAAAATCAATTATAAAATTTATATAAATATATTTAAAATCTATAATAGTCTTTATGACCCTCCAAAAAATCAATCTTTCTAGCTGAGGCAAAATTGTTTCTACAGAATACGTGCCTAGTTAAAAGTATATTTTTGTTTGGGTTCTAAACCAAAAAAATATTACTTAATGTATTAAATGTATCTTTTTCATATTTTTTTAAAACATAAATATGTGTTTTAATCATCTATAATAACACATAGATAAGTTAAGGGTTATTATTCTAAAACGAACTAAAAAATACAATGTCATTATGTAATGTTCCTTCTCACTCATGCCTTGATATTGAACCTCTCTTACACAAGTAATGTTTATATTAAGGTGAAAATTCAATCATATATCCCAAAATATTATCTTACATGTCACTACTTTCATCATTATTTATTATATGGAGTACGCAAGGTGTTTCTTCTAAAAATCATTTAAAGCAATTCAAGACACAACCAAAATGTTATTCTCCTTCCAATTACCATTATTACGCATTTATAGGTCTGTATTTATAATGTGTTCAACCACATAACATCCTCAAAGAAAATATTAATCTCTATGTATAACACATTTGTGAAATATATCACTTTTATTCGATACCTCGTGATCATGAATCAATCTCCATAATGCTTTATAGATTATAGATGACTCTTATAGTAAAGACTCAAATCCTAAATATATATCATGTGAAATGTTATCTTCATTTGAACTAATGATTCAACTAAAACAAAAAAAATCAATTAAATGATATTCAAGTGTAATGAATTTACCAAGATGATCACTTAATTGGGTGGCCTTAGCATACTTCACCAATTATAGGAATCCATGGCCAACTCCAAATTATAGACCTTCACCACCACATCAAAAATTTGGTTGGTATTTTTAAATATTATGGATTCAATGTCGTGTTATAACTTTTTTAGATCATAGACGCTAAATTTTATTCTTCTCATATATTTTGACACTTTTTTTTCATCTACACTCATAAATATCTAATGTCTCATTGTCTCATGGTATTCTTATTCTTTTCACAAGAATGTAAATCCATTAACTTCATTATTCTCATGTTTATGACTTGTTTCCTTCATCTCATTCTCATAGCTTCGGATAAGATTTTTTATTTATCTTCAAATCAAGGAATATAATTCCTTTGCATTATGACTATATATAAATCTTCTTTTTCTTCTCAAGATAATCATAGTGGGTCAAATTCTCCTTCATCTCACATCATTATGTAAGGATCTCCACTAGAAATTAATAATAAATCTAACATTGAATTCATGGGATTATCAAATATGTTTCCTTGAATTAATATAAAAATTAACATTTTAATTCCAAATAATGTTTTTTATCATTAAAATCAATGATTAAATCGAAGTTATAATAATTCACTGAAAGTTAATAAAAAATAAAAATGTTATTAATACCGAGAATATAATATTAAATAATAGATTAATCCATCTAAATAAAAAATAATAAAATAATTTCATTCTTTATAAAACACCTTACCTAAATTTATTCTTAGTATTTATGATCCTTGAATGGTGTGTAGGAATGAGGGGAATGAGGGATCAAAATTCTATTTACAGTAAAATTATTGAAAATTTTTCCAATCCATCCAAGAAGCCTAACATAAATTAATTCTTCCAAGAAATTAATGCCCTCACCACGAGCATCATGTCACCCATAGTATTAAAATCCAAGGTATGGTTTGGAATAATATTATGTAAACACACCATGCCGCAAATTAATTAATTAACTAATTAATTAATTAAATTTAAAAATTCTAGGTGATAAAAAGTCCCCCAAGTCACACCAAACTTCCACCCTAAAGTAAATATCCTGTTTCAAAATCAATTTTTTTAATAATAATAAATTTATAAAATCATTTACCTTTAAATTAATATTTTTTCCAAAAAAATGAAAATTAATGTGTATAAAATTATATAATTAATTATTTAATTATTAAATTTTCCAAGGTTTAAAACTCTTCTAATTCAGGTTAAAATTTAATCCTTAAGATAAATCCCCATTACAAGATAAATGTAATTATAATAATATTTTTCTAGGTCTATTTACTAGATTAAATTTCCATCCCCCCTGAGTTTCAAAATTGAAAAAATTTTCTTAAAATTTAAAAACACCATGATAAAAGATATAAGACCATTAAAATAGATAAACATTTAAAAAAAATCATCCTCAAAGGGAAAATATCATCCTTACAGCCTTGATAATTCCAATATGTTAACTCTTGTAAGGCCCAAAACATGGTCCTTTTTAAAATACACACCTTCAAAATGGATCATGATATGACTCAATACATGAAGCTTCACAAAATATCCACCTTAAAATGTTGATATTTATATTTTAAGAAGGATGAAATCAAACTCCAAAGAAAATTCACAACTTATAATTTACTTAATTGATTCATAAATGTTTCCTCATTATTAAATTTCATCAAGTTAAAACGGGGAACCATACATTCATGGCATTCCACCCTCACCTAGAATTCTATTTTATTAGTGTTTGCCTCTACAAATTTTAAAAAATTAAATCAAAAGAATCATCCACCCTCCCATTTATTTTGATTTATTGTCCCACGCTCCCCCATTTCACCACACTTTAACCCAATTCAAGTTATAAAAGGGTTTCACAAATACTAATAGCTACTTATAATTCTCCCCAAACCTTTTCTTCAATCATGGAGTAAAAAACATGATGATCTTACATGAATATCAATGATAATTCACATAGCCTCACTATCACAATCCCAAGATTCCTCACTAATTGAAAACCCATAGTACATAAATATATGATAATTCATAAGAATAATGCTTCGACCTTTTATTCATTATATGTCAAAGTATTACTAAAAACCCTCATCGTCTCTTGGGTAAAGCAACCAATTTTGATATTTTGAAATCATTGAATATAGATTAACATTAAATTTGGTATTGCACTGGGCTAACAAATATTTATCAAAGTAAAGGTTTTAGAATACCTAAATTCCATATTCGTTATAAAATAATCATAAATAGTAACATGGATTGTTTTATAACAACCTTTTTACCTCATCATGTTATGTTTATTATTACATGTCTTATCACTAAAGGTAGATATATGATATTTTTTATGAGTAGTACTAAGTGTGTATTTATCCTTTTCTAAATAAATAACATCATCTCTTGAATTCTTGGTATACCCTCTTAAAATGTGATCATAACACCAATGATGGTTGAAATAGTTTCAAAAATCATTTTATACTTGATAAGGAAAAGGCATAAATAATTATCATTAGCTTAAAGAATTTACATTCCATTCATATTATATACCATGAAAAATCATCATTGAATAGTTTTTTTACTTCCAAGATTCCTCAACTCATACATCTTTTCACAAGTGAATCTAGCTAAAAAATCATTTAAAATCATTATCATTTTATTTTATAATATTATCCCCCTAAATCCACCACCCATTTTACCAAGTTTTTATATAATGGACACATTAAAATTTTAAATTCTATAATCAGATTCATCAAAGTTTAATTCAATGATTAAGGTACCACAAACTATTTTTTAATCCCATAATATATAAAAAATTTCAAAATAACCATGATACACTCATCATTGACAGTCACATGGAAGAGGCCAAATTTAAGACCCCTAAAACCCCCATGAATAATTTTAATCAATGCATAATACAAATGTAACACCCCAAGGTTTTAAAAATAAATTGAAATGAATGAAACACTGAATCTCTACGTAATGAAACTTTTTTAAGGAGATAGTTATAAACTAGTTGTTAAACATAATTTTAACACTTCTCTGATTTGAATTTTGAAAGACAGACATCTACAGTTGTGATCAGTAAGTTATTTAGAGTTTGATAGAACTAACTTTATTTTTTGGTGAATAATAATATACCCTTATGAATATAAATATGAATACTAGTATGACTCTTATGAATAGTAAATCATATTATTATTATTATTTTCTTATGTTTATAATATTATTAAATCTTTATTAATTTTTCAAGGTGATATAAAATTAGTTATAATTTTAAACTTTTTATTTTTGGAATAACATATGATTTTATTTAAAAATTAAAATATTTATATTTAGAAAATAATTTTCAAAAAATGGAGTTAATTTTTTAATTATAAACATTCAAAAATGGTTAGCATGAATTTTTTGGATTTTTCTAATATTCTTGAAATTTTTATGAATAGTAAAATGTGGTAATATACCATATATATACATTATCAGTTAAATACACTATTCCTAGAATCATGGATAATGTAACAACCCTTGGTCTAAAATCACATAATCTCTTTAATTTTTATGCTCAAATGAATCAATACTATTCATAGTCTTTAGAAAAAATGTTAAACTAATTTTTAAAATAATACAAAACCCCTCCTCTCCTCCATTACAAATATCACCCTTACTCCCATCTTCCTATCACACCTCTCAAAATTCGAGAAATGTATTAATTATTCCAAATCCCTTTCCCAATTCCCTTACCCATTTCCAAGACCTTCTTAACTCACCACAAGTCCAAAATATAAGTCCTTAAGGAGGATCACAGGGAGAAGAGATCAAGAGGTAAGAATACTCATTCATTTTTTTGTGTTTTCATTTAAATTATTTTACTTTTCATATACTTCCTTCCCATGACATTATACAAGAGGAATTAAAGATCAAGAATCTTATATATTCTATAATTTATAATTTTTATGAAAAAAAAATTAATCATCATTCTTCCTCTCCTCTACCTCGTATTCTAAAAATAAAAACACCATAAGTGATGTGTCGATTTACCAAAAAAACGTGGACGATGTGTTTTCAATTTATATTAATTTCTTATAAGTTGGTTGTAAAACCATTTTAGTGGATGAAATATTTTTTTAAAGTGTATGATATTACCTCTCTTATGTTCTATAATTAACTTATAGACATAATATAAAAGTTATATGATGAAACAAGTTCACGATTATCGAAAAACCGTCAAAATGATCTAAAAAAATATCAATAATGTATTATCAAATGATTTAACTTCAAAAAATATAACCAAAATGATTTATGAAATCATTTAATATTTTGGAAACATATTAACACCATTTAATTCCACTTCTATATTTTCTCTTTCATTTGATAAGAAAATTCTTTATGAACCAACCATGGACATCATGTAAAGCAGGTACCCAAAACAATGGAAATAACAAAATGTTAATTATAAATGGGTCAAATGGTGTCAAAAAATTATTATATATGTTGTTATAAACATGAATTTTTTTTCTTTAAAATATTAATAACACTCTTTAAACCTTAATACAAGAGGTTTAAACAATTTTTAATTAAGACGAACCTGAGGTAAGGGAATTCGTAACCCAATTTCCATTTTTTGGGATAACCTACTACATTATTCATTATGTTGTATTAATGTTATTTGTCTAATGAGTTTTTGTTTAAATTTTGTCTTATTATGTGTATTTATATTATACACACATAATCCTTTCATTCTAGTTATTATCACTTCAATTATATAGTATTTGTAAAGGACTTTCCTTAAAAAATCCTCTTTTAATATTCTATTTTACAAAATTCAAAATAAATGTTTTTATGAAATTATTCATGTATCATTATTAAGTTCTGGAACTTGGGAATTGTTTATGATTAAGGTTTTTACTTATATCTCCTTCCAATGCATTGGGTATGTGTAAGTTGGAGGTTTATAGTTTGGTTACTCCAATTGTAACTACGATGGTTATACCATAGGGTAGCCATGAGGGTTATATTGTAAGGTAGCTGTGAGGGTTAAAATGAATAAGGTAGCCATGTGGGTAACAAAATTAACTTTTTAATTCCCCAAGATACCCTTATTCTCTAATTTTTCTATTATTAATGGAAATCTCATGTTTCAAAATCTAATAATATGATTCCTTATGGGTGAGGAGTATGTCCTTGTGAAAACGATTTCATATGCTTATAATTATTCATAGACTAATGGTTTATTTACTTATTTTTATATCCATTACTGAGATTTTTGTACTCATCCAAAGTTTTTAAATTATTTCCATATGTTATAAGGATGTTTAATAGAAAGAATGAAGTGAAGTTAAATTTTATAAATATTTATCAAAGAAATCATGTTGTTGTTTTGTGTTTAAAATTTTCTGTTTTGAAAAAATGGACACTGTTTTAATGGTACCCACTTTCCATGCTTATGGGTTAATATGTATGAGTTATTTATAAAATTTATAAAACTATAAACTAAAAAGATATTTTTAAATTTAAATAAGTGAAATATAGTTTCAATAACTATAATATGTAATGTTTAAGGTTGTGGCCTTATAATTGGTATCGCAGCATGGTATAGATAACTTTAATGGTTAGGATGATGTTAATAGAATACCATCAATGATTATTATCTTATTTTTTTTCAAAAATGATATAGTATTTAAATATTACCATGTTTCTTCATCTAAGATATGTCTGTTCTTAATGGTTTTTTACAAAATAAATAGGGAAGATGAAGTTGGAAGGAAATGAGAGGCAGATATCTTTCTGAATCCACAATCGGGAATGGTGGGAATTGGAACTAACAAGTTTGTGATAGTAATGGATCAGTTGACATAGGAAATAAATGGTGGTGACATCCATGAAAGAGAACAACCAGATCTTCCAAAAAGTAACATGATGATAGTGGAACATTTTATGAGGAAACACCCTCCTGCTTTTAGTGGTTCTTCTGACCCATTTGTGGTTGAAGGCTGAATTAAATCCCTTGAAAAGATATACGATGTCATGGGGTGTTCAGAAAATCAAAAGGCAAGTCTGTCCATTTATAAATTTTAAGTTGAATCTGATTAGTGGTGGTCAATGGTCAAGAATATCAAGGATAGGGAGGAGATTAATTCCTTAGAGTGGGATGAATTTAAAATTTGTGTTTCTGAAAAATATTTTACAAAGGTGATTCGACTTATGATGGATAAGAAATTCCTTAAATTGAAGTAGAAGGATGAAGATTCAGTGGAAGTTTATGAAGCCAACTTCACCTCACAGTCAAGGTATTCTTCAAATATTACTATGGATATTTATAGTAAAATCAACTGTTTTTACTCAGGATTGAATCCAATATATAGAAGGGAATTAGATTCCCAGGAGTTAAAAAGTTATGAGAAACTTGTCTGATGGTTAGAGAGGGTAGAAATGGAGATTTTGTATGACCAATTTTTCCTTGAAAACAAACAAAAGAAGAGTTACAAATGGAAAGCAATGGATAAGAATCAATCAATGAAATTTGATGGTAGAAATTTTAGTTTCTAGTTTGTGAAAAGTGTGGTAATAAGAAACCTAGGTAATTCCTTACCAAAACTGGGAAATGTTTTTGATGTAGTAATTTTATACATATGGCTCAAGATTGAAATGAAAATGATCTTAAGAATAATTCTGATAAGAAAACTATAAAGTGTTTTAAATGTGGTGAGATGGGTCATTATGAAAATACCTACCCAAAGAGAGATATGAATGATACAAAGAAGTCATACTATAAGAATAAAGGTGTAGTGAGATCATTTACGAATACGTTAGTAGACGTTGGGCCATCCAATGAAGTTGTATCAAGTACCTTGTTATTTTTACTCAGATTTCACAAATGTTTTTTTTATACGATGTCTACACACACCTTTATTTCTGAAAAATTTTCTAGTAAATTGGAAATATCACCTCCATAAATGACACTGGAAGTTATTATCAAAACACTAGGGGGGAAATTTTACAGCAAAAATGAATTATAATCTTTCTATTGTGGTCTGCAGAAAGACTTTACCTACAAACATTGTTGTTTTTACCTTAGTATAGTATGATGTCATTTTGGGTATGGAGTGGCTTTGTATTTATCACACAAAGATAGATTTTAGAGACAAATAATTTGTTTTTTAGAAAGAGTTTCAGTTTTTAAACAAGAATGAACCCATAAAAATGATAACATACCAGAAATTTAAGAAACTATTGAAATATGGATATGAAATTTATCTTGTTCAAATTTTTAAAAATAAGGGAACTGTTCAGATTAATGATTTTTCAGTGTTAATTGAATACCTTGATGTTTTTCCTGATGAGTTACCCAATTTAATACCTGATACGAAAGTTTAATTCACAATTGACTTAGTTCTTGATGTTATTCAAATTTCAAAACCCCCATATTGAGTGGCTCGAATAGAAATTCTTGAATTGAAAAATCAGTTTCAGGTTTCTCTTGATAAGAATTCATTTTTCCTAGAACTTCACTAAGGGGAGCTCCAATTTTTTTTGTTAAAAAGAAATATGGTTCAATGAGACCTTTCACTGATTATAGATCCTTGAATAACGTCAATATTAAAAACAAGTATCCTTTGCCTCATATCAATGACTTTTCTGATCATATCTGGGGAGAAAAGTATTTTTTTTGAAGGTTGACTTAAGGTGAGGGTACCATTAGTTGAAAGTAATGGAAGAATACATCCCTAAGACTATGTTCCATACTTGATATGGGAATTATGAATTTATTGTCTTTCTGTTTGGGTTATCTAATGCACCTGTTGTATTCAAGGATCTTATGAATAGAATATTTTGTGAGTTCTTGGATAATTTTGGGGTTGTTTTTATTGATGATATTCTTGTATATTCAAAAAGTAAATAGAAGCATGAAAATATCTAAGGGTTGTTTTTCAATCGTACATCACCAGAAAATGTTGTACCAACAAATAGAATGTAGAAGATGTCACAAAATAATGTATCTTAAGTATATACATCACATTACATACTTAATAAAATTTAATGAGCATTCTGAAGCTCTACGTGAGATGAATTCATACCATTATAGTGACACAGTCTTAATGTGCCCAACATAGCCTTAACAGGAAATGTAGAGATTTTCCCTAAGTAATATCAAGTCTAAATGCTGCCCAAAGTCATTTCCAATACTATCTAGAGCTCTCTCTTACATTAAAACATCCATAAAACACATTTTGTGTGAATACATAATACTAAATCATGTCATCATTGCATTGTGCATCACTCATACATAAAAAACAACATGTCTGTCACTCATGAATATCATTCAAGCACTGATTCATTATCATGCACTTGGTGAATTCAATGAAGGACCACGAAGTCCAAATATTGGTCATAGATTACATCCTATGTCTTCTTGGATTGAATGTAGAAGTTATAGGGACAAAAATCATATTCTATATAACTGTCTAACTAAATCATACAAGGGATCCAAAAAACATACCATGTGTAAATAAATCTCTGGGAGAGGTAGAATAAAGAAGATCATGGATATGAGCTATTAAATTAATAAAGGATGAATTCCATTTTCCATGTGGAAACATCTATAACATATTCTATGTCAAGTGGTAATAATATACTATCTAAAGGAATAAATCTTAAGAAGGATACCTATTTTATGAGGAAGAATAAATGGAGTAAGTGATCAGTTCTATTGGAAGAATAGAGCATGTGGGATTAAGAGATACATGCTTTTTACCAAAGGATATTCTTAAAAAGAACTAAAGTTGGAGGATCACATCATCATTCATGAAATATGGATAAATTCTTCATATATATGGGATTTTGATTTCAATTTAATTTATTTCATTAATATACTATGAGATATTATTATATGATAATATCTAATTATATAATGTCTATTTAGATGGTCATTGGAAGGATACATAGTTTGTGTAAGTTATAGAGTGACATAGTAATCCCACATATCACTGAGTGTCTGAATAATACTTCTAGGTATAGTACAATGATTGTGGGTTATAAATGAAGGTTGAACCTACACTAAGAACATTGGGTAAAACAATGTTAATATTAGCAATTTATGTGTATATGAGTGATTCCCTTCATAAGTGTGATTGTTATCCCAACTATTAAGGGCTTGAAAAACTCATGGTTGATACCCAATTACGGATAAAGAGTTGTAGCACAACACCATAGAAACGAAAAACAATTTATTTTATTAAGAAGAGTTAGGAAACCTTGTTGGGACCTACATTATCATAATAAAGGGCTATAATTTGACTCAAAAGACAATTTTTAATTAAATATAAGTAGTTTATTATAACAATTGCATGACAAGTAAGTATACATAGGTGATTCAGGTCGATTACCAATCCCCCTGGAAGAATTTTTCACTTTGTTAAAAGTTAATTAGTAGGTTTTTAACTCTAGGTGAGTTTTCTCTTCTTTATACTTGTCCATAAATATCTACATGCATCACTTAAATTTTTATTATTTTTATCCACAACACCGATCCAATATTAATAGTCAATACATCATGTATCTATATATATAAATGACATAATATACAGTAATATTTTCTAAAATATCCATGTACACTTATAGAGGAATGTTTATGTAAATGAAACATTTCCATCAAAGTATTGTGGAACGATTTTCGAGGATAGGTTTTTTGTATTACAAGTGTATTAGGAAAAAATACCAAAAACGTTTGAAAAACATGTAAAATAGATAATTTATAAAAATTTTGAAATCATAAAAATATCATAAGAGTGTTAACAATTCTATTCTTGTTAGTTGAATTCATTGATAGGGTATTATTAGTTATAGTCATTTTTATATTATATTTGGTTTTATGGATTTACTAACCATGTATATCTTAATTGCATAAATCATATTTTCTAGAAATGAATAGGTTTGAGTAGAGTGGTCAACTAATGACACCTTGTTGTATATGTGGAAACACTAGAAACCTTTTCAGTGTTTCATGGGGTTGAAGAATAAGAAACTCTAAAAAATAGAAACAAGTTCATAGTGGGACTTTTTCCAACAAAAAACCAATAATCAAAGAAAATTTTAAGTATATAAAAAATGGACCAAGAATAATGGGAAGACCAGCTAATAGAATTGGATCCAATCGTCCAAGATTGGATAAATGAATTGATTTCCATTTTGATGGATTGATCTGTTCAATTTTGAGATCAATAAGAGAAAATATAACTTTTTATGAAGAAAATGGGACATGATAATAAAAAAATGGAATTGACCACAGTATATGAAGAACCTAGATAATATATATATTAGAAAAAATGAGGGGGGGGATAAATAGAATAGGCCACACTAGAATTATTGAGATTCTGGGAAGAACAATAAGAACCTAAAGAGGTAACCCTAACCATTATACCATCCACTGGAATTCAATAAATTTAGATACATGAAATAGTAGGTGGAATATCTAGTGTATTTCAATAGAAATTGGGAGTTCCATGGGTCACATTCAATATAATTTATTAATGTTTCTACCCTAGATCCTCCTGGAATTCATGAAAATGATGACATCAGGAGTATCATAGGAGAATCCCAAAATTTATGGTTTTAACTAAGCAAGATACATCCCCCAACCAACAAGGATAGTTTATTTCATATCATAGATGAAAGTCTTATAACTAAATCCCATTTGTGAGAATTCCCAAGTAAAGTAGGGAATCTTATTTCTAAGTTGTATTTTATTATTTTTTATAATTCACAGTTCTATACACTATGTGGCTACATGAATTTTTTAAGTGGTATTATAAAGAAGAAAACATGCATAAAAAAATAAAGTGCATGTAATGAAATTAATTAGAAATAAGGGGTGAATTTTATTATTCTTTATCATTTTAGTTGAGTTTCATTGGTAAGTCATTCACTTAATTTAAATATATATAAATATTTTATTTATAAATTAAGAAAAAATTGAGGGACAGTTGAGTGTATAGAGTTCTATGTGTGTTTAATTCTACTTGAGAGATTTTATATTTTATCCTCTAAGTGAAAAAAATAATCATAAAAATAGGGAAATGTTTATTTAAATAACCTATGTCATATAATTAAATTAGATATATTTTAGGTCAATCAAAATTGTTACATGTTTCCACTGGATTTTTGGGCTCAAAGTTTGTGAATTGCTTCGTAAAAAAGCAACTACTAAAGTATCTTACTTAATTGAAATTTTCATAAGTCATATGAAATGAAGTAAAATAAGAAGTTTTCATTAGATTACTTGATTACTAAGATTCCTTGGAACTAGGTATATTAGTGAAGAAGAAAACTATAAATAGGAGTATAAGGTAATCTCAGAGTCATTTTTCCAAATTTTCCTTCCAATCCCTTCCTACTATAATTATTCTCAGTGGATGAATTATATTTTGGGATGGTTTAGTTCAGACTTATTTATACTCAATCAATAATTTCAATTCACTTGTAACAAATTAAAAACAAAAAAATGTTTATTGAATAATTATTAAAGTAGATGGACAATGAGGGGAACATTAAACTCAAATGAATAAGGATAAGTTGATCTATGTGATTATTCTATAAGTTTAATCAAGAAAGTTTGAAATGGGGTAGTGGATTAAGAAATATCTTCATTAGATCATATCTGGTGATACAATCTTATAGTAATGAGTCCTAAAAAACATGTCACTTAAAACCTCATGAAAACAAAACAATCAGGCATCAAATGGTATGATCTCTACCTATGACAGAATACATCACAAATTGTATATCTCATGAAATCTATCCTTCCTCACAATTAATAATTGATGACAATTAATAAGATATAAAATAAAATATCCTATTCAAGATTCTCACCACTTGATCCCAAATGATCATAATCCACCAACTGTCAATCAATTGTGAAGTAAGATCATGAAAAGGGAAAAGATCTTGGTAATAGTTTTCCTCAATAAAATTATCATCATTCCAATCTCCTTCACCAAATTTTTCACCACTTATAATTATGAATTTCTTATATGGGTAGTGTCAAGCATCAAATCCTATACCTTGTATCATCAATATGATAAATATTAACATCTTTAATGGATATCAAAGAAATATAAATCCATGAAATGAAATTGGGTGAATTACACTTATACTTAAGTCTCTTGAAAAAAATCATTATCAACTTATTAATCAATAATAGGTGGTACTATGATAGGTTTCGAACCAGTAAAAATCAATCCATGACTCTGAATAAAATTCCCATATAAAAAAATATCAAATTCAAAAGATTTCAGAAACCTCGATATTCAGTTGGTGTTTGACCAAGTTAGAATATTATATGTACTTCTTTGATTTATCATTTTATCTCTATTTATGAGATAAATCCCACATATCTAAAAAATAAAGATATCTTCAATACAATCTATCTATTGGATATTTGAGTAGATACAAAAACATATCAATAACTCCCTTGATCCACCCCATTTAAAATTTAACTCCCTACTCAACATGGGTAATCATCGTGGTTGATATTAAACTATATAATAAATGATACCATACCAACTAAGTGTGCTATGTAAAGGAAACTCATTCTTCAGGTGTAGTCAATAAGTGATTAGGATCCATACATAGGAATACATTAGTCACTTTCATTCATAGTCAATATCCATATGTCAACTATTACCCTAACTTTAGATAAGATTTTATAACCCAAGACAAACTACATAGATTCCTAATCCAAAATCTGGCCTATATCTGAAAACAATTCTTTGATAACACTCTATCATGACATTGTTTTTTTGAACCCCTCCCGATTTAGCAATGAAAACAAGTGTGGCCCCTGAATCCTAGCTCTAATAGGTGAAAAAAATTCAACTGTCATTAAGGGAATATATTTATTAAATAGGAGGAGTTAACCTGCATAGAAACAAATCGTAATACTACCAAATAAAATTAAAACCACAATAGCATGAATAATATGGAATCCAATATCAAAAGATATTATAAAAAATATACAATTCATGAATGGAATACAACATATTAACAAAATAAATTTCATTTGATTGTATAATCATTAATCCCAAATATACAGAAGCATCAAAATAACATGTATTCCTTAACGGTATACAAGATATTTTTTAGAAACCAATCCCCTTATATCAACCCTAATCATTGAGTGAATATTATTCTATAATTCCACTACCTGATCATGAAACCTTATATATAAAAAGTATGATGGTTATATCCATATAATCAATAGGTCATCTCTAAAATAATTTAAAAACATAATAAATATTTCAAACTCTTAATAATTAAACCATGTAAATCACAAAGGAATTATTTTTATCACACCAACCTACAATCCCAACCCAAGGGTCAACTAGGTTATCCTATAGGCCTATACATTACTCTATAGGTTATGCACTTGTAAAACCATTCTCATCTCACCAGCAATCACACTCTCTAAAAATACATAAATAATATATAAATTAACATCACATTCACACAAAAATAATAATAGGTTCCCATGAAAACCTAATAACCATACACCTAACAACTGAAATCATGAAGGATATCAACCCCATGACCTCCTTTCAATGGATACAACAACCACATATATATAATCAAAATGGAAATCAACCTCATGTATCAATGTTATTGTAATGTCGGAGACCTAGTTCGCTCATAAGTAACTAAATATGGTAGGTGAAATGACCTCAATAACACCTCCCCATATTCCATAAGTTTCGGACTAGCAGCGAGGGTCCAATGTGGAATAATTGGGAGATTATTCCCTCATGATCAGTGTAGCACATCATCCTAATTAATGGAAAAATTGAGGAATCATAATAAAAAACATAATGTAGAAGATAAATCGTAGAGATAAATAAAGAGTCACCAATAGGATTATATGGTACCATATACAAAATTATGTAATGTCATGTCTCTAAATAAAAGAAAATAAAAACACTGTAGCTGGAACATATCCATATAGGTTTATCAAAATAGACAAAAAGGCCAAAATATTTTATTCATATAGAATCTTGAGACATATCTCTATCCTATACTCCCCCGACGCCATGATATAATCAATTAAATGTCGAAAATTGATCACTCTCCCATTTACCTACCTACATCCATGAAAACATTCTAGGTGCCAATCAGTGGGCTAAATAGGGTGTGAGATATAATCAATAGGTAACCACCAACGACGTCTATAACAAATCCATCCTAGGAATATAAACTATAATTCTGTGAGGGTGTAAAATTTAAATATGAAAAGTGAATGAAAAATAAATCAAGTCCATGAGTTTAATATATAAAAAGATCAGGATCTAACATGTGAGTATTAATAAATATTTGAAGTGTCAAATAAGGTAACTACAAGATCAACATATGCCACATGTGAAAAGAGTATCATACCAATATGGGTTGGGTACTAAGGCATATAACTAGGGAAAACTCATAGATACCAAGGATATCATCCAAGGTTATGCTTATAAGAGTATCAAACCCATATGGGCTAGGTCCCAAGGTGATAACCAAGGCATCCTATACTAGAAAATTTTAATGTATATAAAATTTGTGGGTTCCATACCTTGATCTCCCTCATATGCTCCAAATCATAAGTAATCATACCTAGAGGTCATATATGTTTTACCTTGATCCCCATAGTTGTTTTCATACCTTAAATAATCATAATTATGGTTCTTAGGTTCAATACCTTGATTATCTAGTCGGTACCATATCATTATTCAATGGGTACCTTGCCTTCACAAGAAATTGGTTTCACTCCATGATGTCCAACATCAAGGAAGTAATATAATAACAAAAAAAGGTCATGTTAGTTTCCATAACCAATTACAATCATTAATATAGAAAGGTAAAATCCAAGATAATATCCATATCATTCTACATCTTCATTTAAATTCAACCATGTAATCACTAGATAACCTTTAATATTAAAGAAAATGAGTCATGTCCTTCTACAATAATCTCATTAAATTTTTAAAATGAGCCAACTAAAAATTAGAGAACTAATAAACTCGTGGGGTGGTTCTATCATGGTTCATATAAAATAACTCTCCATAGATGTGGCTCATGTCAAGGTTGACAACCTCCAACCATGTCAATGTGATAAAATGGAATCACATTAAGGTCCCCATAATTTAATTAAAACATTTAATCAATTTTTGAGAAACATATGGAAGGTATACCATTAAGTAAAATGCTGATAATTTAATTGATAAAAAATCCTTAGGTAAAAGGTATAGACCACCTACTATATTGTTGTGGTAGAACACTCATCAAATATCACCCCTTGGTTTTTCCTAGATTGAAATAAGAAATAAAAATAAATAAATTCCCTGAAAATTGGTCATATGAACTCAAACTAAAATATCTCCATTGAAAAGAATATAAATAATCAAAGGATCTAAAGGAATGGAGAGGTTATAGGTGTCCATATAACATGATAGACAAAACTCGAATCAGATTCGGGGAAGAGGAGTCACTACAAATCCTATCTTTAGGCTTGGACGAGAGATTCAAAGGGGAGGTTTTTTTGTGCATAGAAGGAAAAATGAAAAATGGGTTATCACTTTTAAAAAATAGAGGGGTAAATTAATTTTACCTATTTTTAAGTTGCAAGAGGTTTGGCCACATTGTTGGCCAAACGGTGCGCCATGTGCTGCCCCAAGACACCCCTCGCATGAGCTAAACGCACAGTTTAACCAATTGGGAATAGCCTATGAAACCCCCATCTATAAAGAGATCTACAACACTCACATGACCATGCAGACTAGGATACAAGTTCAAAAAAAATTATGTATCCCCAAAAATAGAATCAGACCACCCTTTATGATTTAATAAATCTACACAGACTGGATATCACAATTTCTACAAACCATATGGCTCACTAATTTCCTCCTATATCTAGGGATTTGGTCTCTAAACAAGCAATAGAGACCCTTGTAACCCCCCTAGCCATGTTAGATAATTCCGTTAGGATAAAATTAAAAAACTTTAACAAAAAATAAAATGTTCCAACATCAAAGAAAGTAGGGTTCTTACAATCTTCCCCCTTAAAGAAACTCATCCCCAAGTTTCCCTTCCAATGGTGGTAAGCATCATCTAAGAATAACTCCATCCACTAATCATGTACATTGTCCTCTCACTCCTAGGATTTTCCTGGTACGTGGACTTGCTGCAATCGCACCTATTCCATAGGAACTATCCTTCCTCGTAGATCCTTCATGCTCCAGTCCATAGTATGGATAGGATGCTCCTCAAAGGATGTGTCAACATCCAAATCACCCTCCTCAAGATGGAGAATATGATATGTATTTGAATGATATTGGATAATATAAGATACATGAAAGATGTCATCTATATCTCGATACATCTAAGGTAACTGCAGATGATAGGTTTTTATCCTGACTCTCACCAAAATCTTGAAGAGCACGATGTAACACGGTGATATCTTCAATTTTTTAAAACCATTTATGTCCTAATCTTGGTGAAACACATAAGAAAAATTTACTCCCCTCCTAGAACTCAATTGTTAAATTGTGACGATTAACATATGACTTATTCCAATACTAAGTTTTATAAATCCTCTCCCTAATAAGTTGAACTTTCTCCAAAGTATCTAGAAGGAGATGATTACCCAATAATGCTTTCTCTCCAAAATCTAACCAACACAGGGTTGAACAACATGGACTACCATATATATTATCCTAATAATCCATATTTACAGTCTCCTAGAAATTATTATTGTAACTAAAATTCATAAAGAGGTAATTATTTCTCCCAGGAACCTCATAAATCAAGTATGCATGCTTGAAGTGTAGCAACCCAAGCCCTTTTCATATAAAATTAAATGATTTTAGGCTTAATTATACATCAGATTACAATACAAGGATCGTTTGGTCTAGTGTCTTGGAAGACTAGGTACATAAAACATAAAACCTGGGGCTAAAAAACACTTCTTTATTTAATACCCATAAAAATCTACTAACTTCTTTTGTGCCCTTAAATCTGCATAGGGTACCCCGGGGAACACATGAAAAAAGGGATGAGCTAAAAATCCCAGTAAGGGAATGAAAATAAGAATAAATCTTAAGTACATGAGTTAAGAGGCATGACATAATGATATCCAAATAATGGAAGATATGAAATCATATCATATAAGCATGGGATCATATAAACATGGAATTATATAAATGTGACAGAATCATAAAATAAGTATTTTGTACGGGTCAAGGATAACTGAAAATCTTGTTTCCTATTTTAGTATGAGTCAAGTCTAACAACCAATCCCTATTACCATTTTTTTACTGGTCAAGGTTAACCACCAATCATGATTCCCATTTTAGTATGGGTTAAGGCTAATCGTCAATACTATTTCACATCGCATCTCATGAGACATACATTACCCAATGCATTAGGGCGCTATATGGATGCACCCATCTCAAAATTTTCATTAATATTCTTTCCAAATAAATATTATTTCCACATAAATAATCATACATAATCAACCATACATAAACATAAGGGTACCCATGGAAAGAATTGGGTACCACAATCATGACATAAAGCTAAACCAATGAGCGTATAATGAAAGTGACCATAAAAGAAAGTGATTAGAAAATACATGATAATTAATAAGGTAAAATAGTAATATAACATAGTAAGTTGTGTCAAATATAAGTGACAAAATATAAGAAATGTATTTGAGAAACATTATCTTTAAAACATTTTTGTGAGGTGTTAAGTAAAATACTATAGAACTTTTAAAATAGAAAAGAGGAAAATATTTTATATAGAACTCTAATTTAACCAATAAGGTTTTCATAATAAATAGTATGGTTTTATAAATATAATGGTTTCTTAAAAAATGTTATAGAGTTCACTTGAAATTGGGTATAAATTTGGAAAGTTCCCTTAAAACAGGTTTACTTATCAGAAAGTTCTAATGAGGGAATCTTTTAAAAAAACATATATATACCCAAAAGAAAGTGATGAAAGAGTATTCGTAAATGAGTTTTTTAAAACTATACAGAATTTTTAATATGTACCAAAACATATAAGATAACTCCATTTTTATATAAAGAAAGATAAGGAAACCCGAAAGAATAAATAAGGATCGGGTAGAATTTGTTACGGTTTATTGGCATGGTGTGGGGTGTACCTAAGAAGTCTTTATGTGAGATAAAGGGGTTTTATCATCACTTAAACATCATGAGGGTAGTATGGGTGAGGTGAGAAAACATACCCCATCATTTGGGATTACAAATAAAAAGGCATAGCATATCGGACAATCTTGATTAAGAGTGAAATGGAGAGGATCCCTTACCTTAAATCTGGTGGTGTTCTCCAGTAGTTATTAATGACCTGAATAAAAAAATTAGGTTTATTAATTAGTAATTACAGAACCTATTCTATATTTAATTAGTTTAGTATAATCATTTTAAGTTCATTTATAACCATTTTGATTGTTTATGAGGTTCAATTTCATTGTTCGGGTCTATTTGCTTACTTGGCTTTAATGATCGGTTCATGTTCAGATAAACACGTATGATGAAAGTGATTGTCAGGAAATGAATTTGTGTGTTATTAGTGAACATACAAGATATTACATGGTTACAATTTTAATTTGGTTACTTAGAGTGAAGTCTAAATATTATATATAAAACCTTAGTGATAACCGTTTTGGTTAAACGGTGGGTTTGATTACAATGAACATGTTTTTCTTTATAACTTAATACCATTTGTGAAAAAGGGACTATAGGACCACAAAAAAGATATATTACATATATAATAATCTGGTTCAACCAAAACACAAATGGTTTCATGATCATAATTAAAGATGATAATAGAAATTGATACATTATTGTCCATGAATGTGCTAAATTAGCACATCTCAAATGGTGCATTCATTTCTTTCAAATAAAAGGTGGGGAAACGAGAAAAGATAATGAAGTATCCCATTAGAATAATATAATTCCAGTACATGTATGTTACTAGAGTTATCAAACAATTTGGTTGAATGGTGGTGAGTAAAGAAACAAACAGAAAAGAACTTAAAAGAAATGAAGGAATTGGAAAGAGGAATTTACCTCTTGACACTTCCTCCTTTGAGAACCTCTTAAGGGGAGAGGTTTTTGTATATTGAGGAGACTAGGGGCCTTTGAACATGGGGTAAGATCTTTGAGAGATATTTGGGCAGAATATTGGTAAGGCATAAGGCTTAAGAGTAGTTAAGAGAATAGGGAGTGAGGGGGGTTTTATAGTCGAGGAGATTAGGGTTTTCATAATTTAATAATCATTAGTTTATTAATTTCTTTCAAGTACAGAAATAGTGATGATTACATGACCAAAAATAGTAATAAATTCATGTGAGTTTGATATTTGGGTGCCTACATCACTTGTGATGACAGGAATAGTGGATTTTCACTATATTGTATTTATACGTTAAATTAATGTATTTTACTATTCATTAAAATTCATGTATTTCGGAAAAATATCAAAAAAATTCCTTAAATATTTTTCGACGTAAAGAATCCAAAAATGAAGTCCATTTTTGGAAAATAATTTTATAAATATCATTAATTTAATATTTAATTAAACTCATAATTTATATTTAAACCCAGTTTTAAAACATTCATTTACTTATTCTAAAATAAAGGTACATCATGCTTTCACTTGAATATTATATTTATACTATCATAGGTAGGATTACTATTCATTAGGTTATATCACTATTCATAAGGGTAGGTTACTATTCATAAGGGTAGGTTACTATTCACCAAAAATTAAGTTTTTCTTATCAGACTCCAAATAACTTATTGATTACAACCGTGTATGTCATATTTTTGAAATTCAAAGCACATATGTAAAAAACTTATGTTTAAAGGTCACACAGCACTTAGTAGTTCATTATGTTGTGTTTTCATGTGATTATATGAAATAATTATAAGAGGGGAATTTCCATTTATAAGACATTGGGTCCTTACATTCTTCCCCCTTATGAAATTTTACCCTAAAAATTATGTTTAACATTCTAAGTCATAAACAGGTGCGAGTACTTTTCTTTCATTGGTTCCTCTAGTTCCCATATTGCCTCTTCGTAATTATGGTTTCTCCATAGTACATTGACCACGTGAGTAGTCTTGTAACATATAACTTTATATATATGATCCAAGATCTTCACAGGGTACTCCTCATAGGAAAGATCATCCTCCAACTATACCACCTCTGAAGAGAGTGCATGTGAAGGGTCTGGTATATACATCCTTAAGAGGGATACATGAAATACATCATGTACTTTCAACATGGTAGGTGGAAGTTCCAATCGAGAGGCCACAACTCTGACTCGATCAAGGATATCAAAGGGGCCGATGTACTGAGGAATTAACTTCACTTTCTTTCCAAACATCATGACCTTCTTCTATGGATATATGCAAAGAAATACCATGTCTCCATCTTTAATCTCAAGGTCTCATCGATGATTGTCTGCATAACTTTTATGTAGGATTTGGGTATCTTGATATGTTACCGAATGTTTTTCACCTTCTCCGCCATTTCTTCGACCATTTCTGGTCCTAGCAGCTTACACTCACTGACTTCATCCCAACACACAGTTGTTCTGCACCTTTTCCCATGAAGGACTTAATATGGATCCATTCGGATGCTCGAATGGAAACTGTTGTTGTCGGAGAATTCTACCAGGGGAACATGTTGGTCCCATCCTCCTTTCAAGTCCATATAACATGCTCTCAATATATTTTTTAATGTTCGAATAGTTTTCTCAAATTTTCCCTCATTTTGAGGATGATAGGTCGTACTGAAGTTCAGTTCAGTGCTTAGAGCATTTTGGAGACTTTTCTAGAACTTTACGGTGAATATCAGATCATGATCAGATATAATAGATAGTGGTACTCCATGCATCCTTACCACTTCTTTTATGTAAATCTGTGCATGTTGATTCAATGGGAAGTCCTCTTTAATCATGATAAAGTGATCTGTCTTCGTAAGATGATCCACAATAACCCATAAATCATTATTTCTTCTAGATTTCCTTATAAGTCCAGTGAAAAAGTCCATGGTAACGTTTTCCCACTTCCATGTTGGTATGGGTAGTGGTTGAATCACCCTCTTAGAATGTTTCCTCTCAACCTTCACTTGTTAACATACCAGGCACTTTTATTTATATTCAGTAATCTCACTTTTCATATTGTCCCTCCATAAGTTTTATCAGATATCTCGATACATCTTTGTCCTCCCTAGGTGGATAAAGAAGTTTGAGCTCTATGAATAATTAAGAAACTCCTTCTTTATCTATGGATTAGATGGTACACATAATCGTGACCCAAATCTTACCACTCTTTCTTCATCAATCTTGAACTCCAAGGAATTCCCATTTCTGATAGCTTCCACCCTTTTCAGAATTTCCACATCCTTTCTTTGAGCATCCTTTATATTCTCCATGATGTATGGTTGAGAAATCATTTGAGAAAGGATTTAGGATGTTCCTCCCTTAATGATTCCCATGTCCATCCTCTGCAAATCTAATAAGATCATATCCTTTTTCAATTCTCAAAATTGATAGAGATACAGGATCTTTTCTACTTGGAGCATCTGCCACCTTATTTTCCTTACTAGAATGGTAGTGGATTGAGCAGTCATAATCTTTGATGATCTCTATCCATATTCATTAGTACATAATAATGTCTTTCTATTTGAATATATATTTTAGACTCTTGTGGTCAGTATTTATCTCACACTTCTACCCATAGAGATAATGTCGCCATATTTTCAACACAAAGACCATAGCCGCTAACTCCAGATCATGTGTAGGATTTTTTTTCTCGTGGATTTTCAGTTTCATTGAAGCATAGGCTATTAATCTATCATTTTTCATCAGCACACAGCCTAAGACCTTCTTTGAAGCATCACTATATACCACAAAGAGTTCTCTACTTGTTTTTTTTTCAAGAAGGGTCTCTCCGCCAAACGGCCGAGGAATTAATTCATAAAAATAGAAAGTTTACAAGAGATGAAAGTGTGGGATTTTATTACAAGCATCCCTATATAAAGGAAGTAAAGCCTCAGGAAGAGAATCTGACCAGGTAATAAGTTTCCCAACTTCGAAGTTTGCAAGACTATCCGCAACCCGGTTAGCCTCCCGAAAGACATGTGTGATGATGAAATTGAGAGTCAAAAGGGTCTCCATGCATTGCATCCACTTTGCAGTGAGCCACCAAGAGATAAACATTTCACCATTCCTGATGGCCAGTACAATTTTAGAAGAGTCACTCTCAAGCTAGATATTAGACCACCCCTTCATTTTCACAAAAGAAATAGCATGTATGATCCCGTGCATTTCAGCCTTAAGAGAGATTTTCATGCCACAAGAACTGTAGAAGCATCCTTTGACAGAGTCACAGTGATCCCTAAAGATCGCACCACAACCCGAAGGGCCAGTATCCCCTTTTGAGGTGCCATCCGTATTGACTTTAACCCAATGGGGGAAAGGATGGATCCAAAAAACCTCCATGGTGCCCAAAGTAGGATATAAATTCCCTTTAACACCCATATTTTTCAGAACCTTGAAGTCCTGAGTCTATAAAAACTTTACTCCCTTTAACTTCATCTTGGTAATTGGGTTTGACAATCATGAAATGTTTTTCAAAAATAATCAATAATACCCAGCTAGACCCAAAAAGTTTTAGATCTCTATTACAGAAGTTGGCATGGGCCACTCTTCAGTTACCTTTATCTTGTAAGGGTCCACAAATATCCCTTTTGTTGGTGATAACGTACCCTAAGAATGATACTTCCTCCATACAAAACTCACATTTATTATACATTGCATAAAACTACTCCTATCACAATGTCTTTAACATAGTATCTAAATGCTCCTCGTGTTCCTCCTTGCTCTTGCAGTATATCAGAATATCATCAATAAAGACTACCACAAATTTTGTCAAGGTAATCTCTAAAGACTCTATTCATTAAATCCATAAAAATTGTTGGAGGATTAGTGAGTTTGAAGGGAATCACTATGAACTCATAGTGTCCATATCTTGTTTGAAAGGCAGTCTTGGGAATATCTTCCTTCCTCACCATTAGTTGGTGATATCCTGACTGAAGGTCCAACTTAGAGAAATAACAGGCCCCATAAACCTGATAAAACAAGTCATTTATATATTAAAGGTGATACTTGGTCTTTATCGTGATTTTATTGATCTGACGATAATCAATACAGTGGCGCATTGATCCATCCTTCTTCTTGACGAAGAGGACTGGCGCACCCCATGGTGAAGCACTCAGGTGTATAAAGCCCTTCTCCAGATTCTCTTGTAACTACATATTCAAAACTTCCAGCTCTATGGTGGCCATTATATAAGGTTAATTTGATATAGGCAGATATCCTAGGATAATCTCAATTGAGAACTCAACATCTCAGTCAGGAAGAATACCAAAAAACTCTTCAGGGAATACATTAGTGTAATCCCTTATGGTGGGCAGGTCCTCAAGTATTATTCTCTCTGTTGTCTCAATCATTTGAACTAAATATTCTTGCTCATAAGAAAACAATACACACACTTGATAAGAATATTCCAAAGAAGATTCATCTTCCTCCTTACACTTGTAAATAATTGGAGGACAAACAATATCTTTTCAATGGAGTTAATCCGCTGTTCCACGATGAGGGGATCAGAAGATCCACTAAACATGGGAGGCCTTTGCTGCATGAAATATTATTTGTCAACATGCTCTTTCCTTGGAGGACAAGGTCATTCTGAATGATTCAAGTTATTATTCATAACTCAAGCCAGCTGAGCAAGTATTATCGTGATGTCTTGATCAACCGCTCCTTTCATATCAAGCATATCATTATGGAAATCATCCCATTTCCTATCACATTGATTGTTGGAATGTGTTCTTCTATTTCCCTCCATTATCTCTTGAAAAGGAACATATAATTAGAGGGATTCAATACTTATCTATTGATAATAAAAAAGAAACTTTGAACATAAAATGATAAACTTGTAAAGGAGAAGTATATCCTAACATGTGATTCCTTTGGTTTAAATCTAGGTAATCCTCAATCTATTTCATAACTTAAATTCTTATAGGATTTTCTGTACCTTAATAATGATTTTTAATAAGCTCATTAATTTTCCGAAGCATATCCCCCAGGAGTGTCGTAACTAATAGTGAAGCTAGGCCCATTGTCATGCACCATTTCTTGTTCGGGTCTAGCTCAAAGTGGTGTTTTTGGGGTTTACCACTAGATACATATGTGCCAGAGCCGAATCTACCAGCTCATATCTAGATAGGAATATATTTGTTTGATAAACCACTTACTCAATACTCACCAAAATTTAGGAATGTTTTGTTATAATTAGTCTCATCCTTTAGGTTCTCACTAAGGTTCTCTATTCCTAATCTCCAAAAATAACTAGACCATCCTATGATACCAACTATAGAAACCCAAGCCTTTTTCATATAACATTACATGATTTTAAGAAAAATTATACATCATATTTCACGCCAAGGATTTTTAAGCCTATTTTCTTAGAAGACTAGGTACATAAAACAAAAAACATGGGGCCAAAAAACACTTCTTTATTTAATATTTATAAAAATCTCTTGACTTCCTTTGAGCCCTTACATCTACATAGGGTACCCTAGGGAACACATGAAGAAAAGGATGAGCTAAAACCCCAATAAGAGAATGAACATAAGAATAAATCTTAAGCACATGGGTTAGGAGGCATGACATAATGATATCCAAATCCTAGAACTTAGGAAATCATATCATATAAGCATGGGATCATATAAACATGGAATCTTATAAAAGTGGTAGAATCATAAAACATGTCTTTAGTACGAGTCATGTCTAACCACCAATCCTATTTCACATTTTAGTATGGGTCAAGGCTAACTTCTGATCCTGATTCTCATTTTAGTAAGGGTCAATTCTAACTGCCAATCTTGATTCCCATTTTAGTACGGGTCAAGGCTAACCACAAATCTCGTTTCACATCTCATCTCATGAGACTTAACTTTACCAAATGAATTAGAGTGCTATCTGATCACAACCATATCAAAATTTTCATGAATATTCTTGCCAAAAAAATATTCTTTCTACATAAATAATCATACATAAATATAACGGTACCCATGGAAGGAATTGGGTACCACAATCATGACATAAAGCATAACCAATGATCGTATCATGAAAGTGACCATGAAAGAAAGGGATTAAAACATTAATGGACATTCATATGGTAAAATAGTGATATAACAGGGTAAGTGGTGTCAAACAGAAGTGATAACTTATAAGAAATATATTTGAGAAACATTATCATTAAAACATTTTTCTGCGGTTTTAAGGAAAATACTATAGATATTTTAAAACAGAAAAGAGGACAATATTTTATATAAAAAAAGAATCGAACCAAGGATTCATTCATAATAAAAATATTGATTTTATAAATACAGTGGTATCTTAAAACAGGGGACAGAGTGCACTTGAAATTGGGTAAAATTTTGCAAAGTTCCCTTAAAAACAAGTTTACTTATCGGAAAGTTCGAAGGAGGGAATCTTTCAAAAAAACAACATATCATCAAAAGAAAGTGATGAAAGGTTCTTAATAAATGAGTTATATAAAATTATTCATCATTTATAATATGTAAATAAACATATAAGATAACTCCATTTTGATATAAAGAAAGATAAGGAAACCTGAAAGAACAAAGAAGGTTTGGGTAGAATTCGTTACAGTTTATCGTCATGGTGTCAGGTATACCTAAGAAGGTTTGATGAGAGACAAAAGAGGTTTATTATCACATAAACATGATGAGGGAAGTATGGAGGAGGTTCAAAAACATACCCCATCATTTATTATTACAAATATAACGGCATGTCATAGAGGACAGTCTTGATTAAGAGTGAATTGGAGAGGATCCCTTACCTTAAATCTAGTGGTGTTCTCCACTTTTTATTAATGACCAGAATAAAAAATTAGGTTTATTATTTAATAATTCCATAACCTCTTCTATAGGTAATTGTTTTAGTATAAACATTTTAATTTCATTTATAACTATTTTGATTAGTTATGAGGTTCAATTTCATTGTTTGGGTCTGTTTGCTTACTTGGATTTAATGATCGGTTCATGTTCGGATAAACACGTATGATGAAAGTGATTGTTGACGCTCCTTTCCATCACAGATTCCAACGTATGGAAAAGGGTAATTCCTTAAGTAAAATTAGGGTCTCTCTTTTAAGAACATCAAAAATTGACAAATACATGGACCAGGAACACATTTGAAGGATGTCGTGAAAGTTTCATGCTCGTCATGCAAGTCACTTGCACGCCACTTATGGGTCGTGCAAGTCACTTGTGTGCCCTATTCTTTTTTTCACCCAAGGTGCCGAGTGTCCTGTAAATATCCCCTGTGGGCCCCCATTTTGGAGGACGAATTTTCTAAAACTCAGATTCAAGCTCTAGCCGCCTAAGACATTTTTTGACGTCTTCTGAACACTTCTAAGATAATTCTTTACCTAGAATGGAAACTCTAACGAGAAAGAATAAGGCCTAATGTGTTAGAACTCATCAATACTTGTGCACCTAAGTGTCCTTCCCTTAAGGTAAATGAAGACACTTGTGTGCCGCCTTCCCTCTCAAGGGAACTTGCACGCCACACTTCTGGAATCCTCTAGGGATGATACTAAGGGCTTGAGTTCAAAGTCGCCCAAGTATTACCCTATGGATCTTATTTTCCCAAGGTGACTCATGTCACGCAAGTCTAATTACGTGACAAGGACTTGCACTCTAGAACAATTCTTTCACGCCTCCTTCCTAGTCACCTCCTTTCCTAAAATCCACCTATCCTCTTCTAGACATATCCTTTAAAACCTTCTTCAAAGCCATTTATGGAATGATTCCTTTGTTGGATTCCTTATCTGAAAGTAATTCTATGAGATCCTATCCCAAGACCTCGTGACTTACAAGCTTTATGTCACCATGGTTAGAGGTTTACTATAACCTCATCCTTTAAAGATGAGTTGATCTTTTGGTTTTGCCTCCTTCTCAGGAGTAAGCCCCAGTCTCAAGTTCCCTTAACCTGGGCCTCCTTCTCAGGAGTAAGCCCACATCTCAAGTTCCCTTAACATGGGCCTCCTTCTCAGGAGTAAGCCCCAGTGTCACGTTCCCTTAACATGGGCCTCCTTCTCAGGAGTAAGCCCCAGTCTCAAGTTTCCTTAACCTAGGACTCCTTCTCAGGAGTAAGCCCCAGTCATAGTTCCCTTAACCTGGGCCTCCTTCTCAGGAGTAAGCCCTAGTCTCAAGTTCTTTTAAGCTGGGCCTCCTTCTCAGGAGTAATCCCCAATATTAATGTATTTTGATTTGGGCCTCCTTCTAAGGAATAAACCCCAATCATAAGTCCCTTATTTTAGGCCTCATTCCCAATAGTAATCCCTAAGTTAAAACTCAAAATCTACATAAAGTAAAAATATTGTTATGGACCCTGCTCTTGGGATTCTTTCCTAAGTCATGGTCTTCATCTACTTGGGTCGTCATACATACATAATCCCCACATCATTTCTCATAGATTCATCTTTTAGGGCACTACTGTCAAGTTTACTAATACCTCATGTTTCTCACACTGAGTATGACTCACGTGATCTTAGAGTATGAAAGTAATTACTACATTTCTTTTTGGGCTATTAACCATGCATAAACCCTATATTTCTTTACCCGAACTACATAGAATTTGATCTCTGCCTTAAAAGTAGAGTACGCAGGAAGCCTTTATAAGGTTCAATACCAACTTTTATTAATTATTTTCTATCCCATATGATGTTAAACTATATCCTTCTTATCGAACTATGTGGGTTCTGGTTTCTTTTTAACAAGTATACATAGGTAGCCCATATACGGGTACAATCCCAACTCTGAAATAATCCATTTCTTTTTGAATGATATTAAACTTCAAGTTCCCCACTAAGTGGCTTTAAAACCATTATGGTCATCAAATGATCAAGAGATTTCTATATAATGTATTGAAGGATACCATTGACTAAGAATCTCTAATACATACGGATGATTCTCCATCAATGAAGAACCTCGAATACATATAAAAGATTGTTTAAATCCCATACATATCAATCATTGATTGATAAATATAAAGGAAAAATAATTTTCATACTTGGTGGATTAATAAGGATTTGTGAACATAACTTAAATATATGAGAGAGTCTCAGAGTAGGCAATAATTCCCCCCAAAAAGGTGTGATGAGCTTGACCTCCCATCCTCTCAACCAGTGAAAATTCTTAAGCCTCATCAGTCCACAAATACTAAGCACCTACCTTTGGAAAGTAGGTCCAAATGGATATAGAATCATTGGATGTTTCCGGTTCTATGAATAAACCTGTTAGAAACCGATTGGAAAGTTTGAACCGTAAACAAATAAGGTCATCCCCATTTCTAGAAGAAACAAAAATGGTGAACCCAGTGTGAATCCATAACCAAGTTAAATGAAATTTTACTTATTTTTTAGGTCCCTATTAAACTCAATATGAGGGACAACAAAGAAATAAAACACATATGTGTTCATCCAAAAGATGTAGTATGGCCAAACCTATATTGATTATGCCTGCTATATCAAACAAGAACTCTTTTACAAGATCTCTCTACAACACAGAATGGCTTCTTTAAAATTCACACCTGTGAATGCCTCAGACACTACTCCTGTTGAATCCTTGTCCTCTCTGAGGATGACATCACCTACTCAGCATCTTCAACGCTGGGTCTCGAATGAATTGGTGAGGGAATAATGTCAAAACTGTACCATCCTGACTTTGGAGGCTGCTCGACAATCCCTCCAGGATAACAACTCACCCTGGTTGTCCGGATGGCGATGACCAGTGGTCAGGAAGAAGGTGGTGCCAACCACCGTCTCCAACTGTTTTGGGTCATTATCCCCATAAAACAACAACTAATCCCTCCCATATTGTAGGGAGGTGAATGAAGAGGTCACTGAAATCCTCAGTTCAAGAAGACAGGAGCCCTTCCTGAGGACTCCCACCAACATTCGTTGCTAGACTCGTGCGTTAGTGTACCCTCAACATGATGAGGGTACCACCTCTAGATGTTCGACTCAGGTCCCTCAGACCCGAGCACACAAGAAAATCCATCAGAGGATAAATTCAGCCAACAGGGAGTAGGTTCTTAACTCTTCCCCCTCTGGATAAGTCCATAAATCTAACTTGATGGCAAACAGAAGGCAGACACAACTTTCTTCCCCCACACATGAGTACTTTCAGAATTCACTGACCGAAAAAGGAGGAAAGGAGCAAGAACACACACATACTCCAAACACTTAATGGACGTATACTCCCATTCCGACAGCTGAATTCACCAAGAACATTCTGAAAATGGTGAAAGAGAAGATGAAAATATGTGCCCATATTCTGGATACCTGTCAGAATATTATAAAAACTTCAGCAACATCACAGGGAAAGAAAAATAAATATATCCCTATCAGTGGAGTGATTCATCAACATGCCACTCTGGAGTAGATACACACCTATGTTCCAGTCTAGGATGGTCGTGGGGCATACTCCCCCATGTCATATGGACAATCAAGTCGGGCAGATACACCCGATTTAAATAGAGATAATCAGCCTAACCTGACCATTTATCCTGAGCAGGCACATACACCTACCCATAATAACCACTTTTGTCAACAAGTGGTTTCCAAAGTGATTAAAAAGGCATCTAAGAAAAATACCCATCTTGCACAGTTGAAAAATCAAGAGGCAATCTTCAATAAGGCCCTGCTCAATGCTAGGGTTCTTAAAGCCCTCATACAATTGTCTGTTGCAACTCAAGATTCTACTCTCTCATTTCCAGATTCTGGAAGTAACAACAATAATTATGAAGGTCTTCATCAGACACTTCATCATGAATCTGTGCTTCAGGAAAATTCGGTCAATCTCGAAGTATTATCTTCCGATGAGAGCCATGATAACCCTCTGTGTGGCCAAAAGACCAAGGAGAAAGAGATTTCATCTTTTGTTGTAACCAACCATGGTGGTCCTTCCCCTGATGATGAATTTAGCTGCAAAATTCCTATCCGCAGTAGTAATTCGCATTTCATGGAAAATTATTCAATGTACAATGCAGTAATGAGAAATCCCTCTTATCTTAAAGCACTTTAAAATGCGAAACTAGTCATGTCTGATTTCTTACCTCTAGTAGGTGAAATACTTTCTCAATCAGAAGATAGATCGAGGTGTAGGTCATTCTCTTAACTACCCCTAGGTCATTAATTTTATAATTTGACAAATTAATTCTCTACCAATCTTGTTGAATCTGATGAAGAAACAAAGAAGCGCCATCTTTGGTCTAATCAAGTAGAAGAATCTTCACCAAATGACAAAGAGGAAGTACTGAATATGATAAAACAACTGGAGAAAGGTGAAATACCAGTCATGTTTTGGCTATTGGCTAATTCTCATTATGATATTACAGAAACGTTGACAGAAGATTGTATTCATGATATTCGTCTCAACATATGGAAAACTCTTTGTCACTTAAAATAGAAAATATTATCTTATGATGAATATCAAAATCATGTCAAGATAATATAAGGGTTGCAATTCCAAATTGACTTGTCATCTCTCTCAGTTTCCCGACATCCAAAGTTTGAAAAGCAGTAGAGAAACCTTCAGTGTTCATGCCTTGGCGCATTAAAAAGGTTGTGCCAGTTAATTACCAATGCCCCATCTGGTATTCATATCAGGGGATGTGGTGTTCATGGAGAATTGCATTTCACTGTGCTCTCGAGTCAATAAATCCCACCAAAAGTGGTCTCATGCAATGTTATTTCCCATGGCTAGCCACATCTAACTGGTTTTGTGTGTAATGAATGGATTTCTCAAGAATAGGCCTCAACTAGTTCTTCCCAAAGTCAGGCATATAAAGAACAAGTTGTCGAATTTCTCTTACATCAAGTAAATGAGAATATCGAACAGGCTTCTCATTTAGAGCATGTGCATCATCAGGTGATAGATTTTTCAGAAATAATCCAACAGTCATCTGAGCTAGGTGATTTGAGTGGATGTAGGATGATGCATCCGGCCAATTTCCGGACTAAAGTCTGCTAAATCAAGAGAGATTTTACGAAAGTTTCAGATTTAGCAGCTCAAGAGACAACTCAGCTTTCCAGACTGGGGACACTTGTAATCCAACCTTCGAGATCAACAGATAGGATTCAAAGAGTTGAAAAATGAAAAACAGGAACAACTATAGTCTACTAGACTGGGGAATTTTTCAAATTATCAATCTCTTCCTCAGCGAAAGTCAGACTTCTCTCGATTAGGGAAGAATACATAAGAGGAACGTAGAGCCGAATTATCAATAGATTTTCTCCAAATTGTGGTTCATCAAGAAGTTCTTAAGGGATCAACCAAACAGAAGGCAATTTCTCATAAAGGACATGGAAGAAGACAGTATCTCAGAATCACTGACAGAAGGGAAGTAATGAGTTATGCATCGATAAATATAATCAATGTCATTGTCACTAATCCCCCAGAACATGAGGCTCACTCAGAGGGATCAGATTAAGAAGTTCATGTTCACGAAGTTGTATACATAGAAATCAATGAAAGAGGTGTGTGTACCAGAAGACAGAGGGTTGCCCAGTGGCAAGACATTCCTTTGGGTAATTCCCTTCCATACTCCAAAAAGGCACATGCCAAGGAAAATGGTAAAATTAAGGTTACATTACACCCTACCTCTGGAAAAGTACAACAACATTCATTAGAGGAAAGGTTCGCACAACAAGAATAAGAAATGAAGTAATTAAATAGGTTAAATGCATAACTAATTCAAGGTACTCTTCCTCCTAAGCATGCTGGAGTTAATCCATCAAGGGAATATGTTGCAGCTACTGGTATGGATCAAGAATATCCCCCTTTAAAATTACACCCACACAGGTCCAATCCTATGGTTCATATGCGATAGCAACCGGCAATACTATCATCAGTGGCAGTACTAGTCGCCACACCCATCCAAACTCCAGTTATTGAACCTACTCAGGTCCAAGCTCAACCAGATGTTTCTCAAAAATTAATGACTACCATAGAGTCATTAACAACTCGATTGGAATCTATGGAAGGAAAATGTGCACAAGTTCAACCAAAAAATATATCTTACCTTGAATGGGTGGATGAAATCCCTCCCCCATCAAATTTTTTGAATACCACATTCCCAATTTTTAATGGTTCGGGAGATCCAAAACAACACTTGACACATTTTTTTCCTCATTGTGATCCTATGATGGGAACTCCTCAATAAAAAGAAGCAGTTAAGCTGAGGTGTTTTGTCCAGTCATTGCAAGGACTTGCTTTTGTCTATTATAAAAGTTTTCAATCTCGGTCAATTACTGGGTGGGAAGATCTTCGTCAAAGGTTACTTCCTCAATTTAGCTCAACGTTGCCAAAGACGATAGTTTTTTATCTTAATAATTGTAATAAAAGGAAAAATGAAAGAGTTTCAGATTTCATTGATCGCTGGAAGGGATTAACATATTCCTTAAGGTTAGCACTCCCTCAAGAAGAATTGTTTCCTATTTGTGTGGCAGATTTGCGTGATGAATTACGCACACCATTGATCCATGTCAAATACACAGGAGGGTTTCGAGACCTTACTTCAATCACTCAGAAGATATAATATTCTCTTATAAAGACTAAGGCTAAAACTCATGTAATTCCATCAGTTCTAGGAAGGAGAATAGGGAAAGCAGAGACTGCTACAGTTACACTTAAACAAGAATATGTGCCTGATTCCACTTCAAAAGCTTCATTATATAGAAGGTCTCCACCTCATGAGCATCAAAAACAATGGCCTCCTCGTCAAGATGATCAAAGAGATTAAAGGACGAAATAGTTTGAAGATTTTAAGAACAAATTTTATTATTTCTAGAATGAACAAGTTCGGGCTACATCATCTTGGCTCTAGAGAAAAATTTGGTATATTGAAGAAAATAGGGGCCTTTGGACGTGGGAGAGGATCTTGTGGAGGATATTTGGGCAGAATATTAGAAAGGAAAAAGGCTTGAGAATACTGAAGATAAGAGGGAGTGAGGGGGTTATAGTTGAGGAGAGGAGGGTTTTCATAATTTTATAATCATTAGTTTATTAATTTCCCTCAAGACCCAAAATAGTGATGATTCCATGACACAAAATAGTAATAAATGCATGTGAGTTTGATATTTGGGTTCTTATATCACTTGTGATGTCAGAAATAGTTGATTTTCACTATAGTGTATTTATACTATAAAATAATGTATTTTACTATTCACTAAAAATTCAAGTATTTCCGAAAAATCTAAAAACTTCACCCTAACCATTTTTTGACATGTAGAATCCAAAAATGAAGTCCATTTTTCAAAAATAATTTTCTAAATATGATTAATTTAATATTTAATTAAACTCATAATTTATTATTAAAAACCCAGTCTTAAGACATTCATTTACTTATTCTAGAATTTAGGTACATCATACTTTCACTTAAATATTATTTTCATACTATTATAGGTATAATTAATATTCATTAGAGAATATCACTATTCATAAGGGTATGTTACTATTCATAAGGGTAGGTTACTATTCACCAAAAATTATGATTTTCTTATCAGACTCCAAATAACTTACTGATTGCAACCGTGTATGTCAGATTTTCCAAATTCCAAACACAGATGTGACAAACTTATGTTTAAAGGTCACTCAACACTTAGTAGTTCATTATGTTGTGTTTTCATATGAATATATGAAATATTTATAAGAGAGGAATTTCCATTTATAAAACATTGGGTCGTTACATGAATCATTTCCTCTAGTACCTATATCATCTGTTCTGACTGACCATTGGTTTGAGGGTGAAATGTTTTTCTCAAAATCACATGTGTACCCAAATCCTTATGTAACCACTTTCAGACCCTCGATGTGAAATGAGAATCCCTATCATAAAGGATAGTATAAGGGACCCATGTAGTCATATAATCTTATTCACATATAGTCTCAAAAGATCATCTACTGAGAAGTTCTTGCTAATAGGTAATAATTGAGCTTCCTTCGTGAGTCTATAGATGATCACCCATACTACATCACTACCTCAAGAAGATCTTAGAAATCCAGTCATAAAATATATAGTGATGTCTGTAACACCCCAATATTTTATGAGAATTATTATTTTTAATTTCATTGATGTTTTTTGTTGTATGTTTCACCAATATTATCTTGTGCTATATGCACCGTATTAGCTTGTAGTATGCCCAACACTATTCTTGGCTTGTGATGCACACAATTTGATGTTATTTTCAATAAAATTCATTTTATACAACACCAAGTATAGTTTTTGATCAACGTATAACTGAACTGTATTTTGAGTATGTTATACGCAACACCAAAGGAATCTTTCCCTTCACGCAACCCTGACTTGGCTTGCATTACACACAAGAGCGACCTTCCTCGATAGCTTGCATTGTACGCAATACCGAGTTTCACTAAACAATGATATATTTTTCTAATATTATGAACTAGCCATTATGAATATCATTAAATGGATTTTTAATTTTATAACATTATAATTCATCTTACATATTTTCCAGAATGAGATATGAAAACAAAATCAATTTTTCGATAAAAGAAGTATTTTTTCAAAAAAAGAAGTTTTACCACCTACTGATGGCGCACCCACATTAAATCTAGTTTTTGAAACATTTATAAGTTCAATTAGACAAAATAAACTTATTCATTTCACTAAGGATATAAAAATTTACTTTTGATAAATTTTTTATATTTTTCTGTTAACTTTCATATTTTGATGAATAGTAAAAATATGCTAAATTTTAATGAAAAGCAACTTTTTTCATCAAGATAATTTATATGGTTAAATTATAATATTGAATCGTTTTAAAGTATAAAAATAATATATTTTTACCATTTAATATAATTCAAGTCATTTCCATTAATTTTACATTGAATTCATAGGTAAAAACATTTCAATCTTTGACAATGTTTTAACTTTTAAAACCCATTTTCTTAACAGTGGGATTAATTTTAAATTAATTACTGCAAATTCTGTGTTTTAAATTTTGAAAAATGGATTCCATATTTAGATTCAGTGGGTCCAAATTATTTTAATAGGTTACTTTTTTTTTGATATTATGAATAGTAACTACGGAAATTTTTATTTACTACAGTTAAAGGTAAATCGGGTAATTAAGGGTAAAAATAAGATTATAAAATTACCCTAAAACCTGATAAAATTATATGGGATAAATAAAAGTCGACTCATGTCATCTAAGGGTCGGAATAGATGAATTTCATGGACTTTTGACCAAGAAAATTATATTATTATTATTAAAACCAAAGAAAGTTACAACATGTCACTCTCTTATATCTTATAAGTGTAATAATTTTAATTTAGTGAAAAAATTCATAAAAATTCAAACATGAATAGTCTCCAGAAAGATAATAAAATTATCTAAATCATGTGAATTTATTTATAATTTTTAGGGGTTAAATAATTATCATTAATTATGACACAATAGTGATGTTGAAATTATTTTATTGATTGAAATATCAAATAAATGGTTTTAAACATATTAAAATAAATATTATATAAACTATTTAATGTGATCCACGAGTTTTGTAGTTAAATATGAAATTTTATGAATCTATTAAATCATTTATTTTGAAAATATCTTCTCTGTTGATTTTATTAAAATTCAAATAAATGAATAGTGTCAAAATTGACACTATTGTTATTTTATAAAAATAACATATTATAAAAATGTTTAAAAATCACAAAAATATTTAAAAATTATAAATTGAAATTTATATGGTCTAAAATTTCATAAATTATAGAATTATGGAAAATTAACAACACATAAGTAATTATTTATAACAATTTAAAATTTACAATATTATTACCACAAATAAAATTAAATAGATAAAATAAGGATAAATGAAGTTGATAAGGTTTAAAAAAATTCCCAAATATGTCTAAATTTTATTGGTTTATGATATTACAACCCTATCTCAACTAATCTTCATATTTGAGTCTTTTTTGGAGGTTTTTTAGTGAGGTTTAAATTTATTATAAATTAATATTTCTTATGTTTCCAAAGGTGTCCCTCTCCTCCCTAATAAAAGGGCACCTCCTCCCTCTCCTACTCACATCATTTTGAGCCTTAAATCTCAACCAACCCCTTCCAATGTCTCTTCCACACTTTCCTAGAAACATTCTAGAGGTCCTGGTCTTCTTCAAAGACCAACTTTAGTACCCTAAGAGGAGGTTTAGAAGAGGCGTATCGAAGAAGAGGTAATATCCTTTACTGATTCTTTCAAATTTATTTCTTCTACTTCCTCTTCTTTATTTGTTTAATTATAAAGTAATAACATCAGTATCACTCATATACAGATATGTTATTATAAAAATGAAACATCCCTATTTAACCTTCTATCCATCCTACAAAAAATGAAATCACCGAGTGTGCGTACATACGGAATACCATATCCGCGTCGTGGTGTAATATGTTTTCCACCACCACCTTACTTGGATGGTTATAATGGTGGAAATAATAACTATATATGATTATTATAACATAATACTGATTCTGATAAATTATATCATCCACTCCAATTCCATTCAATAATTATGGGAATGATATCATCGCTCGTGTGTACGTATGGATTACCGTCTCCACGAAGCGATGAGATTCATTCTCCATTATTAACCATTTAAGTATGATTATAAAGTATATATAATAAATAATCATAAAATATATGACATAATAATGATACTATATTTATTTACATATATGTTTCATTTACTTAATTCCATTCAATTCAATAAGGAAATGAAAACAGCGTTCATGCGTACGTACGGCCTACCGTCTCCATGAACGGTGTATTTGATTTTATTTATCAATCCATCATATATATTTATATCCTTAATATATATTATTTATAAATCATGTTTTAAATTCGAGGATTAATTAAATCAGGATATAAGTAATAATATCAAGAACAACAAGTCGAAACACGTACTATAAATGAAACGATTTTACCCAAAAATGCTGCTTTAACATGGAATTGACAAAAGAACGGGTAATATAAAGTCCTAATTGAATCATATTTGATATCATAAATATTATTATTCATCTTTTACAAGTTAATAATATGTTTAAACCCACTATACAAGAGTTTCAGACACATATGGAAGAAATTGGACCTAAGGTAAGGGATAATTATTCCAATCTCATTCTTATCCGAGATTGTGTATTTGTAAGTATCTATTGTGGTTATGTTTATCATCAATGTCCATGTTTTCTCAACATGTTTTCATAAAATGTTTACTATTCTTATATGTATGTTTAAAGTCAGTTTTACCCTTTTAGTACTTTTACCACAAGGTTTGGAAGGAATCTTTCGATTGTTTACCATACGAGGTACTTTTTGACTTTTATGGCAGGAGTACAAGAAAAATGTTTTTTTAACTTATACAAAATGAACAGATTTTTATGGTTTAATAATTCCTTATTTCCATGAATATTCCTCTACATTATTTCAGTATTATTTTCAAAAAAATCATTTTCATTTAAAATTACATGGCATTTTGTGAAAAGAAAATTATTTTGAAGAATAAAGGATATTTTAGTCAATAATTCATTTCAAGTGTTTTATCAAAACTATTTCCCATATAAGGTGATATTATTTAGTGTGATTTTGTTTCAAGTATAATGTCTATATTATTTACATGGATTGATTTTTCTTATGATTAAATGATATCCATTTGTTTTATATGGATTATTTTAAGATGGGATGATGTTTATGAAACCCATTTTATTCTTTGGGTTATAATGAATGATTTATGATTGTTCTATGGAACATGAAAGAATGATTTCATTATGAGATGGGTGGTACCTATATCTCCCTCCAATCCATTGGGTAATGATTTATATCTCATGAGATAGACATGGCTGGAACGGAAAGTAAATCTGGTTCAGTAATATAGGGCTGGAACGGAAAGTAAGCCCGGTTCAGAAATAGACATTGTCCATTATGATAGTCCTGTGAGAAATGACTTGGCTACTATTGAAATCATATCATGTGGTTAATGGCTACCACAATTACATGTATCATTCCCATACTATTTTATCATGGTTAATGTTCCATTATGATCTATGCCTTATGCACTACCAAGATTTTTGTCATTACTCGTGAATTTGATGTTTTATGTTCATGTTCTTACGTTCAAATGTCTAGGGACTGTTTTATATTCTCCATTTTTAACCTTACTGAGAATTTGAGATCACCCTTTTTATGTTTTATTTTCCCCATGATATAAAGAAGGGTTTTAGGTAAGAAAACCAAATGGGAAGATCTTTATGGGAGATGTTGAAGATCTTTCACCATTATTAGAAGATTATGTTCCGAGTTTCTAAAGACACTAAACCAATACGGTCTTTAGGCATCTGTTTTTGTCATGTATTAAGTATTCCGCAAAAGTAATTTAATGTCTATGTACATAAAGATTTGGGTATCTACAGTTGGAATCAGAGTGAAGGTTTAGTTAACCTTTGGAAACTAGGATGCGAAAACTTTAGTGAAATCCCTAGAGAAATTTCTAAGGTATGTTTAGGGATGTCACTAAGGTTAAGTATTAGTATAGATTATAGTCCTAGAATTATGGTAACGATCTTAGAATTAATCCTAAGATGGTATATATTGAAGGTAATCCCCCTTTATTATGTTGTTTTCCTAGCATGATTTTTACCTCTCACACAATTCGTTTTGGGTTTTAGATGATGGCTAGAACCCTAAGGAACCGTATTGATCAATGTAATGGACAATGAAATGATTCTCCTCCTAAACAAACCAATGTTATGGGAGATGGAGTGAAAAATCTTATTGCTATACTTACACATGCTATGAATCATTCTGGACTTCCAAATGAGAAGAGAAAGGAACAATATTCTTTTGATTCCTTCATGAGGCAACATCCACCTTCTTTCAATGGGTCTTATGATCCACTTATTACTGAGAAATGGATCAGTACCATTGAAAAGATATTTTCCATACTTCGCTATTCAGAACAAGAAAAATTCATTTTATCTGTTTACCATTTAGAAGGTGAAGCAGACGATTGGTGGACTCTAATTAAGAATACAAGGCCCCATGATGAAATTGAATCCATGGAATGAGATGAGTTCAAGAACTTGTTTTTTAATAAGTACTTCCCATGTATTCTTCAAACAAAGATGGAAAAGGAGTTCCTTGATCTTAATTAAAAGGATGATGAATCTGTTGGTATATACGAATTGAATTTTACAAGGCTTGAAAGGTATGAATCAGGCTTTATCATCCAACCTGAAAGTAAAGTTGATCGATTCTTCAATGTCTTAAAACCAAGTCTTCGAAGGGAATTAGATATAAGAGACTTCAGTAGCTATAAAGAAATTGTACGTTTTTCTATCAAGGTAGAAATGGAAGTTGGTGTTACATATCCATCTCATGGTTTTTACAAGAAACGAAAGATGGAGTTCAAGGAAAAATCTCAGAACAATGGTGAAAAGAAGGTGAATGTTTATTTATACTCAAAGTCTGGAAAGAAGCACGGTGGGGACTGTCTAAAAGGTACTAGAAATGTTTCAAGTGTGGAAAATAAGGTCATCAAGCAACTGAGTTCTGAAGTAATGGGAAAAAGGTTTCTAATGACGTGAATAGAGAAAAGACTTCAGAGAACGCTCCACCAACACTTCAGTGCTACAAGTGCATGGAAATGGGGCATTATGCTATCAAATGCCCCAATAAAAGGGTTAATGATGATCGACATCAACAACCTCTTAATGCAAAGGACAAAGGGATGTCACATGCGATCACTATTGGTGATGTTGAGTATGACAATGATGTGGTGGAATGATTATGTTTTTATGTAATGGGATTCCAAAATAATGTTGTAGAATCTCATTTATAGTATTGTGGAATATTGGAATATCTATGTATTGGTTTAGTGTGGTTTTCAATAATTATATGGTACCGGTAACCATGAAAAGTGATTGAAATATTTTTAGAAAGTAGATGATATGTGCATAATGAAGGGATAAGGAGAAAATAATATGTTTGATTGTATTAATGAGCTCATGATTGATATAAGGACAAAGTGATATCATGGTTTGAGTATATAGAAATTTTGGGATTTTGGTATGTGGAAATAGTTAACTTTTGACAGCATTTATGTTTTTACTAAGGTTCAAGGGGTATTCAATTTTCAAGAGAATATATGATTAATGTATTCACAAGTTTGGAATGTGACCAACAAGATATATCATATGATAAATGATGGTATTCACATGCTCGTTAGATTTCATTTCTAGTAATCTTTTACCTTATACTATGAGATCGGATAGAAGTATTTTGGACAAGCCTGAAGATTGGAATGGATTAAGTTGGACATCAAATATCATTGTTTAAGGCTAGAACCTTTTTTATATTATTTCTAGAATGTTGTGATGGTGATGTTTTAGAAAAAGGACAACCTGCAGGACGAACAACAACCCATCGCCCCGGACAAGGTTGCGGGAATCAAACCCACAACCGAAGTGAGATAGACCTTTATCACCTAAAACTAGCCTACATGAAGTCCCTGGTTAGTAAAAACTAGTTTTATTTTATTAACTTTTATGACAGATGTACTATAAGTCCATTTTTTGAACCATATATGATTAATCTCACCATAGATGGGATTATGTATATTTAATAACTTTTTTAAACCTTATGATTGAGACAGATGGAATGACCTATCATTCTATCGCATGATCTTCTAATAATTCAATAATGAAAAATTAAACTTCATTTCTTTAAATAAGATATGAAGTGGAAATTGTTCATGGAATGACCAACGATGATATTACACTGAAATAAAGTAAGTATTTCTCCTTATGTAAAAATTCATCAACGTTAGGGAAATGATCTTGAAAAAAAAAATGTTGTCCTAGTACTCTCATATCTGATTAATCAGATGGTACCTTAGATCATCACAAATTTATGGCTTTGTCATTGTTGGCTTTTTCAGATACATGTTCTCTACCACTCTCCATTAGAACTTGATGGTTAGATTTATCTTCTATATCCATATTTTCACCTATATTATCCTTTTTGGAAACCTAGTGATGAGTTACTTTGGGTATCTGTTATCTTTCTAACATTCCTTTTTAAAATGATGTTTTATTAATACTTTTTATGATGTTGGTTTCTATGAGAGGAACTTTCAATTTGAAAACCATTTACAACCCCGACGAATTTCGAGGGTGAAATTCATTTTAAGGGGGGTAGAATGTAACGCCCTCATATTTTATGTGAATTATTCTATTTAATTTCATTGATGTCTTTTGTTGTATGCTTCACTAAGATTATCTTGCACTATACGCAACACCGTATTAGCTTTTAGTATATGCAACACTATTCCTGGCTTGTGATGCACACAATTTCAAGTTCTTTTGAATAAAATTCATTTTACACAACACCAAGTATAGATTTTGATCAATGTATAACTGAACTGTATTTTGAGTATGTTATACGCAACACCAAAGGATGCTTTCCCTACACGCAAACCTGACTTGGCTTGCATTATACGCAAGAGAGACCTTCCTCGATAGCTTGCGTTGTATACAATACCGAGTTTAACTAAACAATGATATATTATTATAATATTATGAACTAGACATTATAAATAGTAATAACTGAATTTTTAATTTTATAACATTATAATTCATCTTACACATTTTCTAGAATGAGATATGAAAAAAAATCAATTTTTCGATAAAAGAAGTTTTTTTTCAAAAAATGCATTTTTATCGCATATTGAGGGTGCACCGACATTAAATATAGTTTTTGACACATTTATAAGTTCAATTAGAAAAAATAAACTTATTAATTTAACTAAGGATATAAAAATTTACTTTGGATAATTTTTTTATATTTTTCTGTTTACTTTTTTCATGAATAGTAAAAATACGCTAAATTTTAATGAAAAGAAACTTTTTTCATCAAGATAATTTGTGTGGTTAAATTATAATAATGAATGGATTTAAAGTATAAATAGAATATATTTTTACCATTTAATATAATTCAAGTCATTTCCAATAATTTTACATTGAATTCATAGGTAAAAACATTTCAATCATTGACAATGTTTTAACTTTTAAAACCCGTTTTCTTAGCAACGGGATTAATTTTAAATTAATTGCTAAAACTTCTGTGTTTTGAATTTAAAAAATGGATTTCATATTTGGATCCATTGGGTACAAATTCTGTTAATATTTTACCTTTATTTTTTTTGATATTATGAATAGTAACTACGGTGATTTTTATTTACTATAGTTAAAGGTAAATCGGGTAATTAAGGGTACAAATAAGATTATAAAATTACCCTAACACCTAAAAAAATTATATTCGATGAATAAAAGTAAATCCATATCACCTAAGGGTATAAATAGATTGATTTCATGGACTTTTGACCATGAAAATTATATTATTATTATTAAAACCAAAGAAAGTGACAACATGTCACTCTCTTATATCTTATAACTGTAATAATTTTAATTTAGTGATAAACTTCAAAGAACATAGAACATGAAAAGTCTACAAAATTCTAATAAAATTATCTACATCATGTAAATTTATTTATAATTTTTAGGGGTTAAATATGTATCATTAATTATGACACAATAGTGATGTTGAAATTATTTTATTGATTGAAATGTCAAATAAATGGTTTTAAAATATTAAAATAAATATTATATGAACTATTTAATGTGCTCCACGAATTTTTTAGACAAATATGACATTTTATGAATATATTAAAGCTTTTATTTTGAACATATATTCTGTTTGGATTTTATTTAAATTCAAATAAATGAATAGTGTCAAAATTGACACTATTCTTATTTTATAAAAATAAAATATTTTAAAATTGTTTAAAAATCACAAAAATATTTGAAAATTATAAATTAAAATTTATATGGTCGACAATTTCATAAAGTATACAATTATGTAAAATTCACGACACATAAGTAATTATTTATAACAATTTAAAATTTTGAATATTACTAAGACAAATAAAATTAAATAGATAAAATAAGGATAAATCAAGTTGATAAGTTTTAAAACAAATTCCCAACATGCCTAAATTTTATTGGTTGATGATATTACAACCCTATCGCATATAATATTTGGATTTGAGTCATTTTTTGTGGTTTTTAAGTGAGGTTTGAATTTATTATAAATTAATATTTCTTATGTTTCCAAAGGTGCCCCTCTCATCCCTTTCAAAAGGGCACCTCCTCCCTCTCATCCTCACACCATTTTGAGCCTTCGAGATCGGCCAAACCCTGCCAATTTCTATTCTCCACTTTCATATAAACATACTAGAGGTCATGGTCTTATTCAAAGACTAACTTTAGTGCCCTAAGAAGAGGTTTATAAGAGGCACGTCAAAGAAGAGGTAATATCCTTTTCCAATTCTTTCAAATTTATTTCTTCATCTACTTCCTCTTCTTTATTTGTTTCATTATAAAGTAATAACATTAGTATCACTAATATACTTATATGTTATTATAAATATAAAAAAACCTTATTTCACCTTCTATCCATCCTACGAAAAATGAAATCACCGCGCGTGCGTACGTACGGAATAACGTCTCCACGTTGTGGTGTAATTTGTTTTACACCACCACCTTACTTGGATGGGTATAATGGTGGAAATAATAACTATATATGATTATTATAACATAATACTTATTCTGATAAATTATATCATCAACTCCAATTCCATTCAATAATTATGGGGATGATATCATCGCTCGTGCGTACCTACAGATTATCGTCTCCACGACGCGATGCGATTCATTCTCCATGATTAACCACTCAAGTATGATTATAATGTATGTATAATAAATAATCATGAAATATATGACATAATAATGATACTGGATTTATGTACATATATGTTTCATTTACTTAATTCCATTCAATTCAATAAGGAAACAAAAACAGCATTCATGCATACTTACGGCCTACCGTCTCCATGAACGGTGTATTTCATTTCATTTATAGATCTATCATATATATTTATATGGTGAATATTTATTATATATAAATCATGTTTTACATTCTGGAATTAATTAAATCAGGATATAAGTAATAATATCATTAAAAACAAGTCGAAACACATATGATAAATGAAATGATTTTACCAAAAAACAATGCTTTAACATGGAATTGAAAAAACAACGGGTAATATAAAGTCCTGACTGAATAATATATGATATCATAAATATTATTATAGTTCTCTTACAAGTTAATAATATTTTTAAACCCACTATACAAGAGTTTTGGACACGTATGGAAGAAATTGGACCTAAGGTAAGGGATAATTATTCCAATCTCGTTCTTATCTGAGGTTGTGTATTTGTAAGTATTTGTTGGGGTTATGTTTATCATCCATGTCCATGTTTTCTCAAAATGTTTTCATAAAATGTTTACGATTATTACATGTATGTTTAAAGTCATTTTACCCTTTTATGAATTTTACCACAAGGTTTAGAATGAATCTTTCTTTTGTTTACCATACGAGTTACTTTTTGACTTTTCTGGAAAGAGTACGAGAAGAATGTTTTTTAACTTATACGGCATAAACAGATTTTTATGGTTTCATAATGACTTATTTCCCTGAATATTACTCTACATTATTTCATGATTATTTTCAAAAAAATCCATTTCATTTAAAATTACATGGCATTTTGTGAAAAGAAAATGATTTTGAAGAAGAAAGGATATTTTCCTCAATAATTCATTTCAAGTGTTTTATCAAAACTATTTCCCATATAAGATGACATTATTTAGTATGATTATGTTTCAAGTATAATGTCTCTATTATTTACATGTATTTATTTTTCTTATGATGAAATTATATCCATTTTTTTATATAGATTATTTTAAGATGGGATGATGTTTATGAAACCCATTTTACTCTTTGGGTTGTGCTGATTGATTTATGATTTATTTGTGGCACATGAAAGAGTGATTTAATTATGATATGGGTGAGACCTATATATCCCTCCAATGAATTGGGTAATGATTTATATCTCCTGAGATATACATGTCTGGAATAGCAAGTAAATCCGGTTCAGTAATACAGGGCTGGAATGACAAGTAAACCCAGTTCAGTAATAGATATTGTCCACTACGATGGTCTTGGAAGAAATACCTTGGATACTATGGAAATCATATCATGCGCTTAATGGTTTCCATAATTACATGTTTTATTCTCATGCTATTTTATCATGGTTAATGTTCCGTTATGATCTATGACTTATGCACTGCCAATATTTATGTCACTACTCATGATATTGATGTTTTATGTTCATGTTCTTACGTTCAAATGTTTAGGGATTGTTTTATGCTCTCCATATTTACCCTTACTGAGCATTTGAGCTCACCCTTTTTATGTTTTCTTTTCCCCAGTATATAAAGAAAAGTTTTAGGTAAGAAAACCGAAGGGGAAGATCTTTATGGGAGAGGTTGAAGATCTTTCACCATGATTAGAAGATTATGTTCTGAGTTTCTAAAGACACTGAACTAATACAGTCTTTGGGCATCTGTTTTTGTCATGTATTAAGTATTCCAAAAAAAGTAATGTAATGTCTATGTATGTCAAGCTTTGGGTCTCTACAATGGCATACCATTTCCACTCAATAATAGGAAATGTATGTAAAATTCCTATTGGTCACCAATGGTCATCCATCACCTACATATAGGTGGAACAGTATGTAAAAAACCATGTCATCCCCCTTTTCATACCAGGACACCAATATTGGTGACATAGATCATGATGCATCTTTTTAATCCCAAGGTGTACCACCCAAGTATAAGCATGATACACTTTCATCAATTCCTACCAGATGTATATAGATACCCATATATTTCCATGAGTGTACAATACCTCAATCTCATCAATGATCTAGTTGGACTGCATGTCCTCTCCTGAAATACTCACCCTTAGGACTAATCCCCCAAGATTCGATAACTGAATCATCTTCACTCTCTCCAAAATTGTATATGTCATAGATAAAGCTACATGGATATGTTTTTTGTGATCAAGGAACACTAAGTTCAGCTTAGAAAATATGGATATCAGCTTCCACTAACCACTGGCCTCTTTAACTACCTCTGTCTAAGTCATTCAGCTCAAAGAATCCACTACAGCATTACCTTTCTCAGGTTTATAGATAAGATCAAAATCACAAGAACACAGGTATTCAAATCACATTTTCTATCTGAGGTTCAATTCACGCTTTGTAAAAATATACCTAATCCTTTTTCGATTCATAAACACAACAAAACACTCTCCAAGAGAATAGTGCCTCCAACAAGACAAAGCATGAACTGCGGCTTCCAACTCAATATCTTGTGTCAGGTAATTCAGTTCATGAGGCCTCAACTTCCATGCCATATATAATAACTCAAACTTCCTATATCAGAACTTCTTCTAGACAGATACTGGATGTATCATAATAGATTTTATATCTTCCTCTCAACTAGGTAAAAATATAGATTAGGGTGGAATTCAGTATTCCTTTTAGCTCCTGAAAGGTTGTCTCATAAGATTATGACCATATAAAATTCACACCCTTCTTATTAAAACATAATAGAGATTATTATATGCATGAAAATTTATTTATAAAGCACATGTAATATCAAAATAGTCCCAAGACACTATATATTTCAGAAATGTTCTTGGTATGTTCCCAGGTAACTACAAATCTCATCTTCTGTGGGTGAATTCATACTCCTTCTATGAAAATTTAACTCAGTAAGTGAATTTTTTTAATTAAAAAGTTTTATTTAGTGAGATTCACATACAAATGGTGATCTATCAGTGTATTAGGAATGATTACAATATGTTTGGCATGTTTTGTGTAGAGTATGAGAATATACCAACATATCAACCATGAATACTAACACCAAAAAATCCAGATACCAATGGAATTTTTGATTCATCAGATCTATGAAAATGTTCGGTATGTTTGTGAGACTGAACGGCATAACTAGATCCACATAAATACCACAACTACTATAAAACACTAATCTAGGTGTTCACAAAGTTCTAACACATATTTGGTGATAGCTTAACTCCATATAATTCTTTGTGAAAACCTGAGTTCCTTGGAGTTGATTAAATATGTAACCTATACTAGGTAAATGATATCAGTTCTTCACAGTAAGTAAATTCAAATTCTAGTATTCCACACAAATCCTGAGTGTTCCATATTTCATCTTAGAAAAAATCACCTATGAACCCATGCAGAAGATTTGGGGAATATAAAATCCTCCACTTCTAAGTCCTCTAGTTATCTATTGAGATCCTTCAACTCAGTAGTGGCCATCATGTAAGGTGGGATGGGACCTGGTGCCACTCCAGGAACTATCTCAATAGAGAAAACCACCACTCACTTAAGTGGTAAAACAAAAAATTCATCAGGGAATATATCCCTAAATGGATCTACTACTAGAGGTAAATCTTTAGGATGTATACCATGACCATCTATATAAAAACTAGTAATCTGGGATATCACTTTACCTATCCCATGATGCTCACATTTATATCAAATTTTCTAGACATCCCATTCACCTTTATGAACATAAGTACTTACCTTTAGTTATGAAAAGGGAACCCTCCTTTGATATTAGGCTATTTAGGGAAGATAATAAACTAACTAGTCCATCCTGAGGATAATGTTGAAACTAAATGTCTCAACAAAAAATAGGTTCAATAAAAAATGATATCCTCTTATCTCAAGGGGTGCTCATTAAACCGGCATACGCTCTCTAATCAGATACCCAAATAAGTTTTAAGGGTCATCACCCCATATAATTAATGAATCACAAGTGCAAGGATTTCTATGATAGAAACACATATAAAATAATTTCAAGCCCATGTGTTAAACAAAAGGCGTACCAAGGTAGATACTACTAAAATTATACCTCGAACTGTAAAAGGTTTGGGACTCTCCTCCCCTGGTACAAGCTACACAGCATAAAAATGAAATTTTTTAGGGACTTGAGATACAAAATGACTTCTTTGAGAAGTCTCACTCGATTGAATAGGTGAAACTAGGGTCTAGATTCCTCATCCATTACCGCCTCATCGGCCTAACTAGCTAGTATCATTCAAACATCCTTCCTAACATGATGTTGTTGATATTTTTATAGGATGAAAAGTTGGTGTTGATCCTCTCTCACTGATAACTAGAGGGAATATTCTTCAAAACAGTTATAAATGGCCCATCCTACTACAGGATCAGAACTCAACTGGGGGACTCTTACACATTGGTTTCACATGCCCCTTCTTCCCGCACTGATAATAGACTACAAAACTGCCATTACATTCACTATAACTTGTACTTCCCTCATGAGAGGTCTCGTAGCAATGCTTCCTTCCATTAGATACTGCACTATTGGGTCGATAAGTTAGTCCACTCAAATCTAGACCTCCGGATTCCCTTGGGTTATGTTTGGTAATAAGAGTGTGGTTTACATTTTCCAACATGATAGTTAACCATAAAATGGTCACCAGATATCTAATAGTATTTCTAATCCCAACCTCAAAATGTATATCTTTTGCTGGATCATTAGCGGTATAAATAGTTGCAATGTTCTAAAGCATTGATAAATGACCTAATTAATCCATGATAGACATAGTACCATGTTGCAGGTTCATGAACTCTGAGGAATGATCATACCTCAAGGTCTAAGGGAAAAATTATTCATAGAATCTAGATTTGAAATCCCTTTGAATCATTCCCCATTGTTGATATTCCTGATTTAGAATATCCTACCAACATTTGTCAGATCCTCAAATCATATACACTATTATCTTGAGTCTCATCTAAAGAGGTGTATCCAGGTGCACAAAGATAGATCAGATAGTTTCAATCCATAAATCTACAACCTGGGGGAACCATCACTATAAAAAGTCGGTGGATGATTCTTACTAAAAAACTCAGGTCAACTCTATCATAAAAGAGGTGGGATGTGGAGCTCCCTATACAATCTACATAATCCACAAGAATTACCCTCAAAACTGGGCATCATCACTCACATCATGAAAAGATGGAGGTTGCCCTACTGGTGGTGACATTAGTGGATCAGGTCCCACCACCTCTAAAGAATGTTTATCACCACCCTCTTAGCATGCGACTTGGGGACATTGTAGTGTAATATCTATATAAATTATAAGCACAGTCCTCATATAATATTTAATAATTGTAATATTACAAACATAAAAATAGGGTAAGCACAAGCCTTTATATACAAGAGTCACACCCCTCTTCCTACTTCTAAAGCTAGGTCTAGGTGATAGGATATATTATAAAGAACACAGGATACTCTTCCTACCTCCCAGTAATAATATCCGGTTTGGGTCATGTAACGACCCAAAATTTCATTAATGGAAATTCCTCTTGATCTAATTAAATGTTTATTATGGTTATATAAAATGTAAACTTTATTGGTTTTATGTTTCTAGATTTTAAAATACTATTATGAATTGTGACCATTTCTAATATAGTTGTGGAATAGTGATCACATGATTTGTATAAATATAGGGCATTAAAAAATATAATTTACTTAGAAAAAATAAGCGATGGCCTTATCTAGTAGACTTTCCCCATACAAGAGTCACACCCCCTTTTCCACGCACCCTCTGACTTAAGATGGAAAGTGACTTCCTTTCCCTCAAGAAAAAAGATGACAAATCTGCAGAGTGTACGAGGAAAATATGACAAGTCTTGCACAATAAACCTATGGCTTTGTCGTTACCCCTGAATGCAATGTTGACCACATATTTGGTGGGCTGAAACCTAGCCTACAAAAAGCACTAGCGATCCATGACTTCGAAAGCTATGAGTAAACTGTCTTATGATCCCTCAAGGTCAAAATTGAGATCGGAGAATCTTAGGGGTATAATAGGGATAAGAAGAATAAGGTGGAGTTCAATTTTTTCGGTCTGATGGATAAATCCAACGGTGCTAAGAAGATCCAGTACCCCACTTGACAAAGGTGCGGAAAGAAGAACCCTAAAAATTTCCTGAAGGGGATGAGGAAATGCTTTAGGTGTGGAGGACAAGGTTACCTATCTGTTAACTACTGACAAGAAAACCCCATAGCTAAAATAGAGAAGTGTAATGATCCGTTCGAACCTCAATGTGTTGCTCATTGCTACAACTATAAAGAACCACGTAATATTGAAAATTAGGGCCCTAAGAAAAGGGTTTTGGGGGGCAACCAACAACCTCCAAGGCAGAAAGGGAGAGCTCTTTCCATCACTACTGCCGAAGTGAACCCCGATAACGAAGTGGTGACAGGTACGCTAGTTATTTATTCAATAATAGCAAACGTACTTTTTGATTTAGGTTATACGCATTCTTTTATATCCCAAAATTTTAGTAGAAAAATCCCAAAAACACCACAAATCATGGAAGTAAATATGTTGCTGAGTACGGAAAATGGGACAATCATTGCATCCCATGAATATAACTCCTCCCCTGTCATAATCTATGGATTTAATTTCCTAGTGAACCTCATCATACTCCCCCTGGTGGAATTTGATGAAATGTTTGGCATGTATTGGATTTCATTATATATAGCCAACATAAATTTTCGTGAGATGGAAATCACTCTCCATGTCAATAATCAACCCCCGATTCTATACAAGTGCAAGGATGAAGATGAATCTTCTTTAGCTCCATCATCTCAAGCGTGGATATTACTGCCCTATGAGCATGCATATATGGATCAGATGATTGAGTCTAAGGAGGAAACCATCCTTGAATACATGCCTATTGTGAGGGAATCCATTGAAGTGTTACCCGAGGAATTTCATAGTCTTCCTCCTAGAAGAGATGTTGAATTCTCAATTGACCTTATACCTAGGGAGTTGGCAATATACAAGACTCCGTATAGAATGGTTGTTGTGGAGCTTGAAGAGCTTAAGAAACAAATATAGGAGAATCTGGATAAAGGGTTTATATGACTAAGTGCTTCGCCATGGGGTGCACTAGTCCTCTTTGTCAAGAAGAAATATGGGTCAATGCACCTTGGCATCGATTATCGTGAGCTTAACAAAATCATGATAAAGAACAAGTATCCTCTCCCATGAATCGATGACTTGTTCGATCAGCTTCGTGGAGCACACTACCTCTCCAAGGTAGATTTTCGGTCGGGATATTATCAAGTAAGGGTGAAGAGGGAAGATATCCCCAAGACTGCTTTTCGTACAAGATAAGTGCACTATGAATTCATAGTTATGCCTTTCGGACTGACTAATTCTCTATCAATATTCATGGACTTAACGAATAGACTCTTTATGTATTACCTCGACAAATTCATGGTAGTCTTTATAGATGATATTCTGATATACTCAAAAACCAAGGAGGATCATTAGGATAATCTAAGAACTGTACTAGAGACCATGCGGAAGGAGAATATATATGAAAAGTACAACAAGTGTGAGTTCTTGTTGAAGGATGTCTCATTATTGGGCCATATCATCACAAGAAATCCGATATCTATGGATCCCTCTAAAACATATGCAATTGAGGGATGGTCGAGGCCATCATCGGTAATGGATATCTGTAGATTCTTGGGGTTAGCTGGATATTATCAATGATTTGTGAGGAATTTCTCATGACTGTCCAACCCTATTACCAAGCTAAATCAGAAGGGATTAAAGTTTTATTGGAGTCATGAATGCGAAGAAAGATTCCAGGAGTTAAAAAGGAGGCTTATCACTACGCTCGTGCTCACTTTACCCACAAATGGAGAACGTTTTGTGGTATTTAGTGATGCTTTGAATATGGGATTGGGTAGTGTGTTGAGTCAAAATGACAAAGTCATTGCCTATGTTTCAAGGTAATTTAAAGTTCATGAGCTAAATTATCCAACATATGATTTGGAGTTGGCTACGGTGATCTTCGCTTTAAAAATTTTCCGGAATAATCTCTTTGGGCAGAAGTGTGAAATATATACGGACCACAAAAGCATCAAGTATATATTCACATACAAAGAGTTAAACATGAGCCAACAAAGATGGATAGAGCTGATCAAAGACTATGACTACTCAATCCATTACCACCCTGGGAAAGTGAACAAGGTGGCAAGTGCTCTAAGTAGAAAGGACCTAGCAATTCTATCATTGATGTAAAATGAGAAGGACCCAATCTTCTTATATTTGATGAAGATGGTCATGGGAATCATAACGAAGGGAACATCATCAATCCTTTCACAGATGATTTCTCAACCATATCTTTTGGAATGGTTAAAGGATGCTCAAAAGGATGATGTGGGAATTTAGAAGAGAGTGGAAGCTATCAGAAAAGGGAAATCCTCATAGTTAAGTGTTAATGAAGAAGGAATTGTTAAATTTGGGAAAAGAGTATGTGTTCCATCAATTCTGGAGTAGAAGAAGGAACTTTTGGATTATGCGCATAGTTCAATTTTCTCTATTCACCCTAGAAACACAAAGATGTATCGAGATCTCCAAGAGAATTATTGGTGGGATAATATGAAGAAGGAGATCGCTGAGTATACATCAAAGTGCCTAGTGTGTCAGCAAGTGAAGGAAGAGAGGCAGAAGTCTAAGGGGATGATGCAACCATTGCCCATACCAGCATGGAAATGGGAGAACATCACCATGGACTTTGTCACCGGACTTTCGAATACATCCAAATGCAATGATGAAATCTGGGTTGTTTGGATCATCATAAAAATTCTACACACTTTATTTTAATTTGGGATGATTTCACATTGGATAAGCTAGCACAGGTATATATTAGGGAAGTAGTAAGGCTACATGGAGTACCACTATCTATTGGATCCGATTGTGATCCAAGATTCACCTCTAAGTTTTGGAAGAGTCATCAACATGTTCTATATACTGAGGTGAACTTTTGTATGGCTTATCATCCTCAGACTGATGGCCAATCCGAGCGGACTATCCAAACAGTTGAGGACATGTTGAGAGCGTGTTCTATGGACTTCCAAGGAGGGTGGGACCAGCATCTTCCACTGGTTGAATTCTTCTACAATAATAGTTTCCACTCGAGCATCTGAATGGAACCTTATGAATCCCAATATGGGAAAAGGTGTAGAACACTCGCATGTTGGGATGAAGTCAATGAGCATAAGCTGCTAGAACAAGAAATGATCGAAGAAATGGGGGAGAAGGTAAAAACCATTCAACATCATATCAAGGCATCCCAAAGTTGACAGAAGAGTTATGCAGATAACCGTCAATGATACCATGAGTTTAAAGTTAGAGGCATGGTATTTCTATGCATATCTCTATGGAAGAAGGTCACGAGGCTAGGAAAGAAAGGGAAGTTAAGTCCTAGGTACATCGGCCCCTTCCAGATTCTTGATCATATTGGGGATGTGTCCTATTGACTAGCACTTCCACCTATGATGGACAAAGTACAAGATGTATTTCATGTATCCCTCAAAAATAATTACAAACTAGACCCTTCACATGTACTCTCTTTAGAGGTAGTACAGCTAGAGGATGATCTTTCTTATGAGGAGCAACCAGTGAAGAACTTAGATCGTAGAGAAAAAGTTCTACAAAATAAGACAATGCCCCTTATCAAGGTGTTGTGGAGAAACCACAGGTTTGATGAAACAATGTTGGAATTAGAGGAAGTGATAAATTAGAGTTACCCGCATTTGTCTTAGAATGGGAAAAAGAAATTTTGAGGGCGAAATTTCTTAAGGGGGGAAGATTGTAACGACCCAAACTTTCATTAATGGAAATTCCTCTTGATCTAATTAAATTTTTAGTATGGTTATATAAAATGTGAACATCATTGGTCTTATGTTTCTGGATTTCAAAATACAGTTATGAATTGTGACTGTTTCTAATATATTCATTGAACAGTGATCACATGATTAGTATAAATATAGGGCTTTAACAAATCCAATTTACTCAAAAAAAGGAATTCATGGCCTCATCCAGTAGACTTGCCCTGTATGAAGCCCATTTTTCGGAGTTGGAAAGGAGGTGGTGTCATTGGGATTCTCTCTTGACCAAGCCAAAGCTGAGCTTGAACACGTTAAGCTTCAGCAGAGCCGACTACGGTAGAAGTGGAAGTTAATAGAGATTACCACATGAGCGATATTATCAGAGCCACCTCAAGAGTATATCACCATCACACACCTTACCCTTTGGTCTTATGCAGGTGTTATAAGTTGGTATGTAACAAGACCCTAGCACTATGACTATGTACATTATTTTTGTATAAATAATGTGCATTCTTTTTATTATTGTTACATTGTAAATTGTTTTTAAATCACAAATAGTATTTTTAGTTAATATTCAACTAAGAAATCTATTTTGGTGAATTAATGGATTTTTGAATTAAATAATATTTTAAAAAAATATTATTATTAAATTACTTTTTATTAAATATAAATGATCATATAATTTCATGAATGCAATTGTTATTTTTATTAAGGTTTGAAAAATAGTTTGGTCTGAACCCAAGAATTTTTGGTAAATGTTGGTTTTTATTTTAAAAGTAAAAAATAACATATTTATAAAATTATTTAGATAAAATAAATATTATTTTTGGAATTGGGATGCTGAAATTATCCAATGGTGAATTTTTATTAATTTTCTGAGACAGTCGAATTTTTGGTTAAAAATTAAATATCGTTTAAATATATAATGTGTTTTGTGACATCATAATGATCCAATAGTGTTTTAATAAAATACTATAAACATTATTTTTGGACAATATATATTTTATCATTAAAATAAAGTGATTTTATATTTTTTTGATTTATTTTAAAAAGCTTTTATGGACCCTCCAGACTTATAAAACATTTTGTCTTTTTAAATTGTTTTCCTTGAGAGTGTGACTCACCTCCACATAATCAAACCTATTATTTTAAGAAGTTAGGCCATTGACCTTATAAAATATTATTTTCCACTCCCCTTTGGAAAAAACCATGGGCAAAAACCATGGGATTTTTTCTGGTATTTATTAGTTTAATGTGTGGTGACCCGAACCTAAATAATAAAGAATTCTCTCTACTTTCCTATATAAACCCACCCAAGATCCCACTTCCTCCTCACTAAAATCCTTTCTAGTTCGACCAACCCATGAAATCCTCTATCTATAATCCTCCCAGGGTGTCTTAAGATCCCAATAATACTCTCTCAAGCCTCTCCCAAGCCTTTGGGATCACACTTCCAAGTAAGGGATTTCTTCCTTTCTCATTTTTGTCCAATTTTCTTTAAGTTGTTATGCCCTTTTTTCAATTAAAAATGTTGGGGTATGATTTCTCACCTCCCTCATACTTCCCCATTTTGGTTTTTATGATGGTATACCCCTTTATCTCTCATTAATTCCTCCCATGTACACCCGTTACAATGCTGAAATTCTGAAAAGGCTTTCTCTCTCCTCTTTTACATCCAAGTAATTCTTTTGTATTATGCATCTAAATTCCATTACGTTTGTTAAAACATGTATCTATATGACCCCATTACTGATTGTTTCATTTAAATATGATGAGACACCCTTTTCTATCTCATCAACCATTTTTATGAATCTTTATGTCACACTGTTATGCTGCTGAAATTGCACCACGTTTTTTCAAGCCAAGATCATTGTGTAGTGAATATCATACCCATGTCTCTATAAAGGGTATTCAACTTCATGCACATGTACATGTTGAATGTAACTTTCATGTATTTATTCCACATTAATTAATCATGGAATTACTTGTTATGTTGATTTATTCCATGTTATAGGATCTATGTGTCACACTTGTGCACGAAATGAAATGTTTAAGAAGGGTGCGCACTAATATCGCTCCAATGCATTATGTAAAGCATAGTATCATGATGCATCATGTAAAATGGGTGTTTAATCATTCTAATTAAAGTGAAATGAGGTTTTTCTCATGACTCATGTGCAAGGAGGTTTTACTCATGCTCTATGTGCAATGAGCCTTGGCTCATGCTAATTTCATGTTAAGTGTTTTTGCCACATTTCCATGTTATGATTATCATGATTTATCATGCCTTTATTTTCATGTTTCTCTTTTGATCCATTTATATGCCTATTTTATAACATGTATTTTATTCCCCATGTTATTCCACGTTTATTCCCTTACTGAGCTTTATAGCTCACCCTTTTCTTATACATGTCCCTAGGTTATCCCATGCAATGCTAAGTATGAGGGAATGTAGTAGTCATGTAAAAGAAGGTTTCAATAAATATGTTGAATGTTTTATGTTATAAGCTGTTATGTAATGTTCCTAATCCCCAAATACACTAGACATCTCGATATTATATGTTGTATCAAGTGAATATTTTATGTAATAAATGAGGTTTAAGTGTGTAATAAAAAGCAGGGTTGTTATAGGTCAAGCATTCTAATTCATAAAAGGGTTTTGGTATACATTGTTTAAAATGCACGTTATAGAGTAAAATTCCCTTTTAATTTCAATTGGAATAAAAATTTAATAGCAACTATAAACATTTGAATTTTTGACTCCATAATTCTCAAGTATGTCATCATGTATATCCATATATATGTGTAGCAAGGTTCAATTAAATGTGTCTACCATTCCCCAAGTTATAAAGTACAACACATTATAAATTTCAAAGGGTACTATATATAAATGTATGAGGTATTTTAAGATGGTTCAATTATATGAATCATCATTCAAAGTAAATAGAAGTTTACACACTCTTTAAATTGAAATTATATTAAACAGAATTTCAAACAAATAACGTTTTAGATCATAAAGTCAATGGTACATGGCTCAAACTAAATACATTTGGATAATTAAGGTGTTATCATAACACTATAAGGGAATACCTATTTAGGTTGATGAAAACAATTTGATGATTCAAATTATTTTTCCCGATAATAAAAATTAACACAATTTTAAATATAACTATCGAGGCACAAAGAATGTACATCATTAATTTATGTAAGAATTAAATGTTACATGGAATAATTTAGGGAATTTAAATCTCCAAGGTTATGATAATAATGCATGAGACACTAACTCATTTCCATACAGGGAAAAGGGAAAAAATATATACATTTCACAATAATAATTAAAACCCAAATTCATATAAATCACCCAACAGTGAAATCAGTGAAACCATAACAGGAATCATGTTGAGAAGAAAATCCTTTCCCAAGAAATTGGGATTTTCTCTCATATATGGGTTAGATACTCCAATTCATAGGATCATTTCCAAATTATGATACAACCTAGTCTCATGTCTAATAACCCAAACAGTATGACAAAAGGAAAATAAAGCCTCTGATACCAATTTGTAACAACCCAGACCCTCTTCAATCATATGTAACTGAACCTGGATGGTCACATGGACTCAAGAGTTTTTCCCCATATTCTATGGGATGCCAGCTAGTAGTGAGGGTACAAGGTGGTACAGTGGGGAGACTAGACCATCATGATCAAAGAATCATAGAATTGTAATAAATGGATAAATCATGAAAGAATAATAAATGACATACAATGGAATATAAATCATCCAGATAAATAAATATTTTTCAATAGTAATATCTGGTACCATATACATAATGATGTAATGCCATGTCTCTAAACAAAAGAATAAGAAAACATGGAAGAAGGCACACATCCATTCAGATAAATGAAAAGAATGAAAATGTACAAAAGTCTAACTCAAGATAGTATCAAAATTTATATCTCAGTCATGTACACCCATGATCCCACACTACAATCAATCAAGCATCAACAACTAGGTGCTTTCCCATATCCCTATCTATATCCATGAAGTCTGTATAGGTACCAATCGACAACCTGAATAGGGTGTGAGATATAATCAATCGGCCATCACCAACAGTGTCTATAAAATATATATCTTGTGAATATAAACTATAACCATATGCAACTATAAGAGGTAAATATTTAAAGTAAATTTTAGATATAACAAGTCCACAATCGCAAGATGTAAAAATATCATGCTATAATTTGTGAGCATAAATATATATATATATATAGTGTCGACAATAGGTAACTACTAGCTCAACATACACCACATGCGAAAATATTATCATACTTACATGGGCTAGGTCCCAAGGAAAATATCCAGGGAAACCTCATTGAGACCAAGGATCCCATCCAATGGTATGCCTGGAATAGTATCATACCTACATGGGCCAGGACTCAAGGTGATAACCAGTGTGCCCTATACCCGAAAATATGAATGTATAAGGAATTTATAGGTTTCATACATTGATCTCACTCATCAATTCTATACCATAAGTAACTGTACCAAGGGTTCATAGGTTCCATACCATGATCCCCTATTCAGTTTCATATCATAAATAATCATACCCAGGGTTTTTAGGTTCCATACCTTGATTCCCTATTTGGGGTCATACCATTATGCAATAGGTTCCATATCTTCATGATAATTCGATTTCATAACGAGATGTCCAACATCAAGAAATTAATATAATAATGACATGGGTCATGTTGTTGTCCATACCCAATTAAAATCATCAATATAGAATGGAACAAGCCAAGAAAATATAAATCTTATTCCACATTTTCATTTAAATCCAACCATTTAATCATTTCATGAAAATTAATATTAGGAAAAAGGAGGTATGTCAATATCCAATTCATTAAATTTTAAAAAGACTCCCACCAAATGTTGGTGAGCTAATACACCCAATGGGTGGTTCTATCATGGGTAAGCTTAAATAACTCCATGCATAAGTGTATCGGGTCAAGGTTAACAACCTCCAATGATATCAAAGTGATAAAAAAGAAACACATTACGGTCACCATAGTTAAATTAATACATTTAATCAATTTAGAATCATTTTATAGAAGGTATAACATGAGTCACAATGAGGATAATTTAATATATAGAAAAACCATACTAAAATGGTATAGACAACCTACCTTATTCCTTTGGTAGAAAACTCATCCTGTATCGGCCCTTGGTTCAGCCTAGATCAGATGAAAATGGAAAAACAAACAAATGAACTGGTGGTTATCTTACATGAAAAACACCACTCAAATAAATGTCTGGACAGAGAAGATTCTTTAATTTATAGATTTAGGCTTGTAGGATATCTTCAAAAGGGATGATATTCCATTAATTAAAGTGGAAATAAAACAAGGTTATCCCTTTTAAAATAATGGAGGCAAAAACTTTATTTCACCCATTTTTTAAGAGTCGTGTGGTTTGGCCACATGGTCGGACAAACCATACACCAATCGTGCACTGTGAATTTCTCCAAGACACCATCCACATGGGCTAGGCCCACAATTTGAATAACCATGTGTAGCCCATGAAAAACCTCTCTATAAAGAGGTCTACAACACTTGTACATCCATGAAGCATGGGATACATGGTTAGAGAAAACCATGGATCCTCATATAGTTCACTAGACCACCCTACATAGTTTAATCAAACTATATGGACTGGGATGAACGATTTCTAATAACCATGCGGCCCTCCTATTTCCTCCAAAATTCAGGGCTTCAGGATATGAACAATTCCCAAACATCATCATAACCCCTGTTGCCACATTAGGCACTTAAATTAGGATAAAATTAATGAATTCAAATGAAAATAAAATAATCCATACCTTGACGAAATACAAGTTCTAGCAGTTACCCCACTAACACCATTTTTTGTACTCCCACATCATAACATTGAGTATCATACACCCACATCCTGGAATAGGGGATGAGATCAACTCTTTATCTATTATACTAAAAAACCTTCTCAGTGTGAATTTGGTCACACCTAATAAAACTACCCTATAGTTGTTATTACATAGTGATTGGAACTCTTATCACGTGTAATATAAATAAATATAAGTTACTAAACATATATCTCACATAATATACAATATCTCACAATAATGGTACTCTTACTAACATCTTATTTAGTAATCTCATTTATTAGAATCTAGGAGAAGTAGTGTACCCATTTTATGAGTAAATCCTAACTGGTACCCTTACCATCATCACATGTTTTATTCCCATATCATGTAACACATTAGGATTCTTACTCCTATGAAATGGTAAAACTATTGGTGGTACTCCCACTAACATCACATGTGGTACTCCCTCATCATGTAATAAATACTCATCCCTAACACCAAAGAGTGGGTTCATGAGAAAACTCATGTAAATAAAGTCAACAGAACTCCCAAGTTATAAAACTACACTACACTTAGAAAAACCCTCTATGGAAACAAAAATTATCAAACATATTTCACTCACATCTACTGTGAATGGAAAACCCTACAACTAACTTAGATCAAGGAAAGAGTTTGATATATCAAAAACATTCATACCAAAAAATTCATTGAAACCATCCACATAATCACCATAATTGTCATCATCTCCAACATTATCATCATATCCATCCTAACTACCATCAAAATCCCATTCAATTCATTATCATATATTCCATAAAATGATTGTATTTAGCTTCCTATCAACATTGAAATCGTCATTGAGTTGAAATTCATGGATTGTAGATCATGACACTTCATTCCTGTATAATCACTATATTTTCAAAAATACATCGACTTGTATCATCCCCTTTTTAATAATTCCATAAATATCACATATCAAAAAATAAAAAATACCCCATGTTGTTCTTACAATTTACCATTCATACAAATTTCCCATCATAACATGAGATAAAAATGGAATAATAGTGTTGTAATTATAAATTTTCATCAAAACCATATTTTTTATCATAAACCACAATCCCAAGTTACCTTCCAAAGAATTTCAATGTTTATGGGTACCACTAAAATTTACTTTTGTATCATAATCATTGAATTTATTTCCAAAACACCAAAACATGTATTCATGTACAAAATCATAATTTTTAATTATCATAAACTTCAGAACATTAAATCAATAAAAAAATATTCCATCATGTTCTAGTTATGAAAATGGCGTGGGTAATTCCCTTGAAAATATTTTTAGTTTGTTCATTGTTGATCAAAACACCAAAAATCATCAAATACCAAGAACTCACCCTAAAACTAACCTAAATATCCTAAAAAATGGAATCATAAAATTCTATGAAAAGACAACTGAATTCAAATATTAATTTTTCAAAAATAGACATTAGTCTTAGGTGGAAAACTTTTACCTTCCTTATTTTCAATCTTTTTTAGAATGATCCTACCCTAGTGGGGTAGAAATAATTTTATTGACATGTCCCAAAATTCATAGATTCCACTCAAAACTCCTTGATAAACACTACTTGAATCCTTATGCTTCATGATCTCTCACAGAGATTCTAGTGAATCTGTATGCCACTCTATTTTTTTCTAAAGTTCTGGGCACTATCATCTCAAAAATAATTCATTTCATCCAAAAAAATCATCATAACTCTATAATTTCATATACCCCTCCAATATAATACCTTAAGCACTTAATATTTAATTATGATTCTCATTAAAGTATATATATTCATCAAATAAAGGATATAATAAAATTATTAATTTTCTAGATAAATAACACCAACACCTTATATATCACATCATCAATAAATGTAAGATAATACAGTGAACCACTTTGAGACTAAATCAGAGTTGTCCCTTATACATTTGTATGAACTCGCTCTAAATTTTGGGTCTTTGGTGTTCTTACTTTTGAATTTTAATTCCCTTCCTAATGCTTCCCAAGTATGAACTATTCACATGTTACATGCTCCAAAAAAATCAAGTTTTAGCAATCCCTTTGTATCTTGGACTTCTATCTCTTTCTCGCTAAATTTTCCAGAAATATCATTCCAAAACATCAATATTCCAATATTTAGTCTCTCGATAAGTATTATAACTTCTAAACTTCTAGTAAGATAAATCATTATTTATTTCACTCCCTTGGACACCACCATGGAACCATATATTATCTTTAATACTCCTAAAAACTCATAGAGAAACCCAAATGATCCAGTTGGCCATGTGAAAAAAAATTCCTCAACCACAGTATATTTTACACCCCTATAGCCTCCAAAAAATATCAAATCCTAATTCATAAATTCACATCACTTTTCCCAACTATCTCAATAGTATAATCATCAACAATATATACATTATTGAGTCTTCTTGAGAATAATTATGCATACTCCGTCTTTTATATGTTGATTGAAATAAATCCTAGGACTCAATGATTAAAGATTCCAATGGAATAATGTCACTAACTAATAAATTGATTTATACCCAAGATGTGGTGTTTATTGAAATATTTCCATCATTGAGACTTTTATAATTCACTCTTATATCTCCACAATCATTCTTCATGTTCCCTTTTTTCACCACAATTCTATCATGTTGGTTTGATCCCTAATAATTTCCCACATATATTCTATATTTTCTCTTTACCCTTCAACTGACTATGGTTTTCCCACAAATTAGAACATCCCCTGTCATTTATACTAAATTTTATTCAAGTAGTACCATAGACGTAATCCTCAAAAAAATCCTTATTTAGAACTATATCTAATATTTCCTCAAATATTAAGTAATCATCACATCCTAAGATTATTTAAGTGGTAAAATAAGAATTGAGACCCACACACCTTTAAAAAACTTCACACAAATAGACTCAACTAACTCCAGATGATGTAGAACTCATTTAGAAGATTATTCATTGAACTTCCTTATAACATCCTTATGCCAAAAAAATTATCAAAAAATGAACTTATTGTTCATTGTAGAAGTATTATCAAACTAATTTTTATCCTTATACATAAATTAAATAGTTTTATTTTACTCCCAATTGTTGAAAGAAATGCTCTTGTACAATATCATCCAAACTACCTTGAGTTATTTCTAGTCTATAATTTAATATCCTACTTTTTCCATTTTTTCATGTTTTATCCCCTTGAATGGAATCTAAATATCCTTCTAATACAAATAATATTCAATTTTCATTAACCAAGATCCAAAGTATAAATGATCAAAAATTTCAATTTGGATCTTTCTTTCTTACAACACCATTCCTTTTCAGACAAGAAAAACCCTTTGAAATGAAAAAACACTTAGGATTGGAAATCATTCAGGGTATCCAAGATCTTATACCAATTTTTTTCTAAGGAACCCAAATTCCATAACAACTTCCAGACGCTCTCTTGTGGAATAATGTAGGATGTTTTGGAACAAACATCATCCAATTTCAACGTACAGATAAGGGGAATATGCTCCAATGCCTCACATTAAATTTTCGTGATCGCATAAACCTTCTATAACACATCCAAAAGAAATAGAAAAAAAATAAACTCATAGAAAAATGGAATAATAAAGGGATTATAAGGTTCAAAGCTTAATCTTATTCCATTGGAAAATCAATTTTGTGTTTTATTAAATAACAAAAAAATATTACAAGATTGGGATAAAACATGTGATTTGACTCGCCTTATTTGTAGATAATTTGTTCTAGAAGATATAAATCCATGATCATATGATATATATAGGAATTAATTTATACCTTATGATCTATGTGGATGGACCTCTATTTTCTCAAAGTAATCAAAAACCCTACTACATTGACTTGGAATACCAAGTGAATTGTATAAGAAATTTTTTCTATCCATAAAATGAATCCTTTGTTATTATTATACAATCCTAAAAAATATTCTTACATAGGTTTCAATATTCCTTCATGGTTCCATTATCCAGATTTAGTGGTCATTAGTCATTGCTTCCTACTCTAATTTTATATTTTTATTATAAAATTATTTGTTTTTATTGGACATCTCTACATATAGTTCCACTAACATACTTTTAGAATAACAATTTCAAAAGATATATTTAATTACATATAAAATTTTACAGAAACTTAAAATTTCTGGTCAATTTTTCATAATTTGGTTCCAGTTTGATTTAGATTCATAATTAGATGAATTATTACTACTTGACCCCCCTAATTGTTAGACCTGAAATCTTTCATCCACCACACTCTTGTACTTTCTTAATTTAGGATTCCACTACCTCACTTAAAAGTATATCCACTATCTTTTAATTGACACTCAAATATTCATCCATGATCACCATCCATTACTCCCTATATCAGGCCAAGCTATGACCTCATGGTCTTCAGCATTAAGGTTAACACCATTGGTCTCACGGTTATGGGATGTTAATATTCATCCATGATCTTCCAACATAACATTATTAAATATTAAACAATTTTCATCCATTAAAAATATAAAATTTAATATTTATGATACCTAATAAACAATTGAAATATGTATTTGATCAATACCAGGAAATATTTATCAACAATTCAAAACAACAATATATTAAAAGAAAATAATTGGAGATTGATAAAGGTTTTTTGAAGGTATAAAACAATATAATTGAACAACATGAATGGGTGAGAATAATAAGTTCCAAAAGATAATTTATAGTCTAACACTCAAAAACAGACCTGGGTCAGTCATGTATATTAGCTTCAAGTAGAATCGAAGAGTTAATAAGTTTCCTTATAAATTTTTCAATCCTTTACATTTTGAAAATGACAAACACGTTTTCTTAAGGAAAATTATCTTTCTCTAAGAAACTTTCTCTTAAGGAAAACTTTATGTGAATAAAAATATTTTTTTCTTTACCTGTTGTTTTCAATGTCTTATCTCGTGTTTCCAAAAACCAATTTTAACATTATTTTTACAAGTAAAAAAAATAAGATCCTTATCTAATTCATAAACTTACGATTCCTTAAAATCTTATTTCATTATAATTGAGACTCCGATTTATTCTGAAATAGGACTCTGATTTCCTCTGAAATTAGACTCTAATTTATTTTGAAATATGAATCTAATATCTTCTGAAATTGGACTGAATTTTCTTTTGAAATAGGACTCCTATTTTTTTGGAAATTAGACTCTGATTTATCTTGAAATCAGATTCCAATTACTTCTAAAATCAGTCTCTGATTTCTTCTAAAACCTGACTTTGATTTCTTCTAAAATCAGACTCTGATTTCTTCTAAAATCATACTCTTATTTCTTTTGAAATCTGACTCCTATTTCTTCTAAAATGAGACTCCAATTTTGTCTGAAATCATATTCCAAAATCCTTAGACTTTAGACTCTGATTCTCTATTATTTTTGAATCTGAATGTCAATATTTCTATAATCTGATTTTCAAAATCTTAAGAATCTGAAAAAATGATTTTCTTATAAATAATTCATTTAAATAAAGTAACATTTAATTTTATCATATCCAAAATTTATTAATGATTCTTATGAATTTTAATGTTTCCCATGTTTTCTTACATGAAACAATGTCATACACTCTATTTTTAAATAATTATTGGCTGAGTGACACCTATCCAGGTCCCTCAAAAATTTGAGGAAAAATATGACCATAGGAGGATGAATTTAACCATTAGAATCTATGCCTATAAATACCCATCCATTTCATCATTATTGAAACAAAATTCATGTGTAAATCCTTTGTGTTGTGATATCTCTATTCTATATGCCTTGTGTATTTGATGTAAACAATTTGATAAACCTTCCTAGTGTGATTTCAGTAGTTATTGATCAATCGAGGTCTTTTGGGGATAGTAAGACCAAGTTGATAATATCCTTTGATATTTAGGGCTTGCAGGGACAGTATGACAGATTTCAATCTTCATATTAAGGTCTTACCTTGGTTTGGTCAAGACATAATTTCTTTAAAGTATAAATCAAGGGACCTTTATCCAAGGCTGTCAAATACCCTTCTCTTTTGGATAAAAGTTTTCTTATACTTGTTTTATTCTATTACAAGTTTTTCATTCCTCTTCATTTGGTTAAAAAATTAATGTGTTACTTTGTTATACTTTCTTATTCTTGTATAGTCTGATATAAATGAGATTTTATACACTTTAAGGTAGAGTCCTTCCCTAAGTGAACTTGTCTTAAGTTTCTTTATCGGATCCATCTTATCATATCCTAAGAAATTTAGTTTCTTAGTTAGAAACTAAATGGAGTTTGTGAATCCATATTATTTAACTTTTTTAAAAATAGATATTCTTAAGGATAAAAATGAACATTTTTAAACCTACAATTCACTACCAATGTAATTAATCAACCTGCATCTACATTTCAATCCTACAAACATAGCCATAAAATGAAAAGGCAAACCCTAGGAATCATGGAAATAACAGTATTCAAATCTAAATTATGTCTTGGAAAAATAATAATTAAATACATAGAAATATAAATTAATCAATTCCGGAATTAATTAATAAAATTTAGAAAAAATTTAAATATTTGAAGTCCTCCAAGTAACACCAAACTCATATCCTAAGGAAAATGTTGTGTTTCTATATCAATGGTGTGTAAAAAATATAAAAACTATTATTACATGAAAATTAAATATTTTTCTCAAAAAAAATATTTGTACAACCTTTTAAATAATTAATTATTTAATTATTAATTTTTTTATGAATAGAAACTCTTCCAATTTAGGATAAACATCAACCAAAAACTAAAACATCTCATTCAAAGATGAAAAATGAAAAAAGGGTGTTTACTCGATTAAATTAACATTTCCCCTTTGGATAAGAAATTAAAAAAATTCCCTTAATACTTCAAAAACATTAAATATAAAATTCTAGGATTAGTACTCCAATGTTCAATATTTTTTGTATTTGGATTATTTTGTAAAAGGGTGTAAGGAAAATAAATTCAACGTTATTTTAAATGAATTTAAAGGGGGTTTCTTATGAGATATTTAAGAAAAACAATGTATTAGGTACTTTGTTTTAATATTTCTATTTCAAGTTTTTTTATAGTGTCTTATAAATCATAGAAGGATTTATGAATAATAAGAATTTATAATAAATAAAAAGGGGGATATTGATATTATCATGCATTTATAAAGGGGGAGATTGATGTGCCCATGAATTTTGTGTTGGATTTTTTATCGATATATGTTGATACATGTTGGATTTTTTTATTATGATGGAAGAGATCCCAACTAATGATAAATGATGAATATTGAAGTTGAATGTAATGACCATGAATTTTAGTAATGAAATTTCCCTTATTATAATTGTGTAATGTAGTATAAAGCACAAAAATCACATAGATAAAACAATAAAAAATTATTATCATAAATTTAGAATGCTGGATTAGTAAAAAAATAATCCAATAATAATTCCAAATATTAAAGTGGGTCAATATATAAAAAATAATAGAATAAGAAGAAGATAATTTTGATCTACTTGATCCACTAGAATGACCGCAATCATGAACAAAACTATAGAAATGAATCATATTGTTAATAATATAATATTAATTTAAAATATTATATCATATATAACCTTGTGATAAAATATATGTGACTAAATAATGAATAGAAATAAATGTATTTATAGAAATCAAGAAAACCATAAGATTGTTGGAATATTAATCTGGTCATTAGAATAGTATTCTAACTGTTAGAATATTAATATAACCATTGTAATTATAACATGACCATTGTTATAGTAATATGATTGTAACCTCACCAATGGTAATTTAAAAGAATATTTATGTATATTATGAAATTAATATATAATATATTTCTATCAAGTTAAAAATAAATAAATTTTTTTAAAATGATAAATTAAGTGCCTTTATTTTTATAAAACAAAAATGATTGAATCACAATTTTATAATAAATAAAATGGATTAAAATTTATTTATAATTAAATAATATGTTTTTTTATAACTATAATATAATTTAATGAGCCCATAATTTATTTTTCAAAAGGACCTAAAATCGATTCCAATATTAAAATCTGTCTTTTTCAAATAAATGATAATTTTATTTAAAATTAAATTTATCATATATAGAAAATTATTGTAATAAAATATATTCCATTTTTTAAATATACAAATCCAAAAATGGTTAATGTTAATTTTTTAAAATTTTCTAAAATAGTTGATTTTTTTGTGAATAGTGAAATATAGTAATTTACAATATTTTATATTATAAAACAAATACATGAATTTTTTAGTCATGGATTATGTAGTCACCGATTATTTCAAAATCACATGCACTAGTTATTGTACAGTGTCACAATAATCAATATTATTGAAATACTTGATCCAAAATAATTAATTGATTAATATAATAATTAAAAACACCCCTCTCCTCCACCTATAAAAACCACCAAATATCCTCACACTTTATAATATTTGGATATTCCCAATATTTTTACTAATTACCTTACCAATACTATTTTCCACATCCTATTCTACTGGTATCACTAAAATTCTAAACCCAAGTTCCTTAAGGAGGTTCACAAGGAGATGACGTTCAAGAGGAAAAATTCTCCATATTTATCTTTTATATTTGTTACTTCTTGTACCTTATACTCCACCTATAAAAAGTGGCATGATAATCATAGTATCATATATATGATTTAATTTTATCATGTTAATGTAATATCCATCATCAAATCAATTCTCTCCTCCTTTTACTGTAAAAAAAACATCATCTGTAATATGTCAGTTCACAGACTTCATGGATGATGAGTTTTCATTTTTCCATTATCACCTTCACGGATGGTTAGAACCCCGTTATTATGATTAAATCAGATCTTAATATGTATATTATAATTTATTTCATGTTCTAGAACAAATATATAGACATAATACCTGATAAAACAAAACTAGTTCTTAATGGATGTAAAACCCACCAAAATTAACTAAACATATATCATTAATGTTTTCTCAAATGAAATATATTCATGTACAAAAATAAAATGATATATGGGGCCATTTATACTTATTTATATTTATAAATACAAATTTATTTCACTTCAAGAATATTATTCTCATTTGATAAGAACTTCTATAATTATGTACAAGTGAACCAACCGTGAAACCATGAAACAAACACTCTCGAAGTAATGAAATTGAACATTACAACTCATAAAAATTGTTATAAATGTACTTAATAAAATTAAAATAAATAAAATAAATTTTTAATATTTTATTAATTAATGAATATAATTTTATTATCCAAGACAATAAGTGAAATTTTAGAATGTAATTGGACATAAGGTAAGGGATCTCTATGAACCTCTATTTTCCCTTTAAGTTACGCTTTATCTCTCTTTACCAAAATGTATTTATTTGTTATTATTATATAATTATCCTAAATTATATGCACATATTCTAAATATATATATATAGTTTAATCCATCTTAATTTTATGGGGAAATACATGTTTTAAAAGGATCCCTTCTAAATTCCTCTCGATAAGCAAGCCAGAATAAGGGGAACTTATCCATTTATTACCCATTTCGAAGGACACTACATAAAATATTTTCAAAATCCAATATTTTTATAAAATTAAAAATTTTATCATGAAAATTTATTTTAGTTCATTTTTGGGTTTATACAAACAATTATTCCTTTATCCTCTTTAAAGACTCTTTATTCTTTTCCCTAAAACCGCACTTAATTTGATGATTTCTAATACTACCTAACCACTCTATTTATAATTTTCAATTATGTTATACATATTTATTAAATATCAATTATTATTTGACCTTTATGAATGAAAAATAATGATTTAATCCATTCTTTCGTGAAAACCATTATGATACAACCTTTGGTTATTCCTTGCGACATGATTATGAAACCCATTTCATTCCATAGGTAATACTTTTATTTATAACTTATGCTTCATTTCATTATGTGGAACACATATTAATGTACATGTTATGATGGTTTAACCAAAATAGTGCTCCAATTAATTGGGAAATGTTTTCTCTCAAGAGATGTTATGTATGGGATTAAGGAGTAAACCTAATTCATTATGGGGACTTTGTCCACCATGTGATATAGTCTTGGTAGTTAGCCTAGACTCATGTTTATATCATGTTATATATTACATCCACTTTCCTATATTTCCATGATCATATGATTCAATGTTCTGTATGATATACCTATACATGTTTATTCTTGTTCCATTCCTTTTATGTTCTTATGTTATGCCTTCTGGATCATATCCCATGTTTATTACCTTATTAGGTTTTTAGCTCATCCTTTTATCTATGTATTTCTAAGGTTATCCTATGTAGTTATATGATCTCAATGGGAGTTAAGAGATCATTATGAAGATTAATAAAAATATTTTTTATTCTAGTTTCATGTTTCCTAATTATTTACCTAGTCTTACAAAGACACTAAACTTTTCAATCCTTGGTTTATATTTTATGGATAATTATTCTTAAAATCATGTAATAAGATATGAAAAATGATCAGGGGTGCTACATTGAATAAAACCATAATGATATAAATATAGATTAATAATTCCATGAGATGAGAAGATATGACCCTAAAAACGTTATAATAAGATATGTTATGAATACACTTTAAGTGATTTTGTCATATGCCTAGTCAACTCATAGATAAAAATACTCAATGTTAGATTTTGAGTATTTTAACAAGGAGATTAAATATTGAGTAAGATATTATTTTTTATTATTAATATAAAAGGATTTTACACTATCTACATGAATTATTTCTCATCAATGAGTAACAGTTCCCCAAAAACGTGATCTAATCATATAGTTTAATGACATAAACCTTTGATTGGGAGTTGGTTATATATTTTTTTAACAGATAGGAGTACCTAAAACACAAATTTTAATCACATAAATATATATTATGTTTGTTTCTTATAGGTACTAATTATAATATCTCATTTTTTAAGTAGGGAAATAATCATTTTTTATTTAACAAAGGAAGTCTTTTTTATTTTTGGGTAGAAAGATTCTCATTACGCGGACCACAGGACTAGAGGCACAAAAGCTTGAAGAACATAGACTTGAAGGCCCAACAAGTGTCTCTTACAACCACTAACACACACTTGAAGGCCCATGGACCAAAGGCCCCAAACCATCCCAAAGTCCCTGGTCTAAAGGACCAATGGTCTGTAGGCCTAGAATATGGCACATAGTCCCACAACCACCTAGAATGCACCCATATGTGTTCTCACTGCCTACAAATAGTCTAGATAGACCACCAGAGCCTACATCCCCTGTAACTCACCAGGACCACCTTCCCCTTTCACTGTTTCCACCACTATCACACATGATTAATCATTTTTTCCCATTCCACCCCACCACTATCTCTCACTCTTGGCCTACCTACCCACATCCTACATCTCCTATAGCTCACCAGTCCCCCCCCCTTCACCTTTAACCACTATTGTTTCCCATGTGAGACTCTTCCACCATTGGTGCCCCTATTTTCCACTCATAGCATAGTCATCTACCTACTCACATGTGTGAAAGAATAAAGCTAGTCAACCCCACAAAATAGGGAGTGATAATTAAAGTATTCGGGATTTGATTCTAGGATATCCTATATGTTTTTCCCAAATTCAAACAACTCAACTACGGTACTACCTGCTATTATATCCTAGTTATTTATTATGTAGATTTTTATATCTTATGAAAGTTTCACTTTTATGATGATGATGATGAAAACATGAGTAATGTGAATTAAAAATAAATTTGAGTATAATCTTATATAAAGTATATAGAAAACTATTAATGATCACCCTACAGATTTAGTTATTGGAAATGTTGGATATAAAGAGAAAACAAGACATTATTTAATTAATTTTTTGTTAATTGTTATTTAAATTCTTATTTTTTAAAATTATTTTTCTAAAGATATAAAATATCCTAACTAGATTTTAGCTACAAAACATGAACTTAATCAGTTTTCTAGAAATAATTCTTGGGAATTAGTTGTTCCCCCTAAATATTCAAATATTATTCAAACCAAATTGATATTTTGAAATAAAATTGATAAATCTAGGAATATTATTAAAAATAAATCCAAATTAGTTTCTCATGGATATTTTCAGGAATACACCCTTGATAAGGATGGTACTTATTCATATATTGATGTATTATAAACTATTAAAGTTTTATTACCTTATAATTATCATTATAGTTTTAAACATTATAAAATGGATATTATAAGATCTTTTATTAATGGTTTAATTTATGTAGATTTTTATATTAAACAAAAACCTAATATTGAACATGAAAATATTTTGATCATATTTTAAAAACATTAAAAATATATTTATTTACGTAAAAAATCTCCTTATGCTTGGTATGGATGATTATAATTTTTTCTTTTAAAAAATGTTTCTATGAAAGAAAAAGTTTACCTAGATCTTTTTATTAAATATTATTTCAAGATATTTTTATTATACATATTTATGTTAGTAGCATTATTTATAGATGTTATATGGAACATATTTGTAAATAATTTTCAAACATAATGACTAGTAAATTTGATATGAGTCTTATGGGGGAATAAGAAAAATAAAAGACTACAAATTTCTCAAAAAATGATGAAATATTCCCTAATCAATGTAATTATAGTAGATAACTAGTAAAAATATTTATATTTTATTCAATAAAAATATAAAATTTCCCTTTGATTATTTCCAATAAATTAAATATCAATGTTAATGGAAAGTATATTTATATTAAATTTTGTAGAGTAATGATTGGTATTCTGTTAAATTTAACCACTTCTAAAGAAAATTTAATGTTTTTTATACAGGTGTTGTATATTTAAAGTTGACCCTAAATAAATTCAATTAAATTTTCTTAAAAGGTATATTAAATTTGTTAAATTCAGTTTTAATGTTCATTTATTTTATCTAGATAGAAACCCCTTTGAATTAAAATTTCATTTTGGTTCCACCTTTAGAGGTTTTAAAATATATAGAAAAAGTGTCGGTGGAATGTGTAATTTTCTAGGTAAATACATAGTTGATGGAAGTTTAAGGAAATATTTATTAGTTTCTTTATCTATTGATGAATAAAAATACATTGTTTCTATATCATGTTGTACTCTATCCATGTTTACTAAATAGAATTTAACTGATTTTAATGTTTAATATGAGAAAATTACAATTATGTGTGATACTTATTCAGTTATTTATATATATAATAATCCTTTATAATACTCTAGAACTATGAATATTGAAGTGATATGTCACTTTATTTGGGATCATATATAAAAAGGTCAAATCTATTTATAATTTGTACCTACTAATGATCAATTGGTGTATATTTTCACTAAAAATTTATATGATTTTATGATTAAAAATTTAAATTTTAACTAGGTAAGATGGAAGAATGAATAATTTCTATTTAATTAAGAAATTATATTTCAATGAATTTTTATAATTTATTTAATTTTTTATTATGTTCACTAAATTTTATTTTAAATCTACTTAAGGAATCCAAGAATATAATTTTATTTCAATCCTGATCTATTTATTAATTACTATTTCATTTTGGGGTGGTTAAATATTAAATCTATTTTATGCATATATATTTTAAAACTGATAAAGGTATTATTTTTTAAGAAGTTATTTTTATGAATAATTTTTTTACAAAAAGTAAGATTTTTTTTGATCTATTTTAAAAATGTAGGGAAGATGTTCAAGTGATATAATTATCAAAATAGAAGAGATTATTGAGTGGATATCCATTCTACTTGTTGAGTTTCTATACTAGCTACATTATTTATTAATGTTTTTATAATTTAATCCCTCAACTATATATTTTAGTATCCCCTCTAAAAGGACTTAAGAAGAGAATAATGTGTATTTAAAGCTTAAACATCTTGTATAAGAAAAGAATGTTAAATTTTTCAATCTTTAATTTATTCTTCGTTGATTGATTGTTATTTTTTTTTGGATTTATTTATTCATATTCTCATTATTATGTTGATTTTTTTTATAATCTATTTTAGGAATATTTGGAAATTTTAGAAAATTGATTTCCAAATCATCCCTATAATTTAAAGGATTTTATCCTCACAAAATAGATTTTTCATAAAGGAAATCATCACGAAGAAGTTTATAAAAAAATCCTTATGCATATTGAATATGATCCTTACAGAATTGATGATTACATAAAAATTTGATGTTTATTGAAAAAATGATGATTATGAGAGAGAAAATAGGCTTTCACGGATTGATCATTATAAAGGAAAATGGTCATTTCATACCTTTCATAAAAACAATAATATTTATATATAATTTGATCTTTATATAAATATGATCCTGAAATTAGATATTGATACTTATGAATTATATCATCCTTATGAAAATTTTCATGTTTATAAAAAAATGATTCATCTACAAAAATAATCTTTATGAAGGATCATCCTTGCATTTTGGACTTTCAATTTTTCAGGGGATTATAATATTGAATTATTTATTTTATTTAAATAGTTATTTAGGACTCATTTCCTGCGTTTTTTAGGAAATTATATTCAAAAAATAAATATAATTCTTATATTTTATAAATTATAGAAATTATTTTGAATTTGTGTTCAAGTTCAATTATTATGGATGTTATTTCAAACGAATAGAAACTCAAAAGTATATTTTTATTTCAAAGTTAATATTTTTTAAAGTTTTATTGTGTACTATCAATTTATTCTCTATATCTATAAACAAGGAAATAATGTTGGTGATAATATTATTATTCCTTTCAAATTTTCCTAATCATTATAGAGTGTGCATAGGTATTTCATATTTTAAAATAAAGGGAACCAAGGATACAAGAATAGTATTAACTAACACTCCTAAATAAACCCAATAATTGATTCATGATACAATTATAGAAAATTGATTCAATTATCTATGTATTGAAATGAATTTCAATAAATAACATAAGAACCTTCATGATCACTATAGTCTTACTAGTATAATACATGGAGGATTTTTAAAATGCAGGTCGGGTAGCTACAATTGTTTTACCACATCTATTCTCAACTGGAGTTTACATTGTGTACTATATCTTCCTATATATTCTTATGTGCTATAATATTTTCTGTTTATTCTTTTACCTCCCAAAATAAAGTTTTCTTTGATTATTCGTTAATAAGATATATATTTTTTAATTGGATTTTGACACTAATTAAAAAATATGGTTGTTTTATGGTTATTCCCCTCTAAAAAGGTAGAATTGTTATAGGTTTTAGAATCCCCTTTAAAAATAATTTCTTTTAGTAAATAAAATACCTCTGTAGGAGTATAAAGGAGTGAATATAAGATATAAGATAACTTTTTATCCAAAATACTGTAAAAATATTTTGGTAATTATTTTATTTTCCACTACACTAATTAATATCAACTATATTAATTTTAAAATTTCTTTAATCTAGTATATTAACCCCCCACCCCATAACTTTCATCCATATTACAATCTAGGACAATAGCTCGATCATAAATAATAGGGTTGAATTATTTCACATGAGCTAAAAAAATAATTGTACAAGTGAAAAAAAAACTACTCCATAATAGTTTTAATACATATTGTGGTTATTTCATGATAAATTTTCTTTATCATTTTGGGATAAAAAATTATATAGGTGAAGAGGAAATTAATTCCTTATACAATAAAAGATACCAACCACATCATAGTTCACGACCTAGTATTTATACATGATTTTTATAGACCTTATAAAATATTATAGATGAATATTTTGTTTTATAGTTTCTTTTAACTGACAAACCAAATTCAATGTGATGAAGTTATCAAAAATACATCTTGGTTTTCATAATTATACCATGGTTTATCAACATTTTTATCAACATGTTTTGAATGAGAAGTTATTGAAACAATTGGGGTTGAGGGGAACTAAAAATACATTATTTTTTTCAAAACACTGTGAGGTTTTATAAATTCAGAAGTTAATGAGAAGAAGTGAAGTACATTGTTTGAGAATACAAGATCAAAAAGTTAGTGTAGAAGATCATGGTTTTTCTAAAATATGATAAACATGGAATCATTTTCAAAAACATGTTGTGATATCTCTGTGATATATGTGAATTTTAAGAGATATGGTTTTTTTATTTTAAGGAGTAATAAGTGATTTTATCCAATTTTTTTATATATGATTTTGAATAAAAAATGCATCATTGTAACTCTAAATATATTTTAGTTATGTAGTTTCAATAATATTTTTTTAATTTCAAGTATACTCAAAATTAGAAAAATATTGAAGAATTTATGGGAAATATTTTTCATCATATCTGAACACCTTTGAATATAGTATTTAAAGACTTGACAAGTGGGTCAAGTCGATACCATCTAAGACTCAATATTAAATCACAACAACTGATGGGAGACATAGTGATATGAAAATATTTTTTAATTAATTATATTCTTATAGATAGAATAATTTTGGGATATAAGTAATTGAATAAGATAGAGAGAGAGAGAGAGAGTGTGTGTGTGTGTGTGTGTGTGTGTGTGTGTTTAAAAGAAGAGGAAAATAAACTCATTGAAAATATCATGAAAATTCATTGAGGTATTTTATAAGGACCAATGGAATGTTATGAGAAGATTGTGTGGATACATTCTTGACAAAAAAAGACTCAAAATAGTATCTTGATGGATAATTATATAGAATAATAATTTTCTCAAATAATATATACATATACTCCTCTAGGGTGATAGAAGAAGATCATCATTAAGAGATGTTTTCACTATAAATCTTCTTTATATTAATTTAATATAATAATGATATGTGGTATATACACATAAAGTGTTGTAAGGAATCATTTTATGGGGTTTGAGACCATTTTAATTCCTTAACATGTATTCCTTGATAACAAGACAAAGATTGTGTGACATGGGATAATATCTACCAATCACTAAATATTATCCACTTGTAAAGTGTTGATCAACCCTGTAAAAATCAATGTTCTCATGTTCTTTACTTTTTAAATTGGTTAACATAACAATATTTATTTTCAATATCCAATTTTTAATTGAAAAATATGGAATATTGGTTGAAAATGTGAGGATGTTTATATTGGGTACTAACCACTAATTCACCCCCAGTGGTCAGCATATCTTTTTTTTTGTGCTCAATGTTTAGTATCTATATTTCAAAGTAATCTAAATCATGAATAAATTATGAGAATATATAGGATTATAAGGTAATTAAATTAAATATTATATATAGATTAATATATTAATATGGGAATAATTGACACTCTATGAATTATAGTGATGTTGAATGATAAAAAAATTCTATATAAAGAATCTATAAGTAAAGTATATTTTTAAAATTCAAATAAATGCATTAAATAGTTAAGAAAGAATTAATAGATTACTCCTCTTACCATATGTCAATTTTTGTGTATACCATATATGAAATTCTATACTTGATATATTTTTATGAAACAATAGTTTGGGGATCCTGGTGAATAATTGAGGATACCTATGGTGATCTTGTATGATAAAAACATTATTGTTATTGTTACCAAGAACCCAGTACAGTATTCACATACGAAAAATATTGAGATAATATATAAATTAATTAAATATAATATATAGAAAGAGGTTTTTATGGTTGAGAATATTGGACCAAATGATCATGTGGTGGAGTTGACCAACCTGAATCAACTTAAGTGGGTTTAGAAGACACCCTATAAACATGTATTTAAATTAAAAAAATTGTTTAGTTTTTCTTTAGAGATTTAAAAAGTTTCAAATTAGGTTTACTATCAAAAAGGTAACAAAGTAAAGAAAAATATTTCTATCCAATGGGGTATATTATAGAAATAAGGGAAAATATAATCTAGGAGAAGTATTTATTTTACCCTAAAGATCAATGCTTAATCAAATATCAAATTTAGTAAGTTGTAAACATTCATGGGGACTACACATAAGTTTTCAGGGATAAATATATCAAAGATAAAAAAGTTTTGGTATTTATTTTAATTGTATTTTAATAAACAATTTGTATTATTATAAAAAATTTTGAACGATCAATTAGTATAAAGGTATTCATTGAACTCTTCAAATTCTTGAAATAAATATTTTTTATTTTTTGAAATGTTTTTCAGTCACCCTTCCTTCCTAAATTAATAATGAATCAAGTGGGATTATATTAGATATTAAATATTTCCATAATAATTTAGTGTTACTTTATGGATATGGATGAGAATCATAAAGGAATTTCCAATAAATAATAACCAACAAACCCAATATGTGAGAATTTCATAACTGTATAGAACATAAGAGAGAATGACTATGAAAATAAGAGATAATTTTGACGTCATTATTGGTGTATTGTTTACTATGAATTCATATATTATTAAGGATATTTTGTATGGAATGATTTTATTGAAATAATAATGAATAAATTTGAATTTTATAGTTAGTATAAGTATAATTTTAGAATACAAGTAAAATCGTGCCATTGTCAATATTGTTTTTTTGTTATATAAAGAAAATTTTATATATTCAATCTAAAATAACTTGAAAAAACATGTTGTTTATATTGTAACCATTAAATTGTGAGGAGTAACACATTATACTCTTCGATTTTTTCAAAGGAGAAGAAGTTAAAAGATACATAACATTATGACTTCATTATAAACCATGTCATGGTTATTGGTAATGGTGAAAGTAATATAAAGTGGTAATTATTGATCGATACATGGTGTATTAAATAACTTTTCATGGTTGATATAATTTTCAAAAGATTTTATAACACTTTAAATAGCTGAAAAAACTTGCTAGGAGAACCAAATCATGGGATTTGGGTATTTTAAATAAAATGGATTAAAATTCAGGTTCCGCATATTGTTTACCTAGATAAAATCATTAAATAAGTGGGATAATGAAACCATGTTGTGTAGAGACCTAAATCTTGAAGTACATGGACATTACATTACATTTGCGGAATACTTAACATATAACAAAAACCAACACACAAGTACTGTAATAGTTTAGTGTCTTTGGAAACTCGGAACATAATCTTCTAATCATGGTGAAAGATCTTCAAAATCTCCCATAAAGATCTTCCCCTTTTATTTTCTTACCTAAAACCTTTATTTATATCCTGGGGAAAAGAAAACATATAAAGGGTGATCTCAAATGCTCAGTAAGGGTAAGTATGGAGAAAATAAAACAAACCATATACATTAGAACATAAAAACATGAACATAATATTTAACCATCAAAATCTTGAGCAATGACATAAAACATGGCAGTAAGTAAGGCATAGATCATAATGGAACATAAATCATGATAAAATAGCATTGGAATAAAACATGTAATTGTAGAAAACCATTAATCACATGATATGATTTCCATATTATCCAAGGCATTCCTGCCAAGACCATCTTAGTGGAAAAAGTCCCTTTCTGAATCGAGTTCACTCCTCGTTCCAGTCCTGTATCACTAAATCGGATTAACTTTCCATTCCAGCCATGTCTATCTCATGAGATATAAATCATTACCCAATGAATTGGAGGGATATGTAAGTATAACCCATCTCATAATTAAATCATTCTTACATGTTCCACAACATAAACATAAATCATTCATCATAACCCAAAGAATAAAATGGGTTTCATAAACATCATCCCATCATAACATAATCCATATAAAACAAATGGATATCATTTCATCATAAGAAATGTGAAACCATGTAAATCATAGATACATTATACTTGAAACATACACATATGAAATAATGTCATATTAGATGGAAAATGGTTTTGATAAAACACTTGAAATGAATTCTTGTGGAAAATATCCTTTCTTCTTCAAAATCATTTTCTTTTCACAAAATGCCATGAAATTTTAAAAAAAGGATTTTATTGAAAATAATAATGCAATCTTGTAAAGGAAGATTTATGTAAAAAAGGTGTTATGAAATCTTAAAAATCCGTTCAGGCCGTATAAGTTAAAAAAACATTCTCCTCGTACTTTTTCCAGAAAAGTCAAAAAGTTCCTCGTATGGTAAACAAAAGAAAGATTCATTCCATAACACAATGTAAAAGTCAAAAAGGGATAAACATGACTTTAAAAAAACATGGAAGAATATTAAACACTTTATGAAAAACATTTTTATGGACATGGATGAAAAATATAACCCTAGTAAATACTTACATATAAGCAATCTCGGATAAAAATGAGATTGCAAACTTATCCCTTCCCTCAGGCCCGATTTTCTTCGTACGTATCTGAACCTCCTGTATAATGATTTAAATAATGTCATTTACTTATTACATAATAATATTCATTTTTATTATATCATATATGGTCATATTTTTATCTTCTTATTAGTAATATTTCGTTGCTACTTGTTATTCGGGTGTTCGTTGCTTTATGTTCTTATGCATATTTTGTCGAATAAATTCTTATTATTAGTTCTAGGATATAGATACCTAATTTCCATAATAGTATTATTGTAATATATATAATATTTATTCATTAAATTCATTTATATAATCATTATTCAATGAATATCATGCAGAACAAGTCGCATCACATCGTGGAGATGGTAGGTCGTACGTACGCACGAGCGATGATATCATTCCCATGATCGTGGAATTGTATTAAAGTGTGTATGAATTATTTCAGAATAAATATCAATTTACAATAACCATAAATAGTTATTCTTTACACCATTATATCCATCCAAGTAAGGTGGTGGTGGAAAACAGATTACACCACGGCATGGAGACGGTATTCCGTACGTACGCACGCGCGGTGATTTCATTTTCCGTGGGGTGGATAGAAGGTGAAATAAGGTTGTTTTATATTTATAATAACATATCAGTATATTATTTAGTCTTATGTTATTACTTCATAATGAAACAACAACAAAATAGTAATTCTGAGAAGAAATAAATTTGAAATAATCGGTAACGGATATTACCTCTTCTTCGACATGCCTCTTTGAAACCTCCTCTTAGGGCACTAAAATTGGACTTTAAAGAAGACCATGTAATCTAGTATGTCTCTAGGGATGTTGATAAGGTAAATGGGCAGGGTTTTTCTGATATTTAAGGCTCAAAATTGTGTGAGGAGGAGAGGAAGGTGGTCCCCTTTTATAAGGGAGGAGAGGGGCACCTTTGGAAAAACTTAAAATATTATTTTATAATAAAGTCATATTCAGTTTATAATAGCTCCAAAATTATTTATTTAGAAGATAAAGTTGGGACGGGTATAAATACTCTCAACCAATAGGTTTTAGAAAAGTTTATGTTACTAATTTATCCTTATCATTTAGATTTAACTCTAAGTTAAATAATTTAACTTTTACCATGTCTTCTTGTTTTCTTACACTATATGGTTAATAAACATACTATAACAAGAAAAACGAACCCAAAGTGGTTAATTATTAATATATATGACCTTATATAAGTCATTTAGTCGAAACTTAGATTTTTAGGAAAAAAAATAACAATTAATAATATAATATTTGTTTTAAAAACTATTTTATGTCAATTTTGACACTATTTGGTAATTGATTTTTGTGAAAATCATAACAACATGATTAGTTCGAAAAACGTTAATTTAATCAATAATAACATGTCATATTAACCTAAGAGATTAGTTTAATTTATAAAAAGTCTCAAATTACATTTATTTGGGTATTTATAACATCAATTATGTTAATATTTCATTAATAAATTAATTACTACATCATCATTGTTTCATAAATAAATTAAATTATTTAATGTCTAAAAATTATAAATAAAATAACATTATGTAGGAAATATTTTTATATTTATAATTAATATTTATAGTCAAATTTATCTTATTTATAACCCTATATTAAAAAAAATTAGTTATTAAACTTTGATTTTAACTATTTTAACTCTTCTTTAAATAAAATAATAATAAGTTTCATAATCTAATCCAACTGTACGTAAAGGGTAATATTTTATTCATAAGGTTGTTTTTGGTCGAATCACACTTATCCAATATAATTAGCACATGTTCCAGGGTAATAATAATATCATTTTTACCCTTAATTACCCTATTTACTTTTAACTGTGGTAAAAAAAAGGTAAAAAGTTATTATTCACCAAAAATCATTTTTATCTTATTGAACCACATTTTACTCTTTGATATTAACCCTGTCACTCTAATTTTCGAATTCCACTCATAGAAACGGTAAAATTAAGTTTTATGTAAATTTTCAAATTCTCTTAGGAGGTGGGTAAAAGACGGTGAAAAGTTTAATAAAATTTTTATATATCTAAAATTATTATAAAATGACTCCAATGAATTACATTGAACTTATATATGTATTATGTATAAATTTTGACCTAAAATAAATTTAAATAAAATAAATAATTATTTAAATAAAAATTTAGTTTTTAAATAGTAACCTAGTGTTTTCACTATTCATCAAAAATTGAAAATTTTCAAAAAAATACCAAAATTTCACCCTAGGATAATTTCGATATTCCGAATCCAAAATTGAAGTCTATTTTGAAAGATAAAATTTATAAAATTTCAAAAAGTGGTTACTACTATTCATAACGTCTAGTTTATATAATATTTTAATAACATATCGTTGTTTAGTGAAACTCAGTATTGCGTACAACACACGCTATCGAGGAAGGTTGTGGTTGCATGTAATGCAAGCCAAGTCAGAGTTCTGTGTAGTGCAAGACTCCTTTGTTGTTGCGTATAACAAAACCCAACCATATTTCATTTATATATTGAATATATATATATATATAGACACACTCAATGCTGCGTAGAATAACTACTATCAAACAAACTTGAAATTGTGTGTAACATAATCCAAGAATAGTGTTGCGTATACTGCAAGCTAATACGGTGTTGCGTATAGCACAAGCTAAATTTTTTGCAGCGTACAACACAAGACATCAATGAAATTAAAAAGAATAATTCTCATAAAATTTTGGTTTGTTACATTCTACCCCCCTTAAAATGATTTTCTCCCTCAAAATTCGTCGAAGTTGTAAATGGTTTACTACTTGAAAGTTTCTTTCATAAAACCCACATCGTAAAAAGGAATACTAAAACTTAATTTTAAAAAGTGAAGTATGAAACATGACAGTTATCCAAATTTATTCATCACTGGGTTTCCACATATGAGAACATTGGGGGAAATATGGATATGGAAGAAAAATCTAACCATCATGTTCTTATGGAGAGTGGTAGAGGACATGGCTATGAAAAAGCCAACAATACCAAAGCCATAAATTTGTGATGATTTAAGGTACCATCTGATTCATCGGATATAAGGACACTGGGACAACGTTTTTAGTTCTCAAGATCATTTCCCTAATGTTGAAAAATTGCTGAATACTTACTTAATTTTGGTACAATCTCACCGTTTTTCATTCCTTGAACAATTTCCACTTCATCTCTTAAAGAAATAAAGTTCAATTTGTCATTCATGAAGTGTTAGCAGATCATGTGATAGAATTATAGGTCATTCCATTTGTTTCTATCGCAAAAAGTTTAACACAATTTATTAAATATACATAAGTCCATCAATACTGAGATTAATCGTATATGATTTCAAAAATGGACTTATACTTCATCTATCATACCATTTAATAAAATAAAACTAGTTTCTACTAACCAGGGACTTCATGTAGGCCAGTGGTAGGTGATAAAGGTTTGTCATACTTCGGTTGTGGGTTCGATTCCCACATCCTCGTCTAACGCGATGGGTAGTCGCCCTCCCTGCAGGTTGTTTCTTTTCTTAAACTACACTACTATAACATTCTATCAATAATATCAAAAAAAATATTGCCTTAAACAATACTAACTTTTTTTCAACATAATCCATTCCAATCTTTAGGCTTATCCAAAATACTTCTTTCCAAACTCATAGTATAAAGAGATTGATTACTAAAAATGTCATATAACAAGCACGTGAATACCATCATTTATCCCTCATATATCACAAGATATATCTTGTTTATGTGAATACCTTAATCTTGTATTCTCTTGAAAAATTAATACCCATTGAACTTTAGTGAAAACATGAATTCTGTCAAAAGTTAACTCTTTCCACATACCAAAATCCCACAATTTTTGTATACTCAAACCATGATATAACTTTGTCCTTATATCAGTCATGAGCTCATTTCATTTTCTCTTTATCCCTTCATTATGCACATATCATCTTCTTTCCAAAAATATTTCGATCACTTTTAATGGTTACCGGTACCATATAATTATTTAAAACCATAATAAACCAATACATAAATATTCTAATATTCAACAATACTATAAATGAGATTCCACAACATTATTTTGGAATCCCATTACATAAACAAATAATCATTCCACCACATCATTTTCATACTCGACATGACAAATAGTGATCGCATGTGACTTCCCTTTGTCCTTTTCCTTAATAGGTTTCTCATGTCGATCATCATTAACCCTTTGATTAGGGCATTGGTTAGCATAATACCCCCATTTCCTTGTAGTTGAAGCATTGAAGTGTTGGTGGAGCATTCTCTATAGTCTTTTCTCTATTCACGTCATTAGAATCCTTTTTCCCATTACTTTGGAACTCAGCTGCTCTATGTACCTCTTTTCCACACTTGAAACATTTTCTAGTACCTTTTAGACAATCTCCTCCATGCTTCTTTCCACACTTTGAGCATAAAGAAACATTCACCTTCTTTTAAACATTGTTCTGGGGTTTTTCCTTGAAATCCATCTTTCTTTTCTTGTCAAAACCATGAGATGGATATGTAACACCAAATTACAGTTCTACCTTGATAGCACAATGCATAATTTCTTCATAGATATTGAAGTCTCTTATAGCTAATTCCCTTAGAAGACTTGGTTTTAAACCAATGAAAAAATCGATCAACTTTACTTTCAGGTTAGGGGATAAAGCTAGATGCATACCTAGAAAGCCTTGTAAAATTCACTTCGTATATACCAACAGATTCATCATCCTTTTGCTTAAGCTCAAGGAACTCCTTTTTAGTCTTTGTTCGAATAATATGAGGGAAATACTTATTGAAAAACAGGTTATTGAACTTGTCCCATTCGATGGATTCAATTTCATCTTGGGGCCTTGTATTTTTAAATAGAGTCCACTACTGGTCTACTTTACCTTCTAGCCGGTAAATAGCCAAAATGACTTTTTCATGTTCTAAACAGCGATGTATGGAAAATATCTTTTAAATGGTACTAATCCATTGTTCGGCAACAAGTGGATCAGAAGACCCACTAAAAGAAGTTGGACGTTGCCTCATGAAGGACTCAATAGAATATTGTTCCCTTCTCTACTCATTCGGAAGTCCAGAATGATTCATAGCTTATGTAAGTATAGCAATAAGATTTTTCACTACATCTTCCATAACATTGGTTTGTTCTGGAGGACAATCATTGCATTTCCCATTACATTGATCAACACGGTTCCTTCAGGTTCCAGCCATCATCTAAAACCCAAAAAGAATAGTGTAAGAGGAAAAAAATCATGCTAGGAAAACAACATAATAAAGGGCCTTCAATATATAACATATTAGGTTTAATTCTAAGAACGTTATCGTAATTCTAGGAATATAACCTATACCTATACTTAACCATAGATACATCCCTAGACATACCATAGAAATATCTCTAGGGATCTCACTAAAGTTTCCACGTCCTAGTTTCCAAAGGTTAACTAAACCTCCCTCTGATAGCAACTGTAGAGACCCAAATCTTGACGTACATGGACATTAAATTAATTTTGTGTAATAATTAATATATAACAAAAACCAACACACAAGGACCGTAATAGTTTTTTATCTTTGAAAACTCGGAACATAATCTTCCAATCATGGTGAAAGATCTTCAAAATCTCCCATAAAGATCTTCCCATTTTGTTTTCTTACCTAAAACCTTTATTTATATCCTGAAGAAAATAAACCATATAAAGGGTGAGCTCAAATTCTCAATAAGGGTAAGTATAGAGAAAATAAAACAAACCATATACATTTGAATTCAAAAACATGAACATACTATTTAAACATCAAAATATTGATCCATGACATAAAACATGGCACTACGTAAGGCATAGATCATAATGGAACATAAATCATGATAAAATAGCATGGTAATAAAACATGTGACTGTGGAAAACCATTAATAACATGATATTATTTCCATATTATCTAAGGCATTACTTCCAAGACCATCTTAGTGGAAAAAGTCCCTTTCAAAATCGAGTTCACTCCTCGTTCCAGTCCTGTATCACTGAACAGGATTAACTTACCATTCCATCCATGTCTATATGATGAGATATAAATCTTTATCCAATCCATTGGAGGGAGATATAAGTCCCACCCATCTCATAATGAAATCATTATTACACGTGCCGCAACATAAACATAAATCATTCATCATAACCCAAAGAATAAAATGTGTTTCATAAACATCATCCCATCATAACATAATCCATATAAAACAAATGGATATCATTTCATCATAAGAAAATTGAAACCAAGTAAATCATAAAGAAATTATACTTGAAAAAAACAAATATGAAATAATGTCATCTTAGATGGAAAATTATTTTGATAAAACACTTGAAATGAATTCTTGAGGAAAATATCATTTCTTCTTCAAAATAATTTTCTTTTCACAAAATGAAATGCAATTTTAAAAGAAAATGATTTTATTGAAAATAATAATGAAATATTGTAGAGTAATATTTATTTAAATAAGGCATTATGAAATCGTAAAAATCCATTCACACTGTATAAGTTAAAAAAAACATTCTCCTCGTACTTTTGCTGGAAAAGTCAAAAAGTTCCTCGTATGGTAAACAAAAGAAAAATTTCTTCCATAACACAATGTAAAAGTAAAAAAGGGGTAAAAATGACTTTAAACATACATGGAATAATATTAAACACTTTATGAAAAACATTTTTATGTACATGGATGAAAAATATAATCCCCGTAAATACTTACGTATAGGCAATCTCGGATAAAAATGAGATTGCAAAATTATCCCTTACCTTAGGTCTGACTTGCTTCTTAAATATCTGAACCTCCTGTATAATGATTTAAATAATTTCATTGACTTATTAAAGAATCATATTCATTGTTATGATATCATATATGTTCATATTGTTATATTCTTATTAGTAATATTTCATTGCTACTTGTTATTCAGGTGTTGATTGCTTTATATTCTTATGCATGTTTTGTCGAATAAATTCGTATTCTTATTTTTAGGTTATAGATACCTCATTTCCAGAATGGTATTAGTGTAATATATATCATATTTATTCATTCAATTCATTTATATAATCATTATTCAATTAAGATCATGTAGAACGAGTCGCATCACATCGTGGAGACGGTAGGGCGTACGTACGCACGAGCGATAATATAATTCCCATTATCATGGAATTGTATTGAAGTGTGTGTATATTATTTCATAATCAATATCACTGTAAAATAATCATAAATAGTTATTAAATACACCATTATATCCATCCAAGTAAGGTGGTGGTGGAAAACAGATTACACCACGGCGTGGAGACGGTATTCTGTACGTACGCACGCGCGGTGATTTCATTTTCCATAGGGTGGATAGAAGGTGAAATAGGTTTGATTCATATTTATAATAACATATCAGTATATGAGTGATACTGATGTTATTACTTCATAATGAAAAAACTAAATAATAGGAAGTAGAAGAAGAAATAAATTTGAAAGAATCGGTAACAGATATTACCTCTTCTTCGACACGCCTCTTTGAAACATCCTCTTAGGGCACTAAAATTGGACTTTGAAGAAGACCAAGACCTCTAGAATGTTTCTAGTGAAGTTTAGAAGGGACATTTTTTGGGTTTTTCTGAGCATTAAGGCTCAAAATTTTGTGAGGAGGGGAAAGAGGTGCCCTTTTATAAGAGAGGAGAGGGGCGCCTTTGGAAAAACTTAAAATATTATTTTATAATAAAGTCATATTCGGTTTATAATAGCTCCAAATTGATTTATTTTGAAGATAAAGTGGATATGGGTCTCAATCCTCTCAACCAATTTGTTTTAAACAATTTTAGGTTACTATTTCATCCTTATCATTAAGATTTAACTCTAAGTTAAATAATTTAACTTTTATTGTGTCTTCTTGTTTTCTTACACTATATGGTTAATAAACTTACCATTACAAGCCAAACAAACCCCAAGTGGTTAATTATTAATATATATAACCTTATCTAAGTCATCTGGCTGAACCTTAGATTTTAATAATAAAATAACAATTAATAATATAATATTTGTTTTAAAAACTATTTTATGTCAATTTTGACACTATTTGGTAATAGATTTTTGTGAAACTCATAACAGCATGATTAGTTCTAAAACAGTTAATTGAATCAATAATAACATGTCATATTAACCTAAAAAATTCGTGGAATTTATAAAAAGTCTCAAATTACGTTTATTTGGGTATTTATAACATCAATTATGTTAATATTTCATTAATAAGGTAATTACTACATCATCATTGTGCCATAAATTAATTAAATTATTTAATGTCTAAAAATTATAAATAAAATACCATTATATAGTAAATATTTTTATATTTCTAATTAATATTTATAGACGAATTTATCTTATTTATAACCCTACATTAAAAATGTTTTAGTTATTAAACTTTGATTTTAACTATTTTAACTTTTCTTTAAATAAAATAATAATAAGAGTCCTAATCTAATCCAAGTGAACCTAAAGGGTAATATTTTATTCCTAAGGTTGTTTTTGGTCAAATTAAACTTATTCAATATAATTAGGACATGTGTCAAGGTAATAATAATATCATTTTTACCCTTAATTACCCTATTTACTTTTAACCGTGGTAAAAAAAGGTAAAAAGTTACTATTCAACAAAAATTATTTTTATCTTATTGCACCACATTTTACTCCTTGATATTAACCTTTTCTCTCATATTTTCTAAATTCCACTCATAGAAGTAGTAAAATTAAGTTTTATGTAAATTTTCAAATTCTCTTAGAAGGTGGGTAAAAGACGGTGAAAAGTTCAATAAAATTTTTATATATCTAAAATTATTATAAAATGACTCCAATGAATTACATTGAACTTATATAGGTATTCTGTATCAATTTTGACCTAAAATAAATTTAAATAAAATATATAATTATTTAAATAAAAAGTCGGTTTTTAAATAGTAACCTAGTGTTTTCACTATTCATCAAAAATTGAAAGTTTTCAGAAAAATACCAAAAATTCACCCTAAGCTAATTTTGATATTCCAAATCCAAAAATGAAGTCCATTTTGAAAGATAAAATTTATAAAATTTTAAAAATTGGGTATTATTATTCAAAACGGCTAGTTTATATAATATTTTAATAACTTATCGTTTTTTAGTGAAACTCGGTATTGCATAAAACACACGCTATCAAGGAAGGTTGCGATTGCGTGTAATACAAGACAAGTCAGAGTTGTTGTAGTGCAAGACTCCTTTTTTGTTGCATATAACAAAATCCAACCATATTTCATTTATACATTGAATATATATATATATATACACACTCAATGTTGCGTAGAATAACTACTACAAAAAAACTTGAAATTGTGTGTAACACGATCCAAGAATAGTGTTGTGTATACTGCATGCTAATACGGTGTTATGTATAGCACAAGCTAAATTTGGTGTAGCGTACAACATAAGACATTGATGAAATTAAAAATAATAATTCTCATAAAATCTCGGGTTGTTACATGTTGTGTCCATATAAACGATATCATTGTGTAATATATATGTATTGTACCCAATTCACAAAATACAACCTATTAAGGGGGTGAATTTGGGTGTATAAAAAATCATCCTTTTTTATATTAAATTAACATTGTATTTACATTAAAAAAGATAAAATGAATCTCATTAATTATATTGATTAACTAAATATATGAAAAGAAAAGAGAACACTGATTTCACTTGGCTTGCCTATAAAAGGATTCTCCGGGGAGTACAAGTCAACAATGTGTTGATATGTTGATTAATCACTACCCCCTTGTATGTGATTACAAATTTAGGAATATCACACTACTCATCCAAGGTTTATGACCACTTTATCACTTCTACACACTAAATTTCAAGAGGGTAAAATATATTTGACACATAAGTCAGGATTGAAAATATTTCAGAAAAAGTTAAGTGAAACCAATCACCAAGGGTGTTCTTCCACGATTCTCTAATTCTTCAATTCTATATCTTCATTTATATGCATAGCATATTCTTCTTTTAAACATTGACTTCAATACACATAAATCCGAATCACAATCCTATGATTCCTAATATTCAATAATTATCTATTTTATATTCTATGTTATTGTCGCAATCTTTCACACCAGATTACTTCTTATCTATTATAGTTTGAATTTAAAATTTGAAATTAAAACTATAATAACTACACAATTTATTTTACTTTAATTTCTTCTTGATGGACTTTTTCTAGGTAATCTTAACCATTTAGATTCAAAATGGTAGTTTTTTGAAGTTATAATATCTACCAAAATCTATAGATAAATCCATTTTAGTACTGTTATTCACACTTCCTATGTAACACGTTTTTTTGTGTGGTGTTATGCTTTACAGCATATATATATGGTTTCCAATAGTTCACCTTAACTACCACATGAAATTTAAATATAGAATAACCATCATGGATTGTATATTCTCAATATTCCAAATTCATTAAATACCAGATACTCACCAATGTGGTGTGGTCCTTAGGTTGTGGTGTGGGAGTACCAAACATTTAAAAGCTAACAAAACTCACCAGATCTTCCTTTGAGTTTTATCATATAATCTTACATCACAACATTACTTTCCCTCTTCTAGTTGTGAAACTGGTGTATTTTATGGTGTAACTCGCTATAGTTAAAACTTTTAGAAATCATTCAATATTTAAAATAAAGACATCCCCAAAGTAACCTAATTTTTTATCATCGATCCAATCAAGACATTAGTACTATGACACATTCTAATATTGTGGTGTGGTCATCACCAAAACTCTATCACAACTACAATTCTACTCACCAACACCTATGGTGTAGCCTCATACTCCTCAATGAAGATACAATCTTCTAGATAAATAAACATTTCACTACAAGGATCTAACTATAATAGGGTATTATATTTTATAGTGTGAGGTATGTCCTTGCATTGTAGAAGCACCTTTTTTATAGAATACCATATTCATCAAGACATCATATATTGATGACAAATACGAAACAAAAAATTCATAACTTTGGGTACCAACATTCTCCCCCTTTGTATTTTTTTTTAATTCCTATCATAATACTTAAACCATATACGTGTTATTGATTCACTCCCCATTTGAAAATAAAATGCAATGGGTTTTTAAACTTTCCAATTATTTATAAACCAATCAAATAGACTTTAATAATTTCTCTAAGACCACATGAGACAGGACTTGGTATAGGAAACAATAGAGAGAATCAAGTACTGTAACGTGGTTAATGAAATATTATACAATCCCTTATCAATGGAAACTACCCAAAAATAGTATATCCCCCTAACTTTAACACCCAATACAGCATATGAACCTACAAAAATACATGAATACTAGGTAATGAATTAATTTGATCAAATTGGTTAAACTTGATGGTTCAACCTATAACTTTAAAATAAATGATCTACCAATGGATTTTTGAATATATTGGTCTCTTTATCTTTACTTCCAATGATTAAATCCTTACTATATTATTCCCCAACTTCTCTTTTATGAAATTGTAATTGATTTCAATAGGATTCATATGAGAGTGTTTAACTGGATTTTTAGACAACTCAATAGAACTTTTTTTGTCACATTAAATCGTTACTGTTTGTTTCATCTCTTTTCCAATGTATTCTAAATATTTCATCATACAGATAAGATGAGAACAGTCTTTGGTGTCTAAAACATATTCTACATTTTTTGTTCTTAATGAAACACAATTCTATTTTTTACTCATCCAATGACAACAATTATTCCCAGTATACAAAGAACCACCACATGTGAATTTTCTGTCCAAAATCTCACCAGTACACTTATTATAAGATTATTATTATAAATCTATGTTCTTTATATATTTAAAAGAAAAACCACACTACAGAGTTCCTTGACCATACTTCATAATTCTTTTCACTTCCATGAGATATTTCTTGTTAGTAAAAATTCTAAAATACTCCTACCAAACATGTATCATAAAATATATTTGAACCATTTGTAGTAAGGAAGAGTAAATGAATAATGATTCTTATATAAAGGATTGATCTTACCACATCATTGTCATCATGTGAACCCAATTTCTTTCCAAACACAATCATAGTAGAAATAGGATTTCAATCCATCATTCCAAAATTATTCAAAATTTATTTTTCTTAGTTTGTGAAATGAATTTATTCCCTTCATCTTGATGAACTTTCAAACTAGGAAAATATGTTAATCTATAATTGATATTTAAAATTTAAAATTATGAAATCTTGTAAAGGTATCAACATAATTCTGTTTATTTCCACTGAATATGATATTGTTGTCATAAACCAACACGATAAACTACTACTCTTCATAAATATTCACATAAAGGTTGTGATCAACCCATCCTATATTGAACTCCATATACCATATAAAATTATCAAACCCGTCATACCAAGAATGTGGTGCTTGATTTATTCCAAGCATAGTATTTTCTCAATCTTAACACTTTAAAATCATCATTTCAAAGAAAAAATCCAACTGGTTATATGATACAAACCTCATCATTTAAAAATACATACAAAACATAGTCTTCACACACATCTAAAACACTTTAAACTTTCTTTAGATATACCCTACTAATAAATTTATAATAGACTATATCCTTTTTACTGGATTAAATGTCTCTTAAGGAACAATTCCATCAACTTGAGCATAACCTTTAAAACCTAATATTTATTTATTTTGTATAAGAATTCAATTTCCAGGAAAATATTTTCTGAAAAATAATTTTTTACCTGTTAAATTATAATTTTTATTTCTATAAGTAAGCTTCCAAGTCATATTTTTATCAATTTTTTCCAACTATTCAATCATGTAATTCACCCATGATTTATCTTTCTCCACTTATTCAAATGAAGAAGGTTTAATCTTGAACAATAGAAATTTATTCTCTACACATTTCATTTATCTCTTATAATATTTATTGTATCAACTTTAGTCCTTTTGTTTGTTAAATTATTCATAGGTTGACTCACCTCTCTATTTTTCTCATTTACTGATTCAATTTCAAAATCCTCACTAGCTTAAACATCTTGACATTATCCCAAATAAATATTTTTTCTTCATTTTCTTCAAATATTTCTCCCATAATATAATTTCAAAATTTTACTTTGCATTTATTCACAACAACCTTTAAATCAATCCATCTATGATTTTATTTAGCCTCTTATTGAAATTTTTTTAGGTATTATACTTTTTTATTAACCTATGAAAATTCCATCATCTATTGTATCACCAAACATTCCTTGATTACCTTCTTTATTTTGGAAGAAATAATTTCTTCTAAATACTTTTAGATTTTTCCAAGATGGTTTCCTTCTATTACACAATTCATATGGAATCTTCCCGATTCCTAGGCTATGTAATACTCAATTTTGAGTATAGATATCCACTTGAACCACTTTATTCTAGTAGTGGTTTGATATGACATAATCTATGAGTAATGTTTTTATACATTGGATAATATATGATTTTTTATTTACACTACCCCATTTTTAAATGGGTTCTCACTAAAGAAAATTCATTATCAATACCATCCTTTTCCAGGTAATTTTTAACCTCATAATATGTGTATTTTATTCTATTATCTAAACTCAAAATTTTCATAGTTATTTGACCTTCATTTTACCCTCTTATTATAAACCACTTTATGTAATACAACAATTTTATTTTTCAATTTATAAACATATCACACCCCATCCTACAAAAATCATCAACAAATAAGTTAAAATTACTCTCATCATAGGCTCTTCCTTGAACAATCAAACCACACACATTTGTGTGAAACAAATTGTGAAAAACCAATGTTATCATCATATTTAGGGAATGTAGATTATAAAACATCATTCTTCACATGAATTAGTCACAATTGTTTTCTTGATCTCTCTTAAAAGTAGTAATATTCTCTACATATTTTAATCTTGAAATTTTTTCAATACTTTCTTGATTTAAATATCCGAACCTATTATTCCCCAATTTGTTTTTATCTTCTTCTGTTAATAGGTAGGTTCATTCCTTACTATCTACTTGATATGAATTTTCATTTTTTCTCCAACCATTAATAAAATAACTTATAGATTTTACATTAATGTAAAATCCCTTCTTTCCAAATAAAACAATTGAACCTGAGTCACAAAGTTTACTAACACTTAATAAATTATGTCATAAAATATCAATGCAAATAACATCAGTTTTTTTCAATTCAACTTTATCCAAATGACTATTTATACTTCCTTTTATATTTAAATATCAATAATTTATAAACCACAAATTTACATCAAATAATCATTTAATATTCTTCAAAAATTTCATATTTCCTATCATATGAGGCAAACACCCATTATCAAAAATTTATGTTCTACTAGTATTTATTTTTTGAAATTAGTTTCCACTATCTTTTAATTTTAAAACTTTATTAATTATTTTATGAAATTATTGAACAGGTTTAGGCCTTATGATGTCTCTTTTAATCATTTTTATTATATAAAATCAAGTAAAATTATTCTTCTTTAAGAGGATAAAATATTATTTTCAAGGTAATACGGTTATATTTCCTTGAATGCATTTTCTTTTGACATAAAAATAAATTTATTCCTCTTTTATGACTATAAAAAAACAGATTCAGGTCTAAATATTTTACATTCAAAATAATCATGATAGAATTAATCTCTTCCCAAGTATAAATATTATGTACCAAATCTCGTTTTTCTAATTACAATGTTTTCTCCTCTTAGGTATATTTCAGTTTCACCAGGATACGAAATATTGTGGCTAATAAAACCATAGAATTATAATTTTATCATTAAAAAATATATTTCACCATATCCTCTCCATATGTGTCAAATTTTTAATTTTCCCTTCATTATTGATAAGTTCTTGTGGGTTTTGAATTTTTCTTTTCAACATCTTCCTTGAGTTTTCATGATTGTAGACTTAGTATTTGATGTTTCATCATCAAAACCAATACCTCATTTTCTCATACTACTTTTTCTCTGTGCACTCAACATTTCATCAGAAAAAAATTCCATATTTATACCATTATTTTATAACTTCATCTGAAAACTTTTCAAACCAGATCTTATTCTTTGTACCATTTGTTTTGATTTATAGTTTAATATTATTTCATAAAGATAAATTATATTATTCAAGACTTATAATCTAATTAAAATTATCTGGGATATAAATTTTAATATAATAAAATATCTTATAATATTATTCATAATTCAATCTATAATTCACAACTTCTTCAGATTTTATATGATTATTTTCACAATCTTCCACAACCTTCTCCAGATGATCATCTTTAGTTTCAATTCATCAATATAGGTTGAATAATGATTCATAAAACCTATTATTTTAAGTTAATATTTATTTTTAAATAAAAATATTCAATTCATCCATCAAACTCTACTTAGAGATCAATAACACCTTCTTATTGACTATATTTTTAACACTAATTTTCTATTTTTCTACATATTCCATTACAGTATCTTCTGCATCTTAGATAAGTTCGGTTTTCATAACTTCTAATGGATCCTCCTTGACATCCCATTCTTACTTTAATAAAAGTACTTTCCTATGAAACTTATTTCCATTTGAATTTACATAATTCAAGTTTATTATAGAATAATAATATTAATTTTTTTGCATGTGAACTCATACTCATCACCATTTTCATCAAACTTATTTAGAAATATATAATAATTGTGTCTAGAATTTCCATAATTGAATAATGCAAGAGATTAATTTCCTTCAAATATAATTTTTTTTCTATTTTAAACTTACTTATAATGAGTGATATTAAATCATCACTTACATGATATTCTCTTTTAGCATCCTAAAATTCATTCTTCTCAAAAACATTGAAATCCATTTATTTAGATGAACTAGTACTCGCCCGTGCTATTGCACGGCATATTCAATTAATGGTTTTTATTTTAATAATGGTTTTATTTTTAAAAACTTTACAAAGAAAACATATGTTGAATAAATTATAATTAGGAATTACTATTGTCTGGTAATGGAAAAAGGGTGAATAGAACATCAATAAATCATTCAATTAGTTGAAAAATATATTAGAGACAAAGATGAATTAGAGTACACTATTGAATAAATTAAATAAATGAAAATAGATAATCAATATCCACTATATAATACCTAACAATGTGTAATTGAATAAAAAATAAATGAAGAATAATTGAATATGGTTCTTACATCACTAAATGTCAAGAGACTTTGTATTTGATTGAATACCTGGTCCTTTGGCATACTACATACTAGTGGTTGTTGTTTGAAACCACCCACTCCTGACCATATAGACACCACACCCCATCTCCCATATTCATGTGAACCTTATTTAGAATAAACTCATTTAAATAAATAGTAAAAACACACATCTTTAAGTAGAAATTCTGAAAATAAAATTGTAAGGGAGAACTTATTATAAATGTCAAGTGCAATAAGATTTTTTCAATTAGTTTTTTAAATTGGAAAAACATTAGTAGTGGATTGCACCAACCAAGGAGATTTTACCTGAATAGTATCACAAATTTCCGTTATAAAGAGCACTAAATCACATCTTTGATAACAATTACCTGAACCGTGCACATTAAATGTCTTTTAAAGAAATCAACACATCAAAGGGGAATTGTCTCTCATACACTTTAAAGAGGAAGGTCGAAAACATAAAGAACATTGAGCACAATTTAGCAACACAAACCTAGAGATTTGGTTATTCTTACAATGAACAATATGATTCGATCTTCAAGAGGTGGGTGGAGTGTTGTCCTGTTTTTTTTTCTACCTAGAAAACAGAAAGGAAATGTTATTAAATACTAAAATGACTAAAGGAAAGAAAATAGATTAAAAGGAAAATATCCTAAAAACTATCCAAGATGTAATTGTGTCAATGTAAATATACAGGATTTGAGCCCATGATCGCACCTTCTAATGTGGGGTGACTCATCCGTGCAATTGGATGGTCACTCAGGACCCTACTTGCATCCCTTCTTTCTATAAGGAGAGTTATTTTAAATATTTCATGTGATATTATCAACAGTTTTACGAACAGATGCATTTTCCAAATGAGGGTCACTAATCCACTCTAGTGTCCACTATAACACATGTATATATCACTTCTAGAATTATATAATATTTCTAGAATCTATCGAAAGCACCAAAGGAGCCACATGAAAAGAAACCTGTATATGAAGATTTTCACTTATAGAAAGTTTCCCTAGTATCCTGTAATATATAACCTAAAAAGAAACTATGCCAAAGGTCGTGGAAAAATTAAGACCAACCTCATACCCATGCTTTATTAAAGGAAGGAGTTATTAATGACATTAAAAACTATCATAGGTGGTCACTGATCCTATAAATCCATTACTAAATTATTAATGAGGTAGTATGATTTTTGAAGGCCCTACCGAAAACATTATTAACAGAATATCGAAAGGTCCACCCTAAATTATCTACCATGAATGCCTCATTAATGGGAACAAAGTGATAAATAATGATATAATACCACCTGAGAAGTAACACAGTATCCCTTCTCATGGCTATAATATCAAATAGAAACTCCTCCCCTTGCTATTTTCTTCCGTAATGTTCCTACATGGGGTAGAGGATATAGAAATCCTCCCTATAGTCAACCATTGAGCAATGATGGTAATACTCTCTATGATAGTATTAGCTTTGAAATTCCTCTCTGCAGCGGCATTCCATTTTATCAAGAGGTGGGTGGAGTGTTGTCCTGTTTTTTTCCTACCCAGAAAACAGAAAGGAAATGTTATTAAATACTAAAATAACTAAAGGAAAGAAAATAAATTAAAAGGGACAAACAGATGCATAGTATAATCAGTGAAAATGAAATATCACAAATGACATTGATCACAACCAAAAAACTGCCCAATAGAAACAAAATAATTACCAAGATAGATTCAATTTCTAATTTGGATTCTCAAAAGCTAAATATAAAAAAGTGCTATTATCATCGCTCTTCTGGGAAATAATTATCATGTTCCACCTTCAAAAATAATGATTTCTTACCCCAAAAAAATTGAATGTGAATGAAGGGAATACTTCTTCAATCAAGCCGAAGGACTTTAATATGAAATCATAGCAGAAAAAAGGGTGAAAATATAGAATCAGTTCATATATAGTATCCAATCCATTGCTCAAGAGATCCATACATCTAAAGCTCTATATCCATCATTGTAAGTTGATATCCCAAATTTGTTAATAATTGTAGGAAGAGTGTCATATATAGAACCCACTCAAGGAATCCAATGTTTTCATTCTCTCCCCATCTAGTATTTTAAAAAAAGGAGGACATTCGACAATACAGTAACAGTTCCTAGCATCCCTTGTTATATGATAAATATTCAGACCCCCCCCCCTTGTTTCACCTGATTCCAGAGAGAATGGGACCTTAACAAATAGACTTCAAAAAAATCAGAAGATTGAAGTATTTAAAAAATAAATAAAATGAAAACCCACAATATTCATGTTGAGCTCTTTTTTTCCAATCAAACTCATGAGTATGCACCTAACTTAGGAAATAGGAATCCCATGTTACACCATATGGGGTTGCAAAGGCATAGAGATCCATAAATGTCCCACTATGGGCATTTCTAACCTTCTCAAGAGATAAAATGGAGTTTTAATTCAGTAATTGTCAAAACTTATATACAGTTAAAACACATATACATTGTCTTCCCACATAATGCAAACCCAGTCAACAGGTATTATAACATGTTCAGTCGTACTAACAGTGGTATATTGTAACTATTTTGAGTATTTCAGAGATTTAAAAATAGTAAATAGAAGATAACATACTGCATGGGTGAATATAGATATCAGACCTGGTATAGAATTTCATGAACAAAATGTCATTCGAGGTGTCCATGGGTTTTTCATTGATCCATATGATGTTCTGATAGAGGGTATATTTCAGTTTCCCTAGAAGATGAGAAATGAACAGAAAATTACAATAGTATCAACTACCTCATACAAATTAAATGAAATAGAAATGCCACATATGTATGGTATTATAATATACAGTTAACATGAATACAAAGATCAAACAAATATGCAGTATGTAATGTTAACTTACAGGGTCAGACATAATGAAAACCCATTCAAGAGGTACTATAACATGTTAAGTTGTACTAACAGTGGTATATTGTATATATTTTGAGTATTTCAGAGATTCAGAAATTGGAAACAAAAGAAAAAATTATGCAGGGGTGAAGATAGATATCATACCTTAGATTGAATTTCATGACCAAAATTCCATTTGAGGTGTCCACGAGTTTTTCATTGATCCATATGATGTTCTTCTAGAGGTCATATTTAAGTTTTTCAAGAAGATGAGAAATGAACAGAATATTACAAAATTTTCAACTACCTCATACGAATTTAATGAAACATAAATCCCAGTGTATTGAATTTTCATACCGAATTCAGAAACCTTTATGCAGAAATTACCTGCAAGAAGATGAGTGTCGGAATAGAGGTTCACTTCCCTGCTTTACTACACAATACTAGCAGTCATTACCTATTCCTATTGTCGTATTCACGATATCTCGTAAAACAAATAGATAAAATTGAAACAACATAGTAAACATTTGATGATGAGTTCATGGGGAGAAAATGCGAGTCTATGGATAATGTCCATACAAGAAACCTACAATATCATTGGAAAACTGAATACAAAACATATAGCCCAGTTTTTAACAGCGTCAACTGTGAGTAATAGAAACCCAAAATAATGCATTACAATGTCTATAATTAAAAACCTCCACCATTATCCTACTCCACAATGAGTAACGTACAGAATAATGACAAATATTAGAGCAACGATAACTGATACAAAATCGAAATTAATGAAGTACGTTCAGTATGTCATCAAAACTATCCGGCATTATAAGTGTCATGTATGAAAATCATCCTGCATGTTAATATTATAATAAACCTGCAGATAATTAAAACTGAAACAACCTCCATGAGAAATAACAAATACATCAATCTGCAGATCATTGTCTATTACAGTTATGTTTTAAAATCAAATGAATAAAAACCAATTAAAAACCCACTTGGTATTATTACCTTGATAGTAGAGTAGAAAATTTCAATCTAATTTCTCATTTTTCTTGTTCAAATCAGCCTTCATTCCCCTTTCTTGTTGAGTACAGTGAGTAATTGTACCTAAATTGTCTCGACTACACTGAAGACCATGTTGCATGTCATCCTCTGTATCAAATTCTTGTGAAAGGTTTTTCTACATAGATAATATAGTTAGCAGAATTTGAAGCTACTTGATGAATTTCAAATCAAAGAATAACATATGTGGTTTTTAACAGCGGAAAGTAAAAGCTTCAATGAAATGAAAGTCATGTATATTAAAATCATTGAAACTCAACACTAATCATGCGTGTATTGTTAATGAAAATGAAGTAAGTTATTATTCAGATATAATGGTTGTTACATACCAGAGTAGATAACCGATTAGACGTACAAGCATCAAACCTACTGGCAGTGTTTGAACTTGATGGAGAAGACCTACCGGTTTGATGCTCCTATTATGATAGTTTGGAAGGAAAAGTAAAGTAACATTACTTATGTCTATTATTTACGCATAATGAAAATAAAATGAAGCACATTGGTGTAGGATTTAACTCAATCCCATCTCTTATCAGTGCTATTTGATGGAAATCATTCAGTACTTCCATCATTCTCCAACAACCGCAAAAATTATTTGAGATCGATAACAGTGAATCTCAACAGTCATATAACATTATAGTTTTTGAATCAAACCATAAAGACTCATTATTCCACAAAAAATACCAAACCACGAACAAACTTAGATCAAATACAATAAAAAAACTAATATTGAATACAAAATAACAGTGAATACAAGATATCAACTCTGAACAAACTAACAGTGAATATAATATATTAACATTGAACAACCTAATAATTAATACAATATTCTGAAGGGGTATAAAAACACATATATAGTGGAATCAATATGCAGTGAATGTAACATATTAATATTGAAAACTACACACTAATAATGGACACAACATTCCAACTATGATCAAATAGTGAACATAACATACTAACTGGAAACAGTTATATAGTGTATTGGAAATATTGAAAGTGCACAACATGATAATAGTGACTGGAAACATATATGCCATGACCAAAATAGGGTTCCCAATCTGAGTTCACATATATAGTGTATTCGGTATATTGAAAGTGCACAAGATGACAATAGTGAATGGAAACATATTTACAATGACAAAAATCGGGTTCCTAACCTGAGTTCACTGAGGCATTTTATAGTGCATGTCCAGTGCAATCAACTCCAATCCTGATCCAAAGCGTTGGAGATCCATGAGGCCACGTCTTCATCTTAAGTCTATATAGCAGGAATCATGTAGTCAGGAAGATAAAATTATTATTGACCAGCGCTATATACCTCATCAGATGTTATATAGTCAGCAACAACCTGGCTACTACAACTTAGTAGGCAAGATTATTATGTCCTCCCTAATAATGGGAGACACCCACGACAGACAGTGGTATATACAACATCATGATAATAGTATGGCTATATATTATAGGATGTGATAAGTTCATGGTTTACCACATCATTCAGGGATCTGATTGTTGTAGGAATTACCTCAATCATAGCTATTATCAGTGCAGTTTGATGGAAATCATTCGGTACCTCCATCATTCTACATCAACCAAAAAAATGATTTGAGATCAACAAATCTGAATCTCAACAGTGATATAACATTATAGTTTTGGAATCAAACCTTAATTACTCATCATTCCACATAAAAGAACCAACCACGAACGAAATCATATAGCTACGTACATCATCATATGTTCTACAATCAAAAATAGCCTGTCCAATATCAGTTTATCTGATTCTTTGGAAACCACCCTACATTGAAGGTTTCCGGTGAAGAAATATGTTTACAAGTTGCAGGGATTGGGGGTAATAGTAGTAAAAATTTAAGGGTTATTGTAGTTAGAAATAACTAAAATATCATGATTGAGGTGGTTTAGTAGTGAATAGAGGTTACAAAAGAGTAAATGGAAGTTTACCATAGATAGAGGAAATTAAAATCACCAGCCGATGGTGGAGTCTGAATCCATTGAAGGTGAAAAGGCGTCATACGAGGAGGTAGAGCAAACATATCAGGCATGGAGGATAGAGGCGATGCAGGAGGAGGCCTTAGTATGAGACGGAGGCGCAAATGAAAGTAGTGGAGAGAGAACATGAGTGGCGGAAACCCCAGTAGGTGTGGAGGTAAAACATGTGCGGCGATGGGAGAACACAAGTAGTGGAAACCATAGATGGTGCAGAGGGAAATGCAAGCCGATGAGGGATACAATCGTGATATTGGAGTGAGGGAAACCAATTTGAGATTGCAAGAAGTGGAGGGAAGAAGACATAGTGGGAGAAAGTTATTCTTTAAGAAATCATGGAGGTAGATGAAGACCGCTTCAAGAGTTAGTGGTAACCTTAGGTCAGGAATATTTCTTCAAAGGCCGCGATAACGAAAGGCAGAAAACGTCAACACTGCAGTTGAAATCAGGAGGAGGTGGTCGGAGGTGAAATGCGTGGAAATTGCAGTCTAAATCAGGAGGAGGTGTTCAGAGATAGACAACTGGTAAACCATGACTGAAAGGACGATAGATGATTATACCTAAGCTTATTCGCAGCGTACTAGAGGCCACGGGAACCGTAGGTGGATCGGAGGACCCGAACATGGAAGAGCCGAAGGCGGAGTTGTTATTTGCGGAGAAGGCGTGTGCTAAGGACCCAAATTTGGGGGAGACGATGGCGGAGGATATGTAGGAGGAGGAGCTGAAGCTAGATGAGTTGAAGGTGGATCACATGTAGGTGGAGTTGTGGCTGGAGAGGGTGTTTAGGGAGGGGAATAGGAGAGTGGATTTCTGGAGGAGTGCGGGAACCCTAGAGCGGGGAGAGAGAGAATCGGTGATGGGAAGAAGTCATGGAAAATCCTGATCAGGGTGGGATAACTGGAGGTATTTTCAAGTTTGTATTGATGGATACAGAATATGGGGTGACATGGATGCATATGGAGGTGACATGTAGTGGAAAAAATCTTGCTTTAGTATATATATAGATGTTACAATGATCCTTTTAGCTTCACTTTTATTTCATAAACAAGTAATTTACCATGAAATTCATCAATAGATAACTCTCCAAGATTTATTTCATAAAAATCTAATATTTTTGGATTGTACATTGGATTAAATATTCCTATAATATTTTTAATTATGTTAGAATATTTTATTTCATAACCAAGACCTCAGATATCACCAACAACTTTAGTAACATAGTTAAAGAAACTATCTATGTTTTCATTGGAACTCGCCTTCAATTCCTAAAACTAGTTTTTTAAGACCTACAATTTTACGTCCTTCACTATGGTTCCACCTTTCAAGATAATAGAAATATTATTCGAAAAACCATTGCTCATTGAGAAATAAATCACCTTCAAATACATTTGACTATAAAACTCTCATCATAATGAATGATGTTCCTTGGTATCATCATTCAAAAAAAATCATCTTTCATCACTGACCTTCTTATAGGGTAAATTCCTTGTATCCAAAGAACTATAATATAATATACATCTAACAAAAGAAATTTGTGATGATATATCATCATATTTTTCTAGATATGATAACTAAATCCATCAAATAGTTTAATTCCTATACTATTAACAATATATTCTATAACATTAGCTTTCTCTTAATAGATTCAATAAGAAACATGTATCTCTAATACCATTTTTTGTACCCCAGTCCCAAAATACAACCTAAGAGGAGGGTGAATTAGCGTGTATGAAAAATTATTCCTTTTTAGATATAATTATATATTGTCTTAATGTTGGAAAAGACAACTAGAATATATTTATTAATATTTTTCACATATATATATGTAAAGAACATGTGAGCATGATGATTTTACTTGGTTCTCCTATTAAAGAACACACCAAAGAACACATATCAACATTGTGTTTATATGATAATTTATCACTACCTTCTAATTATGTGATTACAACATTAAGAGGATATCACTACTCATCCAAGGTCCATAAACACTTCCTCTCTACCACACACTACTTTTCAAGAAGGAATAAACTATTTTGACATACAGGTCAATATTAAAAATATTTTAGATAAAGATAATTAACACCCATCAATAAGGATGTTCTTATATGACTCTTCAATTACTTAATTTCTTATCTACAAGGATATCTATATATGATGAATCTATTAAATCTTGAATTCAATACACTTACATATTTATCATACTCATCTTATTCTTGATCTTTAAGCAATATCTATATTATGTTCTATGTGATTACCTCTATCTATCAAAGTAGAATCCTTCATATCTAGAATAGTATGAATTTCAAATTTAAAATTTAAACTACAATAACTACCCAATATTTTATATTTAATTTCATCCTTTTGACCTTTTAACATCTAATAACAACCATTAAAATTTGAAATTGTGGTTTTTTTAAGTAAGAATAACTACCAAAATATCATAAGAAATCCATGTCAACACTACTATTCAAACTTCCCAGATAGCACATTTTACACCATGGTGTTATACTTCATGGTATATGTGGTTGGTTGGTAGAACTTAACCTCCACTACCACATGAAATTTTAGAATAGAACCACTTATAAAATATGGATATCCTCAATATTCTAGAACCACTAAATATCATTTACTCACCAATTTAGTGTGTTCCTTATGTTTTACTGTAGGAGTCCTAAATATTCTCCACTAAAACTCATTTTATCAACCTTTATGGAATAAGATATTCCCTTGTGGAATAGAATTCACCTCACTAGAATGGTTAGATCAAAGGGGTCCTTTATGGTGCAACACCCTATAGCTAAAAAATCATGGAAATCTTTTGATCTGTAAAATAAATACCCCCAAAGATGTAACCTAATTATGAAATGTAGATTAAATCTTGAAATTCATAATGTAGTGTAGTCTAATACTATGTAATGGTCATCACCAAGAATCTATCTCTACTAAAATTCTCCTTGTCATCACCTATGGTATAGCCTCAACATATACAGTGAAGAATGAACCATCTAGATAAACACTTTTAATGTCAAAAGGATATAACTATGGTGTTGTCTTCAAATATATATTGTGGGACATGTACTTTCACTATAGAAACATCGTTTTATTTAGAATCCTAGATTCTTCAATCCATCATATATTACTATCACATCCAAAATAACAAAGGCATATCTTTGGATTCTAATAAAATAAAAAATATTTATATTTAGAAACATCTAAAAAGTCAATAGAGGGCGATTAACATTTCATGGATTGAGGATTAAATACCTTAAATGTGGAAACCATGCTCACAGTATCATGAAACTATATCATTTTTAAGGGAATTTATAAAAATTAAAGATTTATATATCATTTATATTTGGAATGGTTTGGAACATATAGGTCAAAAATCATGGGTGTATTTGAATACCCTTAAATAGATATGGAATAAAGAGGAATTCAAGGGATATCTTAAGATATATTTTCTAGATCAAATAAGTTTGAATATTAAATATACCTTACATAATATGAAAGAATCTGAAATATAGAGCTGAGAGTATAGAGAGACATTGAAAGTAAACTCATTAATATGAAGAGTTTATTGCTTCACAATGCTGAATTTAAGATATAGAATATAAAAATATCTGAATAATTTATTCATATAGACATATAGAAAAATTGAAACATATTTCCTAGTTTGATAAGATTATTATAATTTATCTTCTCATTATGATTGCCTTAATGCCAAATTATTTAAGAAATCCTTTTTCTCTAAATATTTTATAGATAGATAAGAAGTGTGGGTTTCCCTTACAATAGATAGTGAAAGGTTTATAATACTAGAAATTAAAAATAGTGATTTTAGTGATCTTTAGTGCACCAAAATATCATTATGTGTATTTTCCGTGGGTGTAGCTCATTTGGTTAAGCATGTAAAAAACCTCATGTATAAGAACATGAACTTTCATTGTGTAGTTGATAGTTATTTTGGTATACATGTGAGATTCATAGTTCCTTTTATCATGGAAAAATGATTGAATTAAAGAAATTTGGAAACAATAATTCACATCTTCAATTACCTACCCCCTATCATTCCCAGGTTTATTGGGACATTGGTTGTAAAACTTACACGAATTATCCACCAAAATTATTTTCTTCCAATTTTCTTTTCAAATATAGATTTATTAATTTTATTCAATGGAAATTTTTTTTCCTTTTCCTTGAGAAATAAGACTCGTTATCTATATCTTGTCTTCCTTTTGGGAATTATAATTTAATATGGACAATTTTTCCATATTTGAAACATGTCAATTGTATTTTACCGTGAAACTAACTTTTTACTCACTTTTGATAGCTTTCCATATACTATATAATATCATCAAATACATATCTATCTTGAGACTCTACATAGTTTAATTCCATCTTATTCTTTTCCCTTAAATACATCTCCATATATGTATGAGAAGTTACTACTTCTATCGTGACCCATATCTCATAGGCCACTATAAATATTTGTAAATCATCAAGTGTAACTTTACTTAAATTGTATTCATTAATTGTTGAAACTTTTTTATTGTTAAAATGTGGAATTATTGTAATAGTTTCTTTATTATGTCAATAAAATTGATCTATTGACTGATTCCTTATGTAGACTAAATAACATAAATAATTATATTGAATAATTCATTGATACTTTCACTTTTTCAAATACTTGAATCCATAATTTTCTTGTATAAAACATAGATCTGAGTCACTTATACTTTGGAATCTTCTTTATATGTATTAGAAAATTTATCCAATATAGCCTAAAAAAGTGAAATTCATAACCTTCATGTCTAACATGTTGGAAAGATCTCCCAATAAATTGTTTTTTCATATACATAAACATTCAACAACTTCTGGCTTATTCCTATCAAATAGATATCTATTAGATCATTTATTTTAATTACATGAATTATTGTAGTAAAAAAATATATCAAGATATCATATAGGTGATTTCATTCAATTATTTAATATATTAAAGCTTTTCCTATTCATATTGGGAATACTTGTGCATTTAATTGTTTTTATACTAAGTAAAAAATAATTCATATTTGAATCTTTTTAAAATATAAAATCTTATAAGATTAACATTATGGATTTGATACCCCTTATTACACCAATATCTTAAAGACCTTGATATGAGGGGAATAAGTGTGTTCTCTTTCCTTCCATAAAGAATACCTTTTTTATATATGTTTCTCAAAATAGAAGGAATGATGAATCTATTTTGTAGATTATGTATACATGACGACCAAATAAATAAAACAAATAGAATTAACTCAATCAATTTTACATGGTTCACCTAATTAGATATATCCAAGATGAATACACATTTTCACACTCCAAAACATTTTTGATGTATTAGCTTACATTAATTTTCTCCAAAACTCCTTTTTTTAGAGTTTGTAAATGTTTTAGGTGCAGGGGGGACTAGGAGTCATTTCTTGAAGTTTCTTTGGGATAGAGGATGATAATTTTATAGAGGTGACTATGTTTTTTTTACAGAGAGACCATCCTGCTGATATGGGTGTAGATTAGTACATGATGGGTTTATGTGTTAGTTAAAATCCTTTATTTCTATGGAAAGTCCATACCATGGTCTAGGGAATCACCACATTGTGGTGTTTGTGTTTATGTGTTAAGGGATGGTGTATTACCATGTCTCATCCAATGGATTCATAGCATGTTCAGTGATGTGTTGGTGTAAAATCCTTGAATGTAAAGGTAAATTCAATGGTTGTGGGAATTACACCATGGTTTGGGGCGTCAAACCATAATTATGACCCTTATATATTAAACCCTCCTATTTTGAATTTGTGAAAAAAAATAGAAATGTTGGCTACATCCTGGAAGTTAACATCTCCTCATGGTGATAATTTTGATATGTCATCTAGAAATTTCTTATATATTAGCTTTATACATTTTCTAAAGGATTTGAGGGTCATTCCATGAAGTAGGTATCCATTTCGTGATGATAAATCATATTTATCATTTATAATTTCTTACATAATAAAAACCTTATGCTTTTCATGAAAAAATACTTATGTGTGCCTTTAATAATTTTCACATGGGAGGAAAATCATGCCATGACCTATAGGTTGAACCATTACACCTGGAAAGGGATTACGCTAATGTGAGGATGGCATTCCGTGAAGTTTGGAATGGGAAGATCTTTTCACCAAAAACTGAAATGTCAAACCATGATTTACTAGAGTGTGGGTTTCTTAGTTATAGATGAGATAGGTGTACCACACCATGGTGGATACCCTAGAGGCTCATAGTATCATAACCAGAGTGGTCATACCATAATGTATGGCCTGAATGGATTTTGAATAAACTTAATTAAATAAAATGTTTTAAATATTAAAGGTTAATTAATAGGGTTACTCATTTATATAGTAATGCACCATCTCTTCCTTCACTACCTCTTGACTTATTACCTTTTAAAGTGTGTTCTCTTCTATACTTCATGTGATTTATTATTCATTTTGTCAAGGTGAAAACAATAGGTGGTTCTATCATTCTAGTTTTATTCTTCCTCATTTTATCTCACTATTTCAGAGTCTTACATTAGACATGACAATTTGTAACCAATTTTAGGTATTTTTTGTATTCCTTGATTTATTCTACTTGATATTATATTATTTATTGATATTTCATAATAATCTTCTAAAATGTTTAAGTTATGTGGTCCCCAAGTTATACCTATGGTATAATATCATTAAATGTTCATATGTTGTGTGTTATTTATAACCTAATGTGTCATTGGAAGAAAATTAAATTAAATTATATAAATTTATGTTTTAGGTGGGAATTAATCTATTTGGGTCTTGACTGTTCAATTTATAAAAGTAAAGATTAAACATTTGGCCACCAAGAGACATGTTCCTTGAACTAATGAAGAGGGTAAAGGTTTAATTCAACCCAAGGGTTCCCCTAAGTGAAATTTTGATATATTAAACTGAACATAGATTCCCTAAGATGATCCTTGATCCTTGGGATGAAAATGTGTATCAAATGTGGGAAAGAAAGGATGATAAATTATGAACTATTGATGACTTAGATATATTAAATTTTAAATTTTGATTTATGTATAAAATTGATTCAAGGGGACTGGATATCTATTTTTTGATTATTTTGGGTTGGCTACATATCTACCCAGAGATATTGAGATGGTTACATGGTGGAGTTCTCTTCCCATAGGTGGTGATTTTTAATATTTTCCTTGAGAAGTTCACTCATCCCCAATATTTGGTGATTTATAATATGGTTCTGACATGGGGGGATCAACCCCACCCCTCCTCCTTGGGTGGTTATTTATGTGGTGGTGCTAGGGTGAGGAGATCTTTCCCCCTGGGTGTTGATTTTTCAGAATATTCTATGGTGGGATTCCATTCCTCCCTAGCTAATGATATCTAAAATGGTTTCAATGTGGTTATTTATTCACTCTGATAGTGATGTATTATATTGAGAGACATTTGGAATTAGTCAGAGTAGGTATGGTCAAACCCAAGAGTCATTGAGGAACCCGAGGTATGATGGTGGCATATTTATTTTTGATTATATTTAGATAATGATATATTTTGGGGCACCATGGGTGGTGTCCTATTAAGTTTTACTCAAACACTACTTAGGTCATCATGGGTACCCGAGAAAACTTCATGGTTGAAGCTCAAGACAATGGTAAAGGTCATATGATTGATGATTCAACTACTAGGTTTTTATGTAGTGTAGGGGATGGGATCAGGATCGAACTGAGGGCTATTATTGTGGCCTTTTCTCAGTTTTTTTAATTTTTATTATTTTAAATATTGTTGCATAAAATCTTCCTAAATGGGATCTTTATTATGTATGTGTTTTATTGTGACATGTATTCTTTCTCATATTGATATAGAATGCATTGTCTAATTTTTTTTATTGGAACTTTGTTGTGATTGTTTTTTATTCTATATTTCTTATATAGATGACATTTTTTATTCTTACATTGTTATTTGTTCTTAACTAATCAATGGGTTATAGTCTCCCCATGATATTATCATGCTTTTTAGAACCAAAATACAGTAAATACATGAGCTGCACACAAGTGGATTTTTGAGTTCATCACATCAAAATATGGAAAAGGTATGAGTTTTGCGCACAAACTGAAATTATGAGAAAATATTTTACATGCCAAATATGACATAAAAATCAGGCTTTCACATGTGGGGGTTGGCATTAAAGGAACTTTAAAATAAGTATGAAAACCTCTATAAATAATAGGTTACCACATACAATAGTAAGAATGTTTCTAATGAAAATTTGGTGTCTCTACCATGTGAAATATTTGCACACAGAAGACTTGTACATGGAAAGTATTCTATGCATAATGTTCTTTGTGTCTATAAAGACCAACTGAATCACATGATGTGGTTTCATGAAGGATAATTTTTGGGAGAAATATATATTGAGCGAAAATTATAAAACTTTTGTGCAAGAATATGTGTTATGCATAAGTTCTTGGATTGATATTCTAGGGGGTTTTGAATATCAGGGTTGTTTGATCAGTGATTTCAAGTGAATTAATTCATAACTATGGTGCAATAAAAGTCTCATGAAATTTAGAGATAAAGAATTAAATTATAAGCTACTAAATAAACCGTCAAGTTGTTAAACTAAGTGAGACTTCACTCAAAGCAGTGAGCTAGGGGGAGTCAATGGAAATGTTCTAAGGGAAGTAGTGTGTTATCCTTAGAATCATGTAAAAGAATTGTTCCTAGAATAGAGTGAAAATTTGTAAACTTTGACATTCCAAAACTAGTGAATATTAGTGAATTTAGGTATGACCAAAACACTATTGTCATATGGTCCTTGGACTAGCCCTTAGTGGTGAACCAAGAAAAATTGTTTTGTTTTATATTTCAACGTGACTGTCTGTTATCTGCACATTTCCATCATACATGTTTATTAAGTCCTACCAATGTAGTAACAAGATCTATCAAATTAAAATAAAAATATGACACCCTGATTCACCCATCCCCTCTCATGGTTTCCTAGGTTCCTATAATAGGTATCAGAGCATACAGGTTATTGTAGTTAAATATGTCATATACTATTTTCCGGGAAAATTCAACAAATGTTAGGGGAGTCCTCACATTTGTTCAAAGAAGCTTCCAGATTTGGAAGAATAGGATGATATCTCATCTAATATCCCTTGGAATATAAGTTCTTATCTCCACTGCACATGGGAATTAGGTCACTGATGAAACAGGACTGTGTATAACAAAAACGGATAGTAAAATGCCTGATGTAGATGCCAAAGCATATAATTCCCTTACTATAGCTCTATCTGATCAAAAATATCTAAAGGTGATGAGTTGTACTTCAGCTAAGTCTATGTGGGAAAATTTAAAAAAATATATGATGGATATAACAAAGTAAAGGAAGTGAAATTCCAAGTTCTGCATAATAGATTCGATGATCTGAAAATGCATCCTGATGAAAATGAATTTAAATTTTTTAATAAATTTATGAAATTTTTTATGGAAATAATAGGAGTTGGGAAATAAACCAATGATATTGGAATTTTAAAGAAAATATTAAGAAGGCTTTCACCTCTCTACAATCCAAAAGTGTAATCCCCTGAGGAATGAGATTTGTCTAAACTTTCCATGAATGATCTACTGAGAAGTATAATGGAATATGAAATAATAGTCAAACTAGAATATGAAACAAGTAATGTTACCAAAGAAATAGCATTCAAATCCATATAAAAACATGATATTTCTAGAGATAGTGATGATGAAGATAATGATAAGATTAACTTATTTCTATTCTTTCTAAGAAATTCAATAGAGGAAAAGGTATATTTGAAGTAAAGAATCCAATAGCCTATTTTCGATGTGGTATCATTAAGAAAAATTCCTCTAGATGCTCAAAGAAGTTCAAAGATGAATAAAGTGAAGTTGTAGATATGAAAATTCCTCCGAAAAGATTTCCACGAAAGGGAGACTTCAAATAAAGAAATACATTATAGAGAAAGAGTCTCTCCTTTAAAAAAGAACTCAATGATAATTTATTCTTTGAGGAAGAAGAACCATAGTTTAAATCTGGAACCCAAGAATCCATGATGGCAATAGTTAAAAAGTCATAATCTTAAAAAGATAAAGAAAAAATAATCAGTTGATCGATGTTGTTGATCCCATTTTGGAACTCGAGGAAGCTCTTGAAAATATTAATAGTCAAATATAGATAAATATAAATATAATAGTCATTATGAAATAGTAATGAGAGTATATTGGTTGTCTTGAATCATAAATTGATCAACTGGGAGAAGAAACAAAATAACATTCAAAAACTCGTTAAATATCGAAAGATGTTATTAAATTTAATTTCTAGATTAAAGATTAGGAAAAGGTCATCAATAAACATACATCTGGATTGTAGGATAAATCTAAGAAAACAGTGGGTCTTGAATAATAATTTGTTACTCTAAGGAGTAAGCTTCAAATTGAATCAAATTCAAGGGAAACAAATAAGAAAATATATTTTGGAATATTCTCATATTTATAGATGTTAGAGTGAGCTAATAATTGTTCTAAAGGACTAGAGAAGTATTTGAATGATCAGTGATCCACATGCATGGGAAAAAGTGGAGTTAGTTGTGATGCTGAAACATCAAAGGCAGGAAATAAAATGAGATAGAATAAAGGGAAGCATAAAGTTAGACATATCAAAAAGTCACTTGATGTCCTATCAAAGAAATCTTCAGATAAAATAAAAAATAGATCAGAAAATTATCGTCGCGTATCCAGAGATGATCTCCAATTGAATAATTTTTTAAAATATGGGTACATGAGGAGGAATGGAGGTGAGAAGACATTTCATCTTATGAAATGTCAATTCTGTGTTTATATGGGCCATACCATGTCATACTGTAAAGAGGTAAGGAGCTATTTCAATGGGAAAGTGCTAGAAATTCAACAAAAAAGAATGAGAATGTATCCTTAAACATATATAAGAAATAGTTTCTATGGATATTTTTTTAATTGTTCTAACTATAGATACAAACATATTCATTTCGGGCATAGAAAAGTAAGGAACAATACCTATAGAACTCAGAGACATGTTAATACCTTCCATCCAAGTGGAGTTTCTCTTGAAAATATGCATTATAATTTAGAATAGTAATATGATTATGATGAACCCATGAAAATGGATATGATATAGGAAAGTATATCTTTATCCTCCACTCAATCAAGTATCTCATTGAAGGAAAAATAGAAAATCAAAAAATTCAACCCTGTAGAGATAACTCTCAAAGCTACAAAGAATAGTAGAACTAGGATTCTTGATAGTGTTTTCTCATCCCATGTAATGGGAAATGTAGATTTATTTAATAATTTTAATAAAAGGTTTTATGTAATAGTAATTTTTAGTAACGATGGTTTTTTAAAGATCAAAGGTAGTGGAAGTACAGAATTGGAAAATAACGGGATTAAGAAAACAGAAGTTGTCTATGTGCATGGTTTGTTTCATAATATCATAAGTGTGAAAAAACTATGTGAATCTAGATTGATAGTAAAATTTAATTAAAAGGGGTTTACGATCAAAGTAAACATATGTAATCCTCTCATGAGAAGATGCAGAATAGATAGGAATTTATTCTAGGTTAATAGCAAAGAGAAAATATCTTACCAAACAGCTGAAGAAGAAAACAACTTGTGGGATTGGAGGTTGGGTCACATTAATCAAAAATAAATGGAAATTATATATAATATGAATATAGTCATCGATATCCCCAATATGAATAGTGAGAGAGAAAAGATAAGAGATTCTTGAATGCGGTGAAATATGGTATGTAGTTCATATCGGCCAAAGAAGAAAAGGGCATCAAATCTTCTTGATCTTGTCCACACACAAATATGTAGTCTAATTAATGTGTATAGGACAAATAGAGAGAGGTGATTCATTATTTTTATTTATGATTATAGTATAATGGATTGTGTAATTATTATACATATTAAAGAACAAGTTCTTGATTTCACAAAAAGTTGTCGTCAAAAAGATGAGAATGATACTAGCCACAAAATCAAGGTTCTGCAGTCTAAAAATTGATGGTAATACACATCCATTGAATTTAAAAATTAATTTGAAAACATGGAATAAATCAAGAGGTTGATGAAGTAAGAACCACACAGCAAAATGGATTTATTGAACACATAAATCGACAGGTGAATATTATGGCCAAAACAATGAAAATTGAGTATCATGTCTCTCATCATTACTGGAAAGAGGTTGTTCAAGTAGTTTCTTATGTTCAAAATTGAGTATTTATTTATAAGGGAGAAAGAAAGACACCATATGAGTTTTATTTTAGAAGGAAGACCTCACTGAAGTACTTTTATGTTTTCAAAAGTAAATTTTTCATCTGAAACAAATAATTTAATCGAGGAATGTATGGTTATGTTTCATATGAGGGAATATTAATTGGATATTCAATGTAGAGTAAATACTAAAAATGTTACCATAATCATCTAGAAAGAATTATGTAAAGAAATTATTTCATGATCATCAACAATAAAACCAAAAATACCTCAAGGAACTCATATGATAATATGATATAAGATGAAGAAGAAATTTGACATGGTATATATTCAAATAGAGAAATAGAGGCAGGTGTGAAAAAACATTTAGGGGTCATAGAACGATGATGATTCATAATAAGAACAATAAGAGGAAACAACTACTTAAGAAACTTAATATGAACCTCACAAGGGAAATAAATGAGAAGAAATTGTTCAATCCAACATCATTCGGGATTAGACCGAACCCAAAAAAATAAGAATAATAAGGAATAAATCATATTTTATCTTCCTATCAAGTTTTGAACCAACCTTTTTTGAGGAATTAGTGTAGGATGAATCATGGGTTAATTTTATGAATGAGTAATTGGATTATATTTGTAAGAACCTAACATGGTATCTAGTTAAGATACCTGAAGATCATAATGTTATTGGAACTAAATGGATCCTTAAAAACAAATTTGATAATTATGGAAGTATGAATATAAATAAGGTGTGTCTGGTATGTAAAGTCTTTGAAAAGATTAAAGGCATTGATTTCGAAGAAACATTTTCCCCATTTTCTAAACTGGAGTCGATCAGGCTTGTTCTTTCCATGGAAAATCAAATAGGGTACAAAGTTTGTTATATATATGTAAAAATAGAATTCTTAAATGTAGTTTTTAAATAAGAAGTATACATTGAAAAACCAATGATATTTCTAATTTTAAATGGTGAATAAAAGTTTTATAGATTAAAGAAGTCCCTCTATGGTCTAAAAAAAGCACCATGTGCATGGTATTCTTGAATAGATAGTTATTTGAATAATATTTCATTCAAAAGAGGATGTGTTGATCTCTATGTGAAGAATTAAAATGAAGATCAATTTATGGGGATTAATTATATTATATTTAGTGGAAAAAGGAAGAGATTAGTGGAATAATTTTCTAATCACATGAAATCATAATTTTAAACTTCTATCATTGGTCAAATCTCATACATCTTTGGTCTACAAGGGACTCAGAAGAAGGATTACACCTTTTCATTTCTTAGAAAAAAAAATTCAAGTGAAATGCTGAAGAAATTCAATATGCATAAATCTAAACCAATGTCAACTCCAGCTATGTTTTGGACAAAATTTGGAAAGCATGAGGATGGGACTTCTGTAGATCCCACCATGTATATAAAAATAATTGGAAGCTAATTATACTTAACTGCAATGAAGTTGATATCATATTTTCAACATTATTAGAATCCCACTTTCAAATTAATATGAAGGAAGAGCATTTTGAAGTTGTTAAAAGAATAATGGCGTACATTCAAGGTACTCTCAATTTTAGCTTACAATTTGTAGTAGGAAGAGATAATGAATTATCATATTTTTTTATGCTGACTTGGTTAGAGGTGTGGTGGATAGAAATTCCACAAGCGGTGGATCATTCTTCATTGGAAATAAATGTGTTGGATGGTTGACAGAGAAACAAGAAATCACTTCTCTTTGTATGGATAAAGTAGAGTGTATCTATTCTATAAAGTCTTCCACTCAACAATTTTGGACGAAAAAACAACTATTTGATATTGGTTATGAGGTTAAATAGTCAATGTTTATCCACTGTGACCACAAGAGTGCCATTGATATTACAAATAATTTTGTTCATCAATATCGTACAAAAAATATTGTGATTAGATACCACTTAATCAAGGAAAAATTTGAACAAAGTGTGATTAAAATGGAGTAGGCTATAACTGATGACCAAGTGGCTAACATTTTAACTAAGCCATTGGCAGCACTTGTGTTTGAGAAAAATTAGTTGAACCTTAGTGTTCATCCACCTCCCAATTCATAATGTGGTTAGGGATAATCCCCTCTCCCCATTTATAATAACTTTTTAAATCTTTTTATGGAAGTGACGCTGATTTATGGGAGGGATAAGTTCCAGGGGAGTGTGTTTTGAGCTCTAAAATTTAAAAATTCAAGTTATCTGGGTTTATTTCCAAATGGGGGTGAGTGTAGAAATTAAAAGATGTCTTAATGTATTTGTTGGTTGTAGGTTTTTGACAAATCATGCAATTATTCTATGAAATGATGAGAATTGGTAATTATAAAGAAACAGTATGAAATACGTTTTTAACATGATTATAACTAGGTTCTCTAAGGAAACAGTCAGATCTTATCTTGAACATCTTTAAGCATCCCAAAACAGGGGAACCCAATTTATATTTCCCTATTTTTTTCACGAATATTTTCTCATGTAGACTTAGATTTTTGGATGATATTTTTCACGTGTATCTTGGTTTGATAGTGGATGGAGCTTAATTTAATTTTTATATAGATTTACAACAAACACATAGGGGGGATTACTGGAACCAAGGATGTTCTTTTCTAGAAATGGAGTCTGGTTTGTTTGTTTTTTTGTCAATCCACAATGGTAATATCCGGGAGTTTTCAAGTGAAGTGATATTATATTATAATTTGATTATATTATTGAAGGTGGAGTCATTTCCCAGTGTTTGCCAAATTTTTGGGTCCAAAAATTGGAGAATAGATAATGGTGTTTTTGGCAGAGGAAGTTTCATGAAATTTTGAAGGTGAATCTTAATGTTGTGTTCATGATAAGTTTCAGGATTTTCATATCAAAATACAAAAAATCAAAGAACTGTGTGAATGATTTGTTTTTGTGAAAAAGAAGGTTTGCATGACATGAAGTTTTACATGAAATAATAAGGCATGGAATAATCTTAAGCACCAAATGTGATGTCAAAATTTAGTTACACATAAGTGGAGTTTTGAGTTCTACACATCAAAATATATCAAATTCATGGGAAATGTGTAGAAGCTAAAATTGCATGAAAATATCTTATATGCCAAGTATGATGTCAAAATTAGGCTTACATGCATGGGGGTTGGTGCACAAGTAACAAATGAACATGTATGAGAATTTATATAAATAAGAGGCTACCCCCATAAAATAGTAGGAACTTTTCCAAAAACAAATTGGTGTTTCTAACACATGATAGAGTTTCACATAGAATACTTATGCATAGAAAATCTTAAATGCAGAATGTTAATTGTTTCTATCAAGACCAAGTGAATCACATGGTGGGGTTGAAAAAAGATAAGGCTTGCACGAAATACATCTTGTGGGACAATCCTAAAACTTGTGTGTAAGAATAGGTGTTGTGCACAAGTGATTAGGTTGAGATACTAGAGGTTTTTAAATATTCAGTTTGTCTAATCATTTCTTTAAAGTTTATCAATTTATAACTATTGTGCATGTAGATTCTCATTCAATTCAGAGACAAATACTTAAAAAACAATCTAATGAAGCAACTTTCAAGTCGTTAAACTAAGTGATACTTCACCCAAAGAAGTGATCTAGGGTGATTCGATGGATGTTTTCCCAGGGAAGCAGTGGGTTAACCCTAAAATATTATAAAGGAAAAGTACCTAGCATAGAGTGAATTTTTATGAACTCATGTATTCCACAACAAGTTAAGATTAGTGGATTTAGGTACGATCAACACACTGTTGGCGTATTCTACTTGGACTAACTCATTGTGGTGAACCAAGTAAAATTGATGTGTTATCTCTTTGCAAGTGATTTTTTGTTTTATGCACAATTCTATCAGACAGGTTTAACAAGTTCCTACCAATGTGGGAAAAATATTCATCACTTTAAAATTAAATGTCGACACCCTGATTCACTCCTCTCTTCACAAGGTGTTCTAGGGTCCTAAGATTCTTCCACTACTAGTCATTATCCTACGGTATATGGTGAGTCCCTCCTGAGGTACATGGTTTCTAGACCTAGTCATAGTGGAGGGGAACCAAATTATGGACTTTTTAAAGTTGTATCAGAACCTTGTTTTTAATTGTCTTACTATTTGGTCATGGAATATAGGAGATAATATTTTTTTCATATCTTTATATGGATCTTGTTTCTAGTTGTAACTAACTCTCATATGAGGTATTTATAGTTTATTAGGAATAGTATTGTTTTTATTGGTTTTTAATTTTTTAAGGATGTTTTATTTTCTAAATATGATTCATTTTTATTATGATTTATGATCTATGAGATTTATTATTTGGATAGGGTATAAGGAGTTTTTGTGCTCATGAATCATATCAGAAATGTGGGATTTATAAGATATTCAAGTTCTTTCCTATGATTCCTTACTTGAGTAATGGTATATGAGTTGGTTATTTAAAGTGTCACCATCAAATTATATAGTGGTTTCCAGTATAAAATAATAGTGGCATCTTACCTAATTTATTCCTTATATGGTCTCCTTAGAGTTAATTGTGATCAATTTTCTAGACTATTAAATGGTATCAATTAAATAAAATTCCAATAGAAACTTACAAACACTTTTCCTCTATAAATTATTTTTAAATTTCGTTTAACTAAACCATAGTTGTGATAAAAAAATTTTAAAAAAAGAAATTGAAATAAAATGATGTGGATCCAATATGATGTTGATAATGTTCCTAGAAATGGGTAGAAGAGGATAGAGATAGAGCACCCAGGTTTTGATATCATAATATAATGGGGAGTGTATATAGACTATAATATATGTTATTACTATTAATACTTACCTTAATTGTGATATTTAAAGCTATAATAGAAATTTTTTCTAACGCATGTGTTAAAAATTGTGGAAACATTCCACCATGATGACCTTCAGTGGAGAGACATAAGACTATGGATGAGAATTCCCCATCAGTAGTTGATCCAAATACCCTTATAGAATAGGTTTAAATGATGGATAATCATCTTTGTGAGTGATTATTAGAGGTTATATAGTCCATGGATAGTGATACTTTGTGATTTGTAGCTTTTATATCGAAGTTGATGTAGGATATCCAGATAAGGAATTCACATTTTCGTGTGGTGTAGGGTATACTCCAAACTTCTAAACTCTGGATGGAGTTAATCTAGATTATTTTTTATCATTTGGAGACACCCCTTGAGGGTATTTTTATGTTGGTGACTTATATGTTATGATATCCAACTAAACGTTGGTGGGATATTATGCTCAAATCGGACCAGCTTGTGGGGTAGTCTTGGAGGGAATTCTAGATCTGGTTTTATGATCATTTCTTCTCTGATACCTTTAAGGTATATAGGGTCTTATATTTCATTCATATAACATAGAGATGAATGAAATTTATTTAATATGTATCATGATTTATATAGATTCAACATTTTAACCTGATGTTAGCTAAGGGTGAGGTAGTTGGGGTTATGAAATTTTAGAATGTCTTGAGATACATTATTAAATCATAGGTGAATATATTTTACCTAACATATTTTTCAAATGTAGTGAATAAATCCCTTGTATATGAGAGGAACCTGAAAATCGGTAGTGGTTCTAGTCAGTTGGCCTATACAAAGGGAATCGGAAGTACATCCTCAATTTTTTTGATGGACCAGTTCGATGGTTTACATAGTGGATAAAGTATTTAAGGTAGTGGTTAATCAAATTCACCTAAAAATAGAGGCCTAGTAGATTGTAACCAGTACAGTAGGATAAATTATTTTTTCTCCCAGTGTACCTGACCACTCGTCAATGGAAGATTATATAGGAGGATGGGACACTGGGAGCGGTATTATAGTAGCGCTCCACATTTAGATTCTGGAAAAGGATATGGATAGGTATAGGGTTCCAGAGCTAGCTTAGGTGTGATACAGTAATCTGGTAGCTAGATTTATACAGGTCGTTAATGTCATGGTTGGAGACTCATTGCCTAGAATTTGGTAAAATAACACCAGTAAGGAAGTGCTTCTCATGGGAGGTAAATGGGATATCAAGTTCTAGGTTTGGTTCAGTTTCACACTATTGAGCCTAATCCTTTTTGTCATGATTTCAGGATATCTATGGTATGTGGTATGTATTTGATAGATTCAACCTTTTAATATTCTTAATTTGATATAGGTTAATCACATTCTATCATATCTACTCAGTTTTGTTCTCTTGGGGAAATCCACTGAGTTCTTATATGGTGTTATGTCGATCGGTAAGCCATTACGAGATCAATTTGAGGGTACTCAAATGTATTGGGAGTGTAACATATTGATTGATGGAAATATATTTACATGGTATTTTTCATATTGTAGGTGATCCTTTTTTATGTGATCATTGAAATTGATTGTCTTGATCTGTATCAAGACCATATTGACTACTATTATCGATGAGTACCATTTATCTCTATTGAGGGAGATATTAATATTTTTATTGGAGAGTAGGATATGAAAGAATTTAATTTAGGATATACACTTCATTATCTGGGTGTGATCATGAAAAAATTTTCAAATATCATTTTAGATGAAGGGTAAATTCATAAGGTGGTCTTTCCTCACATTTTTTATTATTTTCAGAATGTTTTTCTTAAGGGTTTCTAAGGGTTTCCACCCAATCATGGTATTGATTTTATGATTCATCTCTTTCCAAAAAAGGATCCTATATCTATCTCACCATATAGGATTCATCCTATAGGTATTTGAAACATAAAGTCTCATATATAAGATTTAGATGTGAAAGGGTTTATACTACCTAGTATGTCCCCTTAAAAAAAGCTAGTCTCATTCTCCAATAAGGTGGAAAGTTCTTTGAGATTTTGTTTATATTAACAAAAGTTAAAACAAATGATGCAAAATAAATATAATCTAGTTACACATATCAATGATTTATTTGACCACCTTAAAGGGGATAAATTTTTCTCTAAGATTGATTTGATATCTAGTTATCATTAGTTTAGGGTGAGGACTTCTGATATACCTACTAATGCATTTAGAATCATGTATGGATTGTATCATAACCTTGTCGTGTCATTAGTATTGATGAATTTTCTGATAGTGTTCAAACCCAAATGAATTTATTTTTGAAAACTTTATTGGATACATTTATGGTTATGTTTTTCTATGATATTACCATATACTCCCAATCAAGTAAGAATTATGATCGGCATCTGGTGATTTTTTTGAGTTCACTTAGAGATTATCATCTGTATTGAATCTCTCAAAGTGTCATCGTTGGATCGATTAGGTGTGCATCTTGGTAGATGTGATACCGGATACTGGTATATCAGCTTTCCCTAAGAAGGTCATGGTTGTATTTTCTTGGGAGAATCCCATGAATTTTTTTGATATTTTTATTTTCTTGATATTGGTTAGTCACTATTAGATATTTATATAGAATTTCTCCCAAATGGAATTTTAGATGAAAAATATGAAAAAAGAATGGAGTGAAGTTCCTTTGTTCATATTCTTGTGTGAGATACTTTTAATAGATGAAAGGTAATTTTACAATTGAATTGATCCAAACCTTACATGAGATGGGTATGGATTACACAATGAATTGTGATGAACCATGAGTCTGGTTTGGATCAGTTCTCAAAGAGGATAGTCATGTGGTCACTTTTGGGTTCAAGAAGTTGATGTTGAATCAATGGAAATACCTAAATACATGATCTTGAGTTGGAATTGTTGTTGGAATCCTTGAGGTGTTAGAGGCACATCTATTGGGTGAGAGGATTGTGGCATATACATACCATAAGAGCTTATAGTATATTTTCTCACATTATCACTTGAGCATTCAATGGTGAACATTCGTTGAGTACCGAAAATTGTTTGAATTTCAGGTGGTGTATATCCCTAAAAGGGGAATTAATTATATATTAATTGAGTAAAAAACTCTGGCTTAGGTGGCATAGGATTCATGAAGTGAGTGGCAGATGATATCACTCTTCATTAATATATGCTTTGATGTTTAGGAGTATAATTTTTGAGAGAACCTTATGACCTTATCTATCATCTCCTCACTCCTATAGTGGGTCAAGAGGAGTCAAGTATTGGATTTAAAATGTATAGTGTAGAAGGAAATTATATATAATAAGGATATTCCTCTAGATTGGCCTCTTGGCATATATGACATCCTTGATTCTTGAGGTCATGTTTTGGTCCCTGTGAGTATGTGCGAGCATCCAAAGAGGGGAACACATTCCTCAAGGACGAATTTTTACCCAATACTTACTAATATGTACCATGATATTCATATATAGTACTAGTATCCTTCAATGAATAAAGAAAATATAGGTTTTTTTACATTTTTGTCCTCCTGATAGTGGGTGAAGGCTAATCACTAGTCACCCGCTAGTCTTCTCAAATCATTTCTCATTCTTGAGTGGAAGTGGGATGATGTCACCAAGGATTTTTTTATGGGTTTATTGAGGAATCCTCAAAGAAGTGTTGTGATTTAGATAATTATGGATTGGTTGACTGAGGTTGCTCATTTTCTACTATCCTGAGAGACCTTTTCTATTAATGAATTGTCTAATCTCAATATATGATTTTCCTATTTTACATAACTCTTTTAGTAAGGGTTATATAAGCTATTTGAAACAAAGTTTAATTTGAGCACTACTTACCATCATTAGATAGACATACAGTCTGAGTGTCCCATCTGAATATTAGAGAACATGTTATGAGTATGTATATTGGATTTTGGGGGTTCATGGGAGAACCATTTGTAACTTGTAGAGTTTCCCTATAATAACAGTTATCAAGATTCAATTAATATGGTACCTTTTGAGGATTTATATGGTAAAATATGTAGATCATCATTATATTTCATAGAGGATGGTGAGTCAACAGTTATCAGGTGGAGTCTCATGAAATAGAAATCATAGTATATATGGTTGATCATGGAAGATTTAGATACCACTCATAATAGTCAAATATTGTAAAATGAATAGAAATTACATACTCTAGAGTTCAAGGTAGGTGATTGGGTATTCTAATGATTGTATCATCAATTTGTACATCATATTATTCAAAATAAAGTGAACTTGGAATCTAAGTTCATGGGGACTTTTGATATTATAGATAAAATTGAAATAGTATCATAATATTTAGATATACAGCAAAATTTCAATGATATGAATAATTTTTTGCATGTATCAAATCATTGGATATTTGATCCAACCCTTATCATGTGATCAGTACTGATAACATCAAGATCTAGGATAAATAATTGATTTAGGTGCATATAGTTCATATTTTGTATTAAAGTGGGAAGCCTCTATGTGGGACGATAGTTCCTTTGGTATGATTGTAGTGGTGGCATTGTAATATCTGAGAGGATATGCGGGATTAAGAGGTCTATTATATGGGTTTATTAAATAGTGTTTTTCTTCGATGAGCCCCAATGATGCTTGGGGGTGTAGCTCGAGGACGATTTATTATATGGTGGGGAGTTCATAACACCCTAGACCATTTTCAGGCACGAACTGATTTTAATTTTTTCCAAACCTCATGTGTTTTCAATATTTACGAATATTTTAAGTATTATTGGGGAACCCAAGAGTAATTTCTAGAATCTATCCTATTATTAGAGATTAAAATAAGCTACAATTGACTAGAATCATTCTAAAGAAGTAACATAACTCCATGATAGGTGGAGTTCATGTCGTGATAGGTATCTTTGTTGGATTAAATCCTCTTAGTTTCTAGAGAGGACATATAATTTCCTAAGTCATCATGACATGGTGGGTATTGAATGTATGTGTTAAATGATGGTCGGGGACTATTCCACAACCATAGGCCTCATGGCATGGCACATGATATATATTAGTGAACTTCTCAAACATAATGGTAAATTTTAAATGGTGTGAGGATCACATCATGGTAGGGAGAATCAAACCATGATTATGACCCTTACATATTGAGCCCATATGTTTTCCCTTTGTGAAATTCTAGGAGTATGGTTGGTCACACCTTAGTATAGAAATCACGTGGTGGTGCTAATTATTACATATCATCTAAAAATTTCTTACATATTTACTTTGTGAATTATATAAAGGGTGTGAGAGTCACTTCCCGGAAGTGGTCTCTATATTGTGATGATAATTCTTATATACCATTGAGAATTTATAACATATTAAAAACCATATGTTTTTCATGAAAACTATTTATGTATACCTTTTTGAGTTTTCATTAGGGATTTCTGCCACTCCATAACCCATGGGATGTGTCATGACACCAAGTAAGGGAGTAAATTGCGGTGATAATATCAAGTCATAAATCCAATATAGTAATTCACTTTACCCCATAAAGTGGAATTCCATGCCATGGTGGAGGCCCTGGAAGTTCATCAAGTTGTAACCAATGTGGTCATTCTATGAAACATGACCTAGACAATTTTTAAATAAAACTTATTAAATAAATGGTTTTAAATATTGAAGGTTAATTAAGAGGTCTCCTTATTTATATAGCAAATCATTTTTTCTCCCACTACTCTTTCTTGACCTATTCTCTTCCAAAGTGAGTTCTCTTATGTTATTCATCCTATTTGAGTGTTTTTTATCTAGATTACATATAGAGGTATCTCTACCATTCACCATTTGATTCTTCCTCACTTTCTCTCATTATTTCAAAGTAATACATTGGTTATGGAATTGAGTTCCCTATTCTAGGGTCTTCATCATATTCTTTGTTTTATTTAGATTGAAGTTGGATTATCTACTGATATTTGATAAGAATGCTCTTATGAGTACAAGGTAGGTGGTCCCTATGTTATCCATAATGTATAATCTCATTATATGTATGTATGATGTGAAATACTTCTAACATTATGTATTCTTGACCTAAAATTAAGTTAAATGATATATACTTATGTTTCATATGGGAATAGTGTTATTCAGGTCATGATAAATCCATTTCTAAATATAAATATTAAACATTTGGAAACTAAGAGAAGCATTCCTTGAACTAGTGGAAAGGAAAAATGTTATTGGTGAACCTAGAGGTGCCCTAAATTGAAATTGGACCTAGTAAAACAAACTTCAATACCCAAGGATGGTCCCTAGATTTAAGATTAATTATATGGATTGTAAATAAAATTTACCCATACAGGTAATTTCCTAGTTGATAATATCACCTTCTAAATTCTAGTTCAAACCATGAATTTTTTTCATTGTTTGGTAGCTATAAAAAATGCTCCTTTTGGTGAATTGGGTTATTCCTCTCGAATGTAAATCTTGGTTGAGATAAATTAATTTTTTTTAATAATGGAATGTTTTATAATAAATCCCCTTAGATTAGGTTCACTATCTTCTAAGCAAAAAATTGGTTATTTGTGTTTTATATTGAATTGTATCTATAGAATTGGTATTTCATATGACTTGTTATTTATTTATAGATATATTGAATTCTTAGTACATAGAATCTATTGATATTATTAAAGAGATTGGATAAAATGGAATTGCTTTGCTTGTTGAACATGACGTTTCACTATCCCTTACATTAGTTTTTTAGCATGATGTCTCATACCATTGACCTTATTTGGATAGTGGGAATGATGCACCAAATCCCTTGTTCGAGGTTCTAACATGATGACTCACCCACCATCTCAAGTTTTGAGCATGATGTATTTCATTAATTATGATATATTGCGCTTGTACCCTTTACTTGATCTAATAGGCTCATTTAGACTAGTTATAGATTCCTAAAATACACCCCAGTCCATCCAGATGCTAGTATTCTAGGTATATGGCTCCTTATGTTCGTATGTGTTTATTCCATATAGGTGGATGATGTATATAACTATAATATATATATATTATTAATATATATATATTTACAGGTCTGACTATAATTCTAGCCTATACTGAAGTAGGTAGAGTTGGAAAGGTGTCATATTGGAGCCTAAAATGACTGGCATTTATTTATTCGGTATTGTATATTATTCTTTATACTTGCACACTATTGTATCTTATATTCATGGATTGGATTTAGTTATAGACACCATTGGTGGTGGACTACTGAATATATCTCATACCCTTCTTGGTCCTCCATTGAACTGGGGTATCCAAGTAGATCTCATTTTTACAGGACTATAAACCCCTTTTTGTGCTGACTTACTTATATCTAGGAGTCAAGAGCACAGGATTGAGAAGGAGCTCAGGATGCTTGTGGAGTTCACCACCAGGGCTTGTATTTATTTTATTTATTCATGTATTGTACTGTATCATTTTTTATTCTCTGTGTATTCTATTTTATTTTATGTATCATCATCTGGACATGCATTCATTATTTTATATTAGTGTTGTCTATTGATATTTAGTTGATATTACTCTTCTAAAGATTTGTGTTTCATTATCATTATTTATGATGTTGTCTATTTTTTATTTTCTATTATACCATTTTGATACTCTAACCCTGAGGTTATAGTCTCTCCATCAAACCATAATTATAATCTCACTTCTAGTATTTAGCCTCTGGCATATGGGGAGGTGCGCTTGTGGCCATGTGGTGACCAGTTCAGCTACTGGTCTAATAGAAAGTTGGGCGTTGATTCTACAACTTATGACTAGACATCCATATAGATCACTAACTCATATAATTATTCAATACCTCAGCAATTTGGTACCACCCTTGTTATAGAGGGTCATAACCAGTCATTAGGTCACACCAATTTTTTACATAACAGCAAGCATTTATCCATTCCATTGGGAAACTATTGACTCCCTATTGAATTCCTCTATCTTAAATTCAAATAATTGGTAAATCAATAGTTATCCCTACACCTCATTCTTTTCCCAAATATTTCATGAGTGATTCCAAAGTGTATATTATCTACTTTCAATGATTGCAAAAAATGATGAACTTTCAGTGATCTGACCACCATCATGAATCAGTTATAAAATCCCCATTTCTAACCAACTCATTTCATTTACTAAAGATCATTACCACTGTTCTAATAAGGAAAATGTTTTCATCAAAGTTTATTCTTCTACATAATTTTCTTCAATTATGAAACAGTCTTTATAATTCCAATAATCACCTACTTGATAACTACTTTAAGGATTCTATGTCATTCTTTGATACTTTTTCAGAAGATAGTATCCCTCTGAACTTCAGTTATATTCAATGCTCCTTCTTTTTCCTTTCCCATTCAACCAAATCTGCCTGAGGCACAATATTGCATCAAAATCTCCTAGAATAAGGTATTATTGTACATATATATCATATTTTTCTTATATTATTTCTTTCAAAAAATTAACTCTCTATATTCCAACAGCTTTCCTATGTAAATGTACTTTGGTTTGACATGCTTCGTCTTCACATGAAACACCAAGTTTTTAACCAAATGTATTGATCTTTGGATAGCCTAGTAAAGTAATCCACTTCTGTATCTAAATCCAAACTCATGAATCTTACATCTCAATTAGACCATTTATTTTATTGTTTTCAATGCTATCATATACTCTTCTTTCATTGCGAATAGAGAAATCATTTGTCGCAGCCCGAACATATAGCTTATTATGGTTCCACTAAAGCTAAAAAACCCTATTAATCTTTTCTATGAGTCTAAGTATCCCCCAAAGTATATGTTAACATACACAACCAATGGATAAACATATACAAAGTAAGTAGTTTTATCTTTTATTCCTTTAGGATTTCTCAAAATCCAGTTCACAACTTCTCAGTGTTCTTTCTTCATATTTTACATGAACCTACTAATAACTCCCACTACATGTAAAATATCTGATCGATCTCACACCAGTAAATACATGAGACTGCCTACCATTGATTTATAAGTTATTATTTCATGTACTTATATTCTTCTTCTATTCATGGTGCTTTTTTCCATTGAGTGTTTGAAGTGATCGTTAATAGTAGATTTAATACATTTTCATTCAATCATCAAAAAAATCTATAATATTTTGAATGTACTATTTCTAAGATAAAAACAAAATTATGTCCTTCTCATCTCACTCAATCCTCATACCCAAAATCTTATTTTTTCACCAATATATTTAATTTAAAACTTACTAGATAAGTCTTTATCCAACTCTTAAATGAATTGAATTAAAAGACCCAAAAAAATCATACCATCCATATATAATAGTGAAATGATTAAATTGTCATCATTCTACTCCTTCTAGTAAAAATAATGATATGATTTTCTCTACATGAAACCTTTATCCTCTATGAATTATTTAAACTTATGGTTTCACTATCTTGGGTCTTATTTAAACCCATATATATTTTTCTTAGGATTACACACCAAGATTGAATTCCATTAACCAATAAAACTGGAAGGTTGCTTCATATAAATTTACTCCATAAGATCCATATAAAGAAAATCCATCTCACGTCAATCTGTTCTATAATTAAACCTCAAAAAGAAACCAAACTCAACATGTTTTGAATGGTATTATTCTTTACAACCAAATATAAAATTTCATAAACATCAATTCTCTCCCTTTTATAAAACCCTTTGACAACTGGCCTAGCCTTATACCTTTTACTTCATCAAATTTATCTTTTAATCAAAATACCCACTTTTTCTTAAGCACCTTATTTCCAAGGGGAAAATTCATGATATCCCAGGTGTTATTTTCATGAAGTGAATTAACTTTTTCCTATATATTCAAATCCCAATTTCTATAATCACCGAGTCTAAACACTTCTCTTAGTCTCTTTAATTATCTATTTTTTTATTAAAAGTAATAATTTTTAGTTATCTTTATACCTCTATAATATACATATAACTTATTTTGATATCTAAAAATATACCTATGATTCTTGCCTTTCCAAAAAATTAACCTTTGAAATATCATTCATGAGAACTATGGATTGAGACACACCAGTTCTTGATTTTTTAGGAATATCTTCCACCGGTATCATTCTTTCACCTTTTTTTCAGCACCTTGAACTTTCCTCCAGAATTTGTGAACATTCAATAGACTCGAATCCATCTAAATTCTCTATAATTGGTGAACATTTAGTGCCTACATTCAGATCAATATAGGATAAGGTTGATTATTTTCCTTCAATTTTATTCACCTCAAAATTCTATTACTTCTACTAAACCTACTCATTAAAGAGAACAAATCTACTTCTATTGACCTATCTTTTCTCGTCATAGCAAAATTAGAATCCAAGACTTCATCTCCATAACCTATAAATAAATATACATAGGAATATACTTCTAGATTATCTCTATATTTAGGATCCACATGTGCATAGGCCAAACTTCCAAATACCTTGAGGTGAGATAAATATGTTGGTTTTCTTCTCTACATACCATTCAAAAATTCTTATCTCATTATTTCTAAGGGGGTTTAATAGATTAGATATGGATAATTATTCACTGATTATGCCTAAAAAACTTGGGTATTCCTAAATTAAAATTCATACTTTGTGCCTTTTCCATAAAATTTCGATTAATTCATTCATCTATGTCATTTTTTTAGTCTTTATATGTATGTTTTTATCATGCATAATGCCTCAATATCTAAAGAAGTTTTGCAAACCTCTTCTAGTATACTCACCTCTATTATCTGATATTAATAATTTTAGCTTAAGTATTGTCTCCCTTTGAACCATATGTTTCTATTTCATGAAAACTTCAAACACCTATTATTTATTTTTCATAAATCATTCTCATACTTTACAAGTTGAGACATAAATGAAAGTCATAAGGTATTGTGAAAATTCATGAGATTTAACTGGGGAAGCTCCCAAGGCATCCGTACGTACCAACCCTAGCTTCCACATTTCAATATACTTCAACTAAAGTTAAATATAACCTTTTATTTATTTTCAAGTATAGATATATCACAGTATTTGATGACTTGATGATCCATACTTAATGTGACTTTATCTTCTAAAACCATAATAGCTTTTCAATTGATGTCCCGAAGATGGAAGTGCCACAGATATAAATTTTTGTAAGTTAATGTTCAAGAATTTGTAGCTCCCACTACCCTTTTGATCAAATAAAATGGGGAATCCTTTACACCTCTAGCTATAACCAAGGAACCCTAATTTATTTTCCACACTCCATCAGTAAAGGTTGTTTCATATCCCACTCCATCCAAATGAAAAATTAAAAACAATCTCTTATGAAGTCTTGGTATATGTAAAAATTTCTTAAACAAAAGGAAACTTCTATTATTCAACTAAATTGCAACATATATCTTCCCCATAATATATATTTCCTAATCATCCTTTAGATTCATTATTTTAAAGTGTCCAGATACATAATTTTCAATGTATAGCATTTAATCTATTGTGTTGTAGGATGCACCAAAATCTATAATACAAGATTATGTTAGTGTTTTAGCACTTAGAAGATTATTTTCATTAATTTATATAGTTGTATAAATATAAATTAAACCACTAAAATTTGGTCTTGTATAATTTTGTGGCATTCCTTCTTAAGATGACCTCTTTTTCAATAGTGCCAATAGGCCGACTCGGGTCTGATAGATTTACCTCTACTCATCTCTCTACTTTCCTTCCAATCATCCTCAACCTCTTAGATAAGAATATAACTCTCTTCCATATACATTCATATCATCATCGTAAGGTGCATGAATCTCCCTCCTTTGGATCTCTTCATTAAAAATCAAGCTTCATGCATCCTTGAAGATTAATTCAGTTTTTTCGCTATAGTTATTCACTATTTTCACCATCCCTTCTCAAGATTCTAGTAATGAATTTTACAATAATATGAACTAGAAATAATCCATGAAATCCACCTTCACTTACTATAGCTATATTTTGATCATGTTGATATAATTTACATGAATGGTGTTGGACCCTCTATGATAATGTAGTTTTCATAATCAAAAATAATGTCAATATACAGATTCTACTCTTTCATGCCATTTTAATATCACTAAGTAAATCAATTATGTCATACAGAAAAATATACTTAAATAAGTCAATAACCTATATTCAAGAATAAATATGGTTAAAAGTATATTTATACATGTATTTTTTATAACACTTAGTCTTGTAATGACATGTGTAAGGCAGACACTTAATAACCTTTTTAGATTCCCTGACATTGAAGTTAAAAAACTGAAGATGACATACCAAAGTTGACAGACCAAAGTCGACACACCGAAGTTGACACACCGAAGATGACAGACCAAAGTTAACAGACCAAAGTCAACACACCGAAGATGACAGACTTAAGTCGACACACCGAAGATGACAGACCGAAGTCGACACACTGAAGATGACAGACCAAATTTGACACATCGAAGATGACAGGCCGAAGTCGACACACTGAAGTCAACACACCGAAGATGATAGACTGAAGTTGACACACCGAAGATGACAGACCGAAGTCGACACACCAAAGATGACAGACCGAAGTCAACACATCAAAGATGAAAGACTGAATTTGACACACCGAAGATGACAGATCGAAGTCAACACACCGAAGACGACATACCGAAGTTGACACACCGAAGATAAAACACCGAAGATGACAGATCGATGTTACCAAACCGAAGACCATAGACCGAAGATAACTCACTGATAGTCATAAATAACTGTTTCAATTTTATTAATTCAAATGTATTTCAAACAATAATATTTAAACAAATTAATGTTTCTAATATAATTTAATGTTTTCTGTAGGACTATCCGTAGACTGTACGAGGTACATGCACGTACAAGGATCTTCATGCATAGTGTATCTTGAAGTATAAAAGGACTTCAATCAGAGCTCTAAAAATATGGATACATAGAGATATACAGATACACATAGAGTAAGAAGAACACGCTGAAATATAGACTGTGCGAACTCAGAATATTGAAAAATAGAGAAACTCGAAGCTTGAGCTCACCTATTAACTACCTACTAAATCTTACTGAACATCCTCACAAAGAAGAGCTGAACACTTTCACAAGAAACTACAAAACTCTGTTCTGAATCAAACTTTCATAAGAGGACTCGAATATCATTTCTTCAATATCCATTGAATCCAATGCATTGCTACACAACACACAGAGAATTATAAACCCTATTTTCTTTCATAACTTTGTTGTGTTCTTACCATAACTATTTGAGTAATGTGTATATCTATTTGAATCTCACACACTGTCTCCTGAGATAAACTGAAGGATAACAAAATATCCTCACTATCAATCCCTTCTTACAATTGTATCACACATAGAACTATGGAAGAGATCATATGTGATCTATTTATTTTTTTCCCCATGAATAACTTTGGCAGAGGTCAAGTGTGACCTGGACAGCCTGTGTGCTGTTGTGAACCCCGATCGATGGTGTTGATCAAAAGTTTATTAATTTAAACTGCTTGGTATCAGGTGATCACCAAGTGGAGAGTACTGAGTCTCTTCTTGAGACAAAACCTCTTGTTTTATCCATTGTGTTTTTTATCTTACATTTTTACCTATTTTGTATTTATGGCATTAAGATAAACTAAACTTTGATAGTTGGTTTAGCAAGTGTTTACATCTGTTTTGAATCAGTAGGTTTGTGTCGAAAGTTTTACTAATCTTTATATTGGTAAATATGAGAACTAATCAATCTTATGAGAACCAAATTGAACCTCTGGGATTTTTATAAATCCACTACAAACTAACTTTGTTAATTATTTTCATAGGGGTATATTATTTTGTGAAGAATCTTTTTAATAGAAATTTTTCTAGATACTCAATTCACACCCATCTTGAGTCATCTACTCCAACCAAAAAATGGTATTAAACCTACTATATTATAGCCTCATGCAAAAAAAACATCTCATTAATCAAACCTTATTGAGTATTTTAGGCTTCTTGTATATATTTGATTGAAATTTCATCAACTACATTATAGTATTATTTTCATGAATGTTAAAAGACACATTTTATATAAATAAAATTTAAACCAAACCTAAAATATTTATGTGTAGTCTTTACCATTCTACTTTTTCCATTTCTACCAGCTTAAACACCTTTAAAAGAACTTATAGGTCCTTCTGAATGAGGAAATACTCTAAATGTTGGAATTGGTGTCCTAAAACTAAGGGTGTAAAAATGGAACTTCCTGGACCAGATCGATCCCTATCAGGTTACAATGGACTATATAGGTCAGTTCAGCTAGCCTAAATAGTGTCATATCTTTTCACAAGCCCAACCTCAGACCAACCTGATTCTTTGTATTAGGTTGGGTTTGTCGAGTTGGGCCACGAGTCTAGGAAATTTGGCCTTTAATATCAAAGTAAAAATATATTATTTTTTAAAAATTACCATTATAATATTTTTTATAAAAGAGATATATAATTATAGATATCATATATATATAATATAAATAATACCTAGACTAGTTAGTCCAAGCACAGCCTTGGAATACAATGGAAGAGGGTTAGAATCTTCCCAACCTTAAGATTTTCAATTATTGTTTGGGATTTTTTAGGCATGATTCGGGCCTGCAGGGTGGGATGATGGAATGGGCTATTGGGAGAACCCTAATAGTCAATATTTCTAGATGAATCATGCCAAAATACAATGTCCCATGCCAGCCCGAGCCAAGTCGGGATCAGGATTTTTTCTTTATGTTCTCAATCAGGCTTTGAGCTAGGTCGAGTGGGATTTCAAGACGTTAGGACAGATATAGATCCCTATCGAGAACTAACTATGTGTAATTTAAAATTCATGTATGTTTAAAAAAGTTAATATTAATTAAAATATCTTATTACATATTTTTCATAGTTCTGTGTGGATTTAATGTAATAATGTATCAGATTATCTGTCTCATTTAAAAGGGAATAGCAGTTACCCACAATGATGAGAACCTTAATATACCATGATGATATTCTCAAAACTTGTTATGTGGTTAGATAACATACTATGATGGCACACATATTTTTTTGATAGTTAGGTGTGATTACATGTAAGAATATGATACTTTATCTCATGAATTTCATATTTGGAAGTCACTAATATGGGAGATTATGAGTGCAGATCCACCAATAATAATTTCACATGTTTATGTATCAATGGATATTCTTATTCACAAGTTAATGTAATAGACCTTGGAATTTAAGATGATTATTAATGCATTCCATGAATCACACACTTATATATATTTCTATAAACCATGATGAAAATAATTCATGGAAAATATGGGTATGTTGGGTGCATCATGAATGACGTGTTGTTAATGAATAAGTTGAGAAAGGATTTATCTCCTCCATATTTATGGAATTTTATATCACAACCCTTTTATTTAAATAGAACTCTCACATTAAATTACATGGTCAAGGTGTAATAATGAGTTTATTTGAAATAGTCAAAGAAATATGTATCAAGTGTATATGTTGATGACACAAGTGTGATACTTGCTATATGAGAAATTATGATGAAAGGATTATATTAAATAGTGATATCTCGTGTGTGGTTTTCAATGTTGTCATATTAACTTCTTTCTCTTGGGTTCCATGACCCATTTCTAGATAGTTATCTTGGAAATTAGGCAAGCCCACCTATTTCCAACAAGAAATGATCCCAGAGGGTCACGCAGTAAGTGTTTCTATTGATCTAAATTAAATTCTATTTGAATATAATTATTGGAATACATGTTATTCTCATATCCAAGAAATAATTTTATTTAGGTTTTACTTATCACATAAATTACAAAAAATATTTATTATCTTGGTAATTATTTAATTATACAGATATATAATATTTATTTATTTAATAAATAAATATTTATTTAGGTATTTGATAAATGTATTGGAGGACTAGAAGACCAAGATTTTGTACAGTGATAAAAATTAATTTTCAAGCTAGTAAAAAAATATTTATCAATGTGACAATTAGGACACACCATATAAAATATTATTATTATTATTACATGGAATGGGTTAACATAAGGATAAATATATTATTTATGTATTTTTTGGAATTAAATAATATTTTAACCCTAACCCAAACTCTATAAATAAACTACTATGTCTATTGTGTAGAGATTGATTGAAATTGAGAATCATTATGCACAATGAAATCTGGAGCTCTCTATCAAGAGCGAAAAATGATCTAATGATTATTTTTCTTCCTCTTTCTTCTCAATAATGAAATTGAAAAGGTCATACTTCAAGTCTGAATGAACCATCATAAAAATCAAGATGAACACCTCAATATGATTGATTTGTCGTATTATCACTCAAAAATCTATTGTTGTTGTTCGAAGATAATAGAAACTCGTGTGGATCACCTCTAGAGGGATTCTACACGTGGATAAAATAAAATCAATGGTGATTTATCGAAAAGGGTTTTAGGAAATCAATATCATTATTGAAGAAAAATATCCAAATTGGGTATTATTTCTTATGATCTATTTAAATTATTTAAAAATTTAACACGAAATGATATTATCTTGGTTATGGTGACCTTCATTTTCAATATTATTTTCATAAGAAAATTTTGGCTATGACGTTTGCAACTTGAACAACATGTGAATTATCCATCGAATCTGACAATTGATGGCTCAGAACCGACCCTGATAAGAATTTCCACTACACCTTGAACCAACGAGTTATATCAAATCAATCACATTAAATATTATAATTATTTTTTTTGTTTTTTGATCATTACACATTTCAAATTTAAATTTCATTTTAAGTTTTAATTAATTCTTGATATGTCATTGAAATATATTCTTATTTCCCTTAATTTCTCACTAACCTAACCAAGACCGGTTAATAATTAAGATAACATCTAAATAACCCATTCATAGGTTCCCATAATTCTGGTTGGATAATACAAGGTTACATGTCATGAACTCCTTTGTTACATGTCGTGTATCCTTGTTCATTTCACCATGACACCCACGTGGAAAATGTGTCATCATGTAAAAAATAAACACAGCATGAAATAAATGTATCACATATTGACTTTCCAGTGTGGTACGTGGTATTTATATAATGTACACCATGTATATTTCCCACATGTCATGTAGTATATGTTTTTTCAAGGAGGAAAAAACTGGGTCAATATGTTTCATGTAATTAATACACCGTGTGTATTTAATACGGAACATGTACAAGTCAATAGCCAGGTAAATTGAAGTACACATCATGTATCATTTTTAAACACTATGTACTTCATATATTTCTACAAGTAGTATATTATGATTCCCTATGAATGGAATTTAAATATCTGGTGAAGCGATGTACACATTGTGTGGATATCTTACACACACCATATACTTTACCTATTTAAACAAAAATATTAAATTAATTAATTAATCCATTAAATATCATCAACCTAAGTTTCATGATTAATTAAATTTATAGTTCATACTAATCATTAGGTTTTATATAAAATTAAATTCTTAATTAATTTTATTTAATATTTGAAACTACGATTAATGTACGGTCATCACATACTAAATAATCACCACATTAAACTGTATAGGCAACATAATATTCATGTGTCCCATGTGGAATTAATATGGAATTATACTACTTGAAATTTTAACACATTTTGTGCAAAACAATATGTTTTATGAGGGCATTGTATACAATTAGAACCATGATAAGTAGTTCGGATAAGTACTCACCAAGTTGCTTCCAAGAACAAAGTTTTGTACTATTTTATTAAGTTATAAATAAAATAAATTTATTTATTTTATTTAAAATAAATGTGGATGGGAATTTCAAGATGATCAGATAAAATAATATCAAATGAATTTATTGTTTAATAAGACCATGAATCAAATTCATTCGAGTGAGTTTAATCTTGTCTGATAATGGATTCAAATGAATGATAGATAGTTTCTTTAAATGTTTAATCATTTCAAGTGAATGGTCGATCATGATATTTGAATTGACCTCTTTATGTGTTAGTTTTATTTAATTTTATTTTATAACATGGTTTTGAAATTATTTATTATTAAATTAAATATAATGGTTTTTTGTCATCCCTACCTATTTCATTATTTTGGACATGTATATCCAAGGTTGTTTTATGTAATACTCCTAAACTAATCCTTTAGTTCCCCTCACCTATGTGTGATTTATAAAGCATGTACAATAAAACAAGTATCTGAAGACATATGGAGTTGGTTCAAGATAGATCCGAGGTAGAGGTGTTTCAATATGTAATTGAGATGAAGCCCAAAAATGTGATACATAGGTGGATAGTTGGATGTTGAAAATCATACCAAGAATAGAATAAAGAGTTTTACCATAGGTTTATAGATTTATATATTGTCATATTAATAAAATAATCAATAGATAATCTCATGATCATTTCATTTATTGATTTATTTTATTTCGGGCATGTGTCTTATTTATTTTATGGATGCAAGACTATGATCAAATAAATAAATGGACTAATATGAAAATATGGAATTATAATAAATGGGTTGTAAGTAAATTTTCTATAGGAACATTGTTAATAACTAAATTAAAATACACTTTATATTAACATGAAATATAAAGTATAAAATAATAAAAAGTAATGCATAATAAAAAATAAATCGAGTTAATATTAAGTCGTTAATTTTTTTCATCACCTGAATTAATATAAAACTATAGTTAAAGTTATGGTTCAACCTCTATCATGGGAAATTTTAATTATCATGAAGTCTTGAATAAGATAGTGGGTTGATTTAACCATGTTTTTATTGGTTATAATGGACTTTATCTATCCAATACAAATCTGAAGGTAAGTGTTGAGGAAATATGAGTCTGGAATTCCAGATTGGAGAGTCCACTCAATGGTTCAAGGAGATTCTAGTTTGTATTTAGAAAGACTACTACATAATTACTTTCTTATAATTTTCATGGAATTCATCTGGATTATAAGAAGATAAATATGTACCATTTACACTATAATTTCCACACAATTTTTCATTATATGTTCAATGATGATTGCCATTGAGATTTGACAAATAGTGGGAGACTTAATAAAATTAAAATTATTTTGTCTCACAAAATCTTTAATCAATAGAAGTAATAATAATATTCCATTTAATTATTATAGAATAATAAAAATTTCTTAAACAGCTTATTCTTTTCTATCAATTTTGGAGAAATACCATCTTTTAACTAGAAGTAGATTTTAGGAATGGTTCAAATGCCTATGAGTAGGGTTGGTCCACGAATAGATGTATGAAGTCCTGGAATCCTCAATATCTGGTATGCTTGTAAAAGATGCAAGTGATGAGGATTTTCCTATTTGTAATAAAAACCTAATTAATGTAGTTGATGTTCAGGGTTTTAATTATTTCATCTATATATAATAAACTCATTAAGTTATTTGAAGACATGAATTCTTATATCATGCTTTAGCATCTCTATGGTATTTATTAAGAGAGATCATGATAGGAACGTTTTGAGATATTCAAGGTACTATTTCATATAAAACATGGATAATGTTCACTATTTGGGCCTAAATTAGTCAAACTCAATAGAAACATTGAGCACCAAGAGGTTATAGGGTTTAAGATACATAAAGAACTGTGTACCGATCTCATTATTTAAACACTACCCCAAATATTCTCCAACTTTGTTGTCAATTTAAATATGAAAAAAATATTGAAGTATCTCCTAGATCTTCTCACACTACTACACCAAGTTAATAAGGATTATGGTGAATAAAAGGAAAGGTTTGGAAAAGAGTTTCAAGACTAACTCTATGTCTAAATCCTTTTCACAATTCCTTTCCAAGAAGAGAAGGATCCAAGAACAAGAAATGGAATAGGATGTTATCTATTTCACATGTGGAAATAAGGAAAACTGGAAGAAAAACTACACCTAGACAAAAAAATAAAGGGGCAGCTTTATGTGAGTTTATTATCAGGTGAAATATATCCATTTCTACTAATTGGGTTTTAGATACAGCATGTGGTGCTCACATATGTATTCAAATATAAAAACCAATAAGATTTTGAAAGATTTTTCAAGGTGAGGTAGATCTATGATCTACCAATGGAGCTATACTTTCTCTTGGTCTTATTGGAGACTACCACCTCAAGCTTCCCACAAGAATAATATTGGTTTTAAAATATTATTATTATGTTCCTTCAATCATCAAAAACATTATTTCTATACCCAGACATTATACATATGGATTTATATTCAAATTTGGGAATAAAGTTTTCATATTTTATTAATAAATAATTTTTTTGGTAAGGATTGTTTACATAATGGTCTTTACATTTCAGACTAGACAAACCAAGTAATGAAAATCAATAACAAATATAGTTCACAAGATTCATACCACACCCAACTATGTCACCACCAACTAGGTCCTGTAAATGGAAAAAAATTGACCATTTTGCACAAATATGGATATTTATAATCTTTTTAAATAAAACCAATTGGTGTGTTCCATTCAGTTTTACATTAAAAATGAACAAATCTCAATTTAGTGGAAAATGAGAAAGGTCCACTAAGCTTCTTGAGATGGTTCATGCCAATGTGAGTGGACCATTTCCAATTGAATCCAAGAGTGGGAATATTATTTTATAGCTTATACTGGTGACTTTAGTAGATATAGATATGTATAATTAATGAGACATAAGTCAAATTCCTTTAATAGATTCAAGGAATATAAGTATGAAGTTGAGAGCTATCTTAATAAGAAGGCTACGAAACTATTCTCAGACCATGGAGGAGAATATATTAATCATGACTTCATTGATTAGTTATAGGAGTTTGGTATTCTATCCTAGATCACTCCTCCTTATACACTATAATGAATGGAATAAGATAAAGGAGTAATTGTACCTAGTCAGATATGGTGAGATCAATGATGAGCCATTTAAGTCTTACATTCTCCTTTTGGGTATACGCATTGTAGATAGAAGCGCATATTCTAACTAGGTGTCAATTAAATTGGAAGGTGATATTTTATATGAATTTCTATGGAAATAAACCTATGATTTCACATATATGAGTCTGGGGATAAAAATAAGTTTTTAAGTATATTTATGGAACCAAACTTTCATCCTAAGAAACTAAGTGAATCATTATATAATATGCCAAGAAAATAAGAGGATATTACCTATAAAACCCTTCAAATAAAAAGTTTTTGGTGGAAAAACATGCAAAATTATTTGATATAGATCATATATCTGAAATATATAGTGGTATTGAGATATAATTTGATGAATTATATGCTCAAGATACATAAGAGTTTCCACTTGAATAGATCCCAAAAAGCCATATGGAAGAGAATGTTATAGAGACTCAACTCTTGTATAGGAGTGTAAGAGAGGTTATATAACCTAAACGATATGGTTTTTTAGTCACTGAGTATAGTGTCTCATTATTAGTTGACAATAATTACCATGTAACCTATAATGAAGTAGTAAGAAGCACAGAAGTTTCCAAGGTTAAGAAGGTATGAATTCTGAAATGGATTCCATATATCCAAAGTATGGATTTTGATAGATCCTCCAGTGGATGTAAATAATATTGGTTATAAATGGGTATTTAAGAAGAAAATGGGCATTTATGGACAAGTCAGTACATATAAGGCATGACTAGTTTCAAAAGGGTTAAAATATCATCATGGCATAGACATTGAAGAAACCTTTTCATCAGTTGCTATATTGAAATCTATCAAAATTCTGCTTGCCATAATAGATTACCATCACTATGAGATTTTGAATATTGATGTAAAAAACCTTCATTAATATGAAACTTCAACAAGATGTATATATAACACAACCTGAAGTATTTGTGACTCCAAAGGATGCCGATAAGCTATAAAGGTTATAGATATTCATTTTTTGATTAAAGAAATCATCTAAGTCATAGAACATTCAATTTGATGAATCTATAAAGAAATTTTGTTTCATAAAGAATTAATGTGATCCTTGTCTCTATAAATGTTTTATTTTAATTGTGGTAAATTATTAAATATTTTATATCGATTACATACTGTTTATTGAAAATGAAATACTAGTATCACAGTCTGTCAAATCTTAGTTGAACACATGCTTCTATATGAAGGAATTAGGTGAACCATCATATATTATTGCGATAAATATGCATCATGATATATCCAATAGGATGATAAGTCTAAGTCAAAGTACATATATTGAAAAGATACTGAAAATATTTATTATGTAAAAATACAATATGGGATTGTTACCAGTATCACATGGCATTTATATTTCTAATAAAATGTTCTATCAGATATATGAGGAAAGATGAAAGTCAAAAAATATTCCATATTCATTAGTGATTGCGTAACTCATGTGTGATATACTATGTACTATTCTAGATATCACCTATTCCTTAAGAATGATAAGAATATATCAAGATGACCCAGATGACTGTTATTGGATGGAATTCAAGGATATCCTTAAGTATCTAAAGTGAACTAAGGATATGTTCCTAGTCTATAAAGGAGATAAGGATCTATTCATTAGGGGATTTAGAGATTCTAGTTTCTAAACTATTTAAGTTGATCTAAAATCAGACATAGGATATATTTCCATAATCAATGAAGGTCTTGTGAATTGTAAGAGATCAAAGTAGGTAGTGGTCACATATTATACAATAGATTCTGAGTATATTGTGGATTCTGAGGTAGCTAAAGAATAATTTTGGATATGAAACCTTATCTAAGAACATAATTTGATTTATAGAGGTAAATATATTATCACACTCAAGTGTGATAATACTGCAATGGTGGTTCTTTCAAAGGAGATAAAAACACATTAGGGGATGAAGCACATGCTTTATAAATATGATTTATTGTGGGATTTTTCTCAGAGAGGTTATTCCATAGTGAGTAGAGTCTCTATGGAAGACAACATGGTAGATCCATTCACTAAAGCCTTTTTCTATGTTCAAATATGATCATAATGTGTGATATAGCAGACTGAAAGTCATTGGAGGATGGCTCTAGTCTAAGTATGACTTTTTTTAGTTGGTTTCCCAGAACAAATTTTGTGTACTTTAGATTTCATATATAATCAATAATTGAATATTGTTTAAAATTTCTTATTACATATCATTCATAGTTCTATGTGAATTTAATGTAATATTGTCCTAGAGTATCTATTGCATTGAAAAGTATATTGCAGTTCCTCGCTACACTACTACAAAACTGGCCTTTAATTGCGCTAATATTTACCCACACTAGAAAAAAACACTGATAAATGGCATATTTATCGACGCTAAATAAAATGCTGATAAATTTACCATTTTATGAGTGCTTTATTTTTAGCACTGATAAAGGGTACCCTTTATCAATGCTTTTTTTTAGTGTTGAGAAATAGATATTTCATCAGCGCTTTCTTAACCCTAATAATGGATTGAATAAATAAAATGATATGATTAAATAAATAAATAATAAAAAATGAGTTTATTAAAAAATATTTTAAATTTTATTAATTAAAAAAATATTTATTAAAATGAATAAATTGATTAGAAATTATTAAATATTAAATATTTTATTAATTAGATAATTATGATAATTTATGTAATTAAATTGTATATATTAAATATATAGATATGTATTAATGTATATAAATATGATTTATATAATACAAAATATTTATGTGCTTTACATTAAATAGTCATTTATTTATTGAATAATGGTTTATAACTAAAAATTGATATGAATTAAAATTATTAAGAAATTTCATAGCATTATACATATAATTGAGTGGTGTTTCATTTTTCAATTTAACATAAATCAAATGTGTGTTTTATTGATTTCACATATATGTAATCAATTCATTTTTATATACAATGCACAAACACAAAACTTATCCATTATTTTAATATTGTTAAAGTGTATTTATTCTTAATTTATTCAATTTCAATCATTTTTAACATATATGGATTCACTTAAAATTATATATTCATTAATAATGTTAAAAATATATTTGTAAAAAAATATTAATTAATAAATATATTTATAAATCTACATTTACAATATTTATGCAATTATATATTTATAATTATCAATAAATAAATATTTTTTAAAGTATTTATATAATTATAAATAAATAATTATATATATTTAAATAATTATCAAATTTATAATAAATTTAAATAAATAATCAATATATTAAATATATTTAAATTTATATTATATATATATAACAATATAAACATATATAATGATATAAATATTATTTTAAAAAAATCTATAATTATAAATAAATAATTATAAAATTATAATAAATATATTTAAAAATGAATATTTTTACTATATTGATATTTATATATATTTATTAAGTATATATAAATATTTATAATTTTTTATTTATAATCATAATTATAAATCATTTATCAACGCTTAAGTAATAAGCACTGATAAAAGCATCTTTATCAGCGCTAAACAAAATACTGATAAAATGAATATTTATGAGCATTATAACTTTAGCACTGATAAAGATTGATTTTAGAAGTGCTTTTTTAGCACTGATAAAGAGTCGTTTTACCAGTACTTATTACTTAAGCACTTATAAAAGTACTCTTTATCAGTGCTTATTTTTAATCATGGATAAACGTTTCCAGGTCTATTTAAAAAAACCCTAACCATTTGAGAACCAGTTGTGATATCAAAAGATTTCCACGGAAGCCACCCGCTGTCGGTGCTCCTCTTCAGTGAATCAAATTTTGAATCATTCCACTCGACTACCTCAAGTAGGTTGAACATCTTGTTTGAAATTCGGTGTTTGATTGCATTTAGGGTTTCCAAAGAGGTTCTCGGATTTTCTTCAACATAGTGAGGTAGGCCTTTTGATTTTCATTGTATATGTTTTGTTTTGTTTTTTATTTCTTCTTTGAAGATGTCATTCTTTTTGGTCTGGTGATTGTGTACTATTTTGATTTTAGATTATGAACAGAATGATTTGTTTATGACCCATTTTTTGATTGACTACCAATGTATGGACTCCCTCGATATATGGAGTTATTGGTTATATATGACACTAAACCTTGTATTTATTCATAATTGTTTTACTACTATGTTTTATATCTTCTTACTAAATAATTTTTTCATATATGTATACAAATGTATAGAAATTTTCAAGTATATTCTTTTTTAATGACTAATTATTTGAGGCACATTGTTGGTTCACTAATGATTATATATATGTTGACATCTTTCATGGATACCTTAGTGGACTTGCATCTTCAGATGCTATTTTTCAAAAACCAAGTTAGTGGAGTGATGTATGTTCCTCTATTGGTTATATGTATCAATGGATTCAGTTCCTCTTCAAATTCACTATGGTCCTTAGTTTTCTTATGGATCAAATTCAAAGGGGCTTTCCCTAGTTAAGCACATAAGGCTTTATCACATCATGCCTTCACTTTATGAATCATTATGGTGCCTTTAGTTCACGTTATTATTAAATATCATGTTTTTATCTATTTTATGTTTCTTATAGACTGTAAGTGAGTTTTTATATGTGACATGAATGTGTGTCTATATAGTTATTGCATCATTTATTTCCATAGTTGTTTGTCTAATAGGCATGCCTATATCGGGTAATGGTGATTTGGGGTCTCCATGTCCATTGACCCCAAGGGTGATGCTAGAATTTTGTTCGACCTCGGTTACTAATGTTTTCTATTTGGGGGGGGGGGAACCTCCCATTTATGATCTTTTATGCCAAAACTTTAAATAATACTTTAGTGACTTTGAGGTGTGTTAGAGGTCATACAATGATCTGGATTGATTTTTTTTTGTAATTTGGGCTAGGGTCATTACATTACCCATCTTCCAGTTTACACCTATAAAGTTTAGTGATAATATCATTTATTATCTGCCTTTACCTCCATCGCATTATCATATTATTCCATATGATTCAACATAGTGTATCTATCCATTCCCAAATCATGTATCCTCATATCAGAGACATAACTAGTAACATTATTCATCATAAATATGATGCATCCCCTAGGTGCCTTCTATAGTAATCCTTCTCACCCTCACTCTCTCTACATGTTTGATAATCAGTTATAAGGGATTCCAACAAATTTAACTTCAATTCCTGGTATAACATCATGTGTTAGTGTCTGTACTCGTTCTATAAGTTTTCACTCGATAAAAGATTATCTTTCTCCAATTTTGATCATATGGAAAGTGATGTAGTCAAGGAACTTTCCATTATCTACAAAAAACAAATAATATTTATTTCATTTTAATGATTACTGATTTTTATGTTATTTATAATTATATTATATCTCCCATTATTTTTTCAAATCCCAATATCCCTTTTTTTGAATTAGTATTATCTAGAAGCTTAGATATTCTAGAAGAAATGATCCATATTTCCCGGCATAGAAGTTTTAATCCCCTTCAACCAATATTTATTCCATTTTTCAAAATGTGCCAAAATGGTACAAAAAGAATGATAGTTCTCTCCCTTTTATCATTAGTGTTATTCCTTGATCCATGAAGCCACTGATCTAGCTAATTGAATGAGAGTTTATTATTCTTATTTATCATATTTTAGTTCCATATTACTATTTAATACCCCATATTATATTTTCATTTGTTTAGGGTATTTAAGAAATATTCTATGTGAAGTAATTCTTTTCTAAAATTTGATTTCTCATTTTATTCAACATACTAAAATTATTTAAAACAATCAAATATTGAGTTTCCCTTATTAGAATTGTCTATAACTTTAACTTTTGATAATTAATATTTTATGTGTATTTATTTATATATTCTATAAAATTAATCTTTTATGAACCAAATAGGATGGATATGAACTAAAAATGTATGCATGTTAATCATTTGACAAACTAATATGAAGATGGAGTTAAAGAGTTCATCAAGTTTGCAAGAGAGCATGTAGACGACCCTTAAAAATTCCTTTCTCTGTGTTTATGTTGTTGTTTTTCAATAAATATTATTCCTAAATTTTTATAAGAACATCTGATTTGTCACGTAATAGATCAAAGCTATAAATTTTTGACTAAACATGGGGAAAATTAATTTGGACATTGATTTGAATGATACTACAGTTTATGAATCATTTTATATGAATACCTTTGTAAAAGATGATAAATATCGCATGGAAAAATGAACATTGAAATTAAATATGACTTTCATGATTGTCCAAAGTTGTTTGAGGGGTTAAATACCAATTTCAAAAAACCATTGTATGCCAATTATACTAAATACATTTCATTGTTAGCTATATTGAAGTTATACAATTTGAAAGCTAGTAACATATAGAGTGACACCATCTTTACAGAACTACTAGGTCTTCTAAAATATATACTACTAGAAGAAGCTTAACTATCATGCCGAACATATAATATTACATGAATGTTGTGTTAAAGGGGTGTGATATCTAAAAATACATGCTTGACAAAATGATTTCATATTGTTTCTCTAGGACCATGAATCACTCATAAAATGCCCTGAGTGTGATGCAGATCAGTAAAAGAAAAATGAATCATGTCCTTTGAAATTTTTATGATACTTTCCTATCATTCCACAATTAAAAAGACTAAATTGATGTTAGGAAACTGTGAAGCAGTTAACATTCCAATAGATACAAGAATTATAGATGGGAACTTGCATCATCCAACTGATTCTCCTTAGTGGAAGAAAATTTATTACTAGTTTCCTAAATTTGGAGATGATCTAAGAAACATTTATCTTGTGTTACCTACAGATGGAATAAATACTTTTGGTGTATAGAGTAGTACTAATAGTACATTTCCCATCATTTTTGGTAAATTATAACTTTCCACCATGGTTATGCATGAAGCACAAATACATTATGTTCTCTCTGTTTATATTTGGACCAAAGTAACCCGGTAATGACATTGATGTCTATTTGGCTCCATTGATCAAATATCTGAAACTGATGTGGGATACATGTGTTGAAATGTATGATTCTCAGGTAAGTGAATAATTCAAATTTAGGGTCATGTTTTATGGAAAGATAAATGACTTCCCCTCTCATGTAAATTTATCAGGCTATAACATTAAAGGAATGTTGGGGTGTCCCATTTGTGAAAAACAGACATACTCAGTTCAGTTAAAACATTCCTCAAAGAATGTGTTTTTAAAACAACATAATTTTTTAGCTCAACAACATAAATACTTATCCTGGACAACATCATTCGATGGGAATATCAAACAAGGTACAACACCATCTCTTGTAATGGGCGATAAATTGTACAAAAAAGTAAAAAAGATTAACACTATTTTTGGTATACCATTTTCAAAAAACCATAAAAAATCAGGTTGGAAGAAGGGATCAATTTTCTTTGAATTACTATATTCGATTTGTTTGTCTGTTAGACATCTTCTTACTCTCATGAATGTAGAAAAGAATATATTTGAAAGTGTTACTGGAACATTTCTAAATCTTCCTAGAAAAAAGAAAGATGAAATCAAGGCTAGGTTTCTCTTGATTGAAATTGGGATAAGGGAAGAGTTGGTACTGATGAAGGGTAAAAGGCGTAAATATCTTCCTCTAATATCTTACACTCTATCCAGGCAAGAAAAATTAATATTTTTCCTTTTATTACTAGTGTAAAAGTTCAACAGGGGTTTTCATCAAATATCAATAATGTCATGTCAATGAATAATTTGAAGTTACAAGGACTAAAATCACATGATTGTTATGTTTCGATGAAATATTTAATGCATGTTTCTTTCCATTACATTCTACCTCAAAATATACGATATACATTAACCATGCTCTACTTATTTTTTAAATTCATATAAATTAAATGTGTATACCTGATGAAGTTTCTCATCTTGAATAAGGATATTTCAGTCATTATGTGAATTAGATATGTTCTTCCCACCATCATTTTTTGATATAATGGTCCACATGATGGTTTACTTGGTCAAAGAGTTTCAACTATGTGGTCATATCCATTACAGATGGATATACCCCACTGAATGGTATATGAATATTTTGAAAGGGTATGTCCAGAATGAAAGTAGAGCAGAAGGTTGTATCACATAACAATATATTGTTGAAGAGGCTATTGAATTTTTTACCGATTACCTATCAGATGTTGAAAGTATCAGTCTCTTAATGTCTCATCAGAGTAAACGTATTATGGGTGAAGGGATTTCCAAAAGAGATATTTTTACAATTACCTTGATAGGGCAGGAGCAATCACATATTTACATAATACATAATAGTGAAGATGTTGATCCATACATTGAATCCCACAAAGAAATTCTTAGATATTTGAATCCATTAAAGGATGAAGAATGGATATCAAATACACATAATCAATAGTTTATAGGATAGTTCAAAGATAAAATTTATAAGGACTTACCTGAAAATCCTAATTTAACCATCGAATGACATCAATGTATAGCCAGAGGACCAAATGAAAATGTTATATCTTACAATGTATTTATAATCAATGGTTATATGTTCTATACAAAAGAACATGAAAACATCAGTATGATAAAAAATCGTGGTGTTACACTTGTGGATTAAGTGATGCACATATCTGGTTCTAAGAAAAGAAATCCAATTTTTTAAAATATGTCATATTTTGGCATTATTGAACAGATATACGAGTAAGATTGTACAACATTTTAAGTGTTTCTTTACCATTGAAAATGGGTTGAAAAAATCAATGGAGTTAATGTTGATGAAATGAGATTTGTAAAGGGGAATTTTAGTGTGGAAGGTGAAAAGGATGATCCATTCATAATAGAATCGCAATATGTGCAATTATTTTATGTATCCAATCCAACAAACAGTAATTGGTCGATTGTCCTGCAGGCGACTAAAACAAATGTTGAGTCAGATGAAAATTCATTTGAGGATGACCCTTTAATTAGGACATCACAACCAGTTCATGTCACCCCTAATGTAAAAATTTTATTTTACATTAGAGTGGACCATAAAGAGGGGATTTGGATTCTCGATAGAGGAACCAAATCCTTGAAAACTTTAAAAAAATAAAGTGGGTTAAATGAGAAGGTAAAAGTGTTTTTTAATATATTATGTTTTTCTTCATAATATTATATGTTATCTAATGCATTAACATAATTTAAAATAAATGTTTGACTAATCATGTAGGTAATTCATTCTGCACATGATGATATTACCAATCCCTGGGAATGACAAACAATAATAAAGGAAAATCTTTGGAAATATGTAAAGATAATGTTATGATATATTTATCTATTTTTTGGAAAATTATATAATTGAACATGGATTTAATTTTTATTACTCCTTATAGATTTCATTTATTTTACAAGATTTCTATCCATGTGTCATTCCTTTTCTAGAAGAGGAACAATTTTGTCTCTACTAAATCATAGATTTAATCTTGATGTTTTCACAGAAAAATAATTGTACATATAATTAATGTATTGTTTCATATTTATGTTTAATTTATTTCTTTTTAGTATTACTCACATAATAATTATTTTCATATATAGGTGGACTATTTTGTTCAATTTGGGGTGCTCTATCCATCATTCATGACTTTCTACACCAAAACATCCATAGACTTCCTATCCCTCAAAACCTCTTCACCTCTATAATAGTACATTTATCACTTTATTTTAGGTTAAATCCACTGTATTTGTAGGAAGAGAAACGATGTTACCTATGCTCAATTATAGAGGTAATCTTGAAGTTTTCACAGTAAAAACATTATCTATAGAATTAATGTGTTGGTTCATATTTATGTTTAATTTATTTCTTTTCATTATTACTATCATAATAATTGTTTTCTTATGGAGGTGGATTCTTTTGTTTGATCTAGGGGTTTTTATCCATATTTCATGCCTTTATGCAAAAAAAACAACCATATACTTCTTCTCCCTCAAAACCTTTTCACCCATGTATCAGTCCATCTATCTCTTTTTTTTCAAATTACCTCTACTAACTTTGTAGGAAGATAAATGATGCTTCCTGTACTCAATTATAGAGTTAATATTTATGTTTTAACAATAAAATCATTGTCCATAAAATTAATGTATTTTTTTATATTTATGTCTAATATATTTATTTTTAGTATCACTATAATAATAATTTTTATTATACAGGTGGATTCTTTTGATTGAGTTGGGGTGATCTGTCTATCTTTCATGCCTTTCTCCATCAAAACTTCCATAGACTTCTTCTCCCTCAAAACCTTTCTCCCCTACAGGGTTGACATTTATCACTTTCCTTCATGTTCTCTCCACTGCTAAATCACAGAGGTAATCTTGATATTTTCACTGAAAAATAATTATCCATATAATTAATGTACTATTTCATATATATAATTAATTTACTTCATTTTATTATTACTCATAATAATTGTTTTTGTATATAGGTGGATTCCTTTTTTCTAGTTGATGTGGTTTGTTTTAAGCTTCTCATGCAGTGTTGGAATTTCAACAAATAAAGTAAATGGAAATCATGGTAACATTGATAGTTAGGGTTATTTTTAGACTTTTGGATGTGTAGGAATTAGTCTCACATCAATATGACACACAATGTGACCAGTATGGCACCAAGTACTTCTTTATATTTAAAATTGACGTTAATTTTAGTAAAAAAATACAACTGAAAAACTAAAAACTGATAAAACATATTCATATTTTTATAATTTAAGACAAAGATCCATAAGTCATTTGTGATGTGTAATAATTATATGCACATCAATTTGATACATGATGTGCCTGATATGACTCAATGTGTCCATTATCAGTTTAAAATAGAAATTTGACTTTAAAAAGTGTCACTCACTGAAAACTAAGTAAACACACTTGGATTTTTCTGAAAATATAGTGCATCGATTCATAAATCATTTTTGATATATATGAATCATTCTCACATCAAACAGATACACTATGTAACACATATGAGTCAAAGTGCATGTTTCAAGTTTAAAATGACATTTTAGTAAAAAAGACAAGTGACATAATCAAAACTGAGAAAATAAATTCATATTGTTTTGATACTTTTGAATAATAATATATAAGTCATTTTAGATGTGTAGGAACTAGTTTTACCACATTCAGTTGCACGGTGTGATTGGTATGACTCTAAGTGTGTCTTTATTCAAAATTGACATCAATTTTAGTAAAAAACTAGCCTACTCAAAACTAAAAAAACACATTAAATTTGTTTTAAAACTTTAATACAATGATGAATAAGTGATTTTAGATGTGTATGAATCATCCACACCTAAATCTAATGCACTGTGTGATCGGTATTACTCTAAGTGTGTTTTTTTATTTAAGATTGACATCAATTTTAGTAAAAAGACCAAATGACCTACTCAAAATTGATCAAAACCATTCACATTATTTAAATACATTAGATAAATGATCCATAAGTTATTTTTAATATATAGTAATCATACACACCATAATTTGATACATAATGTGATCGGTATGATTCAAAGTGTGTGTTTCAATTTTAAAATGACATTTTAGAAATTGAGATAACACATTAATATTGTTTTGATACTTTTGGAAAATGATCTATAAGTTATTTGAGATGTGAATGAATCATCCTCACCTTAATCTAGTGCAGAATGTGACCGGTATGACTCAAAGTGCGTGTTTTTATTTAAAATTGACATTAATTTTAGAAAAAAGGCCAACCGACCTACTCAAAACATAGAAAATGCATTCATATTGTTTAAATAATTTAGGAAAATGATCCATAAGTCATTTCTGATGTGTAGGAATCCGCTGCACCCCAATATGATACACAATGTGATCATTATGAATCAAAGTATGTGTTTTAATTTTAAAAAGACATTTTAGTAAAAAATACTAATGACATACTGAAAATCAATAAAACACATTCATATTGTCTTAAAACATTATGAAAATATTCCATAATTTATTTGGGATGTGTATTAATTGGTAGTACCTAAATCTAACACAAGTTGTGACCAGTATGACTCAAAGTGCATCTTTTTATTCAAAATTGTCATCAATTTTAGTAAACATTCCAACTGACCTACCCAAAACCAAGTAAACACATTCACATTGTTTAAATAGTTTTGTAAAATGATCTATATGTCGTTTTTGATGTGCATAAATCATTTTCATCTCAATCTGATACACGATGTGATCGTTATGAGTCAAAGTGTGTGTTTCACTTTCAAAATGACATTTTTTGTAAAAAAGACAAGTGACATGCTAAAAATTGATAAAACACATTCTGGTTGATTTGAAACTTTATAACAATGATGCATAAGTCATTTGGGATGTGTAGGAATCAATTTCACCTTAATCTGACTTATGATGTGATCGATATGACTCAAAGTGAAACATTTTATTTAAAATTGTCGTCAATTTTAGTAAAATGGAAAATTTTCCTACAGAAAATTGAGAAAACAAGTTTATATTGTTTTTATACTTTACAAAAATGATTCATAAGTCATTTTTGATGTGTAGGAATCATATGAACCTCAATCTGACACACGATGTTCTCGGTATGACTCAAAGCGTCTGTTATTAGTTTAAAATTGATATTTTAGTTCAAAAAGTGTCACTCACTGAAAATGGGTCAAAACACTCTAATTTTCTTGATAATTTAGGACAATGATTCATAAGTCATTTGTGATGTTTAGGAAACCGTTTCACATAAAACCAATACACGATGTGATCATAATGAGTCAAAGTGGGTGTTTCTAGTTTAAAATGAAATTTTAGTAAAAAAGACAATAGACGTACTCAAAACCAAGAAAAAACATTCATATTGTTTTGATAATTTAAAAAAATGAACCATAATTCATTTAAGACATGTTGGAATTATCCTCACCTCAATCTGATGCACAGTCTGACCGATATGACTCCAAGTGCATCTTTTTATTTAAAAATGACATTAATTTTAGTAAAATTAACACTTTCTATTAATTTATTTCTTTATATTTTTACTAACATAAGAATTGTTTTCTTAAAAATGTTTATTAATTTTCTCGACTAGGTGTGATTTTTAGGTAATTTCATGGGTCAGGTTAGGATTAATATATAAAGGAACATTAATTTTTTTAAAGTATGTAATTATTTATATTTATTTAATTGTATAAACCAATGTTTAAAATGTCTATAATATAGTTTTTTTTCATGTTTTTGGGTTGTAAATTTCATTTAATTTAAATACTATATTGGTACTTACTTATGTTGATATCTGGTGAGTTTTTGGTATTGTGGCGTGCTGTTACAGCACATTGGATTGGTGTTGTAGTGTATTGTTGTAGCACACTGCAGTATGGCCCTTTATCAGTGTTTTTATAAGATAAGATAAGGGTATACTTTATTAGTGCTTTTATAATAATTGATAAAAGACTCTTTATCAATTATTTTATAAGTGCTGATAAATGGTTCCTTTAGCAGCACTAAATTAAAGCACTGATAAATGGATCTATTATCAGTACTTTTAAAAGTGCTGGTAAAGGTCTCATTTATCAGTTATTTTTTTAGTGCTGATAAAGGACCCCTTCATCAATTCTTTTTCATTTTTGACTAAATACCAAGGCTTTTAACCTCTCTCATATATTCAGCACTTTTCTATAGCTGATAAAGGTCATTTCTACCGCTGTTAAAGGCCAGTTTTGTAGTATTTCTATGATGAGAACCTTAAAATTACATGCTAATATTATTAAACCATTTTCTATGTCCAGATATAATTCTATGATGGGGAATATAGTTCATCAAACATCAAGTGTGATTAATCATAAGAATATGAAACTTTACCTCATGGAGTTTTCACTTATTAGTCTCTAAGATATGATATTATGAGAACAGACCCACCATTATGAATTCCATATATTTATGTGTCATTGGATATTCTTGTCTTCAAACATGTGTAATAGTCCTTATACTTTATGGTTATGATTAATTCATCTCACGACTCATTCACTTAGATGTATTTTTGTTAACCATGATAAAAATCATTCATGGTGAAGTTGGGAATGTTGGGTGATTCATGAATGGCATATTATTAATGAATAAGTTGAGGATGGATTTTTCTCATAAATATTTATTGAAGTTAATTTCTCAATCCTTTAAAATATAACTCTCACATAAAATTCCATGTCCATGGTGTAATGACATGTTTATTTTAGCGATTCAAAGAAAGACGTATCAAACATATAGGTTGATGATAAAATTGTATGGCCTTATTGATGAGATATTGTGATAACGGGGTTATATTACACAGTGAGCACTTGTGTTTGGTTTTTAACGTTGAAACATTAACTTCTTCCTTATGGGTGAATTAACTCATTTCTATATAGTAAACTTGGAATTTAGGAAATCCCATCTAGTGTCGATGAGAAAGAAGCCTAGAGGCTCACACACTAAGTGTTTACATTGATCTAAATTATGTTCTATTTTAATTTAATTATTCGAATAAATATTATTCTCAAGTTTAAGGTATAATTTCATTCGGGATCCATTGATCACATAAATTAAATAAATATTTATTCACAAGATAATTATTTAATTACATGGATATATAATATTTATTTATTAAATAAATAAACATGTATTTAGGTATTTGATAAATGTTGAGTACTAACTGACCAAGATCATATTTGAAGATAAATATTAATTTTCAAGATGTTAAAAAAAATATTTATCATTACGCCCGTCTTTGCACACCATGAAAAAATTTTATTATTATTATCATTATTATTATTATTATTATTATCACATGGTATGGGGTCATATAAGGTTTAATATATTATTTAAGGATTGTTGTGAAAGTAAATAATATATTACCCCTAACTCTAAATATATAAATAGATTATAATTTCTATTGTTTAGAGACTAATCAAAATTGAGAATCATTGTACATAATGAAACCTAAAGATAACACTCAATATCAAAGAATGATCTAAAGATTCACCTTCTTCATCCATAATCTTAAGAATGAGAGTGAAAAAATGATTCTTCATGCATGATGGAACCATCACAGTGATCACTATGAACACCACAAGACAATCGTTTTATTGTGTTATCACCCAGTAATATATTAGTGTTTTTAGAAGATCATAGGCACATATATGGATCACTTTATAGGGATTCTACACTTGGATCCTATAAAAGTAACTATTTTTGAAAAAAAGGCTTCATATGATCAACATCATCATCGAAGAAAGATATCAATATTGAGTTATTCTTTCTTCCAATCCATTTAAAATTAATTATAAATTTAATGTGAAAATATCTTCTCTTATTTCTAGTGATATTATTTGTTTATATTCTTTGGAAAAAATTCCATTGTCCATGATGTTTTCATCTTTTACCGTATATGAATGATCCAATGAATCTATAAATTGTTTAGTTAGGCCTTAAATCAATAAGCACTTCTACTACACCTAGAACCAATAAGTCCAAATGCATCCTCTGGAATCCAAAATCAATTCCATAAGATTTATCAAACTGGACCTTTCTATCTTCCAATGACATCACCTTATAACATAATGAATCACCCTAAATCAAAAAAAATATCTGATCAGGTAATAATTTTATCTAAGTAGTTATCAAGTAAACAATTGTGTCTATGAGAAAACTTAAAGTTTCTATAATACAAATTGTTTCCAATCCCACATGAAAATTCTCAAATCATGTTTTTTTATTTAGAACACCATGTTGTCTGAAACAGATCACTTGAAGGAATACTCACATGTTTAATGCATCAGAACTAGGAAGAAAACATTCACCCTAATCACCAAAAGGAATTACCATTACTCGATACTTATAACTAAAACCCAAACAAACATTCAACTATAATTATAAAAGATAAAATAAATCTAGTAAAGGACACAAAAAGTTTTACATGTTTTGTATATTCATCGTAAATACAAGGGGATAGGCATCATAATATTTACTTACATCAAAAGTACAAAGTTACAATCGCTTATGATAGGCATCCACATAAATCACTAACTCCAATAATTTTATAACACCTTAGAAGTGTGGTCCCACCCCCTATTATATAGGGTCCCACTTATCCATCAGGTTTCACAATCTTCCTACAACTATATGCATCTATATGTTTCACTATTTAATTTCTAACTCCCAAATGCATTCCTTAGTCTTCACCTCTAATCAATAATAAATCAATATTTCTTTATATTACTAAATAATTTCCCATAAATTACATGTTAAGAGTGATTCCAATGTAGACACTTCCTCCTTTTGGTACTCACAATAAATTTTAAACTTCCAGTGATCTGACCAGTATTCTATATCCATCGAAAATTTTTAATTTCTACATAAGTCATGTCATCATCTAAAGGTCATTGTTTTTGTATTAATAAGTAAAAAGAGTTTATTGGATTTTCTACTTATAGTAAACTTATTATAGTTATTGAAGAGTCCTTAAAATCCCTATAGGCCCCTCCCCTAGCACACTCTATGGCTCAGTGAGGGCCTTCCATGTGGCTCACACCACCTTTTTGAGATGGTTTTTTCTATTTTCTCATAGAGTTCCCATTTTAGGAAAGTAAATAGTATATATTGAGTATTTTTTCCCTTTTAGATCATAATGGTGAGGTACATTTTTTCATATGATAGTGTTTATGAGAAGATAATATCATATTTTAGATTTATCTTTGTAAGACTGATGATGGGGATTGGCCATAATGATTAGAGAATTATTGAGATTGGTACTACTCAAGGGATATGTTGACTAGGGAAAGGGACCCATGTGTTCATTAATCATAAAGTTTGGTACCCCCAAAATTACTTGGGTGTAGGTTCTCCAGATCGGCAAGGGTTTGGTACTCCATTGATGCAGATAAGAAGTATCCCCTCTCCCAAAACACAATATCATTTAGTAGTCCCTAGACCATGGTCTCCTCCATCAAGGTGCAGATCCACCCCTAAAGTTTTGAATAGGTTATGTTGGGTTGCTATATTTGTGTAGTTTGGACACTTAGAGTTGGGTGTTGATTCCTCCAGGTACTTTTTCCTATGTCTCAAGTTCTCTCCCTTATATAATACCTTAGTGGTTATAATTATATGGGTTAGTAATCCCTTGACTGATATCTATTCTTTGTCAAGGTATGGGTTCCCGATAGATTTAAACAATGGTGGCACAGTATTGGTGGTTGCGAATGATGGGGTGTGGTGCTCCCTTGGCTGAGGTGTTTACCTTTTCTAGGAGTGGGTTCCCTTTGATGGATTCTTATAGGGGTGAGTAAAAAAGGATAAGTCAAATAGATACTTAGAGATGTTTCATTCCTATAGAACCACAGTTTAACCTTTCAAGTGTGATGTTTGAAAAGATATTGACTATAGGCTTTCAGATTTCAGATTCACTGATCATCCTTAGTTTCTCATGAGGTACAAACCTTAGTGGGTTATAGAGGTAATGACCATGACTTCTCAGTGTATCGGAAAATTCTATTGTCTAATCATATTTGGATCCTTTATTGCCTTACTCTGTGTTACTCTCTCTCATACCAATGGTTTTGAGATAATAGTTTTATTTTATTGTTCTTTTTATTTTCTGGATATTCTAAAAATATGACTATACTCACCCATGCATAAGCCTTGGGACCACACATGATGTTTCTATAGAGAGGGTGAAAAAGTTAGATATGGTTTGATTGAAATAGAGCTAAAATGGTTTTTTGGAGCTAAACCCTGGTGGCGATCATGGTGGAGGTTAGTGGTACCTAGAGGTGATAGTAGAGGATGATGTTTATGATTGGAGTCATATTATTGTAAGGACCTCTACATGTTAGTTTCTCATGATGTTATTATTTTGTGGTTATTAGATGTGTATATTTCTGATTTTTCATTATGTATTATATACTCTTATCTATGTGGATCTTAGAAGTTTTCTCATGAATGTGTTGTATATAGTTCAATGTTTATATATGTCATATTTTTTTATAAATTGGAGATATGTATCTGTTGTAGGTTGTTATAGATTAAGGCCTCCCATATTATGAGCTATTCATACTTGGTTCTAATCACCAACCCATAATCTATTAGTGGTGAGCTTGGGGTGGCACACTTGGCTTATTGTCGGCCCTAGTGGGGCCACAGTGGGCCAGGTCGTTTCAACAAAGACTAGGGGATACTCCCTAATCCTTATTATCTAATCACTAATTTAAGAAAATAAATAAAAAAATAGCCATGTAGAACATATAATGACAATAATGATGTAAGAAAACACTCAACTAGTAGTGATATACCTTTTTATTTTTAATTCATGATAAATAGTATTCATCCCCTCCAAATATCAATATCTTAAATAAAGTATATGAAAATAATGATTATATTTACCAATAGGATTTTTAATATTTTATTATTTTTTTCTCCCTAACACACCTGTCATAAGGCAGTGAAAAAGCTACAATATTGTCCTAGTTTAACCTTGTGGTTGAGTGGTGTCGTCTCACTTGAGGATATTTGCAATCGATCACATGTTATTCCTAATTCACTTAATATATTTTTGTGTATTATTATTTTATGAAAACAAATAAAAATAGTTATGATAATTTGAATTCAAGAAATAAAATAAATCATGCAAATATATATGTAGACAGAATAGATTCAGTTAGAAAATAAAGGAAATTCCCCCACTGAGATCCATCTAGATAGAATCTTCATTGTCTTGTTTTATGTCCACTTAATGATATCACTCCATCATATGTATGAACACCTTACTCTAACAAAATTTTGTATATATATTTCACTTAATAATCACCAACTACATTTCATGTCCACCTCGTTAATCGAGGGAGAATGGTTCTATAATAAGAAGCCAACCCTTAGATAATCACAATGATGATTGAACTCACCATAAATCATACTTAGATTAACCTAAAGTAGATATTAAACATGGACTTGGGTTCAACACAGGATTACTCCAACATTATATTCCTTAAGTCATTTACTTATCATTGTGATTATATGATATCATGGTAGAGAAATAGAGAGATAGAGAGAGAGAATAAAAGAACATTATTAGAATATACAATACATATTACATAAGGAATATAAGAAATAAAATAAGTAAAAAAATATAATCTATGTAGTAGAAGCCTAATTTAATAGTGAAGCAGTAAATTCCCATTACTTCAGCATGGCCTATGAATTTGTAGGCTTCAACAGCCAAATGTGTGACCCTTTTGAACCTCTAAAATCTATCTTTTGAATCACACTAAAAATTTACATACTTTGAATCTATTAATGATTATCCTTTTAAATACTCATGAATATCTCCTTTTAAATCATCTTCCACACTAAAAAATAGGTAAAGAATGAAACTTTGACATTCCTATATCTTCATATATTAAACTTTGGATTTATCTCAGTTCAATTTACCTTCATCCTTCCTATAAATTGTATATCCCAGGAGGCATATGACTTGGAACTATCCATGATCACATTATCATGTATGTCTATAGAGTTGAATCTTCCTAAAACTTCACTTTAGTGTGTAAACCCTAGATCATGTGTCTCTACCTTTGGCTCCTTAAATTTTTTTTACAGTGTAGAATGCATGTTTCAACTTCATATTTCCTACATCAAAGAACAGTTCTTGGATATGGCTTCTTCCACATGGGGTGTTCCCACAATTCTAGTTGTATCACCTTTAACATGGTATAAACCACAATCAGAAGCACATTTCACCTACCATAGATACTTCAAACTTCCATTCTATACCATGGCTTGGATCAATATAGTGGAGTGGTGGTTGTTTCACTGTTAGATAGCCTGTATGGACCACTCAAGCTTCCCAGCTAGAAAAATATTGTTTCTAAGTGAGCTTAGGTAGGACAGAGGTATTGGAAAAAAGGCATAGTGAATTATAATAAAGGAATAAAGACTGGTGGGAGGACAATCAAAGCAAGAAATGGTATCATGTTGTGGAAACATTTACAACATAAGAAGGTCGATTGAAACATGGATCGAATAGTATTGAGGCATCGATAATAGACTAGTTGTATCAGACTGATGGTAGCATAATGATGGTAATAATGGATAATATTGGTGCTTTCAGTGTAAGTACTCCAATGGTGGAAGGTTGAGTGAAATAGGGGAATATAAGTAGTAGAATGTCAATGGAATAAGGAAACCAATAGTGGAATAAGATGGTGGTGGAACCTTGACAGCAGCATGGGTAGGAGGTTTAAGAAAGAAACAGGAGTTAAGTGATGGTAGAAACTAGTGGTACTGGACGTATATATTAGTGGTAGTAGTGGTAACTGATGGTATCACTCAAAGGTAAGAGGCTGGTTGTAACAGAAGCTCGGTAATGGCTAGCACTTTGATGGTAGCAAGTCGACTGGTGGTAGAATGTGATGAAATCAAGTCATGTGGGCCTTCCTCCCCTTATTTAGACTTTAAATAGGAATCGCCTGATCTTTTTATGGAATTCATGGTATTTCTAACTTATGTTAGTGGTTCTAAAACTTGACTTTGAGCTTCCATGGTAGTGATCATGGAGGTTTTTAATCACTTGCTCAGTGATCCAATTGTGTTTGTGTGTCATTGTGGTAGCGTAGTGTTTCTGAGAGGAGAGTCATGTGAGATTAAATAAGACAATGACTCTTTTGTGTTAAGTGAATAATGCCACATGGAAATAGAGTCCCTCATCAAAGAATACAAGGTTTGACTACTAGTATATATTTCTCTATGTGGGGTGGAGCATTTAGTCACCAAGGTAGTGGAGGATCGGCACCATCACCACACTCACACTCAAACCATACATGGGTCATGCTCCATATGTGTGCACTCCATGGCTTCTATTGTCTATATTATGTATCATATCATGAATTTACATGCTTCCCTTGAGAAATTTTCATTAGCTAAGATAAAGGCCCCTTTTCTCTTAGAAAAGAAAAACCTACTGAATAAAAAAATCCTTAAAATATGGATTTAAAAATAATATCTTGCCCAAATTTTGAATTAAAATAAAAATATTAAAAAATGATATATCAATTAATGATTTTTTATTTAATCATTAAAAATAAATATATTTAATTAATAATTTTTCATGATAATTTATGGGTATCAAATACCCCCACACTTGAATAATTCTTTTCCTTAGGCATTATATCTCTAATATACGATCTCAAAGGTCACCCATGTTACCACTATTCAAATTTCCAAGTAATAAAATCAAATAATTATAAATTATAAAATAAAACATTCAAGAATATCAAAAAATATTAAACAGACATCACCTTTTTAAAAGAAACCAATCAACCCTTGTATTTTACATTCTCCCAATGAGAATTTTATTGATCTTATTCTTCCTTTCATTTAATCTTTTTAACTCATTATTATTAAACAAGATAAGTTAAGACTTACCTCAGAGTAAATTTTTTCCCCTCAGCACTCAAGGTAACAATTTGAACTAGATTTGTGTTCCTACATTGAATACATGAACCTATCATAGGCTTTTAAAGTAATAAAATTCAATAATTGGTAATTATAAAAAAACACATGAAATCATGAGGACATTGTAATTAATGTTCTAATTACTCAAATTATTAAGATAGGTAGGTTTTGGTGTTTAAAACATTAAGGAAAAAATAGGAGGCTTACTACAAATCATAATTCTTGACATCAAAAGTAAATTATAATGACGATATCCCCATAAAAATGATAACAACCTCTTCCCAAGATCAAAGTAAAGGTCATGAATAGTGAAATATCAATGAATGATATACACCCTGCTGAGTTTTTTTAGTTTTTTTCTTTTTTTCAAATTAATTTTTTTCATATTTTTTATTTTTTTTAAAAAATTTATACTTAGAACGAATCTCACATGCACCACTTAACCCCATGTGATAAAATCATCAATCTGGTAATGGTTATTTTTTATTATCTCAAGTCATGACACTTTTTTCTTTTTTTCTTTTCAAGAGGAGTAAAAAATAAATAGAGTAAATGAGTATAAACTTTTCCCAATACCCAAAATTATACCCCCACACTTACTATTTTCAATTTAATTTATCCCTTCCTCTATAAACTCCATTAGCCTATTATTTCAACCTTAAAATATCATGCAGATGCATAGAGTATGTTAGGAAAGGGAAATATTGGATTATAATATTGCTCATTACTAAAAAGTTCAGTCATGGTTTTTATGGGATAATAAAGGATTAGTGTATAAGGTAGTCTCAAGGATAAGGGCTAAATAAAAAAATGACTTAATCATATTAAATATGACTATGTAAAAACATAGCCTTAACAAGTTCTAATGAAAGTTCTAGTAAGTATAATGCCCCAAGTTCTCTCATTAAATATTCTCAAGATAGATATAGAAATTATTATGTCAAAATATCCTCTTGGTAATGGGAATCATAAATTAGACAATCACTCATGGAATAGGTAATAATAATAAATCAATCATGTGAAGTTAAAAATTAAAAGCATGAAAAATGGAAGTTAAAATTCATTTAACTGAATCAAAAGATCCCCTAAAATCATGACTCATCAAACTAAAATAATATGATTTCCTATAACCATTTAATCTCCCACTTTAAAAATTAAATATAATTAACTTAGAAATATAAAACATTGTATCATGGAATTCATGATCAAATCATGTCACCTGGATTAGTCAAGTAGAGCAAAGAGTTTAAGTGTGGGCATGAAAATTTTATTTTAAATCTGAAAATAGATTTTTAAAAATCTAGGGAGTTAAAAGTAAAAGATTATATAAGTGAACTCCCTTTGTAATGAAGATTTAGTATTCTTCCTTATTCCTAACCTTACTATTGGGGACTGCCAATTATCATCATCATCATGGACCTATAACAAAAATAAATCATTAAGGAATAAGGTCTGTTATAAAGTAGGCTAAAAAATAATGATGTGGATTAGGTTGAATCCTAATATATTTCTCAAAATAATTCCACGGAAAAAAATAAAAATAAAATAAAATAGGGATAGATATTTGTCTGAAACACCATGTGGGCCATGGGTTTTTAATGCCAATAGACAGACAGTATCGTATGTTATCTAAAAGCTCATATTTGTTAGATTTTATTTTATTTTGACCAATAAAACTTTTTCCTTCCATCTTTCATTCCATCATTTTTTTTTGAGTAATAAATGGATATAGTATACAAAGTCCATCCCCTTAAAAATAAGGTACAATTTTCATGGTGGGTGGTATGAAGAATGGGTCCTCCCCCTTTTTGGTTTCCACTTTCACAACCACTTCTTTATTCTCCATTTCTTTCTTAAGGTATGATGCATAAATGTAATAATCAAAGGTAAAGTTAAAGTTAAATTCTATTTTAATAAAATTCAAATATATAGAATCAATATCAAAATTATAAAATTTAAAGTAGGTATGTTTTTTCACTATTTCCTTAAGTGGAGCCAGTTTGATCTCATCATGTACTCCCTCCAATAAATGTCCAAAATGTTCATGGAGCTCCATATGTTCTTGAGTAGGTGGATCTTATTTTTTATATTCATTCTCTAAGGAAAAAAAGATTTGTCCTATTATGAAAATTAAAAACAATGAGAGGTGATACTCAATTCAGTTTCAATAAAATTATATGATAATAAGATCAAGATAATATCATCACTCTATGTTGGATCAGATTAAATTTATTATTTATTTGAAAAATACTCTTAGAGATGAGTGGAAATATATGGAGGTAGGTAGTCAGGCTCCTCCAATATCTCCTCAAACTCCACCACTTGGGTGGTTTCTTCTTTCATATCTAGAGAGAGATACAAATCTGTTGATTTTTATTTTTCATAGATAGAGAAATCTTGTTGTACTTCACATTAATTATAGAATTCTTCCAAATATTATTGATGTTACATACTTAAATCAATATAAAAAACATTATTCATTCATATCCTCCAGAAATGGTTAAGATATGTGGAATGGATATTCAAGAAATTCTTTCTTGGACTCCTCAAGTTCTACAATTTGAAAAATGACTGGGGAAATCACTTCAACCACTGGATTAGGTTCATGTTTCACTTGATACTAATGATATATTTGTTCCATTTAGATATTAATCTCATATATATTATCATCAATCCATTACAACCATTCATTTATATCATTTTCAACTACTTGTTCTTGATGTCTCACCTATGAGTAATCAATCTATGTAGAATAATGGTCACTTGAATACATCGCGGAAAAAATTATTGATTTTTTTTAAAAAGACAATAAATGTTATTTACAAAATGTGAAATAAGAATTGATTGATTAATCTATTTTCTACCTAGAAATTGTGCTAAGTTTTGACACACCTACCATAGGGTTGTGAAAAAGCTAAAATATTTTCCTAATGCAACATAGTGGCTAACTAGGTTAATCTCATTTGATGAGATATTCAGTCGATCATACACCATTAATAATTCACCTATTATATTTTTATGATTTTATTACTTTATAAAAACAAAGAAAAATATACATTAGAATGTAAATGAAAAACAAAAAATAAAACATGCAGACTTAGATGAAGATAGAATGAATTCAGTTAGAAAATAAAGGAAATTATCCCGAGATATTCATCTAGGGAGAACCTTCATTGTCCAATTGTATGTCCACTTAATGATCACACTCCATATTATATGTGAAAATATTATTATACCCCATTTGTGAATATATAGTTCATTTAATTATATCTAATTACACTATTTATTCACCTCCTTAGTCATGGGACAGTGGTTTTAGAAAAAGAATATAACACTTAGATGACCTAAATGAGGATTACAATCACTAAAAATCATCCTCAGATTAACCTAAATAAAATGTTAAACATAGAATTTGTTTTGACACTAGATTACTCTCCTGGGGTATTCCTTAATTTTGTTACTCATCATAGTGAGTATAAGAGATCATGGTGGAGAGAGACTGGTAGAACTTTATTAGAATATGTAATGAAAATTACATAAGGAATAAAAGAAAAAAAATATAATCTATATTGTAGCATTCAAATTTCTTAGTGAATCAGTCGATTCCCCTCATAGCAGCATAGCCTCTAGATTTATAGGTATTAGAAGCTAAATTCCCAAGACTTTTGAAACTCTAAAACCTATCTTTTGAATCTCCCTCATAATTTCATCACTTTTAATTGGTCAAATATTTTTATTTTAAATCCTCATTAAGATATTGTTTTAAATCATCTTCCACATTATTGAGGAGAGAGAGAATGTGACTTTACATACCCATATCATTATATCTTAAACTTCAATCCTATATCAATTCAATTTACCTTTATCATACAAATAAATTATATATTCCATGTGCAATCTAACTTGGATCTATCCATGATCATATTATCATGTAAGTGAATAGAGGTGACTCAAACCAAACTTTCACAATAGTTTTTAAACGCAAGATCATGTTTCACTGCCTTTGGATCCTTAAATTTTTCCTATGACACAGCATTAATGCTTCATCCTCAAATGTAATATATGCAGACATAGTACTCGAACGCGGATTCCTCCACATAGGTTGTTCCCACAATACTGGTTGTACCAACTTCAACATGGGATGAAACATGATCATAAGTTCATTTTTCCATTATAGTGGCTTCAGAAATCCATCATGTAAAATGCATCACTACACCAAATTTACCTTTTAATAGCATTTTATTAGCATCCATTTAAGAAAACGCTATTGAAAATTGAAATAATTTAGTGTAGGTTTTTAAAAAACCTCCACCAAAGTTTTTCTATTTATTAAAAAACACTTCTCCCGAAGACCCCCTATTATACCCCGAGCACCCCCCTCCCCATCCATTGATCCCTCATCGCCAATTCCTTTCCCCCCTCTTCAGTGCACTGGTATCCCATGAGCCCCTCCCCCCCCCCCCCCCCGAGCATAAGCCTTTTGATCCTAAGCCCCCCAATCCCAACCCTAATCCCTCACCACTGGCCCCTCCCTTCTCCTCTAATACACCATTACCCCCCCCCCCACCCTTCTCCCTTGACTCCCCATTCTCCCTTAGATTTGAAGCAATTTCAAGTGCTAATCCATCCTTTCTTCCTCTTTTCTTTTCCTCCCTTCTTCACTTTCCCCTATATCAATTTTTATCACTTCTATGAATAACCAAAAAATTTTGGGTTTGGATTAAGTTTCTTGGAACTTCTAATGATATAGATTTGTGTTTTCTAGGTAGATGGGTTTTTTTATTGGCTCGAGTTTTCATTCTCCATCAAAGGTGACAGGTTTCAGAGGGTTCCTCTAAACATAAGGTAGGGATTTATACGAAATTACCTTATAATGCATGGTTTGTAATTCTTAGATTATTTTAAATTATTTACTATTATTTTAGAAGCATTTTATAATCCCGTTGTATGATATAAAGTATTTAAAAATGGATTTTGTGAGTGCAATAGATGTTTTAGAAGCTAAGATCTTGTGAAAATAGCTAAGTGTACCTCTTGAAAATGGTTCCTCATGGAATTTTTTTATAGAATAAACCCATTTTGATATTCAAATGGTTTAAAATAGTTTAAATTCTGTTCATAGAACTAGGTCACATTTCAAGTGGTTGTCAAAGGAGAGCAGTGCAATAAAGTTCAAAGGCCTCTTGGGTATGCAGTGTGAGGCATGCACCTCTCTAAACTAAGGCACATACCATGAAATTATTAAATATACATAATTTTCAATAATATTTTAGGTCACTGAATAAAACATAATATTATTATTATAAAATTAAATCATTTTTGTAATTAAAAAAGATAAAGTTCACAACATTGTCTAGGATTAAAAATAATTGTTTGGAAGAGATTATTTAGGTCATTATAAATATCTTATACATATATAGATAATGTAAAATAATGAAGCATATTAATATTAATATATAATTAAATAAATTTTTTAATTAAAAATACAACAAGTCACATGATACAAAAAATATAGTTTCTATGATTATGAATATAAATTTTTAATATAAATTTCATTTTCATTTCAGTATTTAAAGAAAAATCACAAATGTGAATAAAATAAAATTTATGTTGACTTAAATTTGGACTTAGTGACCCTGGGTTGTTTCTCCCATGATGCGTGTTTTAAATTAACAATTATATTTTTTTTCTCTTACTTTTATTTTACATTATACTATCCATGATTGATTTCCTTACTTTACTTTGACCCTTTTAGTACTTATATGAATCTTATTATAACTACATGGATTGCATATTTAACTTCCATTTATCTCTTTTCCTACTTAGTAATACTTAAGTTTTTTCAATTTCTTTAACATAGTGTAGGCATATTGTGATATATATGGATAAAATTTGGATCACATTAATGAGGAATACACCTAATTATGCTAATGGTTTGGAGTAGTTTTTAGATATTGCAAATTCCAATAAATCTGTTGATGAGATAATAATATTTCATGACATAAATGTAAATTTATAAGATGGTTGAAGATTCATGAAGTTTATAAACGCTTTATATTTAAGAAATTCCATGCTCAATATTTGTGTTGGATTTAGCATGGAGAATCAGACATTATAAAAATTTTGAGCACTGATTTCAACAAATAGAATGATCTACCAAATTCATTAACAATGGATAATGAAATGAAAAACCTTATAAATGATTCTTTCGGAATTTTAAGACAATGGTATCAAAACCAAAACATATCAGAACAACAAGTTGAGGGTATTGTAAATTGTAACTTTACAAGTGATGTTTCAGGACTATAGGACAAAAAAATCAAGATCATAACATATCATTAGATCCTCCTCTTGATTCTGTAGCGACTAATGTAAGATATAAATACACTAAGAAAAAAAATATGTTTCAATATTTAGTCAATGATGGAAATAAATAGGCATATAGAGGCTGTCTAAAATATTCAAAACTTTTTTTCTATTGAATTTGTACCATATCAAATGCCTAAGTAGAATTACAAATTATGTGATTCTCATGATAATGGAATTGTTGCATGATTCATTTCCTGAATCTAAGATCCCTGAGACTTTTTATGATATGAAAAAGTTATTAAAAATATTAGTCCAAATTATTAAAAAATTCATGTTTGTCCAAATGATTGTATGATTTATTGGATAGAGGCTTTAACCAGACATGATTAAAAAAATTTCTTCTTCTAGATGGAAATAAATGGGAGATGTTGGAAATCTAAATCAACACACTACTACGAAGAAAAATAAAAAGAGCACACCCAAAAAAAATTTGCGTTACATCCCTTTAAAACCTTGATTACAAATATTATTCATGTCATCAAAAATCATCGAGCACATGAAGCGGAATTCTATAGAAAATTAAAATGATGGGTTAATGCGACATCCAAGAGATTCAAAATCATAGAATACATTTGATTCATAACATCTATATTTCTCATATGATCCTAGGAATGTGTGGTTTGGATTGGCTATTGATGTATTCAACCAATTTGGACTAGAGTACTAGTTATAGCATTTGGCCAACTATTTTGATCCCTTCAAATACAACTTTATGGATGTTCGTGAAACAGACATCTTTTATCATTTTGATTAATATTCCTATAAAAAAATTCATAGAAATTATATTGATGTAAAATTTATTCCTCTAATTAAATAATTATAGAAGTTTTGGAGAAATAGTGTAGATATATATGATGCATCTTCTAGAATAATGTTCAAATTGCATGTTGCTATAATGTAGACCATTAGTGACTTCCATTTACTAGGTAACTTATCTGTTTGGAACACTTACATGGGTTTGGATTTTCTGGTTTTTAACTTTGATTTTAAGCCCAAAAAACTATCTTAAAGAAAAAATGATTCTTCTTGTATCATCATAGATTTCTCAGTGAATATCATAGATTTTAGTTGAATAAGTCAAAATTCAATGGTTCTATGGATCGTAGACCACCTATAAAGTTTTTGATAGGTTATGAAATTTTGACACAACTTGAAAATGTTGAAACATGATTTAGGTAGTTGTGTTATTTAAATGATATTGGTAAATGATTTTGATATGCATCATCAATAGAAATCAGAATGAAAAAATATAAGAAAAAATTATATTGTTCAAACTTTTTTATTGGGAAATTATTTTGTTGCATAATAATCTTGATGTAGGAATATTGTAAAGAATGTTTGTAAAAATTTTATCTCCACAATACTTAATGAGAATGGAAAATTAAAGGATCATCCTAATTCTTAGAAGAAATCAAAAAATAATGAATATAAAGAGTGATCTGTGTCTTGATGAGAATAGAAAGTATGATGGAGAAAATTTAGATATGAAAAATAGGGATAAAGATACATTCATTTGAATTTAAAAACATTAGAAGGTATCTGATGGGTATAAGAGTAACATATAAAGGAGTTTCAACTTAAATCATTATAGGTTGCATGGATTTAAAAGTCATGATTCACATATTTTGTTATAGCAGTTATGACCATTTGAATTGCGTATATTGTTTCTTGAAAAGGTTTTTGTAGTTGTACTCTAATTTTTCACATTATTGATACAATATTGTGAGAAAAATTTAAAACTATATGATCTTGAAAACCATCAGGATAGATTTGTATAGTTACTTTGTGAAATGGATATGATCTTTCATCCATTATTTTTTATAGTCACGATGCATTTAACTATGCATTTGATTGATGAAACTAAATTAGAAGGTCTCGTACATTATTGATGGATGTATAAAATTGAGATTTACTTTATTTATATGTTTTTAATATTAAGTAAACAAACATTTACACTTCATTAAATACATAATTATGTTTTATTTATTTTAGATCACAGATACCTTTTAAATTTTAAATCATAGTGAAAAATAAATCTCAAACTGAAGACTCAATTTATGAAGGCTATTTAGGAGAGTAATGTCTTACCTTTTGTTCTAGATACTTGTATGACATTGATATAATATTCAGTCAAGTTTGATGCGTTGATGAAACATCAGATCAATCTCAACTATGTGGAAAATCAAGAAAAAATCTATCATTGGCTGATTAGTTGGGAGTATCTCAAATATTACACTGATAAAAAAGGAATTATTATAGGAACATAGATATGTTTTTCTAAATAGTGAAATTATAGATCCATTTATTGAAGAGATAAGGATAAAAATAAAGGGATAAATGAGAATTTTGATATAAAATGACAAATATATATCAAAGGTTGTTAATAAAGAGATCATAGAATGGTTTGATCATCATGTAAGTTTATAAATATTTAAATCTATAGAGATATTGAGTTGAAACATATATATTATAAATTTAATAATGTATATTAATTTTTTTATATCATGAATACTAATACTCGGGCTGGTTTTTCAGAATATTTGATGTTTTTAGCTCTATGTCCTCTAAAATGGGCTAGAAATTCTGACACTTACAGTGTGATTGGATTCAAATTTAATAAGGTTGATCAGGAAGAGGGTTTTAAAACATAGAATAGTGGAATATTTACAATTTATAAATTGGGATACTAGGGAAAGTTGATTGATATTATCAAATTAAACTACCATAATAATTTTTAGTTGTTTTATTCAAATTCAAGTGGGTCGATATTTTCAAGGGTATTAAAAGATATTCCTTATAATTTACTTCTACGAACTTCTCTCGCTTGATGGATGCTGGTGAAAATGAATTACATGATCCGTATATCTTCTCATCATAAGTGAAATGGTATATTATGTGGAAGATGTCATGGATGAAGGGTGGAGTGTAGTTCTTCACATAAAACAAAGAGACTTGTATGATATAGGTGATGAATTGGAAGATTTGACCTCTAACATTGAATCCTATCAACAACAAGAAAAGGACTTATTTTTTCATCATAATATTGAAAATATTAATATTTCAAGGGTGGATGAAGTAGATAAAGTAATGATGGAGCAGTATAATTACATTATTTATGGAAAAAAAGATTGTGTGTGCATTTATCCTTTAACTTATCAACCGACTATGATATTTTATTCATTTTTCATAATATGGATCTCTTATCATATTTAAATTGTTTTTTATTCATGAGTAATTTAATTTTGAAAAATTAAATGTTATACTTTTTTGTATGTACAGTCATTCATTATCATACATATGTATATTATGTTTGTCAATACTGTGAATATGTTATAATTTCTAAATTTCTTTTTCTTTAAGAATTTTTTGAAATATATGTTCTGATGTTATTTTTATTTGTTTAAATGATAGGAATATCAAGGAAAAAGAATTTCACTAATCTTAGTCAACTCCATTTTAACGTTCCCTCAACCAAAAAACACATGATGATCCATCGAGCTCACTTCCTAATCATCTGGGACACCCTCTGTCTACACCTCATTAGTATTTAGCACGTGTCACTACTATAAAACAGGTTTTTAATTGCATTGTCCTTTATTAGAGCTAGCAAAAAGTGATGACAAAGGTGGCCTTTATGAGCGCTAAAACAAGAGCTAGTACAGGGAACCTTTTATCAGATCTTTTTTTAGCACTGATAAACAGTACCCTTTATCAATGCTTTTTTATAGCACTGATATAGGGTACCCTTTATCAGCACTTTATTTCTAGCACTCATAATGTGTAATCTAATCAGTGCTTTATTTTTAGCACTCATAAAGGATACCCTTTATCAGCACTTTATTTCTAGAACTCATAAAGGGATCTTTAATCAATGTTTTTTTAGCAATGATAAAGGTTCAAAATAATGAAATAATTAAATAAATAAAAAATATTAAAAAAATCTGAAAACTCTTATTAATTAAATAATCATTGATAAAAATGAATAAACTGATTATACTATATATAACCTATAAATACTAATAAATAGTATATATTAAAAATATAGATATATGTAAAATTAAAATTAACCAAATAAAAATTAAAAATAAGTAAATTTAGAAAGTATTAAACAATTTCTTAATTAAATAATTATTGATAATGTTAATAAATAGTATATATTAATTATACGTATATGTATATATATAGATGTATATAAGAATGATTTATATAGTAATGAATTGTAGTTGGGGTTTGGCTTAGTGGTAAGCACCCCTTAATTCTACATGAAAAATGGGGGTTCAAAACCCATTGGGTGCAGGGGTTGTAGCAGTATTGTAGTGTACTCTAGAAGCGGTGGGCACTGTAGCGGCAGAAGGTTACTATAGCGGCGATAGGGTACTGTAGCAGCGGTGGGTACTGTACGGGGCTGTTGCAGTGCGGGTACTGTAGCATTACTATTCATAGAATGGGCCTTAGGCCAAGAAAATGGGCCTACGGGCAATGTAATGGGCTAAATTCTCACTGGGCCTTCGGGCTATGTAATGGGTCTCCCTCTACCGAGTTAAAAGAGGTCTTCGCTTTGCTTTAATAATAAAATGAGGCTTCAGCCCCAACCTTTATTCATTTATATAATAATGAATCTTTATTCTTTACATTAAATAGTTAATATATTTAGTGAATAAGGGTATATAATTAAAAATTAATATGAATTAAAAGTACTGACTAATTGTATCGAGTAATGGACATAATTGAATGTCGTTTAATTTTCAATTTAACATAGATCAAACATATGTTATACTAATTTCGTATACATAAAAACATAATTAATTCATTTTTATATACAGTGCACACACATGAATATTTACACAATTAATGAAATCTTATATAGAAACACATATATCTAATATTTATGTAATTTATTCAAATTTTAGTATTCATTTTTTAATTTTATTATAACATGACACATTTAATATATTATGTTTTGAATCGGAAAATTTTATTTATTTGTTATTAATATTATTAAATTTAGGTATTAATTATTCATTTTTAATATTTTTTATTTTTTATTTTTTACTTTTTTGGGAATTTAATCAATTTCTATTATTTATTATTTATATATTTATTTACTATGGTTTAATATTTTTAATATTTATTAGTCTTTATTTCAATATATATCCATATTTCTTTAATACTTTATATTTAGTTAATAAAACTTATTCATTTTTTTCAATATTATTAAATTGAACGCATTTTTAATTATTCAATTTCACTCATTTTTAACATGCATGCACTTAAGATTAAATATTCATTAATAATGTTAAAAATATATTTCTCAAAAAATATTTATAAATAAATATATTTATAAATGTATATTTACTATATTTACACATTTATAATTATAAATAATTAAATATTATTCTTCAAAAAAATATTTATATAATTATAAATAAATAATTATATATATTTAAATAATTATAAAATTATAATAAATTTAATTAAATAATGATTATATATACTATAATTATATTTATTCATACTTATTAAATAAATATATATATATATAATTATATAAATATATATATTGATATAAATTTTATTTTTTTGAAAAGTATTTATATATTTATAAATAAATAATTCTAAATCTAAATAATTATAAAATTATAACAAATATACTAAAATAAACAATACATTTTTTATATTCATATATATATTAAATATATATATAATTATATCAATATATTTTCAAAAAATATATATATAATTATAATTATAATTCCTTTGTCAGCACTTATTAACTTAGCGTTGATTAGATGTATCTTATTTGGAACTTTTTTAGAAGCACTAATAAAAGTGTCCCGATCTATTTTAAGAACCCTAAGCATCATGAAATAGTTCATGGTATCTAAAGCTCTCTGTGGAAGCCACCTAGGGCTGTTGTTCTTCATTGTCAAATCCAAGCTCAAATCTACACTAGAATCAAGGCTCCAACTATTCCAAGCTCAAATCCAAGGCCCGAACGATTCAAGGGTTGAACAAAACCAAGTCTGGAATGAAATATAGTTTTTTTGATATCTTAAATTTCCTTTAGTTATCCACTGATCCTTATTGGCCCACATTTTTGTATCCCAACAACTCTAGTCTCACTATCCTATAACAAAAAAAACCCAATAATAACTATTGTTTAGATATATTGAAGTATCATCTTCCCCAATATCATGTGGCTCTCCTTGCAACAACATTGGTACTGTGTGACTTGAAATATATCAAAACCAATGTTGGTTCATGCTATTGTGAGGTATAATAGGCTCCAAATACCTATATTCCATGAAATCTACCGCTTTTCAATCGTCAACTTTTGAAAAAATCATCCATACAGTCGGTGTTGTCATTTTTTTGGAATATTCCATTACAAATCACTTGGGAACCTATTTTTCATATTTTCATTGAGAAATTAATGTGATGTGATTTCCTTGAATCACCTATAAACCAAAGAAAATGTTTAACTCACCAATCATAAACATCTCAATAGTATACCTCATATGATCCACACACAAAAATTGTGTTATGATTTTTTTCAATCATCAAATATTTTGTCTTCGACATATATGAGTACCAAAATCCTTTGATCGTTATCCTTCTCGATGTAGAGGCTATGATCAACTCTACCTTGCTAAAAATAAAGATTTCTTAGGTAGTTATCCAACCTTAAATACCAAGTCCTCAGTGATTTATGTATCTTATACAAATAATTCTTTAACTGAAACACATTTTTCTCATTTTAATCCATAATAAACCCATTCAGTTTCTCAATGTATACTCCACTACTAAGAACTCCATTGAGGAACATAGATTTTACATCCATTTGTTATAATTTTAACTACATTTTCACAGAAATAGACAAGAAAACTCAAATAGTTTCCAATCGAGATATGGGAGTAAATTTATCATAAATATACATAACTTTGATCTATGAATTCACTTTGAACACTATACATTAATTATTTTGATCCACTTTTCTATAGCCAATGAGTTTATCAAAAAACACCCACTTGGTTCTGATAGCATTTCTATCTTCTAGACTTGGAATAATTTCTCATGTCACATTGTTCTTATTTGGATCAAGATCCTCGTGCATAGATTTGATCCAATTACCATCCTTGTCAGCCTCTCAAAATTATTTAGGACATACTTGGGAAAAATAAGGTTTTTTTAGAGTCTTACTCCTCTGATTTTTCATCGAAATTTTCTGATCACCAATGACATTTTATTTATTCATTTTATCCTTGCTTGTATTTCTTGCAGTACAATTTTCATCCTCATCAACTTCATCTTCGAAATAGTTATTATTGCAATTATTTTCTAGATACTCATACCCCATCTATTTTATGTTCCTTGTACAACTCTAATAATTATTCATCCCATGAATGACTACTGCTTATAGTATTTCAAGCAACATAGGTTCATGTCTACAAGAGATAGAGGATGTGTGTCAAACAAAAAAATGCAATGATAAAAGTCTGGGGTATGAGTTTATGAGGATGATAGTTGTATATAACTTTCACCTTTGAATGAATTCATAAGATAACACCTACCATAGTTGACCAATTCTTTTTTAAATTCAATTACCCTTTTTCTTCAAAGCATACTGAAATTATTTAAAATAATCAAATGTTTTGTTTACATTATTAGAATTATCTATAACTTTCACCGTTGATCATGAATGTCTTATGTGTATTTATTTATTTATTTTAAAAATGAATATTTTATGAGCCCAATTGGATGGATATGAATTGAAAATGGATGCATTCTAATCTTTTGACAAAAGAGTATGAAGATATAGTTAAAGAGTTCATCAAGTCTACAATAGATAATGTGTAAGACCCTTCTCAAATATTTTTCCCATGATTATATTGTTGTTATTCAAGAAAAATTAGTCCAGAAGAGTTGGAATTTATCACTTTTCTTCAAGTACCCTTCATTGCCTTTGTAGGAACAGAAACGACGCTGCCTCTACTCAATCACAGAGGTAATCTTGATGTTTATACAGTAAAATCATTGTCCATAAAATTAATGTATTATTTCATATTTATGTTTTGTTTATTTATTTTTAGTATTACTCATATAATAATTATTTTCTTATACAGGTGGATTATATTGTTCGATTTGGTGTCGTATGTCCATATTTCATACCTTTCTGCACCAAAACATCCAAACAATCCTTCTCCATCAAAACATTTTCACCACTACAGTATTGGAATTTATTAATTTACTTCATTTTGGCTCTACTACTCAATCACAGATATAATATTGATGTTTTTATAGTAAAATCATTGATCATATAATTAAAAAATTAATTCTTATTATTTCTTAATTTATTTATTTTTAGTATTACTCATGTTATAATTATTTTATTATATGTGTGGATTCTTTTATTCGATCTGGGATGATTTTTTTGAAGTTATTTATTCTCATGAGAGATTGGAATTCGACCCTACAATTGAGATAATGAAAATAAGTAAATGTATCAAGAATGTATACAACAATCATGAAAAGTTGGATTCCAAATATTTATTTAATTGATTTTTTTATCATTTTAACTACCATTTTTATCTTAATTTCCTTATAATATTTATCTAAAACTTATTTAGTTTTTTTTAAATATATTTTGGAAAACCATATTTTGATTTCAAATATATAAAACAATCCATAAAAGAGATAAATTTTTTCTTTCTTCTAATGTTACCATGCTTTCCAGTTCCTTTTATTATCGATTTGCCGACACTACATATAGAGTATATGTTCTTAACCAAAAAACCTTTCTTGTTGAAATTCAGAAGAGTATAGGAAGCTCATGTTCCCATTGCAGTGACATCTCATGATATAATAGGCACTTGATCTTTCTCTACACTTCGGTCTTTCAATAACGAGAAATGTTTTTCTACTAAGAACATCAAATAATTATATAGAGTTGGAAGTTCTATAAATAAACTCAATGTAAATCATAGTAACATGGATATTTAGTATAATTTTTATACTTTTTGATGTGTAGGAATTAGCCACACCACAATCTGAAAAAAATGGTGTGACTGGTAGACTCCAAGTACTTATTTATATTTAAAATTGACATTAATTTTAGTAAAAAAAGACAACTACCATACTCAAAACTCAGAAAATAGATTAATATTATTTTGATACTTAAAACCAATGATCCATAATTCATTTTTGATGTGCAAGTATCAGACACACCTCAATCTGATACATGATGTGTCTGATATGAATCAAAGTGTACATTATCAATTTAAAATCAACATTTTACTTCAAAAATTGTCACTCACTAAAAACTGAGAAAACATGATTATATTTTCTTAATAATTTATGAAATTTATTCAAAAATAATTTTTAATATATGGTAATCGGTCTCACATAAAATTGATATATGATGTAATCAACATGAGTCAAAGTGTGTGTTTCAAGTTTAAAATGACATTTTAGTAAAAAATTAAAGTGACGTACTCAAAACCAATAAAATGCATTCTGGTTATTTTGATACTTTAGTAAAAAAAGTCCATAAGTTATTTTGGACATGTTAGAATCAAAATTACCATAATCCGATGCACGGTGTGATCGGTATGACTCCAATTGCGTCTTTTTATTTAAAATTGACATCAGTTTTTGTAAAAATGACAATTAACCAACTCAAAACTGAGAAAATGAATTTTTATTATTTAGATACTATATTAAAATGATCTATAAGTGATTTATACCATATAGGAATTAATCTCACCTTAATCTGATATATTATATGCCTAGTATGACTCAATGTGTCCATTGTCTGTTTTAATAAACATTTTATTTCAAAAAGTTTCACCCACTGAAAAATGTGAAAATATACTCTAATTGTATTGATAATTTAGTACATTGATTCATAAATCATTTGTGATATTTAATAATCAGTCTCACATCAAACTGATACATGATGTGATTGTTATATGTCAAAGTGTGTCCTTCAAGTTTAAAATGTCATTTTAGTAAAAAAGACAAGTGATGTACTCAAACCCAAGAAAAAACATTTATATTGTTTTAATACATTATAAAAATGATCCGTAATTCATTTGGGACATGTAGAAATCATCTGAACCTCGATCTGATGCAATGTGTAACCAGTATGACTCTGAGTGCGTCTTTATTTAAAATTGACATCAATTTTAGTAAAACGGGAAAATGAACTGCTAAAAATCAAGAAAAATAATTTTACTTGTTTTCATACTTTAGTAAAATGATCCATAAGTCATTTTAAACATTTAGGAATCACCCTCACCTTAATAAAATACCCAATGTTCTAAGTATGAATCAAACTGTTCATTATCAGTTTAAAATCAACATTTTAGTTCAAAAAGTGTCACTTAATGAAAACTGAGAAAACACACTAATATTTTCCAGATAATTTAGAAAAAAATCAAAAATTAATTTTTGATGTGTAGGAATCTGTCTAAAATCAAACTGATACACAATGTTATTGGTATTAGTTAAAATGCATGTTTCTATTTTAAAATTATATTTTAGTAAAAAAGAAAATTAACATACTCAAAACTAAGAAAACAAATTCAGATTGTTTTGATACTTTTGGAAAACAATCCATAAGTCATTTTATATGTGTAAGAATCAGACTAACCTCAATCCAATGCACGGTGTGACTATTATGATTCCAAGTGCTTATTTTTATTTAAAATCGACATCAATTTTATTAAAAAGGACAATTGGCCTACTCAAAACCAAAAAACTGCATTTGTATTGTTTTGATACATTAGAAAAACAATACATAAGTCATTTTTGATGGGTATTAATCAGACTCACCTTAATCCAATACATGATGTTCCTAGTATGACTCAATGGGTTTGTTATCATTATAAAATTGACATTTTAATTCAAAAAGTGTCACTCACTGAAAACAGTGAAAACACACTCGGATTGTCTTTGTAATTTAGTAAATTAATTCATAAATCATTTTTGATGTTTAAGAATCACTATCACATCGAAATGAGACATTATGTGGCCGATATGGGTCAAAGTGTGTGTTTCCATTTTAAAATGACATTTTAGTAAAAAAGACAAGTGACATACTCAAAATCAAGAAAATGCATTCAGAATGTTATGATACTTTAGTAAAATGATCCACAAGTAATTTGGGACATGTAGGAATCAGTCGTTCCTCAATACAATGTATGGCGTGACTATTATGACTCTAAGTAAATCTTTTTATTTAAAATTGGCTTGAATTTAAGTAAAATTAACACTTTATATTAATTTATTTCTTTATATTATTACTAAAATAATAATTTTTTTCTTATACAGGTATGTTATTTCTCTTGAGAAGGGGTCGTTTGTTTTGAAATAGCATGAGTTGGGATTAGGATCAAAAGACAAAGGGACATTGATGTTTTTTAATGTATGTAATAGTTTGTATTTATGTAATTGTATAAACCCATGTTTATATCTATAATACAGAGTTTCTTTCTTGTATTTTTTTTAAATTTCATTTCATTTAAATTAAATATTGGTACTTGATTTTTCTAATATCTAGTGTGTTTTTGGTGTTGCGGTGTGATGTTAGAGCACATTGCACTGGTGCTGCAGTTTTCTATTGCAACACACTACAGTATGACCATGTATCGATGATTTTAAAAGTGCTGACAAAGGTATCATTTATCAATGATTTTTTAGTGATGATAAAATTTGAGGAATTTTAATCTCTCTTTGGTATTCACTGCTTCTCTAGCATTGATAAAGTCAATTTTAAGAATTTTTAAAGGCCTATTTTGTAGTAGTTCACCCTCCATCTCCCTCCCACCAGCATCTAGCACACCCTCCTCTATCTCATCAGCATTTGGAACGCTGCCTCAAGATTCAGCAGGTTCAGTATGCAGTAACTTCATAGTGAAGGAATAGGTGCTTACTCCTATTTCATGAAAATTATATTAGAGTGTCACTTTTATAGGTAAAATTTTAGTGTGAATAAATTTATTGTACATTTTTATACTAATAACTTTTTTTCATAAAATATAGAAACAATGTTACTACTGAGACCAATATTTAAAGTTCATATGACTAGAATTTGAACAGATTGAAGATAGTGGTCACATTTTATTGTTATAGGGTCCCCATATATTATTTTACAAGATTATTTGGCAATATTATATGCCATTTTGTGGTTGATTCGGTAACCCTTATGATTACATGTTCTGATTGGAGGCATATAATTAATTCTTGGAGGAATGGGTTATTTTGTTCTCATATAATGTAAACTTTAATACATTATAACTCAGTTGAATTCCATTAGATAATTAAATTCTAATATTTAAAAATAAATATTTTTGTATATATGTAGGATGTGAAGGTCATTTATCTATAGAAATCATTAGTTGATTTATATCAGAAGATGAATGGATGTGTACCCAGTGATATTGCATTGATTGATGGTTTGAGAGAGTAGGTAAATCCCACGAATTCATAATCATTAAGTACACATACTTTTATTGGTTTTAACTCTAAATTTAAATATAAAACACTGTTTAATTTTCAAGAAAATTTTCATATAGGTTCTGGTAGGAGGGAGTGAAGATGGAGACAGATATGGTGTTGATCTTAGTTTTTTAGGTAGTGATGAGGGTTGAATTTGAATTTGGTGATGGTTATATGTAACTAAACTGATGACTCACTAACATAATGATATAGTGAATGAGAAACATTATTGTGGTTTGAGGTAGGGGATATCTATATTTCTCCTCACTTTAAATGTTTTATGATGGTTAGTGGTTCATTTTATTTTATAGTATGATTTAATCATGATTATCTAATGCTTTAAAATTTTCAATGTTCTTAATTTTATTGTTAATGATGGAGTTGCCTATTTGGAAAGGGGATTTTTAAAAGCTTAATCATGGGTTTAAAGATCATTAAAAATAATTTTAAAAGCAATTTCGGTTGAAATTTTCAAATTTCAGCCTTTATTTTTTGTTTAATTAACACATGGGGTTAAGGATTTATCACTTTTATAATATTGGTTTGGTTATTAGTTGTTTGATTTTGATTTTTATCATGTTTTAATTGAAACTCTATTTATAGTTGTTCTGTTATGGTCTATTTGATGGTAGGCATCCATTATATTACTGTCTATTGGTCTAATGGTGATTTTATATTCATATGACTTCATTATAATTTTTGTTTATATACTTTCTATCTTGTGTAATTTTTCACATAATATCAGGATGTTCTCATGTTGGCCAAATAGTAAACATGCACCGCCTAGCTTTCTAAACAGTTTGATGGTGATGCCTTGTTTAATTGAGTTTTTGTGTCCCTTTTTATGGATTGTTTAGAGGCAACACAACTACAAACCTGGCCTTTAATAGCACTAGTATTTATCATGTCTATAAAAAATGTTGATAAATGGAATATTTATCAGTACTAAAGAAAGCACTAAAAAATGTAACCTTTTATCAGCACTTTATTTGTAGTGCTTTATTTTTAGCATTGATAAATATTTATTTCACGAACGCTTTTTTAGTGAAAGTAAAGGTCCAGAAAAATAAAATCATATAATTAAATAAATTAAAAAAATGAGTTTATTAAAAAAATATTAAAAATTTTATTAATTAAATAAAAATTGATAATAATGAATAAATTGATTAAACATTATTAAATATTAATAATTTTATTAATTAGATAATTATGATAATTAATGTTATTAAATTGTATATATTAAATATATAAATATATATCAATGTGTGTAAATATAATATATATATATATATATATTACAAAATATTTATGCATTGTACATTAAATATTCATTTATTTATGGAATAATGGTTTATAATTAAAAATTAATATAAATTAAAAATGCTGACTAATTGCATAGTACTCGATGTATAATTGAATATTTTTTGTTTTTTCAATTTAACATAAATCAAATCTGTATTGTATTGATTTCACATAAATATAATTAATGAAATTTTATATACAATGCACACATATAAAACTTATCCATTTTTTTAATATTGTTAAAGTGTACTTATTCTTAATTTATTCAATTTCACTCATTTTTAACATATATGCATGCACTTAAAATTAGATATTCATTAATAATGTAAAAAATATATTTCTAAAAAAATATTTATAAATAAATATATTTATAAATTTACATTTACTATATTTATAGAATTATATATTAATAATTATAAAAAATAAATATTTTTTTAAAAGCATTGATATAATTATAAATAAATAATTTTTATATATTTAAATAATTATTAAATTTATAATAAATTTACTTAAATTAGGAATATATTTGATATATTTATATTTATATATATTTATTAAATATATATAGATATATGTATGTATAATTATATAAATACATATAATTAAATTTATAATATTTGATATAAATATTATTTTAAAAAATATATATAATTATGAATAAATAATTATAAAATTATAATAAATATATTTAAAAAGGTATATATTTACTATATTTATAATTATATATATTTATTAAGTATATATAAATATTTATGATTTTTTTATTTATAATTATAATTATAAATATTTTATCAGCACTTAAGTAATAAACATTGATAAAAGCATCTTCATCAGTGCTATAACTTTAGTACCGATAAAGATTGATTTTATCTGTTCTTTTTTACCACTAATAAAGACCTACCATTATCAACACTAAAAAGCGCTGATAAAGAGTCCTTTTATCAGCACTTGTTACTTAAGTACTGATAAAAGTACTCTTTATTAGTTCTTATTTTTTAAGCATTGATAAAGAGTCCTTTTATCAGCACTTATTACTTAACCAATGATAAAAGTACTCTTTACCAGTTCTTATTTTTAAGCACTGATAAAAGTGTACTGATATATTTAAAGAACCCTAACCATTTTCAAAATCATAGTGATATCAGAAACCTTCTATGGATGCCACCTACTGTCGAGGCTCCTCCTCGGTGAATTGAATCTCTAACCACACCACTCGACTGCCTCTAGTTGTTCAAACATCTCAACCGACATCAGTTGTTCGATTATATTTAGGGTTTCTATAGTGGGTCTCGTATTTTCTTCAACCAAGTGAGGTAGGCCTTCTGATTTTTTTGTGTATTTTTTTTATTTCTTCTTAGGTGATGTCATTTTTTGTGGTCTAGTGATTGTATACTATTTTCATTTTAGATTATGAATAGAATTATTTTTTTATGATCCATCATTTGATTTACTACCGATGTATAGACCCTCTCTATATATGGTTATTAGATATATCGGACACCAAACCTTGGATTTTTTCATTATTGTTAAACTGATATGTTTTATGTATTTTTAATAAATAATTTTACATATATGTGTATAAATGTGTAGAAATTTTCATGTATATTCTTGTTTATTGACTACTGATTTGAGGCACATTAGTGGTTCCCTCATGATTATATATATGCTGACACCTTTCATAGATTCCTTAGTAAACATGCAGCTTCAGGTGTTATTTTTATGGAACTAAGTTAGTGGGGTGATATATGTTCCTCTTTTAGTTATATGTATCATAGGATATAGTTCCTCTTAAATTCACAATGGTCCTTAGTTTTCTTATGGAATGGATTCAAAGGGGTTATATCTAGTTAAGAACATGAGGTTTTATCACATCAATCCTTCACTTTTTAAATCATTATAGTGCCTTTAGTTCATGTTATCTTTGAATATCATGTTTTTATCTATTTGATATTTCTTATAGACTATAAGTGAGTTTTTATACATGACATGTATGTGTGTCTATATAGATATTTCATCATTTACTTCCATTTTTGTTTTTATAACAGGTATTCCTATATCAGGTAATGATGATTTTGGGTTTGCATGTCCATTTACCCTAAGGGTCATGATAGAATTTTGTTCGACCTCTGGTACTAATTGTTTCTATTTGGGTTGGGACCACCTACCTTTTATGGTTTTTTACACCCAAAGTTTAAACCATACTTTAGTGAATTTGATGTGTCTTAGAGGTCATATGATGATCTTAAATGGTGTTGTTTGAGTAATTCAGGCTAGGGTCATTGCACTATCCATCTTTCGGTTTAAAACTATAAAGTTTAGTAATAATATCATTTATTATCTGCCTTTATCTTTCTCTCATTATCATATTCTTATAGATGATTCAATATAGTGTATTCATCCATGTCCTTATCCTATATCCTCAGATCATATCCTTATATAATAACATCATTCATCAAAAATATGATGCATCCCCTATGTGCCTTCTATAGGCATCCTTCTCACACTCACTCTCTCTATGTGGTTTACAAATAGGTATATGGGATTCCAACAAATTTAACTTCTATTATTGGTATAATATAATGTGTTAGTGTTTGTACTACTTCTATAAGTTTTCACTGGATATGAGATTATCATTCTCCAATTTAGATCATAAGTGATGTAGTCAAGTAATTTTCCATTATCCACAAAAATTAAATAATATTTATTTCATTTTAATGATTACTGATTTTGACATTTTTAATGATTATATTATATCTCCCACTATTTTTTCAAATCCCAACAGCCTTTATTGTTTGATTTGGAATATATAGGTGCTCAGATATTCTATTAGAAATAATACATATATCCCTTCATCAAATTATTAATCCGCTCAAACCAATATTTAATCATTTCTTTCCAAATACCCCAAAATTCCATAAAAAATAATGATAGTTATCTCCCTTTTATCATTAGTGTTATTCCTTGAACCATGAAACCACTGATCTAGTTGATTGAATGAGAGTTTATTATTCTTGTTTATCATATTTTAGTTTCTTATTACTCCTTAATTTATTTTATTATATTTTCATTTGTTTAGGGGATTTAAGAAATATTTAATGTGGGGTAAATATTTTCTTTAATTCAATTACCCATTTTCTTAAACATACTGATATTATTTAAAACAATCAAATATTGAGTTTTCCTTATTAAAATTTTCTAAAACTTTCACTTTTGATAATTAATATATTACGTGTATTTATTTATATATTGTATAAAATTAATATATTATGAACCTAATAGGATGGATATGAACCGAAAATGGATGCATACTAATTTTTTGACAAACTAATATGAATATAGTGTTAAAGAGTTCATCAAGTTTGCAAGAGAGAATGCATATGACCCTTCTAAAATCATTTTTCCATGTTTATATTGTTTTTATTCAAGACAAATTAGTTTGGAAGAGTTGGAAGAACATCTGATTTGTCACATAGTAGATCAATGCTATAAATTTTGTACTAAATAGGGAGAACACTAAATGTCGACATCAATTGGGATGATAATATGGTTTATGAATCATTTGAAATGAATACCTTTGTAAAAGAAGATGCACATCGCATGGAAGAAATGACAATATTAATTGAAGATAACCTTCTTGATTGTCCAAAGTTGTTTGAGGAGATAAATAGTTGTTCCAAGAAACCATTTTATACTGGTTGTACTAAATACACAACATTTTCTGCTATATTGAAGTTATATAATTTGAAAGCTTGCAGTGGATAGAGTGAAACCAGCTTTACAGAACAACTTAGTCTTCTGAAAGATATGATACCTGAATAAAATGAACTAACATGCCAAACATATGATGATAAATTAATGTTATGTTTAATGGGAATGATCTCTAAATAAATAAATGATTTTCTAAATGATTGCATATTGTTTTCCAAGGACCATGAATCACTCATAGAATTCCCTAAGTGTGGCACAGATCAATACAAGAAAAATGAATCAAGTACTTAAAAATTTGTATGGTAAGTTCCCAAAATTACATAGTTTAGAAGACTATATGGATGTTAGGAAATCGTGATACAATTAACATTGCATCCAGATAAAATAATTAAATATGGTAACCTATATCATCCATCAGATTCTCCTCAGTGGAAGAAAATTGATTACGAGTTTCCTGAACTTGGAGATGAGCCAATAAACTTTTGTCTTGTGTTATCTACATATGGAATAAATACTTTTGGTTTACAGAGTAGTACTCATAATACATGGCCTGTGATGTTGGTAAGTAATAACTTTTCTCCAAATTTATTCATGAGGTGAAAATACATTATGTTTTCTCTACTTATGTCTAGACTAAAGTAACCCGATAATGATAATGATGTCTATTTGGCTCCATTGATCAAAGATCTAAAATTGATGTGGGATACAGCTGTTACAATTTAAGATGCTTATATAAGTGAATAATTCACATTGAGTTTCATGTTTTATGGAATGATAAATGACTTCCCCACTAATGAAAAATTATCAGGGTATAGGATTAAAGGAATATTGGGGTGTCCCATTTGTGAAAAATGAACATACTCTGTTTGGTTGAAACATTCCAAGAAAATTGTGTTTTTAGGGCATCAACTTTTTTACCTCAATGAAAAAAATACAAATCTGGGATGAAAACATTTGATGGGAATTAGTTGCACCTCAATTTGATGCACAGTGTGACCGGTATGACTCAAAATGTGTGTTTTTATTTAAAAATGACATTGATTTTAGTAAAAAGGCCAACTAACCTATTGAAAACTGATCAAACAAATTCACATTTTTTAAATAACTTCTTACAATGATTCATAAGTCATTTTTGATGTGTAGGAATCAGTCTCACATCAGTCTAATACACAATATGATCAGTATGAGTCAAAGTGTGTGTTTCAATTATAAAATTACATTTTAGTAAAAAAGTTAAGTGTTGTACTCAAAAATGAGAAAACTCATTCATAATATTTTCATACTTTTGTAAAATTCACCATAAGTTATTTTAGATGTGCATGAATCATCCACACCTCGACCTAATACACGGTGTGATGGGTATGACTCCAAGTGAGTGTTTTTATTTAAAATTGACATCAATTTTAGTAAAAGGGTCAACCGACCAACACAAAACTGATCAAACAAATTCACTATGTTTAAATACATTATTAAAATAATACATAATTCATTTGTGATGTGTAGAAATAATTGACACCTCAATCTGATACACAATATGATCGGTATGAGTCAAAGTATGTGTTTCAATTTTAAAATGAAATTTTAGTAAAAAAGATAAGTGACATACTCAAAACCAAGAAAACATAATAATTTTTCTTTTAAACTTAATTTCAATGAACCACAAGTCATTTTTTATGTGTATAAATCTGTCATACCTCAATTCGACATGTGGTGTGATCGGTATGACTCAAAGTGCATCTTTTTATTTAAAATTATCATCAATTTTAATAAAAAATACAATTGGCCTACTCAAAACTGAGTAAATACGTTCAAATTGTTTAAATAAATTATAAAAATGATCCCAAAGTAATTTTTTATTTTTAGGAATTAGCTACACCTAAATATAGTACACAATGTGATTGGTATGAATCAAAGTGTGTGTTTTAATTTTAAAATAACATTTTAGTGAAAAAGATAAGTGACAAACTCAAAACTGAGAAAAAACATTCAGGTTATTTTTAAAAATTAGTATAATGATCCATAAGTCATTTGGGATGTGTAGGAATCAACCTCACCTCAGTCCGATGTATGGTGTGACCGGTATGAATCAAAGTGTGTCTTTTTATTAAAAATTGTTATCAATTTTAGTAAAATGGACAACTTTTCTACTCAAAACTTAACAAACACAATCGTATTGTTTTGATACTTTATGAAAAATATCCATAAGTCATTTTTTACATTTATGAATCCACCTCAACTCAATATGATACACAATGTGTCCGTTATGACTCAAAGTGTCTGTTATCAGTTTTTAATTGACATTCTAGTTCAAAAAATGTCACTCACTGAAAACCGAACAAAAGTGCTCAGATTTTCTTAATAATTTATTACAATGATTTATAAGTCATTTTTGATGTATAAGAATCCATTTCATGTCAAACAGATATAAAATGTGAGAATAATGATTCAAAATTGTGTGTTTCCAATTTAAAATGACTTTTTAGTAAAAAAAAAAGACAATTGACGTACTCAAAATTGAGAAAACACATTCATATTGTTTTGATACTTTAGGAAAATGATCCAAAAGTCATTTGAGATGTTTTGGAATCATCTGGAACTCAATCTGATGCACAGTGCGACCGTTATGACTACAAATGCATATTTTTATTTAAAATTAACATCAATTTTAGTAAAATTAACACTTTCTATTAAATTATTTCTTTATATTGTTACTAAAATAAGAATTTTTTTTCTTATACAGGTGTATTATTTTGATTTATAAGGGTTGGTTTGTTCAGAAACTGCATGATTTGGGTCAGAAGTAAACGATAAAGGAGCATTAATGTTTTTGAATGTATGTAATAATTTGTATTTATGTAATTATATAAACCAATGTTTGAAATGTCTATAATATAGTGTTGTTTTCTTGTGTTTGTGTTGTAAATTTAATTTCACTTAAATCCTGTATTGTTACTCATTTCTATTGATATCTGGTGTGTTTCTGGTGTTGTGGTGTGTTGTTACATCACAATTTAGTGGTGTTGTAGTGTGCTGTTGCAGCACGCTGCAGTATTGCCCTTTATCACCACTTTTAAAAGCACTAATAAGAGGTACTTTGTCAAAAAAATTATAAGTTCAGATAAAAGACCAGGTCATTTAACTTCTCTCATGTGGTAAGCTCTTTTCTATAAATGATAAAGTCCATTTCTAGTACTGTTATGGGCCTATTTTTTAGTATTTCAGGTACTGGATCTTATAAGTAAAATGGTTCTGCTTTTTAAAATGTGATTTTTGGATTTTTAATTAGTTCTAATAATAATTTTAATGGAAATGGTTATCTATAAAATGGTTTTTTAAATGGTACATCAAAATATAAAATGGTTTTTTAAAGAGAGTTTGATAGGATTTCACTAAGGGTCTAACATGAGTATGATGACATGTGGTGACTTTTTGAAATGACTTATAAAATGTATTTTACTTGGTTTCCAAAGGAAATAAAAATTCGCTTGATTGAACTTTTTTTGGTATGTTTGAACTTTTAGGGTGATGCATTTTGAAATTCATATGTGCTTCTTGATTGTGGTTTACTAGTGTGTATGTTGGTGAATGATGATGCATATTGTGTCTATATCTTTTTCAGAAATTTTCTTATGTGTGTAATATTGGTTTATTAGTTTGATTTTTATTTTGATTATTTTTAATTGAAACTCGATTTACAGTTGGTTTTTTATGGTTCATCCATAGTTAGTTTTCTGTTTTCAATATATATTGTTTTATTCGTTTTTATGGGGATACAACATCTATAGGTTTTTATTATTTTTAACAACAATATATAATGGCAATTTAAACCACCTCTATATATGTAAAAAATTGGTTTTGGTTTAAACCACTGAAATATATGGTAAAAAAATTGTTAGTAGTGGTTCAAACCCCATTTATCTATTATTATATATAACAATGGTGTGATCCTCCACAAAATACTCAGTAGTTCTGAGAGGAATAACGGCCACTAAAAATTAAATAACTGCCACTAAAAAATATTTTGAAACACCTCCTAGAAACCACCTCTAAATGTTTGAAACTAGCGCAAGTTGAATAGTGACACAAAATTTTTCAAAGATTTGAGAAAAATGTTGTGGAACTATTTGGAGATAGTTTAAACCATCAATAAATGAAAAAATAACCTATGCTAGACCCCTATTCTATTGTAGTATATTGGATCAAAATAGTTTAGTGATGCTTGTTTCATCATCGGAGATCCTATGTGGACTAATCGAGCTTCCCAAACAATGGAAATGTTGTTTACTAACAAGATCAGGTGTGGCAGTGGTAGTGTAATAAAGGTAAAGTAAATTTGTGTGGAGGAAGCAGGACAAGAAGAAGGCTGAAAAAGTGAGAAGTGGTCGCACATGAAACTAGGAGTTCCAATGGAATAATATCAGAATAGAAAGGCTTGAATGGTAGTAGATCACCAATAGTAGGCTGGCGGTATCAGACTAATAGTATCATAGTGACAATAGTGAAGGCTGAAAGTGGAACCTACAATGGAAGTACTATAATGGTGGTAGGTAGGGTGCAAAAGGAGTATATAAGTAGTATCACCTTGATTAAAGGACACTTGTATCAAAATTATAAGGTAGTGACACCTTAAAGGTAGTAGGGTGGGAGGTTAATAGAAGATACTAGAGGTAGGAGATGGAAGAAACTGGTGGTAGTAGAAGTACGGATCATCGGTATCAAAGGATACTAATAGTATCACTCAGTGGTAGGAGGCTTGTGGTAGAAGAAGCTCAATAGGGGTAACACTCCACCGGTAACAGAAAAAAAAGAAGAACTTTAATGGTATCAAGCTAGTTGCGGGTAACATGTAATGGAATCAAACTTTTCAAGGCTTCATCTCCTTCATTCTACTTCACAAAGGAAACGTCTAAGCTTCTAATCGAATCCATGGTGTTCTTAACTTGTTGTAGTGGTTCTCCAGCTCAACTTTAAGCTTCCATAGTAATGGTCATGTAGGTTTCTAATTAATTTTATGGTGGTCCTGTAGTGATGGAGTGTTTTTGATCAGAGGGGTGCATGAGCTCAATGATGTGACGTCACTTTTGTGTTAAGTAAATAGTATGGCATGAAATTGGAGTCCCACATAATAGAATATGAGGGTTGGATGCCTGTATATATTACTCTATGAGGTAGAGTGTTTAGTATCCAAGGTAGTGGGAAATCGGTACTCATACCACACTCACACGTGCACATACACATGGTGGTCATTAGCCCACCCTCTAAACATACTCCAAGGTTCCTCTTAACCCTCCTTTATACTAACCTATGCCAAGATAAAGGCCCTTTTCTCAAATAAAATAAAAAATTACTTAATAAAAAAATCCTTTAAATAAGGATATAAAAATATTCTCTTAACCAAAATGTGAATTAAAATAAAAAAACTAAAAAAATTATATATTAAATAATTATTTGGGATTAAATTATTAAACACGATATATTTAATTAAAAAATCATGAAAATTATGGGCATCACTCGCACTATCTTTGTTTCATTGTATCAATATGTTACATTCATCACCCCCTCTCTCTACTTTGAGACTTCTTCTTTTTATTGATAATTTTTAGAACTCAGACTCATATGGGTTTCACTCTTCTTTATTTGGAGAAGGATTTGATTTTTTGACTTTATCTTTTTGAACAGGCCCATGAATATTTTTGATACTTTGAACCAAATTATTTAAACTATATATGTCCATATTAAATTATCATTTTAATCTAAAAAATATATTTAAATATCTTACTCAAACTCTTCCACAAAATCCTTATGAAGAAACAAATTTTAAAATTTTGAATGAACTATCATTTTCGCATGATGAAAAATAAATTCTATGTCTTATGCATCTATGGACGCGAATTTATCTTACACAACTATAAACATATAACTTTGAAAGTTACTTCACCCAATTTCCGAAGTTATCTCACTATACATCCCATGAAATCTATTTCACATAGGTCTCGATCACTACTACAAATCCTACTTTAATCAGCGCTGACCTTTATTAGTGCTCAAAAAACACTCACAATGGGGAGATTTTTGTCAACATTAATGAAAAGCGATAATAAATAGGACCTTCATCGGTGCTAATAAAGGGTGAAACTTTATCATCACCTTGTTTAGTGATGATAAGGGTTATATTTATCAAAGATTTTCGTTAATGTTGGCAAAAGGCTCCCCTTCTACAATGATAAAAAAGTGATGATAAAGGGAATCATAGATAATTTAATTTATATAGATATTTATATATTTATAAATATTATTTATATAAAATAAGTTTATATATGTAAATATAATATATAAATATGATTTTTATAAATATATTATAATAAAAAAATATTATCAATCTTTTTTTAAAATTTTATATGTAAAAAATAATCAAATTTATATTAATTAATAGAAATGTTTAATAATATATTTATATAGATTAATTAATAATGTATGTATAAATATAATATATTAATATTTTGTTTAAACAATTATATAAATATATAAATGAATATATATTTATTTAAATATAGTTCAAATTTAAATTTTAATATTAGTAATCATATTAAATAATTTAAAATATACACATATATCTGTATTTATGTGTATGCATGTGTATATATGTGGATGTATGTGTATGTCCATATGTGTGTTTGTGTGTGTGCATGTATCTGTCTGTATTTATATGTATGTATATGTATTTGTATATATGTGTATGTGCATGTGTATGTATGTGTTGTATGCATATATGTATGTGTGTATGTGTATATTTATATGTATGTATAAAGATGTATGTGTTTTGTATGTGTATGTTTTTGTATACATGAGTGTATGTATGTGAATGTATGTGTTTGTATGTTTTTATATGCATTTATATGTATTTGTTAGTGCGTATGTATGTGTTTGAATGTGTATGTATGTATGTCTGTGTATGTTTGTATGTGTATGTATTTTTTTATGAATGTATATGTATGTGTATGTGTATGTGTGTATGAGTATATGGATGTGTGTGTGTGTGTGTTTATGCAGTATGTGTATGTTTATGTGGTATGTGTATGCATGTATATGTATGTGTATGTATATATATGTAATTGTTTGTTTGTGCATGTATATATGTGTTTGTGCATGTATGTATGGGTATATGCATATATATATATATATATATATATGCTTTTGTATGTATGTTTGTGTGTCTGCGTATGTGTATGTATGTATATGAGTATGATCATGTGTATGAATGCATGTGTATGTGTCTGTCTACGTGTATGTATGGGTGTATTCATTTTTTATATTTTTTTATTTTTATTGTTTATTCATTTTATATTTTTTGTAATGTATTCATTTTTTATAGTTATTTATAAATTTTTAAATATTAATATTCAATAAATATATATGTAATTTATATAATTAATATATATTCATTTTTATTTTAATATATTCTTATTTAAATCTTTATACAATTATTATTTATTCATTAAAAATCAGTACTTTATAACAAATCTCTTGTTTTTAAATTTAATTATTAATATTTTTATCTCTATTTTAATATTTATTCATTTTTAATATTGCATTAACTTATATAACTAAAATTAGTAATTCATTTTTTTACATTTTTATAATTTATTTATTTATAATTAATAAATTTTATTAATTTTTAATATTTATTAATATACTATTATCTATTCATTTTTAACACTACTCACTTTTAATATTTTTGCAATTTATTAATTTCCAATATTAATTTTTTTAATATTTCTGTAATATATTCATTTTCAATATTTATTAATAAATTTTTATTTATTAATATTTAATATTTTTAATATATTTTTAACTAACATAAATAAAAAATAATTCATTTTTATTTATATCTTTTTATATGTATTATCTATTCACTTTTAATCAGTAATTTATTTTAAATATTTTTCATTTAAATGAAATTTTTCATATTTATTCTTTTTATTTTAATGTTTATTTATGCATGTTATTTTTGTAAGGCCGCCTCAATACCCCCTAAAACAACAACACGTTTGCCCGCGGGGGTTGGGTGAGTTGGTTCAAGGCGGTGGCATCCCGTCATTGAGGTTCCGGGTTCGAGTCCTCACAAAGGCAATGTGCACCATACGCCAGCGATCCTCTCGTCCCCTCGACTCCGTGGGAACTGGCTCAAGCCCAAGGTTGGCCACCTTGGGCCTAGCTGGGGACGTGCGACAGGGGGTGGGGTAAGGCCGCCTCAATTCCCCCTAAACCGATAACACGTTTTTAAAATTCTGTTTCCGCGCACATCACGGGAAGATGGGGAAATGTCTCTGATAGTGAAAAATAGAATTACAATGATGCTGCCAGAATATCCTATAGTGATATTGTTCAAAGTGACAAAAATAAATTGTCTCCATGTGAAGGTGGTAGAAATGTTCCAGCAAAAATGCGACTGAGAAAGGATTACTCCTATTTACCGAACCCAGTTATTACCAGATCATCCTCCAAAAGGGAGAATGCTTCGAGAGCTGTCAATGGTGTGAGGAAGGGAATGCAATCTCTGACGGCGTTACTCTCATTGGAGAAGCTGAATCTGAGAAGGAAGTATACAAAGATCCTGAATCAATATGAAAGCTCAGAGTGGGAATCGGCGACTGCGGATGAAACTTTTCATCAGGAATATGGTGATGGGGATGATTTCTATGATTTGTAGCTGTATGCGTTGTTGTGCTTTTCTTTCTTTTTGTACTTTTTCTTTTCATTAATAAATGGTCAGAGGTTTACCTATGGCTGAGCTTACCTTGTATATATATAATTTATATTATTTATTCATTTTTAATACTTTTGTAATTTATATAATTAATATTATTTATTCATTTTTCATAATATTAATAATTTTATTATAATATAATATATTTAGCATAATATTATCACATTTATTAATATATTTAATATAAATATTATTGTTTATTTTTTTATAATTTTTTAGTAAATTTCTTTATTTTTAATAGTTATTTTTTTATTATAAAGTAATTTTTAATATATATTTTTATAAAATGATTAATTTATTGTAATTTTCAAATTTAATTTTTTTTATTTTCCACTTTTATTTATCAATGTTGTATTAAGCACAGAAAAAAGGTGCATTTATCAGCACATATTTGTTAGTGCTAATAAATGTCTCTTTTATTATCCTCTTTTTAGCGCTAATAACTCCTTGCCTTTATCAGACCTAATGAAGTGCTGATAAATCTTACATTTATCAGTGCTTTCCATTTTAGTGATGATAAGTGTATCTTTTTTCAATATTTTTTACTATTGCAAATAGAACTACTTTCTCTATTTTAAAAGAACCCTAACCAAGATTGCTAGTGCTCATATCATTAAAGCTCTCACAGAAGCCGAATCCTTTTGTCAACTCCTTCAAATGTTTTGGACAAATCAACCCTTAAATCCGAGGTATATTATTCGTTATTAATTTTTAATTGATCTTTCATCATTTTTCTTGATTTTTTCGTTCTTCTCATTGGCTCTTGAGGACTTCTTTAATTTTTAGGACTTGTTTACATGATTTTTCTTTCTTCTATTCTAATCGATGTTTAACCCCTTGCTTGGAAAATTTTTTGTTGTTCTTATTTAACTTTTGTTATGATCTCTCAGTGGGTACAAAAATCACATAATTTTTACCTAATTTGTTTAGTTAGGAACTCGTCAAAAATAATATCTCAATCGATTTTGATGGTTTTTTCCTTTGATTTACAAACATTTTATGGGGAATTATGATTTTTTTCATTCATTTTTATTTGAATTTGATTTATAATTTTATTTGGACAATAAAAAATAATCTTAATTTTTTCGATATCAATTTCATAATTTTCTTGGGGAAATAAAGAAAAATAATTATTTTACTGATATTTCAAATCATAATTTTAAAAAAAACATATAAACATTTTTTCTCATGATAATTAATATTATTCACCCAATATTGTTAAACTTTATTTTAAAAGTATAAATTATTTTTAAATGATAGGAGAATCAAAATTTGAAAATTCTTAATGTTTTTAAAATTTAAACTTTTCAAAACATTATTTCTTCTTATTTTAAAAATAAGATTGTTTATTTTATAATTTTTTTTACTCATTAAAATTATTTTTTTGATGAAATATCACCTCTACATTATTTTTAAATTTTAAAATTTGGGTTATTTTGGTTAAAGCATTCATTTTTTCCATTTCTACCCACAATCTTATTTATTTTCAAATCCCATAGCATACAAAAATTATAGCTTTTTATTATTACTAAATAAAGAATTAAAAAATGATTATACAGATTATTCCATATTTTTTGAAGATGATATAAATTAAAATAATTTTATTACGACTTAAAAAACTTTCATTGTTGCATATTTTAAAAATTGAAAGAATTTTTGTCCTCAAACATCATATTTTCCAAAATATTAATAACTAAAATAGTATTATGATTTATTAAAATTATAAGTTTGAGGGTGATTCTTTTCAACATAGTTCAAATTAAAAAATGAATCCAAAATATATTTTTTATTATAAATAGCAATGAAATCAACTTAAACACAAGTAATATTCACAAAAATTCACAATTAAAGTTATCAAAATACAGAAAATGTATCAAAAATATCTAGGATAGTGAAAAAACTAAATTTTTAAAGGAAATTAACAATGATGTGATCTATTTGTTGTTCCGTATATTTACTTCACCAAAATTTAGTTATAGGTTGTATTCGAGCCAGGACCATTTTTTCCAATCACATTAGTGTACACCACAACATACTATGAGCCACCATGATGTAATTTATGGTCTCATCATGAAATATCATTATATTTTAATTGTCTTCTAGAAATGATGATTTAAATAAAGGCATATTTTACCAAAAATGTTCATAAAATGTGAATCCAAAGAATTGTTTCATCCAAGATGTATATTTTAATCTAAAATATTTTAAGTAATATATCTAACTCTAAATATATAAAAAATGAATGATTATAAAATATTCAAAACATTATATAAAACAAAGGTTCTCACATCACAAGGATGGGTTAAATGGATTAATTTAAGAAATACCTCTTTGGGGATGCTAGTTTTTGAATAAAATATCATTCTTCATCTTTATATGTTCTAAAAAGTTTCTACTTAGATGAAAATTTATACCAAATATGATGATTGTGTGTGTGTGTAAATAATAATCCTTTTGTATTCTATATTCACACCTTATAGGTATTTTTTATTTATTTCTAAATATGAATATTATTTGAATAAAATAGGATTGATATGAATCAAAAATGGAAGGATGTCAATCATATGACAAGAGTATGGGGATGGGGTTAAAAATTTCATCAATTTTTTAAAATATCAGTTATATAAGCCTTCTCAAATCCTTGTTTATGTTTTCATTTTTTTTATTCAAAACTAATTAGTCAACAGGAGTTGGAATAACACTTGATCTTTCATGGAATAAAACAAAGTTATAAATATTGGACTAAACATAGGGAAGAACTGAATGTTGCAAGTGATTGGGACAACACTATGTTTTATGGATCATCCGACGTGATCATAAGTGTCAATGATGATGAAGAACATATTTATTATATTATTACAAGTGTAAAAAAATCTGAAGAATCTATTAGGGAAATGACAATGATAGTTGAAGATGAACTTCTTGATTTTCCAAATCTATTTCATAATTTATATTTTTAGAAATACATCTGTGTATACTAATTATACTAAATATACAACATTTTCATCAATAATAAATCTATGTAATTTAAAATCTATAAACTGATGGAGTGACGCCATCTTTAATAAATTTGTAAGATTGTGAAACTTTTAAATGAACATATTTTTCTATAATAATGGGATTTTATTTATAAAAACGCTTCATCCAAATAAAAGGTAATAGCATAGGATATTTCAAAAACCCATCACATCCAAAAATGGTATGGGGGTATATCCCATGACGGAATGGTGATAAGGGTGCAATGACTACCACTATTTTAATACCAGAGACATTACTATGGCAGGTAAACACCATATCATAGACTGTCATACAATGCGCACTCTAAAGAGCCATTATTCATGAGTATATTTAAAAGTTTAATTTATAAATTTTATAATTTTATTTTAATAATTTCATCTTCATTTTTTAATTTTTCATAAAGTTATTATCTTAGAATTAAACTTTGATATTTTTCCAAAAAGATTTCTTTTTAGTTGGAGAGTAAAAAAATACTGATTTTGCAAGAACCATCACTTCTATGACAGTATCATAACATAAGAATGGATAAAATATTTCGGAAAAATTTTTTTATTAAATATATTTATATTTATAAAGAAAAATAAATAATTTAAAACTATTTTGCTATATTTATAAATCCCAAGTTTATCATTTTGGAAACTTAAGTAATATTTCACTATTAAAAACTTTTTTTTATGCATTTATATTAAAAATTAATTTTTTTAATTTATAGGAATATCAAATAAAAAAATGGATTTAAAATTTAGGATAAAAATTTACATGTTATTTAATAAGTTCAATTTCATTTTTATGTATAAAATTAAGATAACAAGGATTAATGTTAATTTCTATAATAATGGTAAAATGGTTTTTCTCGGAGAATTATTTTATAAAAATTGTGTAATTTTTAAATAAAAAAATTCATAATTTATAAATAATTATTATAATATAATTTTTAAAAATATATATAAATATTTCAAAACTTATCAATTTATTAATCAATACTAAATATAATTAGAAACACTTAATTTTGAAAACGTCATTTTTATAGCAAAAAAAGTTTTCTATATGTTAAATGTTTTAGTTTAAAATTTAATTTTATCATATTTACAAATTGAATTGGATTAAATAGATTCTAAATTTAGTTTCAAAAAACCCAAATTTTGTGAGATGTTTTAGCTTATATATATAATAAAATATTAATTATTAGATACAAACTTGTTACTATGGTAAAAACCAAAATGAGAACATGTGAGAATATAATGGTAAATATCTAAAAACATGTTTAAAAAAGTTATAAAATTATTTTTTGAGGGTTTATAGACCCAAGGACACCAAAAAATATACTATTTAAAAATTTTGGAGTCATTTACTTTTGAATAGTGTAATGTTGTCATTGAAAATTAAAGAGTTTTTACAAATGGTTCATTTCTTCACTTATAAAAGGGACTCACTTCCTCCACTTCATACCACACCAATCCCTACTAATTTATCATGTAAAAACTAATTTTTTTCCCCTATAACCCTATACTAATTCATTTTTCCAATGTTTACCATTATGTATCTTGAGGCCTCCATTTCTAAGGATATTTCTAAGAGAAAATTCAACATCACAATATAAGTATTACCTTCCTCAATCTTTTCTTCTTAATATTCATCTTCCAAACCTATTATATCCATAACAATATAAAAAAATTAGTAAATTTATTATATTGAGAATTTATTATATGAATGTAACAACCACTATTCATTCTTCTTTTTCCATTAATAAGAAAACATTATTAGAGTGTTTTTGCAGATTACCACTTCCAAGAATTGACATCCTCTATTTTTTCATACCGCCTCTCATAGTTTTTTTAGTGATGATATTGATGAATAAATATGATGTATATATATATATATAATTTAAATATTATTATTAAATGTAAAATTATCATATTCCTTAATTCCCCATCACTCTTTGAGAAATAAAAATCGTAAAAGTGTGTTGTGCAAACAATTGCATGTAAGAAGTAATGTATCTAATTTTTCACTTAGTTTCATTATTATTTATTAAAAAATATTTAAATATAACTCCAAATCATAAATTTATATAAATAATATCATTATTATCCTATAATAATGATATTATGTAAAAAATAAAACACTTTTATAATCATAGGAATTTATTAATTACATTATGTTCACGTTTGGGTCGGTGTGAAAACTAACTTGAAAAAATCTATAAAACTCCACAATGGATAACTAGAAGAAATTAAATACTAATTTTATTAAATTATAATAATAAAATAATAATTTTGTTAATGTTTATATTAATTATTTAATCAATTACTTAAATATCATCTTTAGTAGTTGAAATTTCCAAAATAAGCTTACACTGATTCCACTTTCACACAATATAAATAAAACAATAATGGAATGAGATAATAGAATTATAAATCAGTAAAATATATATATTCTAGTAATTTATATTTTATAATAATTTTGAACTTTGGTAAAATATTAAATAACAAAAACACTTTTATGAAACCAATACAAACATTCAAAATATAAAAACCCAATGTAGAAAAATAGATAAACTAAATAGAATTCATATAGAGAATGACTATATATGAATATTATAATTGAATATAGATATTATTAACGTTATTAATTAATTTATTAAGTTATCTATGTTTTGGATATGGGAGTTTAAAGTACATTCATGGAATTTAGGATAATAAGTAAGTTTTTTCCTTCTCAAATTCATCTCTTTGAGACATTTTTTTGTACTGTGCTCATAATTTCCATTTTGTGGAGTATATACTGACTATTTTAGATTTTATATCATGAAATTTTTTGTCCATATTATTTTAAGATTAATTTTAATCCATCTATTTCAATAGGTTTTGAATTAATTTCTACCCAATTTATAAGGGGGTTTTTTCATCTCAATATTCATTCTTTGGGACTCATGTTATATTCACCACCTATTCCCTTTTGTGTAATGTATAAATTTTCTTGGAAAATTTTTTACCATATTCATCCCGAAATTTAAGGGATTTAAAAGTATATATTTATATCCCTACCTCATATTATTTTTATTCAATTGTCACAAAATCTGTTGTAAAATTCAATCTCTCCCTTGGTGGAAAACCCATCCTAAGTTTGGGTAAAGTAAATGTGAGTGGAGTTTACTAGAAAATAAATCCATGTAGGGATATTGAAAATTGGATATGTTTGTATAATATATTCACCTAGGAGTAATCACCCTGAAAAGGTTTTTTTGAGCATTGACTCAATCGTCACTATGATACATGATGAGTGGGCCGAAGACTGCACACCTGGCTAAACACTCCAAAGGGATATTCATTAAAATATTTAAAAACTATTTATAAACCATGATGAAGGATTTTTTATAATATTATTTTGTTTTCATACTAATAAAAAGTATTATACTTAATTATTGTCATCCCTATATAACCCATCACATTGAAATTACCCTCACCACTATATTTCTTTGATTAGGATACTTCCTATTACTTTGATGATACCCCACAACTTCTAAGTTGGTTAAGGTATATTCTATTAGAAATAAAAATTATTATATTGAATAGAAAAGTATTTTTTTCTGTATTTATCATTATATGGATATCTGTGTTTTTATTTATACAAAGGTTTCTTAAGGAATGATATGAAAGGTCTTGTTGAATCTTATGGTGAATACATTTGACTTATTCAGGTGACGAATGGGGCCCAAAATTATATATCCCCTTGATTCATAGATATGTCTCATTGGAAAAAATTTCTTGGTTTTTGGTGTATACATCCACCCATATCAGTACTATGTTTTGGCACATGGCCTTGACGGCATGTTTTAATGCCTAACATTATGCATTCCATTAGCATGAGATCAATGATTATTTTTATCCAAGTTTTAATTTATTATCAGGGATATATCATGCCCTAAATTTATTTTAATTATGGATTCATGTTATCTATTTATTCCTATCATATCACTTATGCATTTTGTATTTTATGATATATTTTTTTGTATATTACTTCGTACAAAGAATTTGAGCTCACCCTTATTATTTTTCATTTCCCAGGGAGACCTAGATGAGAACTATGTGTAATTTTTAGGGATACTATAGAAGGGATAATAATGTTATCATATTATGTTCATGTTTTATCTTATATTTAAAAATGTTATATATCTATGTATATAGTCTTCCAAGGATACGAAGTTGTTGGATCTTATGGTAACTATTGTATTATATACCAATAATGTAATGTAACTATTGAATCTAGGTTTCTGGAGTTCAAGATATTACATTTGGCATTAGATAAAGTTTAGAAGGAACCTTGGGATTTAGATTTCAAGGAACCTAATAATAGATAATAAGTACTATGAAATAACCATAATTTTTCAAGGTAACACTCTAGAAAACTTAATATGAATTATATTTTACAATTCAGTATCATGAGTTAATTATGTGTTTTTCATTTTAGAAAAATTGAGAATAATAAGAGGAATGATAAATATATCAATACCCATAGTCAATTAGGGGTGATCCACTTTAACAATTCAATGAAGTTAGAGTTGAGGCTAATCAGATCATAGCTATATTAGGGTGGTTGACCCATGTTATGAAAAATAATCTTGCTCATATAAAGCATCCTGCTGATCTACAACATGGTGTAACTATGTTGGACCACTTTATGTAAAAGAAACCTCTAGTATTTAGTGGGACAACTAATCCACTAATAAAATAAAAAAGGATCAAGTACATAGAGAATATATTTCTCACATTATGAAGTGGTGAAAAGAAAAAAATCATCATAGCGATCTATCATTTGAAGGGAGATGTGGACAAATGGTGCTCACTAATTCAAAACACTAAAGAGGAAGATGAGATAAATCTCAAGGAATATGGTAATTTTATAGAGGTATTGTATAAAAAATATTTTCCTTGTGATCAAAGAACAAAAATATAGAAGTAGTTCCTCAGTATTAGAAAAAATAGGATGAAAATGTTTTTGGGTATATTGTTAAATTTATAAGGGTATCTAGATATTTTGCAGACTATGTACATAGACCAAAAGGAAATATTGATTGTTTCTATAATGAGCAAAATTAGAGCCTCTGAAATGTGTTAGTCTCTTAGTAATTTTCATCATATAAAGATATAGTCTCAATATCTACTAAGACAAAAAAGGAGTGCTCCAGGACATATATATTCAAGGGAAATTAGTAGAAGAAGAGGTCAAATGAGAATTGTGGGAATAATAATGTGAAAACGGGGAAGAAATAGAGGATTTTATTTCCTGCATTTGATAATTGTGGGAAGAAACACTATGGGGCTTTCAAGAAGATAAAATGAGTTTAATACAAGTGTGTAGAAAAATTCCACTAAGATCGTGAATGCAAAGGTAGGGTAGAATTTATTTATATTTAATTCTTTAATTTTAAGGAGAAGGGACAATGTGCAAACCAATTCCCAAAATGTAAATGAAATTTACCTTAGAAAAGTATAATGGAGAAAGTACAAGCTTGTGGTTACAAAAGTTGAAGCCTAAGTTCCTAATGACATGTGGTCTGGTACTTTAATCGTAGCCTTAAATATAACTAATGTTTTATTTGATTATCCATCTTCGCATTATTTTATATATTACATGTTTTCCAAAATAATCATATATTTTCCTATCACCCCTGTAAGTGGGTTATCAATTAAGACACCAAGTGGAAATCTTATTACAATAAAGATATGTTCATCAATTCCAATTATGATGCATGGATATACCCTATTTAAAAACATTGTTATTATACATATGGTTAACTTTAATATGATATTTGGTATGGATTTGATTTTAAATTATAATAAAAAAATTATTTTGAATATAATGAGATGTTGATTTATGAAGGTAAATTGGAATCTCTTATCTTTATAGGGGAAACTTCATCATCCAAATCATGTATGGATCCTCCACAAATCACACTCCTTAATAAAATTTTGGGAAGCAATGAAGATCAAGTATATTATATGGATGAGGAATATATCCTAATAATAGATGATGTACCCATGGTATGACAAATAATTGATGTTTTTCTAAAATAATTACCTAGTCATCCACTTGATCTTGAATTTGAGTTCTTCATTGAACTCATTTCTAATACAAGACCTATATCTAAAACTCCCTATATAATTTAACTAGTGGGGTTTGGGGGGATAAATAAATATTTATAATATTTGTGTGATAATGGATTTATAAGTTCTAGAATTTCACCATGGGGAGTCCCTATTTTATTTTTGAAAAATAAGTATGGGTCTATGAGACCGTGCATCGATTATAGGGAGTTCAATTCCATTAATATAAAGAATAAGTATCATTCACCATGAATTAATGACTAATTTGATCAACTTTAGGGATTTTAATAATTTTCAAAGATATATATTTTCTCTAGTTATCATCATATATTGAATAAGAAGTAAGATATAATAAATATGTCATTTTGAATAAGTTATGGACATTATTAATTTACATTAATGCCTTTTGGAATGACTAATAAACCTTATTTCTTTATAAATCTTATGAATAGATTACTCTAAGACTATCTTGATAACATTGTGGTGGTATTAATTGATGATATATTATCATACTCTAAGATTTATTAAGATCATGAAAGTCATCTAGAAATAATTCTATAGATGATCAAAAAAATTATATGGGAAATATATTAAGTTTGAATCTTAGAAAAATAAATTTTTTTATTGATATTATTTTCTATAGGGATGGAATATTTTTTGACCCTTTAAATACAAAGGTAGTCAAGTAATATCCTACACTAACAAACATAATTGAGATCCAATGTTTCCAAGGTTTACTAAGTTATTATCAGTGATTTGTTCAAGATTTTTCCCAGTTGGACAGCCCATTAACCAAGTTAACACATAAAGGGTTTAAATTCATATGTTCAATGAAATGTGATGAAAGTTTTGAATAATTAAATAGGATAGTAATTAACACCCTAGTATTAAATTTACTATCATGTAAGGGGGATTTTAAATATATAATGATCCATCAAATAAAGTACTTGGTTGTGTCCTTATATAGAATGATAGTTTGGTTGACTATCTATCAAGGAAATTGAAAATCCATGAATAGAACTATCCAACTCATGCACTTGAGCTGAAAACTATTATATTTTCTTTGAAAATAGGGAGACACTACCTCTATGTGAAATATGTGATATTTATATGCAAACCACAAGAGGTTAAAGTATATCTTCTCTCATAAGGAGTTCAACATAAGTAAAAGATGATGGTTGTAACTACTCAAGGACTATGACTTCTCAATACACTACCACCCTGGTAAGGAAAATTATGTGGCTGATGCATTGAGTAGGAGGAACCAAGGGATTCAAACCACGATGAGGATTAACAAGGATCCAATATGTAGAGACTTAGTAAAGATAGATATTTTGATTTTTAGGCAAGGGGTTCCATCAATATTTTCTAATAAATTACTAAACTATCCTTACTAGAAAATATATAGAAGTTACAACATGATGAAGAGGATGTAAAAATGAAGATTAAAGTAGTATTTTGTGAGAAATTATTAGACTTCAACTATAGAGATAGAGTATTGAAGTTAAGAAGGATTGTATGGGTTCAATACATTCCATAGTTGAATAGGAAACTTCTAGATGAATCACATTTCTTAAGTTTCTCTATAGAACCTACTAGAAAAATGATGTATAGAAATTTAAGTGAACATTTCTGGTGTGATGGTATGAACAGGAAAATTATAGACTTTGTGTCTAGATGATTAGTATTCTATCAAGTAAATACTTAAAGAAAATATACTTAGGGATTCATGTGACCTCTGAGTATACCTATATGTAAGTTGGATAACATTATGATTGGATTTTTCATTGTACTTCTGAATATTCAATGGAATAACCATGTTATATGGTTCATTATCGATCGTCATACTAAGTATTCTCATTTCTTAGTGATAAGAGAAGATATTCCCCTTAAGTACCTTTACTTAATCTATATCAATGAAATCATAAATCTTAATGGGTACCCTATAAAAAATTTATTTGATCATGACCCTTGGATCACATCGAAATTCTAAAAGAGTTTTGAAAGGGCTCTCGACACTGAGATACATTTAATCACTTCCAATCATCCCCAAACTAATGGTCGGTTTAAAAGGACTATATAGACATTAGAATAAGTTATAATATCATTTTCTCCTAACTTATAAGATATATTAGACCAGTATATACCTTGGGTGTAATTTTAAAATAATAATAGCTTACATTTGAGTATCCAGATGGCACCATATGTAGAAGTTCAAGGGAAAATGTTTCATTCTCCAACCTATTGGGAAGAAGTTAGAGAAAGAAAGAAAGTTAGACCAGATCTTGTGGAGGACACAACTCTTAAATTACAAACTATTTAGGATTATATTAAAGCATCCTAGAGAATAAAAAAGAGATATACTGATAATCAAATTAAAGAATTAGAATTTCAGCGGGCATTATGCATTCTTGAAGGTTTCAACAAGGAAGGGAGTTATAAGATTTGTGAAAATGGGAAAGTTTATCCCTAGGTATATTGTTCATTTTTAAATACTATAAAGAATTGGATATGTTGTTTATCTGCTAGTCATTACTCCTAAGCTTTCAAAAGTACACAACATATTCCATGTTTCATTACTGAGGAAATACATGCTAGATCCAATGCATGTGCTCACATATGAGGGAATATATTTTGATCCTCACATGTATTATAATGAATATATTTTCTATATTCTTGACACTAGAGAGAAAATATTTCATAATTGGACAACTTGTCTAGTTAAAGTACATTGTATAAATAACAAACTAGAAGAGGCAACCTAGGGTCCTGTAACACTCTTGTTTTTATGAAAAAAAAATTGAATAAATAAAATTTCTTTGATTTCTTGGGTTTTACCCTACACCAAGTTAAAATTTCATTATACATTACAAAAATTTAATCTTGTTCTACATGAAACATCTCCTTATATTGTTTTATACTCAACACTTCATTTCTATGAAACATCATTTTATTATTATTATTACTATTATTATTATTATTATTATTATTATTGTGATTATTATTATTATTTAAACAAAAAATTTATAACCTAGATGTTAAAATTATCAATATAAATAGAAATAACTAGTTTTTAAATATTATTTATAGTTTCTTTACATAAATTAAACATGTTGATAATAAAATATAAAAAAATTGGTAGTCTTTATATGTTTGAAAATATAATTTTTTTTCAAAAGAACAACTTTCTATGTACTTATTTTAAAAATAATAAAAGTAATTTTAGACACTTATAGAAATTTAATTTTATAAAATAAAATTAATTTTTTAATTCATAATGTCAAAATTATATTAGGTTTAATTGTTTGGATTTTTCTAAAAGGTTTCATTTTAGGATGAATAGTGAAAATACTGAATTTTAATTGAAAACGGATTTTTCATATAATTTATTTATATAGTTAAATTTTATTTTAATTTAGTTTTAAAGTATAATTTGATAAATTATAAATACATTAACCTGATTTAGGTCATTGGAATCAATTTCATATTAAAATTAGATATAAAAACATTTCAATCTTTTAAACTTTTCACTTTAAAAATTCGTGTTCTCATCCCCCTCATGGGATTAATTTTAAATTAATTTATGAATCTTATGAGTTTAGAATATAAAAAAATGGATTAAATATTTATAATAAGAATAATTTATAATTTCTAGTAATTTAAATTTATTTTTTGACTAAAAATATTAGTGAAAGTAATTAAAATTAATTATAGCAATTAAGGTAAAAACAAGTTTACTTAGTGGTTAAACTTTAATTTCAAAAGCCTAAATGACCTATAAAATTTTCAAAATCCGTTATCAAGACATATATTGAACATATACTCCCTTTTAACAAATATCTACCATTATTGGAGGCACATTATGTAAGAGAGATCTCTCAATAGTGTTTTCCTTTTTATATTTATAAGAACGCCACTTTTCCCCCACTATAAAAGATCACTCACCCCCCTCACTTATTCACACATATAAAGACCTTTGGATTAGAAAAAACCTTCCCAAATATAATTCCAAATTCCCTTAATTAATCTTTTAGGCCTTCATTTTAGCATAAATCCAACCAAGTAATCCCTTTGGTGCAAACCAAAAGGAGTTACCCAAAGAAGAGGTAACATCCTTCCACAAGCACTTTTGTTTCATTTCTTTCTCCACCCCCTCAATTATTATTATATGATGATTATATAAAAATATAATTATAATAAATCTACTGAGATTTTTTATGTGAATTTTTATACCGACACTCACATACACTTCCATCAAATGGAATACTCAATCATTGTTCGTGTCTTCGGCGAACAACCACCTCACGAACCGAAGTCATTCATTCTTCCATTACCACCTTTAAAGGTTGGTAATAATGATGGAATTACTATTTTTATATGATGTATATGATATTTATGAATTATTTATGATTATATAATTGTTATATAACACATACCTTCATGGTTTCCATTTTGTGAGAATATGATAACATTGTTTGTGGACGTTTGGACTACTACCTTCTCAAAGCGATGTGATTCATTCACACTTTACATGGAATGTATAAAGGATGGTTTTAATATAAATATGTTATATATATTAAATAATAATTCTACTGGAATTATAATATATATATATATATCATTTACACTTATTTATTTGAAAAATGTGATAATAAAATGAAAATAGCGTTCATGCGTACGTACGGTCTACCATTTCCATTAATGGTGTAATTCATTTCCTATAACTATATTTTTTAGATTATTATAAATATGAATAAACTAAATATATATGATATTTATATCATGGTATAAATTTTTGAAATAATTAAACCATGATCTATATAAAAGGACTAAGAATGACAAGTCAAAACATTTATGAAAAACAAAGTAGTTATTACCCAAAATGTAACATTCACATTGAATTGTTAATAAATGGGTAATATAAATTCATAAGTAAATAATATATGGAATTATATATGTGAATATGTTTCTGTTATATATTTATAATAAAATTACATTTATCATACAAGAGGTTTTAACGAATACATAGAGTCAGGATAGAAGGTAAGAGAATTTCATCTCACTTTTCATATCTTTGAGAAACATGCCATATTCATGACTTGATTATTTTATGTGGTGTATGATTAGACACTAAATAAGGATAATATTAATTTTTAATATACATAATATTCATGTTCGTTTTTATTCATAAACACCATTTTAGTTCATTTTACACTTTGAACATCATTTCACATTATAATTGTAATACCTTCTTAAAATGCACTATTATGTGGTATATTTTTTAACATCATTTGAAGTACCCAATGATTCATCTAATTTTAAGTAATCTAATTATACATATTTTAATTTTATATTTTTTCAAATTGATCTACACTTCAATATTAACATGTTTGATTCAGGGATCAATGGAGAATTCATGGAAGAAGATGGGGATATTTTGTGATGAAAGGAAACAATTCTGGAGAATTCAGATTGGACACCAGCTCACTGATAAGACTGTATGGACCAACATATAGTCCCAATGAATTCAAAATTTCTTGTGATGATAGAAGACATGTATAGGAACAAATCACTCTTCAGGATCCAATTCTAATTTGGCATTCATGGTGTCCATTTAGGCAGACTAAGTTAGAGATAAATTTCTGGACCAGATTCTGTATCCCAGAAAAACAGTCCACTAATCTAATCATATCTCCTAATACACAACTCCAAATGATCCCACATTTTACATACAGGTAGGAGATATCCGGGGATCCATTTTATTTTTCTATTTACCACTATGATTCGGCCATATAGAAGGACTTACAAGTTCGTCTGTTCGGTGGAAGCAAGATGGATGCCTTTTCGGGTCAAGGGTGTAAAGTCTTCTTTCCATAAACTTTCCACCACCCTAGATCTACCATACTCAAGTGGGATGACTTGTAATATTGTAGGATCAACCCAAGGGCTCAAAAATTCCTATTTAAGGTAGTGGTGGTGAAGTATTTTTTAAACTTTGAGCTTTGTTTTCATCTTAATGTTATGCTGCCAATTTCTCTTTGTAACGGTCTTCCTTCACATGTAAGTTGTTTTAATTAATCCTAGTTTATTAATAAAAGTTCTTCTTCTAATCTTATTCTGTTGTTCTACATATCATTTTGATACTGTTGGTTCAATGTTTGAATTTATTCACACCATAATTTCTGATATTTATCACACAACGGTGGAGTGATCGATTTTTGTTGTTGTTTTTTTACTTCTCAATTTCCTCCCTCATGAGTCTAATTCCCGCTTCCATTGAAACCATAGCATCAATGGAGGGCTAACCCACTTATGGGTTGATCCAAGGGTGTATAAAGGGGCTGTATTAGATGTTATTTATCACCCCATTAATGTATAATCAATTCTTTAATTGATATTTTTAATTGATGATTTTTAAACTCCATCGTCCTTGTTAAATTTAAGGCCACAAACTTCAAGTGCTAATACGAACCTTTACCTTGAAGTGATAAAAACATCAATCCTTCATGTGTATAGGTGATTAGTATTAAATTTTGTAGGCATTAAACCAGTAAGTGATGATATTTTTTTATCTTCTTAAATGAACCCATCTCAAATATAAGAAATTGAAATCATTGAAAAGGAAATACGTCCAATCCACCCATTGTAATAACCTAGGATCAACCCTTCTCATAATTTGAATTCACTTAAGACTAAAACCCAAGATAAACTACAAGGACCGTTCTACCTTCATCTCTTGGGTAAATTTGAGCGAGAATCAAATTTTGGCACCGTTTCCAGGGACCTAAGTAAGTTATATTAGACACTATCATCCTTTTTCTTATCCCACTTCTCTTATCTCATCCCCAATTTCATTCCTATGGAAAAGCCTTTTGAACAAATCCAAACACGGGGAACCTCTCATTACTTTGATCACCCCACACCAGTTATGATGTACAATGACCATCCTAGTTTATATTAGTGGGAAAATCAACAACCGATTGATCCACAATGTTTTAACTCCTATGATTCACAAAACATTCCAACCTATAATGATTTCCAATCACAACAAGGCCAATCAGAACATCCTTCTATGGAATTCCAACAACTCAATCATCCTTATGGAATAGACCATCTTTCTCAACCCCTTATCCATCCTAATCAACATACATTACTTGAAAAACTATGTCAAAAAATGGAGATAATGAATTTTGAGGTTTCATCATTGAGATTATAACTACAAAACCTTGAGAAGGTTATGGAACCCATTTCCACTCATGTTATCCCTTCCTCATCATTTATAGAAGACACTTTTCTCCCACAAACCTCTCATGAATTTATTGAAGAACCAACCTTTAGATTTGGTATAGATGAAGAGGATCAAGGAATTGTTGAAGGTTCTTTAAATCAGGGGTAAATTGACTTTTTGGATTCAAAAGAGGATAATTTGACATCATGGATTGAGTCTCCTAAGTACAACTCCATTGACAAATTTTCAAAAACACCAACCATTGAACCATTGAGAGAAATCACAAACAATGAGTCCATAAACATTCTTGAAAATGATATTTCTAATTTGGTGGTTGAATCTTCTATTTAAAAGGAACCAATTCTGTTGAGAAATTTTGAAAATGAAATTGAGTTTGATTCAAAGTCCCAACCTAGGTATGAAAGTGTTATCCTACCTGAACTTGAACGAAAGGAATTTCCATCCACCCTCAAGTTTCCATTCATTGGGGATAGCCAAAAACTTCCAATTTTCAAAATTTATTATCTTGAAACCAATAAAGAGGTAATGATTCTTAATGGATTTTGTAAAGACTAAAAAAGAAATTGAATCCACCATTTCTGATATTCCTTGGATTTACCCGCTCATTTTAGAACATTGGTTTTTATATGACACAAATTATAAACAAAGAATCAATATCAATAAAGTATAAGTGGATAAATATGCGGTCAATAAAATTTTGAAAGTTGGTATTGGGTAATTTTAGGGGTCCATGTCAGGCTAACAACGTTAAACAATGCGCTGCACGGCAGGCAACCCGTGGTTTTCATGTTTGCAATCTTTTTTGAATCGTCTTTATTTTTGAAATAGGATTAATTAATTTTTATATTTAATAAAAAAATAGATTGTTGACCTGTTCTTCTATTATGAGTATGGATGGGTATGAAAGAGGAGCACCATATTCATCCGTGTCACGTGGTGTGATCCTTGAGTAATACCTTACCCAGAAATTTAAAAAGAAGACAATGTATCATCAGTTTATTTTATATATATACTTATATTTTACTTATATATATATATACTGTTTTGTTTTGTTTGTTTGTTTTCCTTTTTCAACTAGGGAACTCTTCAAGAGACATGGATATCAAAGGACTAAATTTGAGCAGTAAGAACTTCAAACTTCAACCACCAGGTGACTTCATTGCATGATCCTAATATTTCAATTTCCTTGTTGAACTCCCCTTTTATTCCTCTACCCCCTTCTAAATTTTCTTTTCTTTAAACACTAGGGACAGTGTTATTTTAAGTTGGGGGGGAGATAAAATAAAAAATGATTTCATGTCAAAAAAAATGAATGATTTGAAGAAAAAAATGTGTAAATGGAAGGAAAAATTCCTTTAACATTGAACAAGGTACTACACATTGCACACTTTGAAACTAAATATCAAATAATTTAGCATGCCCTGATTCTAATTTTAATCCTTGTATAATTTCATGAGCATAGATTTTGGAAAGTGTGGTTGTCCAATGTGATATTTCATTGTTTATATTTTCATCCAAATAAAAAAAGATCACAATGCACATCCTTTGGATAGTGGGGTATTAGTTTGAGTTCATAGGTTCCCCTAAATAAATAGCGTAGGTTTGGTGATCATTTTATTTTAATATGAGTATTCAAAAAAAATTAAAAAAAATTGTGTGTAGAGAAATTAAATGACCTAATGCGTGGCTTTCGGCACTTGGGGATTGTGACTCCATAGTTGTTTGGCCCAGAGTTAGTAATTTTATCTCTATTTTTGGTAATTAGAATTTGTTTTTCACTGAGTTAACTCGAGAGGATTCCCGATTATGTGGGATTCACTTGGTGCCCTAAGGTATTTGATCATGGGAGTCATCGGCAAAGTCTCGCTATAGGGGTTTACTCTTTTGGGTGCAATTTCAATTACCATGGAAAAATCGCAAAAACAAAAAAAAACAAAAAAAATAAATAATACAATAAAAAAATTGAATACTCATATTAATATTGAAATTTGATTCCACCTAGCACTTCTGTCATTTACCCTTGAATAAAGATGAACCCCCCATGTCTATTGTGATACACAACACATCCTCATACTTAATTGATATTGGATGAAATATGACAATGAATTTAAACAAAGGAATGGGATTGGGATTGGGATCTGCTTATGAAGCTATATTGTAATAAAATATTTTTATGGGTTTCATGATTGTTTGGTATATGGGTTTCTGGTGATTATTGTGTATTAAAATGTTTTTGGAAAAGGGAATTCGAATTTCATATTGTTGAGATATATTTTGCTCGGGACTAGCAAAACTCAAGTTGGGGGTTGTGATTAGCCACTAAATGAGGCTAATATTAATTGTTAATATACATAATATTCATGTTCTTTTTTATTCATAAACATCATTTTAGTGCATTTTACACTTTGAACATCATTTCACATTATGATTGTAATACCTTCTTAAAATGCACTATTATGTGGTACATTTTTGAACATCATTTGAAGTACCTAAAGATTCATCTAATTTTAAGGATTCTAATTATAAATATTTTAATTTTATATTTTTGTAAATTTATCTACACTTCAATATGAACATGTTTTATTTAGGGATCAATGAAGAATTCATGGAAGAAGATGGGGATATTTTTTGATGAAAGGAAACAATTCTAGAGAATTCATATTGGACACCAGCCCACTGATGAGACTTTGGGTCCCAACATACAGTCCCAATGAATTCCAAATTTCATGAGATATTATCAGACATGTATATTAACAAATAAATCTTCAGTATCCAATGCTAATTAGGCCTTCATGGTTTCCATTTAGGCGGCCCAAGTTAGAGATAAAATTCTGGGCTAGATTCCGCATCCCAGAAAAACAGTCCACTAATCTAATCATATCTCCGAATCCACAACTCCAAATGGGCCCAAATTTTACAGACAGGTAGGATATATCCGGGGATCCATTTTATTATTATATGTATTACTATGATTCGGCCATATAGAAGGACTTACAAGTGTTTATGTTCAGTGGAAGCAAGCTGGATGGCTTTTCGGGTCAAGGGTGGAAAGTCTTTTCCACAAATTTTCCACTGCCCTAGACCTACCATACTCTAGTGGGATGACTTTTACTATTGGAGGATCGACACAAGGGCTAAAAAATGACTATTTAAGGTAGTGGTGGTGAAGTATTTTTTAATCTTTGATCTTTGTTTTCATCTTAATGTTATGCTGCCAATTTCTCTTTGTAACGTTCTTCCTTCACAAGTAAGTTGTTTTAATTCATCCTAGTTTCTTAATAAAAGTTCTTCTTATAATATTATTCTATTGTTCTACATATCACGTTGATACTTTTGGTTCAAGGTGTGAATTTATTCACACCATACTTTGCGATATTTATCACACAATGGTGGAGTGATCGATTTTTGTTGTTTTTTTTTACTTCTCCATTTCCTCCCTCATGAGTCTACTTCCCGCTTCCATTGAAACCATAGCATCAATGGAGGGATAACCCACTTATGGGTTGATACAAGGGTGTATAAAGGGACTTTATTGGATGTTATTTGTCACCCATTAATGTATATTCACTTATTTAATTGAGATTTTTATTTGATGATTTTTAAACTCAACGTCCTTGTTGAATTTAAGGTCACACACTTCAAGTGCTAATACGAACCTTTACCTTGAAGTGCTCAAAACATTGATCCTTTAAGTGTATAGGCGATTAGTATTAAATGGTGTAGGCATTAAACCAGTAAGTTATGATGTTGTTTTATCTTCTTAAATGAACCCATCTCAAATATAAGAAATTGAAATCATTGAAAAGGAAATACGTCCAATCCACCCCTTATAATAACCTAGGATCAAACCTTCTCATAATTTAAATTCACTTAAGACTTTTAATGTTAACTTAAACCCATCTAAAATCAACCCAAATTTGTCCACTTAATATCCAAAAATTGTCCATAGAATGTACGTGTCAATAGGTTACTTCTTACGTCTCTGAGGAATCGACAACCCAAGCTAAACTACAAGGACCGTTCTACCTTCATCTCTTGGGTAAATCTGAGCGAGAATCTGTGTATATACTTACCTATAAAATTTCATATCATGAATTTAATTTATTTAATTATATAAAAATCTTCTATTGATGTTATTATTTCATGGGAATCATGATTCAAAATTCACTCAAGTAGTAAGGGGATTTCTAGTCTCACTTTTATTTCTGCGAGACTTATGCCTTATTCAGCACTCATTTATTTTGTGTAGTGTATATACCACCCATGAATTTATTATATGACTATTAGACTAAAATTTATTATTATTTAAAAATCCATTTTATTATCTCTATTTCATGGGTTTTTACAGTTCAAGAGTTACCAAATCGGTAAGGTAATTTTGTCTCAATTTTTCTTCTTTCAGACACATATTTTGTTATGCACCTATATTCATTTAAGAGGTGTATATAATTAAATTTCAATGATTATATCATGCATCAAATTATTTTAATGATATTTTAATCTTTATGTAATTTCATTATCTCATGGTTATTATGATTCAAAGTTACCAAAGTGGTATGAGTTTATTGCTACAATCTCACCGCTTATCAAGATTGTTTATGATTATGCTTCCATTAATGAAATATTATGATTCATATCTCAATAATTATCATGATTTTATTATTCTATGATTTTTCAGGATATTTACTTGTATTTTTACCATTATTTTACTCTTTGGTACTTAAGATAATTAAGAAAGTGTTTTTAATAAAATCTGACTTTATTTCTCCCTTTGGTCAGAAAACTATTTTCTTCTAAAACTATGTTTTCTGAAAATATTTCCAAAATTTTTTTAAATGATATTTTGAGAATATTTTCAAAAAAATGATTTTAATAATTTTCAAAGATTCATTATATTTTTTAAAATCAATTTTCAAAGAAAAAGTTTTTCAAAAAAATTATGTTTTAAAAAGAATTTTTCAAATAAGAAAGGATATTTTACTCAAGAAATGTTTTTGAAAGATATTTAAAAATTATTTTCCATGAACGATGAAATCCATTGGAGTAACTCATGCATTTATTCAAATATTATCCAAGGGTAACATTCATATTCCATTTCTGAATGGTTTATGCTTTGATGGCATGATTTCTATGACACTCGTTTCCCTTCCATGGCTTATATTCATATGAAACACGCTTATTTTCATGGGATATGATTTTGATGAAATTATTATGAAACTTATCTATTTCCTATATGTTATTATATGATGACATTTTCATGATACCCATTTCATTTATTGGGTTATGATATTATTTTCTATGATCTTGTGACGCATGAATGAATTATTTCATTATGAGACGGGTGGGACCTATATATCTGTCACACTCATCCTTTTTATATTATTTATTTTAATATTTTTATTGGGCATCGGATAGTTCAGGTCGAGGTCTGACTTAAATTTTCTGAGCTCTTATTTAGAAACGAATGTTTCACCCTTTGTTGAGTCAAGCGCGCTGCGGTCAAAGCCAAGTGGCCTTGAATGGGGCGTTGTGCGACCTCGCACCGCTTTCCGAACGTCATGTTCAATGGTCAACTAATGAAATAAGATGAATTAATAAGGGTTTTAATAATAATGATAATATTAATGTCACTTGAGAATATTATTATTTTCTTGGAAAATAAATTAATTTAGAGTATTATTTTTATTAATAGCATTTTATTAAGTTGATCATGGTATATTTTACTATTTAGGTTATTAGGTATGTTATTATACTATTATTATTATTATTATTATTATTATTATTATTATTATTATTAGTGTTTTGGGTTTTGCATCACCGGATGCACAGGTAGGGTACGGTTTTGAGACCGCACGGTCTGCCCGGCTTTCAAAACGATTAATAATGGGATGATGAAATAATAATGAAAAATGAAATATAAATGAAATGAAAATAAGAAGTTTAATAAAATTTAAGAAATTGTTTTGATGATAATAATAAGAATGTTATTTGAGAATAATAATAATAGTATTATTAATAGAGTTAAGGATATAAAGTTTACTAAATTTTTATTAATTTTGTGATAATAATTATTACAGTTAATATTATGTAATGTTATTAACATTATTATTATTATTATTTTACTTAGTTAATTTATCTCTTTTATTTATTTATTTTCTATCTCTTTACACTTAGGGTTGCACCCCCCTGGTTTCCCTTCCCGTCGCACTGCACTCCCCATACCCCCTTCCCCATCACCCCTCTTTCCCCTTCAGAGAATCGCAACGGACTCCCCCTCCCTCCTCCAGCCCATCCATCCCATCGTGCTACAGCTCCCGACCAGCCTTACTACACCACCGAACTCGCCTCAAGCCTGTCATGCCTTTGCCTTCCTCCCGTCCAACCTCCACATTGTGCCACACCCCCTGCTCCCGGCCTGGTTCTTGACAAAATTTTATCGGAGCAGGTTTTCTCTTTTGGGTAGTGTTTATTTGCGATAGAGTTAGGGTAGACCAAAGTTAAGGGTGTTGGAACTTGACATTCTGGTTACGAGCAACATGCATGGCCAGCACACCTTGTGGCGGGACTCAAGTTACCATGGTAAGTTGTGGTCTTTTGAGTCTCTAGTCCTCGTGATTAGTCTTTTTTAGGGGAAATGAAAATGGAGTAGGGTCAATAGTCCTAGTGAGATCTCAGGGTCTAGAAAGCCACGTGGAGTTGAGGACACTGTCCTAGAATACCCTCTGTGGCGGTGGCATGACTAGCGTATGTCCGCCAACCATATGTTCTAGTCACCCGTTGACACTAGTTTTACTTTGCACCGTTCCTCGTTTCTTAGTTCTGGAATTGTAGAAATTTGGTTTTTAAGTAAAAATTATTTAGTTTTGAAAAAAAATGTCTTGAAATGAAGTGATTTAAAAAAAATGATGTATGAGGTTTGAAAGGTGTGGGTTGAATTTTTTGGTTTTGAAAAATGGAAAAGTGTTTTTTTGATCCTTGGTGAACCACATGCATGAGCGTATATGGAAAGACAAGTTTTCAATGACATGAGTGAATGAATTCTTCGATGGATATGAGGTGGGTGCTGATGCGGCATGGGAACATGCATGTGCAAGGCCCACGAGACACCATTGGTGTTTGTGAAACCCACCAGGTTTTCTGATTTTTAAAAGTTTGGTTAAATGAGAATTCGGTGTATTAATAACCAGTGATTGCATGGTGTGTCCTTGTGTTTCTGAAATGTTGTATGTGAGGCGTTTCGATCCGATAATCCTTTTTGAATGATTTGTGTCCTTTGTTTAAATTCATATTTTTATGTTGCTGTGAAAGCGTGTGGTTGGTGAATTCTTTTGGAAAATTGATTTGGGAAGCCCTTGCAGTTGTTCCACCTGCACTTTTAGTGTTTGCTTGTGGTATGTCTTGGCCATTGGACCAGTTTGACTAGGTCCATAGTTTTCTTTCTTAACTAGTGTACGCCCCCATGAAGCGTTAACATGTGATTTAAGTGTGGCCACAGGTAATTTGTCATTGTCCAACCCTCTAGTTGATTAAAGCAAGGACTCTCCCTTTTCAGTGATAGTGCTAAGTGTATTCCTTTTTATTTTCGGTTAAGTGGACCCTCTTGCAACGGGATGATAGGAGCGAGGGAAATTGATAGTAACTTTGGTATCTTTGAGTTTTCTTAGTTGTTGGGTATGAAGTTTGACATCGTTGCATCTGAAGGTTCTCTCCTGTACACGATGAAAGGAATTCCAGTAGGTAAGGGTGAAGGCGGTTCAGAATTATCAGTGTTGACCAGTTTCTTGAAGGGCTTTGTATTACTTTCATTGGCCACAAGGGTCATGTTTGGTGACGTCTTGCAGTGTGAGTTCTCTTTGAATATTAAGGTTGGATTTTGTAAGATCCTTCCAGAATCCATGTTTCCATAAGAGTATGTTCTCTCGGGGAGTTCTAATTTTTTCTGTTCAAAAGGGCAGTGTTTTTCATGCGTCTTTCCTTCTTATGTTTCATGGTTAAGTTGAATATGTGATGCATGTGTATCATCTAAAACTATGTTCTGGTGGATTTGCCATGAGGGAGTAGTCGTATGTCATGGTGTGTTGTGTTGTGTTTGTTGGTGTTGTCTCATTTATGGTGTGGTTTCATGTGATATTTAAAGGAGAAGATCCATTCAGGAGTCTTCAATACCTAACTGTGAGGTAGAAGATGCTTCAAACATTAAGGATCCAGCCATAGGCCTCGGAGTGAAGTTGGCGGGTGGTCAGGAACCCCGGGAGCGTATGGGACCCCAACTTTATTTCTGTCAACGATGTTGAAAGTAGAGGCAGTTTAAATTGTTTCTATGGTTGTTCCATTCCGAACGAACCATCTGGCTGCATAAGGTTTTCATGACCAAGTGGAGCCGTGTTTGTCACGTTGCCTTAAAGTATTGGGGGTTTCTTCCCATTGTATGTAATCGATTTAGTGGTCCTTATAAGTTATGTTAGGTAAATCGGTTTCAGATTTAAATAATGCTCATCCAGGGATATAGAGATGTTGGTTGGTCTTAGGTCGTGGTTTTGACGCTAGATGGTCAGGCCCCTCCCTCCCCACCCCTTGTGGTGAGGTTTTTGGTCACTGTCAGGAAATTATCAATGTTTTGTATCTTTCATCGATCCTAATGGTGGGGAGAACCACAATAGGTCTCTCTCAAAAGTATCTGGAATGAATCGGTGTTGGCCTTTTCATAATGGTGGGGAGCCCCTTCGGGCTTTCCCTTGTTGTCCTTTTTAGTTCTGTCTCTAGAGATTACTTGGTGGTAGGTGATAAGAGTCTTACTTGGACGTGGTTGGTCTTATTTGTTTGTCTCAGTCAAACGGTGTGGTTTTCATTTAATATTGATTGAGGTGTTTCTACTTGTGAAGTTGGTTTACGTGGGTATGAGAGTTCATGTCTTTTATCAGTCAACTAGAGGCATTCTAGCTCATTGAGGTGGGCGACACGTATTAGAGAGTCTTTTTACGTGTTTCTTGAAGTTGTCTTAGAGTCACTTTCTCTGAGTATAATTATTTTTCCTCTTTTGGCTTGTTGATTGTGGGGATCCTATTTGATCATTAGTGGGGTATCTATTTCTTCTTTGAGTATCAACCTTAGTTGTGGATTTCTGGGGACAGAAAGCTTTATGGTGGGAAGAATTGTCACACCCGTCCTTTTTATATTATTTATTTTATTATTTTTATTGGGCATCGGATAGTTCGGGTCATGCCCAGAGTTAAAATTTTTGAGCTCTTATTCAGAAACGAATGTTTCACCCTTGTTTGCATCAAGTACACTATGGTAGAAGTCGCACGGCCTCCACTGGGTCATCGTGTAACCTTACCCAGCTCGCCGCACGTCATGCCCGATGGTAAACTAATGAAATAAGATGAATTAAGAAGGTTTTTAATAATAATGATAATATTATTATCACTTGATAATATTATTATTTTCTTGGATAATAATTTAATTGAGAGTATTATTTTTATTAATATCATTTTATTAAGTTGATCATTGTATAGTTTATTATTTAGGTTATTAGGTATGTTATTATATTATTGTTGTTGTTTTTGTTGTTGTTGTTATGAGTGTTTTGGGTTTTGTGTCACCGAACGCACGGGTTGGGTACGGTTTTGAGACAGTGCGGTCTGCCCGACTTTCAAAATGAATAATAATGGGATGATGAAATAATAATAATAAATGAAACAGAAATAAAATTAAAATTAGAAGTTTAATAAACTTTATGAAATTGTTTTAATGATAATAATAAGAATGTTATTTGAGAATAAAAATAGTAGTATTATTAATAGAGTTAAGGGTATAAAATTTACTAAATTTTTATTAATTTTGTGATAATAATTATTATAGTTAATATTATGTATTGTTGTTAACTTTTTTATGATTATTATTTTACTTAGTTAATTTATTTATTTTATTTCTTTGTTTTTTTCTATATCGTTACACTTAGGGGTTTTCCCCCTGGTTTTCTTCCCGTCACGCCGCACTCCCCATACCCCTTCCCCAACGCCCCTCCTTCCCCTTCAGAGAAACACGACGGACTCCCCCTCCCTCCTCCAGCCTAGTCAGCCCGTTGCACTGTAGCTCCCGACCAGCCTTGCTGCACCGCCAAACTCGCCTCAAGCCCATCATGCCATTTCCTTCCTCCTCGCCAACCTCCAGGTTGCACCGCACCCCCTACTCTCCCTATCCATCTGCTCCCGCTCTATTCGAAGTTCCACGAACACCACCCCCACATACGGCCAGCACCCCCTTTCCTAGACCAGCGAACCCCAGCGCCCCCATTGCCTTGTCCGGCAAACCCCAGTGCCCCACCTTGCCTTGTCCGGTGAACCCCAGCACCCCCCTTGCCTTATCCCACGAACCCCAGTGCCCCATGTTGTTCGGCTCGTGTCGTTGACTGACCCCTATCCAGGCCCTTTCATTGCACCCTGTCCCCCACTAGGACCCGCACCGACCCCCGCTGGCGACCCCCCCCCCCCCTCGGTTAAGTCTTTTTCTCCTTTCTGTTTTTTTTTTCTTTTGAGTTTTGTTGTTTTTTTTCAGCAGATATATGTTCTGATTTTGGGGTTTTAATTTGAGGTTCTGGGTTCATTTGAGGTGCATTTGGCATGAGACGGTCTTTGTGCACCATGTTTGTGGAGAATTCAACATCAAATGTAGGTGGTTCCGTGCATGAGTATTAATTGATAAATTTATTTTCTTATTTAATTAACTTAGCATGTTTATTAATTAGTTATTTTGGTGAAAATTTGATTGTACTTAAGTTTTAGCATGTTTTGATGTGTTTAGCAATGTGTTTCATGATATGAGTATGTTTTTCTGAAATTAACGTTGAACTGATTATTAGTTTTTTTAAAAGAAAATTTTGTCATTAATTTGTTAGGGCATGCAAAGGGTGCAGTTGTTTTAGTATTACGTATATTTTCATTTAGTCAGAAATGAAATTTGGAAGAGTTTTTCGTGTTTAATTTCATGCGGTATATCTTGAAATTTTTTTTAAAATGTTTCTGGAAGTTTGTTTAATTATAGAAATGGTCTTTTTAACTATATGGGTGTTTTCTTTAATCGTGTGCATGATGCAGATTGGGTTCCTGAGGTGGAATTGTGTGTGTTTGGTTATGTGGGGGGGGTTTTGGTCTATCTAGTGTGTAAAGCATTGTTTTTCTCTCAAAAATTTATTTATGAAACATTTGGGATGTTTTATTAAATAATTATTAAGGGTGAATGTTTTTTCTGGTTAAATTGTGTGAATATTTTTTTGTGCTTAAAGTCATGTGACGTGTGTGGAATTTGTTTAATAAATCCTGTTAATGGAATGTTTGATAATGAAAGTGATTTCTTTGAATATGCAGTTGTTTTAATTGGTTGTGTAATTGATACAGATTTAGTTTTGATATATTTTTAGGCTGCACCTTGTTTCAAAATGGTGTTTACATGTGTAAGTGGTGGTTTGTTTAGTGGTGAGTGTCTTTTAAATTGTCTAGATGGTTTAGTTGAGTACATAACCTATGAATATTATGTTTTGAAAAGATTTCAGTGTTTGTGTGGTTTTAAAAGTGGGTTTGGGCATGAAAATTTTGATTTTGAGTGCGCAAATACCATGTTTGGCTTTTATGCATTGGTGTGACATGTGACATGAACTTAAAACTTGTTTGAGCACAAACCGGGAAGCTCGGGTAGCTAAGAGGGTGGACTAGACTAGTGGGCTAGTGTTCCGGAGGTGACTCGACCTGGTTTCACTGGAAGTACTCACGATTGAAACACTAACTAAAAAAATGCTTTTCTGAGGGTCGTGGCCTTCTAAACTACGTTTTCTGAGGGTCGTGGCCTTCTAAGACACGTTTCACCGAGACAGGAAGATCTAGGGTCCCAATCTAGCTAACACCCATGAGGCCTCTCCCATATTAGTGCTCATTGGTTACTTTACACTCATCATTATGAAACATTAGTTATTTTAAAAAGTAAGGGTGTGTGTGTTTTAATTTAAGTTGTTCCATTTGAAATTGTTTTCATTAATCCTGTATTATTTAAACCTATTCAATTATTTACTTCTTTTCTTTAGTTAATATTGCAAATGTATTTGTCATTTAATAATTATGTGTGGAACCTTTTTATTGGGTGACGTCCTACTGAGCTTTTCTCTCACACCCTACATACACCTATGGGTGTATGTAGACCTTGTTCTCTATGTATTCTAGGTTGAGGTATCGTGCTCAGCGATGGTAGTTTTGGTCGTTGATGGTCTCCTCATGAAGGTTGGTGGTTGTGGTGTGTGGATGTTGCACCTCTCTTGTTTCTCGGATGTTTGAGTTAGAGTTTATTTTCTTTTGTTGTCATTTATTTTTGGACGTTGCCTCAAGATGTAAACCTTTAAATTTGATTTCAGTTTAAGGGTTATTTTGGTTGTCAGTTAACAGTTTGATTATATTTGTAATGTTAGTGGTTTTGTGTTAAATATTTCAGGTAAACCGTTCCCACATGTTACTCTTAATACCCGGGCACTTGTGCCAACCCTTGGGGATCGGGAATGCCCTTCGGGCCAAGCCACGAACCGGGTCGGGTGCCGGTTCGGATGGCGACACGACCTGGTTCGTGATAATATCCATCCAATTAATTGGGTAATGATTTATATATCATGTGATATACATGGCTGGAATGGGGAGTAAACTTGGATAATTAAAGGACTTTGTCTACTAAGATGATTTTGGGACTGAACCTTGACTAATAAGATAGTTATGGGAGTGAATCATGACTACCAAGTTGGTTTGGGGATTGAACCCATTCCACTAATATGCATTTATCATTTAATCCTTGAATACTATCAAGATAATTTTTTATATACAATTCCATGTCTTATTCCTATGTTATTATTTCTTGGATTATAATCTTGATTCCTTTACGATTCATGTCTTGTGAACATTTTATATTTATTTAATGAATCTTGATTATGACCATTGATATATCTGGTATGGTATTTTAAGGTTATGACCATGTTCTCATACCCTTATTCTAATGATTATTCTTATATATCTTCCTTGTTTAACCTTACTGGGAATCCAAGATCACCCCCTTTTTATGTTTCCTTTCCCCAGGTTTTAAAGATATGTATTATGTTTGATGTGACTATGAAGGGTGTTATTCATGGAGAACCTAGTGGGAGATAATGTATCTCACTTATGTATAAGTTTTTATGTTTCCATGTTTCCAAAGGCACTAAACTCATATAGTCTTTTAGAGTCTATTTGTGTAATGTATTAAATGTTCTAAAAAATTGATGTAATGTATTTTTATGAAAATAAAGGGTTTTTATTGTTGGTATTAGTGAAAAAAATTAACCTAACCTTCGGAAAATAAGATGAGAAAATTATAGTGAGAACCCTAAGGAAATTTTTGAGGATAATTCTAAGAATGAGTCAAAGTATAAAAAAATGTCCTAGAATTTTAGTAAAGGAAAGAGAAAGTAGTTTCCTATAAATACATCCCTATATAGATACTACAAGTATATGTGGCTCTCGAATAGATGTACATAGGGGTAAAAATCCTTAAAACATTGTATTGAGCTAGACTTAGTCGAGAACTAGTTTATGGAAATGGGCCTTACTGCACACCAGGTTTGACACTCCCAAGGGATGTGGTTTGGAAATTCACATACTCTTCATGAACCAACATAAAGAATTTAAATAGAACTTAGCTATGAATAACCTAGTATAAACTTAATGTGTCATAGTTTAATTAAGGTTTCATAATTTAGACATCCTATAAGTGGTTTTTCATGATTATGTGGTTTCCCACTATGATGATTGTTTCTTACTTTATGCTTTTTGTTTTTATCCAATGGTTAGAACCCGAGGGAACTGAGTTAATGCTGAGTGCGATGGAAATTGCAATGATCATCATCTTGAGAATCTAAATGATATGGGAGATGGAATGAAAAACCTTGTTACTATGCTCATACATATTTCTCAAGTTATGAATCATGATGAACTTATAAATGAGAAGATGAAAGAACAATATTTTTTTGAGTCCTTCATGAGGCAATGTCCACATTATTTCAGTGGGTCTTTTGATCCACTTATTTTTTAAGAATGGATTAGTACCACTGAAAAGAAATTTTTTATTCTCCAATGTTTGGAAGATGAGAAATTAATTCTAGTTGTTTATCATTAATAAGTCGAAGAAGACCAGTGGTGGACTCTAATCAAGAATACGAGGCAATAATATGAAATTGAATCCATGGATTGGGATGATTTTAATAACTTGTTATTCGATGATTACTTTCATCATTTTCTTCATACAAAAATGTAGAAGGAGTTTATCAACTTAAATCAAATGTATGATGAAAATTTTGGTATCTATAAAGCCAATTTTACAATACTTGCATGGTACTCTTCTAGAATTATCATCTAACCTAAAAGTAATGTTAACTGATTATTCCATGGCTAAAATCCAAGTCTAAGAAGGGAATTATTCTTAGGATACTTAAGTAGCTATGAAGAGACATTGAGTTGTGAAATCAAGGTTGAAATGGAGGTTATTGTTATGTGTAAATATTATGGTTTTGATAAGAAAAGGAAGATGAATTTAAAAGGAAAATCTAAAAACTATGGAGAATAGAATATGAATTTTTCTTTATACTCAAAGAATCCAAAGAATAAAGGGGAAATTTGTATTAAGGGGTCTAATAAATGTTTTAAGTGGGGAAGGGAAGGATATCAGGCATTTGATGGATGAATTGATGGGAAGAAGTCATCTAACAATACGAATGGAGAGAAATATACACAAAATATACCTCCCCCACTTATGTGCTTCAAGTGTAAGGAGAATGGAAATTATGAAAACCAATGCCCAAAATAGAAGTTTAATGATGATGATCGACGTCAGAAACTTCTTAAGCTAAGGGACAAGGGGAAATCTCATGTGATCAATGTTTCTGATGAGGGGTGCAATAACGATGTGGTAAAGGGTACACTTACCATCCACTCTAGAACTATTAATGTCTTATTTGATTCTAGATTTACCAACTCTATCAAGTATAAATAATTTTCTAATGGTATTAAGATTCCAAAAAAATGATTATATGTGGAATTATCAGTGAAAACCCCTACTGGTATGATGATTTCATCTCAAGTCTATGATTCTTCTCCGGTTGATGTTTGTGGGAATTCCATTCCTAAAAATCTTATCATTCTTCCTCTCGATGAATTTGATGTCATCTTAGGCATGGATTGGATTTCTCTGTATAAATCCCACATAAATTGTCTAGGAAGAGAAGTTTCATTCGATATTTCAAACCAACCTATGATTTTCTATCAATGAGACGATAATTATGAACTTCTTATGGAGATTACATCTAGTGTATGGGTCTTAATTCCCTTTTTAAAGGGTTTTTTATATCAAATGGTTGGGTAGAAACTCGAAATTGATAATACTCCTATTGTTTAGGAATTTTTGGATGTATTTAAAGAATATTTCTCTATCATTCCACTAAAATATGAAGTTGAGTTATCAATAGAACTCATACCTAGTTCTACACCAATTTCAAATTCTTTTTATAAAATGGTCTCAATTTAGTTTCATGAATTGAATAAGAAACTTCAAGAAAACCTTAAAAAGGGATTAATTCAGCCAAGTGTGTCACCTTGGCTTATACCTATTATTTTTTTGAAAAAGAAAGATAGTTCAATGAGACTCTACATTGATTATCTGATGTTGAATAATATCACAATAAAAAATAGTTATTATCTTCCCCGTATTGATGAATTTTTTGATAAAATACACGGAGCTCAATACTTTTCCATGATTGACCTTAATTCTAGATATCATCAATTGATAGTAAATAAAGAGGATATACCCAAGACGGTATTTCTTACAAGGTATAGACAATATGAATATATAGTGATGCCTTTTGGTCTTACTAATTCCTCTACTATCTTCATGGATTTTATGAATAGAGTCTTTAGAGATTACCATGATCAGTTTTTGGTTGTCTTTATAGATAATATTCATATATATTCAAAGATAATGTAAGAGCATGAATACCACTAGAAAATTGTACAAAATATCATAAGAAATGAGAAATTGTATAAAGAAATTAAAAAGTGTGAATTTTGGCAGCAAAGGTTTTTTTGGGGGGTCATATAATCTCAATAGAGGGTATAGTAGTAGATCCATCAAAGATAAAAGCTATTGAATGTTGGCCCAGATCTACCATGGTGACAAAGATTTTTAATTTTCTTGGTTTGGATATATATTATAAATGGTTTATAGATAATTTATCATGACTATACAATCCTATAACCAAGTTGACTCGGAAGGGTTCCAAGTTCCTGTAGATAGATGAATGTGAGGAAATTTACAAGTAACTAAAGAGAATGTTGGTCAGTGCACCTATTCTTCCATTAACCTATAGTGGAGAAGGGTTTGTAATCTATAGTGATGCATCAAATAAGGTATTGGGATGTTTTATTATTTATAATAACATGTTTGTAGCCTATATCTCATAAAAATTAAAGATTCATGAGAAAAATTACCCAACTAATTATTTGGAGTTAGCAACGGTGACTTTTTCAATAAAGATATGAAGAAATTATCTTTATAGATAAAAGTATGATATATGTGTTAATCATAAAATATTTAAGTATATATTCACATAGAAAGAGTTTTACATGCACCAAAGAATATGGTTAGAGCTGAAAATGATTATGGCTGCTCAATTTATTCCAGCCCTGTGAAAGTGAACAAGGTGATAGATGCTTTGAGTAAAAAGGATCAAGTCATCTTATCCATGATGAGGATCAAAAAAGATCCAATATTTTTGGATTTAAAAATGATTGAACTTTAAATCCTAAAGTAAGTGGAAAAATATTATCTTGATCAATTGAATGTTCAACCATCTATCCAAGTGAAGATTAAATAGGTTCAAAAATAATATGTATATATGTAGAAGATGGTTAGAAATTTTCCTGAGTTTAACCTTAATTAGGATGGAATGATAAGGTTCAGGAACCGTGTATGTGTTCTGTCCATACCAGATTTAATGAAGGATCTATTAGAGGAAGCTCATTATTCTTCATTCTCTATCATCCTAGAAGTATGAAGATGTATATAGATTTTAAATCAAACTTCTAGTGACATGAAATGAATAGATATATCATAGAGTTTGTATCTTGGTGCTCACTATTCCATCAAGTTAAGGTTGAAAGAAAAAAGTCTAAGGGGATATTTCATATGTTACCCATACTAGAATGGAAATGGGAGAACATAATTGTTCATTTTGTCATTGGACTCTCTAAAATATATAAATAGAATAATGATATATGGGTGGTAGTCGATCACGTTACTAAGTTAGTACACTTTATCACTATCATATAAGACTTCTCTCTGAATCAGCACGCTAGGGTATACATTAAGGAAGTGGTAATGCTAAATCAAGTACCACATTCCATTGAATCAGATCATGATATGAGGTTTACCTCAAAGTTATAGTGTATTCATTAGTGATCCCTTGATACAAATTTGAGTTTTAACACTTCTTATCATCCTCATATGGACGATTAGTCTGAAATAACATTTCAAACTCTAGAGGATATGTTGAGATCTTGTTCTCTAGATTTCAAAGGTGGTTGGGATCAACACCTTCCTTTAGTTGAGTTATCTTAAAACAATAATTTTCACTAAAGTATTCAGATGTCTCCATATGAATCCCAATATGTAATGAAATTTAGAACTCCAACGTGTTGGAATGAAGTTAGAGAAACAAAGCTATTAGAACCTAAGATAGATTAAAAAATAACCGAGAAGGTTTGAATAATTTATCATCATATTAAGGTAGATCAAAATCAGAAGAAATGTTATGATGATAACCACCGATGTGGTCTTGAATTTTATGTTGGTGAGAAGATGATCCTATAAATCCCTCCCTATAAGAAGGTTGTGATATTTTGGAAGAAAGAGAAACTAATCCCATGGAAAATTGGTCCCTTTGAAAATTTTTATCGTATCGGGATAGTATAGTATCTCTTGGGGCTTCCACAAAACTCTCTCAAGTCCATAATTTGTTCTATTTATCTCTCTTGAGGAATTACATACATGAACCTTCATATATACTGAACTCAGATATCATACCTCTAGATTTGGATTTTCATATAAGGAACAACTAGTTGAAATTATAGATAACAAAAAGAAACAAGACCACTCACCTGGTCAAAGTTTGGTGGAGAAATCACTAGTTATAGGAATCTATGTGGGAACTTTAGGATATGATGAGGCAAAATTATCCTCATTTTTTTATTATTATGATGAAGTTCGAGGGAGAAATTCATTTTAAGTGGGGTAGAATGTAACACCCTAAGTTTTTATGAAAAACAAATTAAATAAATAAAATTTATTTAATGTCTTGTGGTTTACCTTACACCAATTTAAACCTTATTTATACAATACAAAAAGTTAATATTTAACTTCAAGCAACATCGGCTTAGCTGGGGTAACACGTGACACTGAGTTTCTACGAAACAATATTTCATTATTGTTATTATTATTTAAATGAGATGGTTATAACCTAGCCATTAAATATAGTAATATGAATTGTAATAACTACTTTTAAAATATTATTTAGAATGGTTTTACATAAATGAAACATATTGATAATAAAATATAAAATTTTCGGTAAAGTCATTATAGTTTTGAAAATACTATTTTTCTCAAAAGAACTGATTTTTATGTCCTTCTTTGAAAAATAATAAAATTAATTTTAGAAACTTTTATAAATTTAATTTTATAAAATAAAGTTTATTTTTTAATTCATAAGGTAAAAAATATCTTAAGGTTAATTTTTGGTATTTTTCTGAAAAGTTCCATTCTTAGATGAATAGTGAAAAATACTGAATTTTAATTGAAAACTGATTTTTCATCCAACTTTTTTATATAGATTAATTTAGTTTTAAAGTATAATGAGATCAATTATACATAAATTAATTCAATTTAGTCCATTGGAACCAATTTCACATTGATATTAGATATAAAACCATTTCAATCTTTTGAACTTTTTTCTTTAAAAACTCATCATCTCATCCCACCTACGGGATTAATTTTAAATTAATTTCTACCACTTCTATTTTTAGAATTTCAAAAAATGGATTCATATTTGGAATCATCATAATTTATAATTTTAATAAGTTTAACTTAGTATTTTACCAAAAAATATTGGTGAAAGTAATTAAAATTAATTACAACTATTAAAGAAAAAATGAGTTTACGTAGTGGTTAAACTTTAATCTTAAAATTTTAAATAACCTAGACACTTGTATAAAATAAATTGTAAAACACCCCGATATTTTTTGAAATATTTTTTTTTTGAATTAATTTAATCTTTTTGATATTTTTTATTTCACACAATACTGAATATAGATTTTGTTATATGAAAAACACTATGTTTGACATCCGTTATATGCAAAAATAAGTCGATATTGCACTACATGAAATAATTAGATTATATTTTGGTATACACAACACTATTCAAGGATTGTGTTATACAACTCCAAGGTCTTTTGATAACTTGCATTACACACAATATTGAGTTTTACTGAAAAACAGTATATTATTGAAATATTATTATTTAATATAATAAGATATATTCTAGTCATTAAATTAGAGTTTATGAATATTATTAACAAAATATAAGGTTATAATATAAATTCATTAGTAACCAATTAATTATAAATAAAAATATATACCAATTGATTATAAAGTAAATAGTTTTATTTTTATGCTCCCAAAGTCGTTTGGTCTTAATAAAATAAATTAATTACAATTAATAAATAATATTAATTAAATATATATACTATATATTCAATAAAATATTTTTTATATTAATCCAATATATTTTAAAGGTATAATATAATAACAAAACCAATTTTATGCAAAAAACCCTATATTTTTCAAAAGGGTAATTTAACCGCCTTTTTAATAGAGAACCCATTTCAAATTCAATTTTTCCCTCTTAAATATTCTATTTGAAAAATAAAATTATTCTTATAAATATTAATATAAAAAATTAATTTTGTAAAATTTTTGGTATTTTTTTGATAAGTTTCATGTTTTGATGAATAGTAAAAAAATACTAAATTTTAATTGAAAAAAACTTTTTCCATTGAAATAATTTATAGTGTTAAATTATATTTTTGACTGGTTTTAAAGTAAAATTAGATCAAATTTTTATAATTTAATATAATTTATTTCATTAGCATCAATTTTACATTGAATTTAGATATAAAAACGTTTCAATCTTTTACATGTTTTGACATTTAAAATCTGTTTTCTTACCCTGTCAACAGGATTAATATTAAATTAATTACTATAATTTATGTGTTTTGAATTTTGAAAAATAGATTAAATTTTTTTAATAATAGGGTCCAAATTATTTAAATGGGTTTCTTTTATTTTTGGGTATTATAAATTGTAACTAGTAATTTTTTTATTAAAACGGTAAAAGGTAAATCAGGTAATTAAGTGTAAAAAATAATAATATAAATATTAAAAAGTTACTCTAAAACTTGTATTAATTTTAATTGATAATTTTTTTTGAGACAAAAATCATCATCAGTTTGAAATTATAATCTTTTTAAGCCACTTGGGTAAGAGCATGGCATTTATTATATTTTATTTAAAGAAAAGTTAAAGATGCAATACTCATATTTTTAATAACTGTACAATTTTTAATAATGGGTTATATTGAAGATAAATTAGACTATAAATATTAATTTGAAATATATAATTATTTACTTTATGATGGAAATTTATTTTAAATTTTTAGGAAATATATAATTACCTTAAAGGCTTATACAATGATGATACAGAAATTGTTTAATTAAAAGAAATATAAAATAAATGATATTCAAAATGATAAAATAAATATAATTTGATATAATTAATTTTATACAAGAATTTTTTATATTAATTTGATAAGTTAGGTATTATTTTATATATATATTTCAAATATATCATGTTGTTATGATATTTTTAAAAATACAAATAATGAATAGTCTTAAAATTGACACTAATGATACTTTATAAAAATAATATATCATTAAATTTGTTAAAAATCAAAAAAAATGTAAAAATAATAAATAAGGACAAATAGTATAAATTATGGTCTTAAATATCATAAATTGGCCATTTATGGTTTAATTAACACTTTTTATGTAAAAATATTCACCTTTTATTAATGGAAATGTTATTGTCGTGGTTAAAATTAAAATAGGTTAACTAGGGGTTAATAAAAAATATAAGGTTTAGTTTTACATATAAACTTTTATAAAAAAATATTTTTTTTGAGAGTATTTATACTCATCCTCATCCTATCTTCTAAATAAATCAATTTAGATCCATTTTGAATTGAAAGTTAATTTATACTAATTTAATATTTTGGGAGTTTCCAAAAGTGGCCCTCACATCAATTATAAAAGGGAACCTCCTCCCTCATCTCATTTAATCACTTTGAGTGTTATATCTTGACCAAAATCAGAAAACATATCTCATCCACTTCCCTAGAAACATTCTATAGGTGATTTCCTTCCTAAAGGACCAACTCTATAGTCTTTCAGATGAGATCTAAAGGAGTTGTTTCAAAGAAGAGGTAATCATTATAACCGATCAATATCTTTTTATATACTTCTATAACTCCTCTAAATATATGATATATATCATAAAATAACAAATTAATCATACTAAATATTATTAAATTTAATTATTATTATTAATTCACTATTATACAACCCCTTACCCATCGAACAAAAAGTGAAAGTATCGCTCGTGCATACATAGGCTCATTGTCTCCATGTAGCGATACAATTCATTTTCCATCACCATATTTTATGAGTGGGAATTATTATGGGTTTAATGTTTACACATGATATTTATGAAATTTTTATACTTTTTTAGTGATAATATTAGATTTACCTTCTTTATTATTTAATATTTTTTGAAAATCATAAAGTTGCTCATGTGTATGTATGACCTATCATCTCTATAACGCGATGTGATTCATTATTCACCTATATTTAATGTATGGTAACAAGGATTAATTTTTATGAGTATATATGTTGTACAAAAATTATTTTTAAATGAAAATATATCATATACTTTCCTTTCTTTTAACCCGATAAGAAAATAGAAACAGTGTTCATGCGTACGTGCGGCCGACCATCTCCGTGAACAGAGTATTTCATTTCATATATCTATATTTAATAGATTATTATAAATTTTTATATACTGAATATATATGATATATAATTCATGATTTAAATTTTTTAAATAATTAAATCATGATTTAATTAAGAGGATCAAGAATTAAAATTCAAATCATGTACAAAAACCAAAGTGGTTATTACCCAAACCATAATTTTAACATAAAATTGTTAATAAACGGGTAATAGAAGGCCATAAGTGAATCATATTTGGTATGATATAATTGAATATGGTTCTGTAATATATGTATAATAAACTTATTATATAGTATTTTTTCATGAGTATGGTGATATTCAAGACATAAGGTAAGGGCATTTCATCTCACCTTTTTATTTGGATGAAATACATGTCATATTCACCACTCGCTTCTTTTGTGTGTTGTATATACTAACCTATGACATGTAATGTCATTAATTTGATTTATTTAATGATATTAAAAGCTTTAGTTGATGTTATTATTTAATGGGGTTCATAATTTTAAATTTATTGAAGTGGTAAGGGATTTATGTCTCACTTTTATTTCTTTGGGACACATGCCTTATACACTACTTGTTTCTTCTATGTGGTGTATATAATGACCAGGAATGTATTTTATGAGTCTTATATAGATTATTGTGGTATTTTCAGATTCATATATTTTTATTTATTTTAGGAGGCATATTATTTTATTGATTATAAAGTGATGGGTATTTATTTCATGATCTCATCAATATTTAGGATTGTTTCATTTTAAGTCTCGGTTGGGGAATATTTACCTTCTATGTCCATGTTCTCAAAAAATGTTTTCAAAAATGTTTTTACTATTCTCATATGTATATTTAAAGTCATTTTTACCCATTTTTTACTTTCTACTACATGGTTTGAAAGGAATATTTTTTCATTTTCCAAATGAGCCACTTTGTGACTTTTCTGGAAAATTATGAAAGGGGTTTTTTTAACTTATATGTAATGCATGGAATTTTCAACTCTCATGATGCCTTAATGCCCTAAAGCTTCGCTCAAAATATTATAAAGTTATTTTCAAATAAAAATTTTGTTTTAAAATTGCACATCATTTTAAGTAAATAAAATATTTTTAAAGAAATAATATTTTCCACAATAATTATTTCAAAAGATCTTTCAAAACTATTTTCCATATATAATAAAAATATTCTATGTTACTTATTTTTTATTGAGGTTATGATTCAGGGGTTATATTCTTATTATTTCTATTAATAATTTATTTTTTTAATGGATTTATGTTTATGAATTATGATTCTTTTCCATGAGTTATGTTATAATGAAATGTTTATGAAACTCAATTTTTTCATGGGTTCTGATATGAGGAATCATTTATATTATTATGGCACAAAAATTTATGGTTTTCATTATATGATGGGTGGGACCTATATCTCCCTCCAATGCATTGGATAATGATAAATGTTTTATGATCTCAAAGGGTACACAGGAGAGTATCCCAGGACTGCAACATGAGGGTACATAAGAAGGCATCCCAATCCCCAAACAAGAGGGACACGAGGGGGCATCCTAACAAAACATTAAGTACATGGGTGGTTAGACCAATCCTAACATGTTGCGAAGGTCTTATAAGGTATCCTTGACATAGTTTTTTATATTCTTATATGTATGACACAATTTCATGTCTTATTCCTATTTTATGCTTTCATGGATTATAATCTTTATCTCTTTATGATTCATATCTTATGAACATAAAATCATTATTTCGTGATTCATGTTTATGATCTTTAATATGAAGGGAATGATCTTATAATGATCATGATCATGTTCTCAAACCCTTATGTTCATAATATGCTTAAGTAATTCCTTTAATTACCCATACTAATCATTTGAGCTCACACTTTTCTTATTTTTCCCTTCCCCAGGTTATGAAGGAAGTGTTTTAAGTAGAATTACTAAGGGGTAATATCATTATGGGAAACATTGAATATATTTCACCAAGTTAGAAGATTTTTGTTCCACGTTTCCAAAGGCTCTAAACTAATACGGTCTTTCGGCGTCTATTTTTTGTAACATATATTCTAAAAAGGTGATGTAATTTCCATGTACGTCAAGACTGGGTTGCTATACTTGGTATCAGAGCAAAGTTTTAGTCAAAATTTGGAAACTATTATGATAAAACTTTAGTTATATACCTAGGTATATTTATAAGTATATGCCTAGTGGTGTCTCTATGGATAAATCTAAGGATTATTTGATGTTTAGGAAAATGTCTTGGAATTTTGTCCAAGGATAGAGTGAGTGGTTTCCTAGCATCACATCCTTATCTGGATAATAAAATTGTATATGGATCTAGTACAGGTGTAACTAGGGGTAACAACTCTGACAAGGTGCATCAGGCCTAACTTGAGTGTAACCAGGTACACGGAATCGGTCCTTGCTAAACACTTGGTATGGCACTCCCAGGGGATATTTTTTGAAAATTTAAAAACTATTTATGAACCAACATGAAGTATTTAAATGGAATTTGGATGTTAATAATCTAGGATAAACATAAAGTGTCTTGGATTAAGGAAGGCATCATAATTTAGACATTCTATAAGTGGTTTTTCATGATTATGTGGTTCCTCACAATGATAATTGTTTCTTACTCAATGATTTATGAATTTAGTCAATGGTGGGAACTAGATGGAATTGGATTAAAATTTAATGTGACAGACACTTTTCTAGAGGGATTTCAAATACGATGGTCATTGGAGTAAAGGATGTTTTATCAGGACAATCCAGTTTTCACAAAACATGATTAACAACGTGTACCTTAACCAACTCTCAAACTCAACAAGGAAAATAAGGAAGGATTTCACTAAGAATTTGGGTTATGGAGACCATGGACGAAAGAAGACTCAATTTCCCTTCGGAAAATAATGTGGAAAGAACCACCTAAGTGAAAATATTAGAGGAATGACAAGATGTTTTGACTATGGAAAGGAAGGACACAAAGCAAAGTAACTACAAAAGAAAAATGAAGGATTTGGTTAAAAAAATGGATGGTAATATTGGCCTCCTAAAGACATAATAAAAGGTTAAATTCTCTAATTTTGGAATTAATGGTCATTATAAAAATTGATGTCCCAACTGGAAAGCTCTAGAACAGAATTAGCAAGGTGGTACGAGTAATGGTTATATTGCCGATGATGATGACACTACAGATGAAATTTGAATAGAAAGAATTATTAAGTAATATGATGAGGTATCCTTATTATGTATTATAAATGAATTGTAATAATCAATGTTTTCCTGTATTTGGATTCAAGAATTATATTATATGAATGGTTTATGTCTTTCACTCGGGATTTACAAGTTTAAGTTGAATGTTCCTAATAGACTAGAAAAGAAATTTAATTTAAAGGTATAATTTTGGATAATGGAATATAACCTTTAATATTTACCTTATGTTAAGGTAAGGTTTTCTTTATAAAGATATATTGAATGTGAATAAGTAAATTGGACAGTACTGATTACCTTGTAACTAATTAAATACTTGTTGACAAGTTGTTATTCTATCATTGATGAAATTTACAACATTTTTTTATTTAAGTAATATATCCAATATACTTTAGAGTAAACAAAAATGCATGTTTTTAATAAATAATTGTGATAATTCTTGTTATTACCATGTTTCAAAGGAATACATGATAAGGATATTCACATGTTTTTTATGTGACAACTAAGAACAAATTTTTTATATATGGGGGATAAATGTTAAGATGAATTAGTTCACTTCAATAAAATGTTTTTTACATTCTTCTTTTTGAATAGTTATCATGTTAACCATTTGTGTAGTGGTTCAAGATATACTTTAGATGACATTTTTAGATATTAAAGTAACATCTTCCCATGTAAGGATTTATGCATATTCGATAACTTGTGAAAACCTTTTGTTGTGATAAAAAAATAGATGGGTGACCTCTCATTATATTTGTGGATCTCATGATTTATTAATGCTTGAGGAATGAAAAATTTACCTTCATTCCCTGGAATGATAGATGAAGTGTAATTTTATCGAGGAATAACAAAGGGTAAGGTTTTCCTAAAATTATTGTAGTGTATATTTTCATGAAAATTATTCAAATTTAGGAAAACAATCTAGAAATAAAACTTTGTCTGAATAAATTTATTTTTTTGAACTGATGACCTTTTAAATCTTCATAGATTTATGACTTTGAGACCCTAAACTTTCTAATGATAATTCACTTATTTATGATTGATGACCTCAATCACTCCCTATAAATATTTATTTTTTTCCTCTAAGTGAATATTTTCACTTTCCACTTATGTTCTCCTCTGTGGAAACCAAGTTATATGTTAATTGGGTAACCTTTTTGCTTCAAACTTTCTATTTTAAAGAAAGTTATAGTATTCATTTTTATGATATGGGTTTCTATGAAATGAAATTTCAAGTATTAAACCATTGATATCCTAGATAAATTTTGAATACCAAATTCATTTTTAGGGGAGTAGAATGTAACACCCCTAGATTTTGTGAAATAGTTTTTTGAATTAATTTATTTTTTTGATATTTTTAATTTCACACAATATTGAATATGTCAAGAACCCATCCCTATAATGATACCCCTCGTAGGTTGGAAATGAATAAAGGGAGATAATAAACCCTGAGTCCCTCCTCCAATAGGCTCTGGGTTGGCGACTAGCACTGAGGGTATAAAGATCTCACAATATAGGAGTCATTACCCATTATAATAAAACAAGATCAGGAGATATTATAAATCAACTGAAAACAATCCCATGAAATATTATAAAATAAAATCAAACCATACCACAATACATGTATAAATCAAAACTGATACATATAAAAGTCTCCAAATGGAAGCTCAAAAGAATAAAAGCTAATACAGCAACACACCAACAGCTCCAAAGGTCTGAACTAGAAATATCAAGAACAGTCTACAAAGTCCTCCTAGAATCCTAAAAACTATTTTTATACACATAGGGTGGGAAAACAAGTATACTCATTAGGAAAACCAAAGTATCTCCTACACATGTGAAAATAGAATACTAATGCACCTGTGTGAATGTACTAGAACCAAACATCACCTAAACAGGTATACTAACCAAAACTCTAACCTCACTAAGGCTCACCCACCTAATAATGCATCCAAGTAATATAATATATTATAAATCACATTAATGATAGGGTACCCCAAGCCACTTTCTCATTGATCAGCCGCTCTCTCCACAATAGAAAACATCTTGGGGATCCCACCTCTTCTGAATATACCACATCACATCCCGCTCATACACACCGGGGCCTCAAAAAACAAACTTCATGCACAAACCTAATCCTCACAACAAATCTCACCCATACACACCTAGGCCTCACAACACATCCCACCCACAAACACCTGGTCCTCACAACATAGCACATCTCATACCTAAGACACCTAGGACATCACAACACAACTTATCCCAGACATACCTGGGACATCACATCACAAATCATCCCGAAGACACCTGAGACATCACATCACAACTCATCCTGAAGACACCAAGGATACTACAACACATCCACCATCAAATGCACTAACAAACCTCTGACCATCATAGCTTGTTCAATACCTAACTCGCCTAGAAGAGGGAACAAGGAAGACTAGGTGTCCATCCATACATCCCCCCCCCCCCGGATGTTTATAAAAGACAACCCCACATGACTATGTGGGTGTTAGGCACATAGTACTCAACGTGGGTGGGGTACCTATATAAATCACAAGAAAATATAGGTTTATATACATAAAGAGTCAAATCACACATGCCCATATTTTGATTTTACAATAAGAACTAACCATATCACAGAATCCACACACTCACTGCCACCTCTAAATGCATAAAAACACACACAAAAAACATGAACCATGATTAATTTTCAATCTTGAGGCCATATTCTAGAGTTTTTATTTTATCGATAATTTCCAATTTATCATCCACATTGATTTATGTAACAAAAATTTTCTAGAAAACCCATTTCATATTATTTCATATTTCCAACCCATTTGTTTATATATACAAAGTAACATGTTGATCAACATAGCACATCACCAATTTCCTAATTAAACATGACCATTTAAATTTATTAACATGCAATATTAATTCCATTAATACTTGGGTAAACATAACATAACCAACCACACATCATAAGCACAGTACCATAGCTCATTTTCCATATCCACATCACTTTACAGCCACATCCATTTTCACAGCCTTGTTGCATAACCATACCACACCCACCATCATAGACCTATTGCACCACTGTATCATGACAACCATCACAGCTGAATTACATAAAACATCTCATCCCCTATACCCACATATCACAACACAATCTTATTCCATCCATCATATCACTGGATCCAACCCACACTACACAATCGTATCCACCAACATGTTACAATAAATAATAGATCAAAACATACTTTCATATTTAGTTGGGAATTCCTTATTCAATTTCACTTAATTTAGTGTTTCATCACATAAACTGTATAATCCTATGGCATCCATTTATTTTAAAAAAATGTATGTGGTTAACCAATTATAGTGACATAAATACCCACATAACATGCATGTATTACACAACCAATAAACTAGTGCAAAAACAAGGACCTCCAACAGTCATGATTTCCAGTGGGTATTCAGACCATGCAATTCACAACATTGATCAAAATATCAATAAAATAGTAGGATCATATGTCGCATTCCCCTACCCCTTTATATTGTTTTTAAACCAATTCTATTATCTATATTAATTAGAATGAAACCATGTTAACAATATGTTATAATAATAAACTTATCCCACATGATACAAATAAAGATAAATGAAGTAAAACCCTACTTGGAAGGAACAAGGCTTCACACGAATCTGTTACACAAAAACAGGGGCATGCGTGAAAGAGGAGCCCACCTATAGGGAGAACTCGAACCGACGACAGCACCAAAACTTCATAACACCAGGTGATTATACGATAAAAATATATATTTTAATTATATTTTAATGGTATTAAATGTTCATTTTTATCTTATGGGCCTGATTTAGTGGATTTTAATTTTGGACATCCATTCTTATCATTTGTGCACTTCATGCCTAATGTACACCAATTTAGGCCCAATAATTCAAATGATTTTAAGGATTGTAATTATCCATATTTTGATTTGATATTTTGGAACTTAAATGTGAAATTTTTTCATTCAGGGGTCAATGGATGATTCATAAAGTATGATGGAGATATTTGGAGATTAATGGAAGCAATTCTAGAGAAGGTAGATTGGACACCAGCCCGCTGATGAGAATGTGGGGCCTACAATACAGGACCGATAAAGCCCAAATTTCATAGGATTCTCAAAGAAATGTATAGTAACAAATCATTTTACAGAATTCAGTGTTAATCCGGCCTCCATGGTGGTTATTAAGTCAGCCCAAAGAGAAGATCAAAATATGGGCCAGAATCTGAGGCATAGAGTTTTATTCCACTAAAGCGGCCATAACTCCCTATGAATAACTCCAAATGGGCACAAATTTTACAGGAGGTTAGAAGACATCTGGAGATTCACTTTGGTCTTCTATAGACCACTCTAATTTTTCCATATTGTAGGCCATTAAGACACATCTGTTCGGTGGAACCAAGGTGGATGCCACCTCGGATCGAGGGTGGAAAAATCAACTCTCCCTCAACTTTCCACCCACCTATGGCCTAAAAAATTAATTGAGGAGACTTCGACTATTGGAGGCTCTGACCAAGGCTTAAAAAATTTCTATTTAAGGTAGTGGTGGTGGATTATTTGATGAACTTTGGTTTTTTTTAATTGTATGTTATGTTGTGATTTTGTTGTCTCAAGTTTTTCTTTCACATGTAAGTTGTTCAATTCACTTTAGTTTCTTAATAAAAGTTCTTATTTTACTCTTATTATGTTGTTATTCATATAACTTTGATACCGTTCGTTCAAGGTGTGAATTTATTAATACCAAACCTTGTGAAATTATTCACACAATGGTGGAGTGATCATTTTCTTTTTATTGTTTTCTTTACTTCTTCAATTCCTCCCCCATGAGTCTACTTCCCACTTCCATTGAAACGAAAGCATCAATGGAGGGATAACCCACTAATGGTTTGATCCAAGGGAGTATCAAGGGGCTGTATTGGATGTTATTTATCACCCTATTAATGTCTAATCCCTTCTTTAATTGAGATTTTTATTTGATGATTTTTCAACTCCATCGTCCATGTTGAATGTAAGGTCACACACTTCAAGTGCTAATACGAACCTTTACCTTGAAGTGCTCAAAACTTTGATCCTTCAAGTGTATATGTGATTAGTATTAAAGGGTTTAGGTATTCAACCAGTAAGTGATGATGTTTTTTGATATTCTTAAATGAACCCATCTTAAATATAAGAAATTGAAATCATTGAAAAAGAAATACGTCCAATTCACCCCAAGTGATAACTTAGGATCAACTCACTCTTTTAAATTGAATTAACTTAAATCTGCTAGTGATCCTTTAAACACATTTAAAATCAACCCAATTTGTCCACATTATAGCCAAAAACATTCCATATAATGTACATGTCTATAGGTTTCTTCTGAGGTCTCTGAGGATTCGATAACCCAAGCTAAAATACAAGGACCGTTCTACCTTCATCTCTTGGGTAAATTTGAGCGAGAATAAAATTTCGGCATCATTTCTGGGGACCCAAGTAAGTAATCTAAACACCCATTCTATTCTCCCAAATTTCTTCTTTTTTCATCCAAATTCTCTTATCTTTTCCCTTTCTCATTTTTTTCTTTTGGCGCATGTCTGCCTACACCCGTGATCAATCGAACCGTCTAGTTAGGGTGGATAGTCCTGGGGTTGGGGAGTCAAGTACACCAATGAACTCTTTAAATTAGATCATAATCTTCATAATAATCCAGAGTCAAAAATTGATCCCATTTCAGTGGAAGTTATTCAAAGAAACCAACTCATAAACCCGGGTGGAAACCAAATTGGAAATCAAAATGAGGCAGCCCCAAACTTGGGGAATGCGGTCGATCAAACCATGAATGACTACCTCAAACCTTCCTAGACCAATGATCCCTCATGCATTAGACATAATCACCTAGAATATTATAGCTACATCTTTAAACCCCATTTCCTAAACCACTTTCCCACATTTCATGGAATGGAGTCTGAGATACCCTACCTTCACGTTAATGAATTCAATGAAATTGTAGAAACCATCTGTCCCCCATATCAACTAGAATCTGATAAGATGAGTCTATTTACTTTTTATTTAAAGGATATAGATAAAAATTGTCTAAAAAATTTGAGACCATCATCCATCAACTCTTTGGACCAACTACAAAGAGAATTCTACAAAAAATACTTTCCCCACCACAAAACAGTTGCACTTAAAAAGAGCATCCAAAACGTTTTTGAAAAAGAGGGAGAGTCATTCTATGAAACATGGGAGAGGTTCAAAGACACCATAAACATGGTTCCACACCATGGTTTTTCTATTCCTGAAAAAGTGATAATTTTATATGAAGGTTTGGCTCCGGGGAACAAACAATTCATTGACATGATGTGTAATGAAAACTTTAAAAACCAAGCCCCAAATGATGCTTACGAGTATCTGGAAAGCCTTGATGAACAAAACCAAACATGGGGAACTTCACCTTATTCTGAAAATCCACAAAGAACTGATGTAATTCATACACTTAGAGAAGAGTAAATCCTTAGGGCTAAACTCGCAGCACTCTCTAGGAAGGTTGAAGAGATAGACCTTAGGAAAGTCCACGAAATCCAAACTGTTGACCCTGTTTGCACAATTTGTGAAAAACATGACCATAAGACAGACAACTGCCCAAACATTCCATCCATCAAGGATGTTCTTTTAGGATGACCCCCAGTGCACGTAAATGCTTTGAACTTTCAAAAGTCTCAATACCAAAACAACTTAAACCCAAGGTATAATGACCACCTGGGCTTCTGCTGGAAAGATAACCAACAACCTAGCCAACCATAGGTAAAAAATCCTTACCCCCATCAGAACTACCAAACACATAACCAATTCCAAACCAAATGTATCCAATACCAATAGCCACTAGTCCATTTTCAACAAACCAACCCACCTCCAAAATATCCTCCCAGGATAAACCAATCTTCTCAAGCACCAACCCAAACTGTTCCGCAAAGCTTACTAGAACAAATGTGAAAACAAATGGAAAGTATGAACTCAGAAGTATCTTCCCTAAAACAAGAACTTCAAACAACCAAAACTGGAAAGGCACCCATGCCTACTCAGGCGGTACCATCCTCAACTTAAAGGGGAGAGTCAAGTTGCACAAAAACAACTCATGAACAACTAAAGGCTATGACTATTTTAAGAAGTGTGAAATCAATTGAGAAACCTGAACAACTAATTGAGAACCCATATGAAGATTCAAACTTGGATGAAAATTCAAATGAACCAAATTATCAAACTGAAAAACATGATAACATTGTCAAAGAAACATCTCTTCAACAAACAACCCCACAACCTGCATCCTTTCCTCAACGCATGAGGGGGAAAACCAAGCCTTAATTGAGAGAAACATTGAGGGAAATCTTCTCAGAAGTCGATTTGAGCATTCCCCTTCTGGATTCAATCCAAACCATACCTTCCTACTCAAAGTACCTTATGGAATTTTTCACTTTTAAAAGAAACTTTTCACATAAAAACCAAGTCCTTTTGGCTGCTAATGTGAGTAACAACAATTCAAGGGACCATTCCTCCTAAGTTGAAAGACCTGGGTTACCCTTACATCAATGTTGAACTAGGAGAGAGCAAATTTTTCAAGGCCTTGTGTGACCTAGGTGCTAGTGTCAATCTCATCCCCTATACTGTGTACTTCCAGTTAGGCCTAGAAGAACTCCAACCCACATCTGTCACACTTCAACTTGCTCGTCGTTGCATTAGGGTTCCAAAAGGGATTTTAAAGGACATTATGGTAAAGGTTGAAAACTTTATCTACCTTACTGAGTTCATTTTCCTTGACAACCATCCAAACTTAGGAAATAAGAAAAATACCCCAATCATCCTTGGTCGTCCTTTCCTTGAAACAATCAACTCCGTTATCTGAGTTAGAAATGGGAACATGACCATAACATTTGGAAACATGAGTCTAGACTTTAACATCTATAATGAAAGCTCACAAATAGGGGATGTCGAGGGCATTCATGAAGTAAACCTGATAGGAAGCATTGATAATGAATCCATAGAACATCAAGGAATATTTGATCGATGTTTAAGTCAGGATGAGATTGATTTCTTTTGTTCACATAAAGGAAGTTTATCTCCTTGGATTGAATCATTTTTAAATTGCTCTTATGATGAAGTCTTAGGTCCAACAATCATTAAAACCTTTCAGGAAACCACTTTCATAGAGACCAATCAAAATTCCTTCCCTAAATCTGATCAAGCTAATCTAGTAGTTGAACCTTCTACATATGGGGAATCAATCCTATATAAAACTCTAGGAAACAAAATTGATATTGAACCAATGTCCCAATCTTCTGCTGAAAGTCTGAACCAGACTGATCTTGAATTGAAGAAACTTCTAGCTGCACTAAAGTATTCCTTTCTAGGGGATAATCAAACACATCCTATTGTCATTTCTTATTCTCTTGAAGTCAATCATGATAAGATGCTTCTAGATGTCCTTAGGAAACATAATAAATCCATTGGTTGGAACCTGTATGATATTCCTGGGATTAGCCCACTTATCGGGACTCATAGAATTGTTCTGGAATCTAATTCAAAGCCTTGTCGTCAACCTCAACAGCGAATCAATCCTAATATCATGGAAGTAGTGAGGAAGGAACTTCTAAAATTGTTAAAAGCTGGTATCATCTATCCCATAGCTGAGAGTGAGTGGGTGAGCCCAATCTAAGTGGTTCCCAAGAATGTAGGAATAACAGTGATAACCAATAAAGATGGAGAGATTCTTCCAAATAGTTTGAGTAGTGGATGGAGAGTCTGCATTGACTATAGTAAGCTAAACTCATTTACCAAGAAGGACCATTTATCCTTACCATTCATTGACCAAGTCCTTGAGAGAGTGGCAGGTCATGCCTTCTACTGTTTCTTAGATGGGTACTCAGGGTATAATCAAATTGAGGTCTCCTTAGAGAATCAAGGGAAGACTACATTCACATTTCCATTTGGCACCTTTTCTTTCAAACGCATGCCCTTCGGGTTATGCAATACCCCTGGAACCTTCCAGTGGTGGATGATGGGAATATTCTCAAACATAGTAGGGGATTTTCTTGAGGTATTCATGGATGATTTCTTTATCTTTGGGGATACATTTGAAGGATGTCTGGTGAATGTGGAGATATTATTTTCAATATGTGAAGAAAAGAATCTGATCCTAAACTGGGAAAAATTCTATTTCATGGTTAAAGAGGGACAAGTTCTAGGACATATAGTCTCATGTAGGGGGATTGAAGTTGATAAAGCCAAGGTTTACATCATTCCTCACCATCCATCACCCAAAACTGTTGAGGAAGTGAGGTATTTCTTAGGGGATGTTGGTTTCTATAGAAGATTCATCAAGGACTTTAGTTCAATCTTTTGTCCCCTTTGTGCTCTCCTAGTAAAGGATGCTCCATTTGTTTAGACTGAAAGATATAAGGGTTCATTCTCAACCCTCAAATCCTCTCTCACCTCTCCTCCCATTATGAAATCTCCAAATTGGAACCTTCCTTTATAACTTTTGTGTGATGCCAGTGACTTTGTTGTAGGAGCTGTGTTAGGAAAACGTTGTGATAAAACTCCTTATATCATTTCTTATGCAATAAAATCCTTAAATGATGCCCAAATCAACTACACCACCACTTAAAAGGAGTTACTTGCTATTGTGTTTGCCTTAGAGAAGTTTATATCCTACCTCTTAGGATCCTCCATCACTGTGTTCACTGACCATTCTGGACTAAAATACCACTTCCAAAAACAATATGATAAGGCTAGGATGATTAGGTGGGTCCTTCTCTTACAAGAATTTGACCTCACAATCAAGGATAAAAAGGAAGTTGAAAATGTTGTGGCTGATCACCTCTATAGGATGGAATTCAAAGACAGCACGAATCAACTTTCTGTGTATGATTCATTTCCTGATGAACACCTATACTCTATGAGTGACTGCCCTTGGTATGCCGAAATAGCCAATTTATTAGTTATAGGAGTCATTCCAAAATTCTTAGGGACTCAAACTTGAAGGAAATTCCTTTTTGATGTTAGAAACTATGTGTTTGATGATCCACACCTCTATAAGTTCTTCCCTGACCAAGTCATTAGGAGGCATGTCCCAGAATCTTAATAAGAGTCCATCCTTAAATTCTATCATAGTGAGGCATGTGGAGGTCACTTTTCCTCTAAGAAAACATCTGATAATATTCTTCAGTTTGGTCTCTTATAGCCCACCCTCTCAAGGGACTCCTACACATTTTTTCAAAGTTGTCCTAAGTGTCAACAAGTAGGGTCAATCATAAAAAGGAATCAAATGCCACTCTCTCCCATCTTAGTGGTTGAAATATTTGACTGTTGGTGAATTGATTTCATAGGTCCCTTCCCAAAATCTAGGGGATACCTCTACATACTTTTAGCTGTTGATTATGTCTCAAAATGGGTTGAGGCCATTCCAGCTAAGTCTAATGATCATCAAGTTGTGATTCAATTTCTGAAAGAGCACATATTTTCTCGATTTGGAATTTCTAGGGCTATAATCAGTGATCGAGGATCCCATTTCTACAACCATCCATTATCTTCACTCATGTCTAAGTATGGTATTTCTCAAAAGGTTTCCACTGCGTACCATCCTCAAACCAATGTTCAAGCTGAGTTAGCAAATAGGCAGATTAATAATATTCTTGAAAAAACCATCAATACTTCTAGGAAAGATTGGTCTGAGAAATTCTTTGATGCTCTTTGGGAATATCGTACAGCATACAAAACCATCTTAGGAATGTCACCATATAGGTTATTTTATGGAAAATCATAACATTTACCAGTTTAAATTGAGCATAATTCTTTTTTGGGTAATTAAGAAAATAAATTATGACCACTCATTGGCTGGAACAAAAAAGGAAATTAGATCTCAATGAACTTGAGGAACTAAGGATGGAGGCCTATGAAAATTCAAGGATCAATAAAACTAGAGTTCAAGCCTACCAATCTAGGAATATCAAAGTCAAACATTTTGAACTGGGAAAATTCATGCTCTTGTATAGTTCAAAACTTCATTTACACCCAGGAAAGTTAAGGTCTAGATGGTCAGGTCCTTTCATAGTGCATCATGTGTACCCCCATGGGGCAGTAAAGGTTCAATATCCCACAAGTGGTTACATTTTCAAGGTCAATGGTCAAAGGTTAAAACCATTCATTGAATCATTCAATAAACAAGAAACGAAGGTTGAGTTAACTGAGCCAACCTATGAACCAGGAGAAAATTGATAGATTTAAGATCCATATCGGGCTAACGACATTAAACAAAAGCACTACACAGGAGGCAACCTTTGGATTTCATGTTTCCAATATTTTTGGAATCATCTTTATTTTTCAAATAGGATTAATTAATCATTTTGGTTTTTTTTTTAAATATATTTTTTACCTATTATTCTATTATGAGTATGGATGGGTATGAAAGGGGAGAACCATATTCATCTGTGTCATGTGGCGTGATCCTTGATTAATACCTTACCAAGAAATTTAAAAAGAAGACAATGTATCATCAGTTTATTTTATTTTATTTTACTCTGTTTCTATGTTAAAATAAAAATACAAAAAATATATATATATATTAATAAATAAATAAAAAGGGCTCGTCATAGGTCGTGGGTCAAACCCAGTCACAACCGGCAAAGCTGTGAGGAATCGAACCCGAGACCGAAGGGAGACAGGGGTCCGCACTTACCACTGACCTACGGCTTTTTGTGATTCCTTATTCTATAAATTTTATATATATACTTATATTTTAATTTATTTATTATATATATATATAGTTTTTTTCTTTTTTTTCCACTAGGTAATTCTCAGAGTAACATCGAGATCAAGGGATTAAAAGGGAGCAGCAAGAATTTCAACTTCAACCACCAGGTGACTTCATTCCATGATCCTTATTTTCAATTTCCCTTTTGAACTCCCCTTCTATTCCTCTACCCCATTCTATGTTTTCTTTTCTTTAAACATTGGGGACAGTGTTATTTTAAGTTGGGTGGGAGATAAAATAAAAAAAATGCTTTTGCGTCAAAAAAATGAATGATTTGAAAAAAAAATGTGTGTAAATGGAAGGAAAAATTCTTTTAACTTTGAACATGGTAATACACATTGCACACTTTGAAACTGAATATCAAATAATTCAGCATTCCCTGATTTTGATTTTAATCCTTGTATAATTTCATGAGCATTGATTTTGGAAAGTGTGGTTATCTAATGTGATATTTCATCATTTATATTTTTATCCAAATATAAAAAGATCACAATGCACATCCTTTGGATAGTGGGGTATTAGTTTGAGTTCATGGGGTCCCCCAAATAAATAACATAGTTTTGGTGATCATTTTAGTTTTAATATTAGTATTCAAAAAAAATAAAAATAATAATAAATTTGCGTGTAGAGTAATGAAATGACCAAATGCGTGGCTTTCAGCACTTGGGGATCGTGAATACATAGTTTTATGGCCCAGAGTTAGTAATTTTATCTCTATTTTTGGTAATTTGAATTTGTTTTCGACAGAGTAAACTCAAGATGATGCCCGAGTATATGGGCTTCACTTGGTTCCCTAAGGTCTTTGAGCCTGGAAGTCATCGGCAAAGTCTTGTTATAGGGGTTGACTCTTTTGAGTTCAATTTCAATTACAATGGAAAATTTGAAAAAAAAACAAAACAAAACAAAAAAAATAATACAATAAAAAAAATTTGAATACTCATATTAATATTGTAATGTGATTCCACCTAGCACTTCCTTCATTTCCCCCTTGAATAAAGATGAACCCCCATGTCTATTATGATGCACAACACATCCTCACACTCAATTGATATTGGATGAAATATGGCGATGAATTTGAACAAAGGAATGGGATTGGGATTGGGATCGTCTTATGAAACTATCTTGTATTAAAATATTTTGATGGGTTTAATGATTGTTTGGTATAAGGCTTTTTGGTGATCATTGTGTATTTAATATTTTGGAAATGGGAATTCGAATTTCATATTATTGAGATACATTTTTCTCAGGTTTAGAAAATATCAAGTTGGGGGTGTGATTAGAAAATAAAAATACATATTTTAATTACATTTTAATGGTATTAAATGTTAATTTTTGATCTTATGGGCCTGAGTTAGTGGATTTTAATTTTGAACATTCATTCTTATCATGTGTGCACTTCATGCCTAATGTACACCAATTTAGGCCCAATAATTCATATGATTTTAAGGATTGTAATTATCTATATTTTGATTTGATATTTTGGGAACTGTATCTACACTTAAATATGAACATTTTTCATTCATGGATCAACGGATTATTCATAAAGGATGATGGATATATTTGGCGATGAATGGAAGCAATTCTAAAGAAGGGAGATTGGACACCAGCCCACTGATGAGAATTTTAGGACCAAAATACAGGCCCAATAAAGCCCAAATTTCATGGTATTCTAGAAGAAATTTATAGGAACAAATAAATCTTCATGAGTAAGTGTTAATTAGGCCTCCATGGTGGTTATTAAGGCGGCCCAAAGAGAAGATCAAAATATGGGCCAGAATCTGCGGCCCAGAATTTTATCCCACTAAATCGGCCATAACTCCCGATTCACAACTCCAAATCAGCCAAACTTTTACAAGAGGTTAGGAGAAATCTTGAGATTCACTTTATTATTAAATTTCCCACTCGAATTCGGCCATCTATAAATCCCTTCAGACGCGTCTGTTCGGTGGAAGCAAGCTGGCTGCCACCTCGGGTCAAGGGTGGAAAAATCAACTCTCCCTCAACTTTCCTCCCTCCTATGGCCTACCAAAATTAATTGAGGAGACTTGGACTATTGTATGCTCTACCCAAGGCTTAAAAAATTCATATTTAAGGCAGTGGTGGTGGAGGAGTTGATGATCTTTGGTTCTTTGTTCAATTGTAATGTTATGCTGCGATTTTGTTGTCTCAAGTTTATCTTTCAGATGTAAGTTGTTCAATTCACTTTAGTTTCTTAATAAAAGTTCATATTTTCCTCTTATTATGTTATTATTAATATAACTTTGATACCTTTGGTTCAATTTGTGAATTTATTCACACCAAACCTTGTGAAATTATTCACACAACGGTGGAGTGATCATTTTCCTTTTATTGTTTTCTTTACTTCTTCAATTCCTCCCTCATGAGTCTACTTCCTGCTTCCATTGAAACCAAAGAATCAATGGAGGTCTAACCCACTTATGGGTTGATCCAATGTAGTATTAAGGGGCTGTATTGGATGTTATTTATCACCATATTAATTTCGAATCACATCTTTAATTGAGATTTTTATTTGATGATTTTTAAACTCCATCATCCTTGTTGAATGTAAGGCCACACACTTCAAGTGCTAATACGAACCTTTACCTTGAAGTGCTCAAAATTTTAATCCTTCAAGTGTATAGGTGATTAGTATTAAAGTTTTTAGGTATTAAACCAGTAAGTGATGATGTTGTTTGATCTTCTTAAATGAACCCATCTCAAATATAATAAATTGAAATCATTGAAAAGGAAATACCTCTAATCCAGCCCAAGTGATAACCTAGGATCAACTCACTCTTTTAAATTGAATTAACTTAAATATGTTAGTGATCCCTTAAACCCATCTAAATTCAACCCAAGTTGGACACTTTATAGCCAAAAACAGTCCATAGAATGTATGTGTCTATAGTTTTCTTCTTAGGTCTCTGAGGATTCGATAACCCAAGCTAAACTACAAGGACCGTTCTACCTTCATCTCTTGGGTAAATTTGAGCAAGAATCACCAGGAAAGAGGGTTATGGGGCATCTCACACTAAGAGAAGAGGAAATGAAAAAATGAAGAGTAGACCTCTTCTTTATAAAATTCATATCTTAAATTAATGGTAGAAACAGTTTCAATTGTCATTAGTGGTGGATCTAACCAAGACCACGTAGTTTTGAAACTCAGGGAAAGCTTCAGTTTTCTATAATATTAATACACTTAGAAACAGCTTCAAAACCCATTAAATAAGTTATTTGGACTAATTCCAATCAAAATTTCATAAAACTAGAACACTGAGAAAATTGGGTAACTGTTGGAAATGAGTCATTATTGGAAGTGAGGAACTGTTGGGAATGATTCACCGTTGGGTTGAACAGACCACCACCATTAGTGAGAAACTACTAATGAGTCAACTCTTGTGAGTCACCATGAGCAAGTCATCTCCAGCAAGTCACCCCCTAGAGAGACACCACCAAGTGATCCACCTCCAGCGTGACATACCACTAGGCAGGACTCACCACCAAGGAGACCTACCGCCAGGTGCAAGTAACTACCAAGGCTACCTACTGCCAGGGAGAGTCACTGCTAGGGTGAGTCACTACCAAGGTGAGTCACCACTAGGGTGAGACCATTGGAATGACTATCCATTGCAAAACTGACATGTATCCAGAAACACCCCGAACTACCCATAATGCCTGAAACAATAGAATTTTCAGAAAAGTAATGGACTATAAGGTCCGGGTCCATTACATTAGATACCTCTCAAATTATTCTCACCCACGAGAATTCAAAACCAATTTGTAAGAAAATAGAGGAAGGGTCTGAACAACCATCCCCCAAGATACCTCTCAAGGATATTTTTACACCTAAAACATTTCTACCAACTAAACACATTAAGGTTCAATGGTAAACCACCTTGTGTTGTTCGAATGCTGAAGTGGAAACCTCTATAATCAAGAACACCTCCTCTAAAATCTAAAAACTAGGCCCCAGTATCATGGTTGTTGACATGTCAACCCGAAGGACCACAAAACACACCAAACAACCATTAGGTGCCTCCTCTCACACAGCCACACTAGAACACAAACACTGCACAACCATCACAACCTTAGCACATCCTAAACCAATAACCGCAATAGCCAAGAAACCTCACCATCCCTAATGAAAAAATCATGGAATTTTATCTTCCATGTCAAGACACTATCTGCTCTGGGCATCACTGACTTGCCCGTATAGGTTTAATCGCATCGCAATCAATGTGTATTGATTAGGAATCTAGTCCTCCCCTTATCATATGTTAGTAATTTATCATATATCACACCACACAAATAAAAAACCAAGGAAAATATCTCATCTCAAAAAACAATAAGGGTCTCGACCATTACATCATCGAGAAAAATGTTTCAAGGAAAAAACTCAAAAAACCTTAGGTACTGAGCTCGCATCTACATATCATGATCCCAGGTACTCTCCTATAATATAAAATGCCTCCATACCACCAAAACTAGGGGAATGATTCATTATAAAGAACCAAAACAAAAATATGAGGAAAGAGAATGGTGGTCCTAACAACCAACCCATGAGATACCTCACATGTTTCTCGATATATTTGGAACATAGGAAACACTAGGTAAAAGAAGTGTAAATCTAATACTTTAAAAACAATATCCCAAGGGAGGTAAATCTCAAACAAGAACAAGGCCATATAGATGGTCATAAAAAATACATCAAGAAATACATACTAAAAAATTATAAACAAAACTTTCTTTTCAACTCAATTCATCATTCACAATTTTAAACAAGTACATGTATTTTAAAATCACCCTTTATTTAAAATCTAATAAATTTTTATTTTAAGACATTTTTATTCAACCCAATATTTTCAAAGACTTTAAAAGTCTTATTTCACAATTACATGCCTTTCATTTCAAAAACAATATAAATTATTATTTTTGAAAACCCATTACACTCATTTCAAATCACCATAACTATAATCATAAAACATTTCTCACCCTTTTTATTTTATCAATGTTCTTCTTCAAGTCATTATTTCAACTCAAGAAATTTTTTCTTTTTGGAAAAAAACAAATAATTTTTTTTCATTAAGTCACTGTTAAGGGTTTTCATCACACATTCCATGCCTTTTTAAATCATTTTTTATGTGTTTCAATTTTGAAATATGAAATGAAATTTCAAAAAAACAAAACACAATGTTGAAATAAAACATTCTACCCAGTTCTAAAATTTCCCAAGTCTTCTAATGAAACATTATTCACTTGGATAATATTCATGGAACAATTTTTCATAAAATTTTCCAACCAGCCAAAGAACTCATATTAATATAGGCAGGGCAACCACAAGCATACAAATCAAAAGAACCCATCCATTACACCAAAATATTATCTTCTTTGGGTGGAAATGACTCACTCACACAGTTTTAAAACATATCATAATAAAACACATCTTGATATGGGAAATAGTTTCCCTCTCATTATATGTTTGAGTTCATAACCCATGTCATCAATATAAAATCAATCACAACAAACCCAACCAACAAGATAGTAGTCAAAAATTCTCACCACTTCCTTTATAAAAATATTTACACATGGGAGGCAATCCCATCTTCATTAATTCCTAGATTTCAAAAATAACCATTTTATTTTATTACCAACTTTAAGTGATTAATCCTTATTTATGGGTGGTGAGGTATTTTGTCAACATAATCACAAAAAATCACAAAAAAAATCCATCTCATCATAACAACCAAACATATTTTCCACCACACATCACCATCATTACATAGTACAACCATTGGACAAACATCCCAACCAACAAAAAAAGTTCACTAGACACCTCACACAACCACATCACCGCACCACTTTACCATTCATTTGAAAATATCCTTTTCACAGAACCGCTTTCACCATCTCCTCCTCCATACTACCCCAACCAACAATAATAAATAAAATAACACATAAATCCCCAAGAACACAAATCAAGTAATCCCCTTTCCCAGGTCAAAATATTATCCACTTTGGGTGGAACTAACTCTCCCACACGGTTTCAATCGCATTAAATTATAACACATCTTGATTAAGGATCAGGTTTCCCATTCTTCATATTCGTGAAGTTTCAAATCAAATGTCACATAAGTAATCACAACAAGAACAATCACACGTAGTAGAAACACATAGCATCTTCCATAATTATTTAGGGGCTTATATTACTTCATCTCATTATTTATCATAAGTACTTTAACACAATTTTTAAAAACATTGTGGGTAATTGGGTAATGAGCCTTATATAAGTGATTATCATTTTAAGGTATGGTAAGATTAAACAAGAATCCATATCAAGGGTCTCATAATCTTTAATAATCACAACACAATAAAGGTTTCCAACAACTCCTATTTTCAGCAAGGCATACCAACACTTCAATGTAATGATAACAATGAAACCAAAAACAACACTCAACATTCCTAGGTTATTTCCTGGGAAATATTATGTCTTGAATTTTAAATAGTTTTAACATGTATCCAAGTTAAATAAAAAACTATACACATTTTATATCACACATCATATTTAATATGGTTAAACAAGACATTCTAGGTTCATATTATTATCAATAAAATTCACTTCCAACTTCATTTGAAAAAAAATTACATATTATATTCATGTGTTCAATTAAAATAATACATTATATAAACAAAATGTTATCATAATCATCAGGTAAAAACTAGATTTCTGACAAAAAAATTAAAACTACATGTGTTTTATTACTATGTTTTATGCTTTATCATTCTAGAACTAAACATTCTTTAATCATTTCATTAAATTAATAACGGCACAAGTAGTATTACCATATTTCATGCATTATCATGCTTAGGATAAAAAAATTTAATCATTTCATGGCTCATGAAAACATTGTTATAGATAACATAATTCTACTTATGTATATAAATGTAATATATTAAATATGCTACATGTACAAGTCTCTCATACTAGAATTTCCCTAGTTACCACACCAATGATTTAAAATTTAGGTAAGCTTCCCATAACAAACTACTCATGGATTGACATATGAGGTAAAGATATTTAATTACTTAAAAATTCTTATCATTCATAAAATAGTAAGTTTAATCATTTAAAAAGTTTTAAGTTTCAACAAGTTTCCACAAATCATACTTATCATTTTCTAAAATTAAAAAATAAATGTCAAAATAATTTCTACCTTGCACATGATTACAATATATAGTTATATCAATACTATAGAAATGAAATAATTGAAAATAAATAGAAAGTTATTATTGTCAAGGTTTATAAATTCAAATTATCTATCAATTAATTAAGATAGACATTTCAGAAATTTCAAAAATTAAATTTCTAAAACTAAGCTTTACAACAAGTCAATAACACATGCTCATGAAAAATCACAAATGGAAAGAAATGCAATAAATATTAACTCACATGGAAACAAGAATACTTATAACAATGGTTTCAAAATAATCTATTTTTTCATGCATGTGTGAAGTCTACTTTGAGGTTACATGATTCATAAGGGATTTCAAAATTTAAGCAGTTGGTCAAAACAAAATACACTAAGCATGCTTCTCTAACAATTTCAAACATTAGGAAAACTAGATGTCATGTTATAAATTTCTAACAAAGGAAGAAAAATTCCATTAATTGTGAATCATGCTATAATAGGAAAGGAAACAGCACATTCAAACCTCAAGATGGTTTTAAACAAATAATTCAAGCTAGTTAACCATCATATTACTCTTTCTGTTTAATTATATGTAATACAAAAAATAATTAATGAATTTTATTAGTAATAAGATAATAGTAAAATTAATAGAAACACACATAAAATTTCATGATTCATTTAATTCATTTTAACTACAAAAAAAATACCAAATCAAATAAGAATGCAAGTAATCATAATGCATGTACCACTCCTAGGTCTCTACTATTCAAGTAGTGTCGCCTCACTTGGTTTATTGGTAGGATCATATTCCATGCACTGGATCATGGTGCCCTAAAATCCCATGTCCTAGCTAGTCTCCCTGGCCTATATCATACACCAAGGTTGACTGACATGGTTTCTATACCAACCCATGCATTTCTTACTATGCCTAACTCCAAACTCCACCCTATCTCTCAAGAATCACCTTTGATACCATTTTTTCATGACCCCCTCCCTCCAAAGATATCCCTCATGGGCTAACAATGAATAAAGAGAGATAATGAACCCCTAATTCCCACCTCCAGTAGGCCCCGAGTTGGAAACTAGCACCAAGGGTATAAAGATCTCACAATATGGGAGGCACTACCCTTTATAATAAAACAAGACTGGGAGATAGGATGAATCAACCACAAAAAACTCCATTAAATATTATAAATTAAATCCAAATAATCCCACAATGCATGTATAAATCAAAAATGATACATATAAAAGTCTCTAAATGAAATCTCAAAAGAATAAAATCAAAAAGGCAGTGACACAGAAACACCTCCAAAGGTCCGAACTAGAAATGTCCAAACCAGTCTACAAAGTCCTCTTAGAATCCTAAAAACATTTTTTATATATGTAGGGTGAGCATACATGTATACTCAATAGGAAAACCAAAGTATCTCATGCACATATTAAAAGATCATACTAATTAACCCGTGTGAAATTAGTAGAACTAAATAGCGCCTAAATAGGTATACTAACCAAAACCCCAACCTCACCAAGGGTCACACACCAAATAATGAATCCAAGTAAATATATTATAAATTACAACAATGATAGGGTACCCCACACCACTTTTCCACTAATTAACTACTCTCACCCCAACAGCAAGTGTCCTGGTGATCCCACCTCTTCTGAATATACCACATCACATCATGCCTTCATACACTTGGGCCTCACTACACATACCACCTGCACACACCTTGGCCTCACAACACATCCCACCAACACACACCTAGGCCTCACAAAACATCCCTCCCACACAAACCTAGGACTCAAAACATAGCACATATCATACTGAAGACACCTGGGACATCACATCACAACTCATTACGAAGACACCTGGGACATCATATCACAACTCATCCTGAAGACACATGGGACATCACATCACAAAACATCCCAAAGACACCTGGGATACCACATCAAATCCACCAACTAATGAACTAACATAACTCTAGTCATCATAGCCTATGAAATACCTAACTCACCAAGAAGATGGAACTAGGAAGAGCGGGTGTCCATCCATTCATCTTCCCAGCATGATTTTTGGGAAAGACTACCCTCATGTGACGATGCGGGTGTTCGGCACATATTTCTCAACATGGGTAGGGTGTTTATAGAAATCATAATGAAATATAAGTGTATATATATAAATTCAAAGAACACAATCCCATACTATGGGTTAAAAACAATAAATAACCATCTCATAGAATCTACACAATCGCTTCCACCTCTAAATGTATAAAACCACCCAAACAAAACACGAACCACAATTCATTTTCAATACTTAAGACATATTCCTGAGTTTCTATTTTAACAATAATTTCTACTTTATCATCCACTTTGATTTATGTAATCAACATTCTCTAGAAAACCCATTTCATCTTATTTCATATTTCCAACCCATTTGTTTATATATAAAAATTAACTAGTTAATCAACACAATCCATCATCAATTTCCTTATTAAACATGATCATTTAAAATTATTAACATGAAGAATTAATTCCATTAATACTTGGGTAAACATAACAGAACCAACCGCACATCATAAGAACATCACCACATCCCAATTTCAACATCCACAACACTTTTCAACCACATCCAATTTTAGAGCCTCACTGCATAACCATACCACACCCACCATCATAGCCTTTTTGCACCACTGTAACATAGAAACCATCATAGACCCACTGAATAAAACATCTCATCCATTACCCCCACATATCACAACACAGTCATATTCCATCCATCATATCATTGGATCCTACCCACATTACACAATTATGTCCATAAACACGTTACAACACGTAATAGAGAAAAACATACTTTCAGATTTAATATGTCATCCCTTATTCAATTTCACTTAATTTAGGGTGTTATCACATAAATTTCATAATCCTGTGGAATCCATTTAATTTAACCAAATGTACATGGTTTACCAATTAAATAATAAGTGACGTGAATAAACACATAACATGCATGTATTCTACAACCCATAAACTAGTGCACAAATAAGGACCCCAAACTACCATTATTTTTAGTGGGTATTTATCCCATAAATTTCACAACATCGAACAAAATATCAATAAAATAGTAGGGTCATATGTCACATTCCCCATACCCTTTATAATATTTTTAAACCAATTCGATTATCTATATAAATTTGGATGAAACCATGTTCACATGAGGTGATAATAATAAACTCATCCTGCATGATTTCTATAAAGATAAATGAAGGAAAACCTACTTAGAAGAACCAAGGATTCACACGAATCTAATGCACAAAAATAGGGGAGTGCGTTCAGGAGGAATCCGCCTGTAGGGAGAACTCAAAACAATGGCAGCACCAACACTCCAGGACACCAGGGAAGAGGGGTCTGGGGTGTCTCACACTAAGAGAAGAGGAAACACACAAATTAAGAGAATACCTCAGCTTTAGAAAAGTTAGATGATAAATTAATGGGAGAAATAGTTTCAATTTCCATTAATGGTGGATATGACTAAGACCATGTGGTTTTGGAAGTCAGGGAAGGAATCAGGTTTTTAGAAGATTCATACACTTCAAAACAACTCCAAAAACAATGAAATAAGTTATTTTTACTAATTCCCATCAAAAAGTCATAAAATAGGAAAACGGGGAAAACTGGGTAACTATTAGAAATGAGTCACCAGTGGAAGTAAGGCAGCATTGGGAATGGGTCAGTGTTGGGTTGAACAGTCTGCCACTGCTCGCGTGACACCGCCAGTGAGTCACTACCAGTGAATCTCCGCTAGCGAGACACCTCTAGGAAAGACACCACCAATTGATCCACTACCAGGGAGACCTACCGCCAAGTATGAACCACCTCCAATGTGACCTACCTCTAGGTGTGAGTCACTACTAAGGTGACCTACCTCCAGGTTGAGTCACTGTCAGGGTGAGTCACTGCCAGGGTGAGTCACTGATAGGGTGATATTATAGTGACCCTAGCCTTTTTCATATAACATTACAATATTTTAAGCCTAATTATAAATCAGGGTACAATCTAAGGATCATAAAGTCTAGTGTCTTAGAAGACTAGGTAAATAATCAAAATTATAAAAAAATAAATTTTATTTAATATCCATAATGAGATTCTATCTTACATTGTGATCATACATCTTCATAGGATAAACTAGGGATAACATGAACAAAGAAATGAGCTAAAATCCCAGTAAGAGAAAAAAATATAATAATAACACTTTAACACATTGGTTAGAGGGCATGGAATAATGAAAAATAAAAGGCATGGATCACATGGAATCATAACACATAAACATGGGATCATATAAGCATGGATTCATATTAATGTGTCAGCAACATAAAACATTACTTTATCATAAGTCAAGGCTAACCGCCAAGCCTGTTGCACATGGTAGCACAGGCCAAGGCTAACTTCCAAGACCGTCACATTTAACGTCTCATAATACTCAACTTTACCCAATGCATTGAAGCACTATCTATTCACACCCATATTAACTTTTCATGAATATGTATTTCACAAAAATAATAATACATAATCAATCTTACATAATGTAAGGTTTACCCATGTAAATAATTGGGTACCATAATCATGTCATTAAGCATAACAAATGGGCATATCATAAAAGTGTCCATGAAGAAAGGAAATAAAATATACATGGACATTAATAATGGAAAATAGGCATGTATCATGGTAATTGATGATATGTATAATTGATAACATGTAATAAAATTACTTAAGAAATTTTAGCATTAAAACATTTTTTGCGGTTTTAAGGATAATACTATAGAGCCTCTAAAATAAAAAAGGGGACAATCCTTTACATAAAACCAGAAGTGAACCAAGAGGGTTTTCATAAAAAAAACTTAGTTTATATGTACAATGGTGTATTAAAACATAAGATAGAGTGCACATCAAATTGGATAAGAATTCAGGAAGTTCCCTCAGAACAGGTTTGCTTATCGAGAGGTATTAAGGAGGGAATCACTTAAAAACATGGATATCATCAAAACAGAATGATGAAAGGGTATTGATAAATGAATTTGGTACATGTAAATAGAATTTATAATATGAAAATAAAAATATAAGTCAACTTCATTATGGTAAAATAAAGATATGGTAACCTGAAGGAACAAAGAAGATTCTCATGGAATCCCTTACTGATTATCAGCATGGTATCAGGTGTACTTAAGAGATCTTAATGAGAGAGAAAGGGGTTACCCACCACTTATAAATTATGAGGGTAGTATAGGGAGGTAAAAAATCATAACCCATCATTAGTTATTACACATAAAAATGCATAATATAGATGACATTCTTGAATGAAAGTGTGTAGAGAGGATCCCTTACCTTAAGTCTGATGATTATCTTTTCTTGATCTTAATTACATTAATAATAAAATTAGATTAATTAATTAATAATTAAAGAACCTATTTTAAATGTAAATTATTTATTATAATATTTTTAAATTCATTCATAACCTTTTTGTTTGGTTATGAGGTTAAATTTTTTTTTTTGGGTCCATTTGTTTCCTTGGTTTTAATAATCAGTTCACTTATATTCAAGTTTAGACACACATTTATGATGAAAGAGGTTGTCCAGAATTGAAGTTATATTTTATTATTGAAAATAAATAATGTTAAATGGTGGTAAATTTAATTTGGTTACTTGGAGTGAAGTTGAATCATTATATAAAACATTAATTTTAAACACTTAGATTAATTTGGCGATTTTCCTCAAAATTAACTTGTTTTGTATTATTATTTTACATCATGTGTGAAAAAGTATTACAGAACATCACATAAGATAAATTACATATATTATGATCTGGTTCAACCATTAAAATGGTTTCACATCTAGTCTAGAAGATGGTAATTCAAATTGAAAACCTGTTTTCCTTTAATGTGATAAATCAACACATCTTGGATGGTATTTTCATTTATAGTATAAAAGGATGGATGGGAGAGATTATAATAAACTATCCCATTACCACAATATAATTATAGTAAATGTATTTTAATGTATTTATCATACCATTTTGGTTAAGGTAGTTGAGGAAAGAAACAAGAAAATAAAAGAATTTGAAAGAAAATAAAAGAATCGGAAAGAGGAATTTACCTCTTGAGTTTAATCTTCCTTAAGAGCCTCTTAAGGGGAGAGGATTTGGTATTTTGAGGAGACCAAAGACTTCTGGACGTGGGGGAGGATATTTGGGAGAGATTTTGGCAGAGTTTAGGAAAGTCACAAGGCTAGATATTAGTGAAGAGAAGAGGGGAGTGTGGGTGGCTTTTATAGTGGAGGGGAGGAGAGTTTTCTTAATATTTTAATCATTAGTTTATTATTTTTCAATAAGACAAGAAATAGTAATGAGTCCATGAACAATAATTGTCATAAGTTCATGTGAGTTCTAGATTTGGGTGCTTACATCACTTATGATCTCAGTAATAGTGAATTTAAATTATAATGTATTTATATGGTAAAATTAATGTATTCTATTATTCACCAAAAAGTAAAGTATTGTAGAAAAATACAAAAAAATCACCGTAACCATTTTTTGACATTTATAATCCAAAAATGAAATCCATTTTTCAAAAATAATTTTCTAATTATGATTAATTTAATTTTTAATTAAAAACATAATTTACTTGAAAAATACGGATTTTAAAACTATAAATTATTTTATAATTCTTTCAAAAATTACATAAGGTCTTGTAAAATTATAATTAAACCAGAATACATAAAATTATTAATTTATGAACACCTTTCAGGAAAATTCATTTTATTTTATATTAATTAATTAATTGTAATTAATTTTTTATGACTTACTAAAATACCAATAATTTTATTATGGTCATATTATCACTTATAGGATGCCTAAATTTTATTCATACATTCATGGATGAGGTTACTATTCTTTATAAATATTTACTAATCATAAGGGTAGTATTACTATTCATAAGGGTAGGTTTATATTCACCAAAAATTAAGTTTTTTCCATTAGACTCCAAAAATCTTACTTATTGTAATTGTTTATGTTAGATTTTCAAAATTCAAATCATAGAGGTGACAATGTTATGTTTAAAGGTCACAGATCACTTACTAGTTCATTGTGTTGTAATTTCATGTGATTATATAACATAATTATAAGAAGGTAATTTTTATAGATAAAACATTGGGTTATTACATTATTCCCCCCTTATGAAATTTCTCCCTCAAAATTTTGTTTTTCATTATAATCCTTAAACAGGTGTGGGTACTTTTCCTTCATTGCCTCCTCTAGTTCCCATGTTGCCTCTTCATTCATATGGTTCCACTATAGTATTTTGACCAGGTGAGTAGTCTTGTTATGTAGAAATTTATCTCTACGATCTAAGATCATCACTGGATGCTCCTCGTAAGAAATATCATTATCCAATTGTACCACCTATGAAGAGAGTACATGTGAAAGGTCTGGTATGTACTTCTTTAAGAGGGATACATGGAAGACATCGTGTAATTTTGACATGGTTGGTGAAAGTGCCAGTCGATAGGCCACAACTCTGACTCGATCATGGATCTTTAAGGGGCTGATGTACCAAGGACTTATCTTTCCTTTCATCCCAAACCTCATGACCTTCTTCCACAGAGATATGAGAAGAAATACAATGTCTCCAACTTCAAACTCAAGGTATCATCGATGATTGTCTGCATAACTCCTTTGTCAACTTTGAGCTGCCTTGATGTGCTGATAAATGGTTTTCACCTTCTCTACAATTTCTTCATCCATTTATAGTCATAGAAGATTATGCTCACTAACTTCATCCCAACACGCCAGTGATTTGCGCCTTTTCCCATAAAGGGCTTCGTATGGTACCATTTGGATGCTCGAGTGAAAACTGTTGTTTTAGGAGAATTCAACCAGTGGAAGGTGTTGGTATTATCCTCCTTTAAATTCTATAAAACATTATATCAATATATCCTCTAGTTTCAGAATAGTCCGCTCAGATTGGCCATCAGTTTGAGGATGATAGGTTGTACTGAAGTTTAGTTCAGTTCTTAGATAATGTTAGACACTCTTCCAAAATTTTGAGATGAATCTCAGATCTCGATTGGATATAATGGATAGTGGTACTCCATGCAACCTTACCACCTCTTTGATATATATTCATGTAAGTTGATTCAATGAGAAGTCCTCTTGAATCATGATAAAGTTACCTGTCTTTTTAAGACGATCCAAAATAACCAATATATCATTGTTTCCTCAGGATGTCATTGGAAGCCCAGTGACAAAGTCCATGGTGATGTTCTCCCACTTCCATGTTGATATGGGTAGTGGATGCATCATCCCCTTATACTTTTGTCTTTCAAATTTTACTTGTTGACATACTAGGCACTTTTATGTATATTCATCAATCTCATTCTTCATATTGTCCCACCAAATGTTCTATTGGAGATCTTGATACATCTTTGTGCTCCCAAGGTGGATAGAGAAGGTTGAGCTATGTGTGTCATTAAAAAGCTCCTTATTTATCTCTAGATTGGATGGTACACATAATCATGTCCCAATTCTTATAACTCCTTCCTCTTCAATCTTGAACTCAGAGGATTTCCCATTTCTAATGGCGTCAACCCTTTTCTGAATTTCACATCTTTTCTTTGAGCATCCTTAATTTTCTCCATGAGGGATGGTTGAGCAATCATTTGAGAAAGGATTGATGATGTTCCTCCCTTAATTATTCCCATGTCTATCCTATAAAAATCTAAGAAGATAGGATCCTTTTCAATTCCCATTATTGATAGAGATGTAGGATCCTTTCTACTCAAAGCATCTACCACCTTATTTACCTTATCGGGATGGTAGTGGATTGAGCAGACATAATCCTTGATGAGATCTATCCTTCATCAATGGTGAAAATTAATATCTTTTTGTGTGAATATATACTTGAGACTCTTATAATCAGTATATATCCCATACTTCTCTTCATAGAGATAATTCGGTTATATTTTTAACTCAAAGATCACAACTGTCAACTCAATATCATGGGTAGGATAGTTTTTCTCATGGATTTTTAGCTGCCTTGAGGCGTAGGCTATCACTTTATCATTTTTCATTAGCATACATCCTAATACCTTCTTTAAATCATCACTATACGCAACAAAGAGTTCTCCACTTTTTGGGAGTGTGGGTATTAGCATAGTGATTGACCTCTTTTTCAAATCCTTAAAATAGTCTTCAAATTCCTGAGTCCAAAAAAACTTTACTCCCTTCCATGTCAGCTTATTCATTGGGTTTGAAAATCATGAAAATTCCTTCACAAATCATTGGTAATACACGGCTAGACCTAGAAAGATGGAGATCTCTGTTACAGATGTTTTCCTGAGCCACTCTTCAATTTCCTTTATCTTGGAAGGGTCCATAGATATTCCTTTTATGATGATAACATCCCCCAAGAATGATACTTCCTTCCTACAAAACTCACATTTACTATACTTTTCATATAGATTCTTCCTTCACAAAGCCTTTAACATAGTATTCAAATACTCCCCATGTTCCTCCTTGCTCTTGGAGTATATCAGATTATCGTCAATAAAGATTACAACAAATTTGTTGAGGTAATCTCTAAAGACCCTATTCATTAAATCCATGAAAATTGCTGAATAATTTGTGAGTATAAAAGGAATCACTATGAATTCATAGTGTTCAAACCTCGTTCGAAATGCAGTCTTGGGAATATCTTCCTTTCTCACCTTCAATTGGTGATGTCTTGGCCGAAGGTCTGCCTTAGATAAATAACCGGACCCACGAAACTGATCGAACAAGTCATATATTCATGGCTGGGGATACTTGTTTTTTATCATGATTTTATTGAGCTCGCGATAATCAATACAGAGGCTCATTGATATGCCCTTCTTCTTTAAGAAGAGGACCAGTGCACCCTACGGTTAAGAACTCAGCCGTATAAAACCCTTCTCCAGATTCTCTTGTATCTGCTTCTTCAGCTCTTCCATCTCTACGGTGGCCATTCTATAAGGTTTATTTGATATAGTTAGAGATCCAAGCATAATTTCAATTGATAACTCAACATCTTGATTAGGAGGAAGTCCAGGAAACTCTTTGGGTAATACATCAGGGTAATCCCTCACAATGGGCACATCTTCGGGCGATATTCTCTCCTTTTTCTCAATCATTTGAGCTAGAAATGTTTGCTCATGAGGAATTAATATCCACATTTTATACAGTGATTATAAATGAGATTAATATTCCTCCTTATACTTGTAAATAATTGTAGGAAGCTTCAGGAGGTGAAGAGTAATCTCCCTTTCCTGGCAGTTGATGTTGGCTATGTATAAAGATATTCAATCCATGCCCAATATAACATCAAACTCCACTAAAGGAAGTATGAAAAGATTTTTTAGGAGGTTCAGTATACAAACATTTATCGGGGAGGTGTTATAAAACTTGGATGAAATAATTTCCCCATTCTCTGCGCTCACTGATAACATATCCTCAAAATTTTGAGGTGGTGTTTGAATAGTTCTGCTAAACTTTCTAGATATGAAAGAATGCGTAGAATCAAAATCGAATAATACGTTCTCTATTCTTGAATGAATAACTAGCATACCATTCACCACATCATTTTCCATATCCACCTCAGTAGTAGTGATAGCATAATCCCTTGTTTCCTTGGAGGTTTTTGTTGATTGCCTCAAACAACCCTTGGCTTAGGGAAATTGTTCGCATAATTCTCATGATCCTTGCAGTTGTAACACTGCACTATAGGATGAATGTTGATCTGAAACTTCCTTTCCTCTTCTAAATTAGTGGGATTTTTCATATCCTGTTAGCATTTTTTAGCCATATGTCCCAACTTTTCACATTTGAAGCAATTTTTTATTCCCTTTAGACAGTTCCTAGGATTCTTCTTCCCGAAATTTTTACACATGGGATGATCGAGCTTCTTTCCATCATGGAATTTATTTATGGAACCACCCAAATTAGATTCTGTTTTCCACTTTTTGTTATTAGGCCCATGATTCCACTGAGAGTCTTTGATATCCATTTCAACCTTAAGGGAACAATGGACAATATCCTTATAACTATTAAAGTCTCAAATCACCAATTATTTTCATAAACTCACCTTCAGTCCGCTAAATAAGTGATCCACCTTTCTTTCTGTGTTCATGAAAAAGTCAGAGGAATACCTTGCAAGCCTTGTGATGTTTTCTTTATACGCCATGATAGAATCATCTTCCTTAAGCTTCAGTCCAAGGAACTCCCTTTCCATCTTGAGATGGAGGGTTCAGGGAAAATATTTATTGAAAAAAATTCTCTTGAATTCCTCCCAATCCATGGAATCAATTTCCTCTTGTGGATTCGTATTCTTGATCAGTGTCCACCACTGATCAACCTCCCTATAAAAATGATAGACTACCGGTATGACTTTATCTTCTTCTGAGCACTAGAGGAAAGAGAATATCTTTTCAATGGAATTAATCTACTATTTCGTGAGGAGGGGATCAGATGATCCACTAAACATGGGAGGCCTTCACTACATGAAGGATTTAACAGAAAATTTATCTTTCCTTGGAAGAGGAGGGCGTTTCACATGATTCAAGTTATTATTCATAACTTAAACTAGATGATGAAGTTCTTTCATGAAGTTTTGAGCACCCGTTCCCATTATATTAGGAATATCATTAGTGCAATCTTAACATTCCCTATCACATTGACTGTTGGAACATGTTCTTCTATTTCCCTCCATTAACTAATAAAAAGAAGGTAAAATTAGAAGGATTTAGTACTTAGTTATTGAGCATAAAAAAGGAGACTTTGAACATAAAAAGATAAACTTGTAAAGTAGAAGTATATCTTAACTTGTGATTCCCAAGGTTTCAATCTAGTTTATCCTTCATCTATTTATTATCTTATATTCTTACGGTCTCTTTTTTTTATTCCCTTAATAATGGTTTGTACCAAGATCATGAATTTAGCAAATAATATCCCCCGTGAGTGTCAAACCAAGAGTGGAGAAAGGCCAGTTGTCATGCACCAGTTCCTATTCGAGTTTGGCTCAAAGTGGTGTTTTCGGGTTTTACCCCTAGAAACATATGTTCTAGATCCACCTCGACCTGTTTGTATCCATACAGGGATGTATTTTTTTGATAAACCACTTACTCTATACTTACCAAAATATAGGGATGTTTTCTTATACACAGTCTCATCCTTAAGGTTATTACTAAAGTGATCTATTCCTAATCTCCAAAATAACTAGACCATCCTCTGAAACCAACTATAGTGACCCTATCCTTTTGTATATAACATAACATGATGTTAAGTATAATTATACATCAGAGTACAAGCCAAGTATCATAAAGTCTAGTGTATTAGAATACTAGGTACATAATCAAACATTATAAAAAAAATAACTTTTATTTAATCTCAATAATGATCTTCTATCTTTCATTGTGCTCATACATCTATATTGGATAACCTGGCGATAACATGAACAAAGGGTTGAGCTAAGATCCCAGTAAGGGAAAAAACATAGTAATAAAACTTTAACACATGGGTTAGAGGGCATGGAATAATTAAAAATAAAAGGCATGGATCACATGGAATAATAACACATAAACATGGGATCATATAAGAATGAATTAATAGTAATGTGGTAGAAATATAAAACATGACTTTATCATGATTCAAGGCAAATCTCCAAGACTGTTTCACATGGTAGCACAAGACAAGGCTAACCTCCAAGACCGTCACACATAACATATCATGAGACTCAACTTTACCCAATGCATTGGAGCGCTATATGGTCACACCGATCTTAACTTTTCATGAATATTTTTCCACATAAAGAATCATACATAATCAATCTTATATAAACATAAGAGTTACCCATGGAAAGAATCGGGTAGCATAATCATGTAGTTAAGCATAACAAATGGTCATATCATAAAATTTTCCATGAATAAAGGAACTAAAATATTTATGTAAATTTATAAGAGAAAATAGGAATGTATCATGGTAAGTGATGTCAAGTAGAATTTACACAATGTAAGAAAAGCACTTAAGAAATTTTATCATTAAAACGTTTTTTTTATGTTTTAAGGATAATACTATAGAGCCTCTAAAATAGAAAAGGGAACAATCCTTTATATAAAAAAATAAGTGAACCAAGAGGTTTCTCATAAAAAATGATTTTATATGGACAATGGTGGATTAAAATAGAATATAGATTTCATTTTAAATTGGGTAAAAATTCTAAAAGTTGCCTCAAAACAGGTTTGTTTATCGAGAGGTATTGAGGAGGGAATCACATAAAAATATGTATATACTTGAAAGAGAATGATTAAAGGGTATTTATAAATGAATTTTGTACATGTAAAAAGAATTTAGAAGATGAAAATAAAAATATAAGGTAACTTCCTTTTGGTAAAAGAAAGATAAGGTAACCCAAAGGAACAAGGAAGGTTCGGGTGGAATCCCTTACGGATTATCGGCATGGTATCGGGTGTACTTAAGAGGGATTAATTAGAGAGAAAGGGGTTTCCCACCACTTATAAATAATTATGGAAGTATGTTATAGGTGAAATATTATACCCCATCATTATATATTAAACATAAAATGGCATAACATAGAGGACATTCTTGAATAAAAGTGAATAGAGAGGATCCCTTACCTTAAGTCTGACGGTGACCTTTGATTGATCTTAATGAACTGAATAATCAAATTAAGTTCATTAATTAATAATAAAAAATATATTTTACATGTAAATGATTTATTATAACCTTTTTAAGTTCATTCATAACCTTTTTTATTGGTAATGAGGTTAAATTTCATCGTTCGGGTTCTTTTGTTTCCTTGGTTTTAATGATCGGTTCACTTATATTCATGTTAGGATACACATGTAGGATGAAAGTGGTTGTCCAGAATTGAAGTAATATTTTATTATTGAACATACAGAAGTTTAAATGGTTTTAAATTTAATTTTTTTACTTGGAGTGAAGTTGAATCATTATATAAAACATTAATGTTAAACACTTTGATTAATTTGGTGATTTTTCTCATAATTAACTTGTTTTGTATTATTATTTTACATCATGTGTGAAAAAGGATTATACAACATCACATAAGATAAAATACATATATTATGATCTGTTTTAACCATTAAAATGGTTTCATGACCATTCTATAAGATGGTAATGCAAATTGAAAACCCTTCTTCCTTGAATGTGATAAATCAACACATCTCGGACGGTATTTTCATTTATAGTATAAAAGGAGGGTGAGGGAGAGATTATGATAAAATATACTATTAGAATAATATAATTCCAGTACATGTGTGTTACTGGAGTTAAAATACTATTTTGGTGAAGGGAGGTGAGGAAATAAAAAAAAAAGAAAAGAACTTGAAAGATAATAAAAGAATCTGAAAGAGGAATTTACCTCTTGAGTTCAATCTTCCTTGAGAGCCTCTTAAGGGGAGAGGATTTGGTCTTTTGAGGAGACCAAAGGATTATGGACATGGGTGAGGATATTGGGAATATATTTGGGCAGAATTTAGGCTAGGAACAAGGCTTGAGAGTAGTGAAGAGAAGAGGGGAGTGTGGGTGGATTTTACAGTGGCGGGGAGGAGAGTTTTCTTAATATTTTAATCATTAGTTTATTATTTTTCCATAAGACAAGAAATATAAATGATTCTAGGACCAAGAATATTCATAACTTTATGTGAGTTAGAGATTTGGGTGCTTACATCACTTATGATGTCAAGAATAGTGGATTTAAATTATAATGTATTTATATGGTAAATTAATGTATTCTACTATTCACCAAAAATCAAGTATTTCAGAAAAATCCAAAAATTCACCCTAACCATTTTTTAACATTTAGAATCCAAAAATTAAATCCATTTTTCAAAAATAATTTTATAAATATGATTAATTTAATTTTTAATTAAAATCATAATTTAATTGAAGAATATGGATTTTAAAACTATAACTGATTTTATAATTCTTTCAAAATTTACATAAGGTTATATAAAATTATCATTAAACCAGAAAACATAAAATTACTAATTTATAAACACCTTTTAGTAAAATGAATTTTCTTTTAAATTAATTAATTAATTATAATTAATTATTTATGAATTACAAAAATACCAATACTTTTACTATAGTCATATTATCACTTATAAGATGCCTAAATTTTATTTATACATTCATGGATGAGGTTACTATTCCTTTTGAAGATTTAGTAATCATAAGGGTCATATTACTATTCATAAGGGTGGGTTACTATTCATAATCATAGGTTATTATTCACCAAAAAATAAGTTTGTTCCATTATACTCTAAACATCTTACTTATCCCAATCGTGCAGGTCATATTTTTGAAATTCAAATAAGAGAGGTGAAAATATTATGTTTAAAGGTCACATAGCACTTAGTAGTTCATTTTTTAGTAATTTCATGTAATTATATGACATAATTATAAGAAGGAATTTCCATTGATAAAACATTGGGTCGTTACAGAGATCATTGGAATGACTCACCATTGGAAAACTCACACATCTCTAGAAACACCCTGGACTACCTATAATGCCTGAAACAATAGATTTTTCCACAAAGTAATAGATTGGAAGAGTCCAGGCCATTATAGAATATAGCTTTCATTATATGAAAAACACCATGTTTGGATTCAATTATACAAAGCACCAAGTCGGGATTTCCCTACATGCAACACTTATATTAGTTTGTGTTATATTAAACATTATGCTTGTCTTGTGTTACACAACGTTGAGTTCTTTTGATAGCTTTCATTACACACAATACCCAGTTTAACCGAATAATAGTATATTAATAAAATAATATTATTTAATATAATAATATATATCACATCCGTTAAATTAGAGGTTATGAATAATTTTAAATAAATATAATGTTTATAATATGAATTCATTTAGTATAGATTAATTAGAAATAAAAATATATACCAATTGATTATAAAGTAAATAGTTTTATTTTTATGCTCACAAAGTCGTTTTGTCTTAATAAATTAAATTAATTACAATTATTGAATGATATTAATAAAATATATATATTATATAGGCAATAAAATATTTTTTAAATTCATACAATATATTCTATAGTCATAATAAAAGAACAAACCCAGTTTTACACACAAAACCCTATATTTTTTAAAGTGGTAATTTTACCACCTTTTAACGGCTTTCCCATTTTAAATAAATTTTTTGGAACTTTCATATATTCTATTTTAAAAAATCAAATTCTTATTTTAAATATTAATATAAAAATTTACTTTGGTTTAATTTTTGGTATTTTTTTGATAAGTTTCTTGTTTTGATGAATAGTAAAAAATACTAAATTTTAATTGAAACCAAATTTTTCATCAAAATAATTTATAGTGTTGAATTATATTTTTTATTAGTTTTAAAGTATAATTCGATCAAATATTTTTCATTTAATACAATTTAGGACATTAGAATCAATTTTTCAAGGAATTTAGACATAAAAATATTTTAATCTTTTACATGTTTTAACTTTAATAACTCGTTTTCTCATCCCATCAATGGGATTAATTTTAAATTAATTACTGAAACTTATGTGTTTTGAATTTTGAAAAATAGATTTCATATTTTGAATCAAAGGTTCTAAATTATGAAAATAGGTTTATTTTCTTTTTCAGCATTATGAATAGTAACTTTAGTAATTTTTTTATTAACACAATAAAAATTAAATTAGGTAATTAAGGGTAAAAAATAACATTATAAATATTATAAAATGACACTAACAGTTGTCCAAATTTCATTGTATGGGTGGTTTTAGACCAAAACCATCATTAGGTTGAAATTATAACATTTTTAATCCACTTGGGAGAGATTTTGACATTTATTATATTTTATTTAAAGAAAATTCAAAGACGTCATACTCATATTCTTAATAACTATACCATTTTTAATATAGGGTTCTATAGAATATTAATTTTACTATATATATTAAATTTAAATATAAAATGATTTTATTTATCATGGTAATTTATTTTTAATTTTTAGGAAATATATAATTACCTTAAAGGCTTATACAATGATGACGCAGTAATTGTAAAATTAATTAAAATATCAAATAAATAATATTAAAAATATTAAAATAAATATATATTAATATCATTAATATCATCTATGAATTTTTTGTATTAATTTCAAATTTTAGGGATGAGTTAATAGAGTTTTTTGAATATATCAGGTTGTTATGATATTTTTAAAAAGACAAATAATGATTAGTATCAAAATTAACACAAATGATATTTTATGAAAATAATATTTTATTAAATTAGTTAAAAATAATAAAAAACCTAAATAAGGATAAATAGGTTAAATTATGGTCTAAAATATCATAAATTTCCCATCTATGGTTTAATTGACACTTTTTATGTAAAAATATTTTCCTTTTATTAATGAATATGTTATTGTCATGGTTAAAATTAAAATAGCTTAACTAAGGGTTCATCAAAAAGATAAGGTATAATTTTAAATATAAAATTTTCTAAAAAATATTGTTTCAATGGATTTATACTCATCATCATACTATATTCTAAATAAATCAATTTTGATCCATTTTGAATTAAAAATTAATTTATATGAATTTAATATTTCGAGAGTTTCCTAAAGTGCCCCTCACCTCAATTATAAAAGGGCACCTCCTCCCTCATATAATTTTATTAATTTAACTTTCTATATCGAAAATACTCTAAAAAATTATCATATACACTTCTCTATCCACTTTCTACAGGTGATGGTCCTCCCAATGGACCCACTATAGAGTTCTTTAGAGGATATCTAAAGGAGTCATTTCAAAGAAGAGGTAATCACTCTAACTGATCAATATCTTTGTCTACACTTCTATACATCCTCTAAATCTATGATATATATCATAAAATAATAAATTAATCATCTTAAATACTCATAAAATTTATTATGATTATGAACACACTGTTATGCAGCCCCTTAACCATCGAACAAGAAGTGAAAGTATCGCTCGTGCGTACATACGGATTACCATCTCTATGTAGAGATAAAATTCACTTTCTATCACTATATTTTATGAGTGGTAATTATGATGGGTTTAATATTTATATTTTATATTTATAATATTATTATACTTCTATAATTATAATATCATATCTACCTTTTTTACCATCTAATATTTTTGAAAAATGATAACGTTGTTCGTGCATACGAATGGATTATTATCTCCACGACGTGATGTGATTAGTTATTCACCCATATTTCATGGATGGTTTTAACTATGAATTTTTAAGAATATATATTTTTTATAAAAATTATTCTTTAATGATAATATATCATATAATTTTCTTTCTTTTAACCCAATAAGAAAATGGAAATAGCGTTCATGCGTGTGTCCGACTTAGCGTCTCCATGAACGGTGTATTCCATTTCATATATCTATATTTTATAGATTATTATACATGTTTATATAATAAATGTATATGATATATAATTAATTTTTTAAATTCTGAAAATAATTAAATCGTGATTTAGGAAGGGATCGATAATGAAAAGTCAAAACATGTATGAAAAACAAAGTTGTTATTACCCGAACCCTAACTTTAACATGAAATTGATAATAAACGGGTAATAGAAGGCCATAAGTAAATAATATATGGTATGATATATTTGATTGTGGTTATATAATATATGTATAATAAGCTTATTATATAGGATGTTTTCATGAGTATGATGAGAGTTTATACATGAGCTAAGTGAATTTCATCTCACTTTTTATTTTTGTTAGATACATGCCATATTCAACACTCAATTCTTTTGTGTGAGGTATATAATGGAAAATGAAATTTTATATAATTAATTTAATTTATTTAATGATATTAAAATATTTAATTTATTTTATTCTTTCATTTAGTTCATAATTCTGAAGTTACTCAAGTAGTAAGGGATTTACGTCTCATTATTATTTCTGTGGGACACATGCCTTATACACTACTTGTTTATTCTAAGTGGTGTATATACTTCCCATGAATTTATTTTATGAGTCTTATACAGAATATTAAGGTATTTCAATATCCATATAATTTTATTTATTTCATCGGGTATATGATTCTATTGATTATAAAGTGATGGTTATTTATTTCATAATCTCATCAATATTTGGGATTATTTAGTTTTAAGTCCTCATTGGAGAATATTTATCTTCCATGTCCATGATTTCTAAAAAAAATTTAAATTTCTTTTACTATTATCCTATGTTTTTATTAATTCGTTTTTAACTATTTCTTACTTTTTACAACACATTTTGAAATGAATCTTTTTTCATTTTCCAAATAAGGTACTTTGTGACTTTTCTAGAAAAAGTATCAAAGGAATGTTTTTTAATTATAAATGATGAGTGGAATTTTTTACTATCATGACACTTTAATTACTTGATGCTTCCCTTATAATATTAAAAAGTTATTTTCAAAAAACATATTTTATTTTAAAATTATGTATAATTTTAAGAAAATAAAATGTTTTAAAAGAAAGGATATTTTCCTCGAGAATTATTTTAAATGATCTTTCAAAACCATTTTACATATATGATAACATTATTTGATGTTACTTATGTTTTATTGAGGTTATGATTCAAGGGTTATATTCTTATTATTTATCTAAATATTTTATTTTTAAGATGAATTGATGTTTATTAATTATGTTTCTTTTCCATGAGTTATATTTTAATGAAATGTTTATGAAACTCATTTTTTTCATGGGTTATGATATGATGAAACATTTATGTTATTATGGAACACAAATGTATGGTTTTCATTATGTTATGGAGGTAAATATATCTACCTTAAGTACATTGGGTAATGATAAATGTTTTATGAGGTCAAAGGGTACCATGGGAGGGCATCCCAAGCCCGCAACAAGAGGGTATACAAGAGGGAATCCCAAGCCCAAAATAAGAGGGTCACTAGAGGTAATCCCAAGATCAAAGTAGGTAGTCTAGTGGTTATCTCAAGACTAGTATTTTATGAAGGTGTTAGAAGGTATCCTTGACATAGGGTTTTTATATGCTTATGTATATTCCATAATTCCATGTCTTATTCCAATGTTATGCTTTAATGGATTATGCTCTTTTTTTCCTTATGATTCGTGTCTTATGAATGAAAAATCATTATTCCATGATTCATGTTAATGATATTTGATATGTAGGTTCTAGTATTATAATGATCATGATCACCTTATCATACCCTTATGTTCATGATATGCTTAATTAATTCCTTTATTTACTCTTACTAAGCATTTGAACTCACCCCTTTCTTATGTTTCCCTTCCCGCAGTTATGAAGGAAAGATTTTAAGTAGAATTACTATAGGGGAGATATTTTTGGGAAACATTAAAGATATTTCCCTAAGTTAGAATTTTGTTTGTTCCAAGTTCCAAAGGCACTAAACTAATACGATCATTGGATGTCCCTTTTTGTAATAAGTATTTCAAAAAAGTGATGTAATGTCCATGTACGTCAAGGATGGGTTGCTATAGTTGGTATCAGAGCAAAGATTTAGTCAACCTTTGGAAACTAGGATGAGACAACTTTATTGATATCCCTAGGGATATTTCTAAGTATATGTCTAGGGGTTTCTCTAATGACAAATCTAAGGATGAGTTAATTTTTAGGAAAACGTCATTGAATTTTGGTAAAGGATGGAGTGGGTAGTTTCCTAGAATTACATACCTATCTGGATACTACAAGTGTATGTGGATATGGCACATATGTACCTAGGGGTAACAACTATGACAAGGTGTGTCAGGCCTAACTCGAGCGTAACCCGATATATAACAACATGCCTTGCTACATACCTGTTTTTACACTCCCAAGAGATATTCTTTAGAAATTCAAAAAAAAAATATGAGCCAAAATTAAAGATTTAAATGGAAGTTGGGATAAATATAAGGTGTCATATATTAAGGGATGTGTCATAATTTAGACATCCTATAAGTGGTTTTTCATGATTATGTAGTTACTCACTTTGATAATTGTTTCTTACTCAATATTTTCTGATTTTAGTCAATAGAGGGAACTAAAAGGAACTAGGTTCACATTGAATATGTTAGAAAATTATCTAAGGAGAAGTCAAATGGGATGGTCACTGGAGTGAAGGATGTTGTAATCATTCCTATTTAGTTTTCACGGAACATGATTAATAATGTATACCTTAAACAACTCTCAGAATCACCAAGAAAGCGAAGGAAAGAGTTTACTAAGAATTCAGGTAATAGAGACCATGGATGAAGGAATATTCAGTCTCCTTTATGTCAAGAATGTGGAAAGAATCCCCAAATTGAATATATTATAGGAACAAGAATATTTTTTTACTATGAAAAATAAGGAAACAAATCAAGTAACTGTAAAGTAAAAATGAAGGGTTCAGTTAACGAAATGGATGGGAATATTGGCCTCCATAAGACATCATAAAAGGTTAAATTATTTAGTGTGGAATGAATGGTCATTATAAAAATAGATGTCCCTAGTGTAAAGTTCAAGAATAGAATCATAAATTTGGTATGAGTAGTGGTTATATTATCTATGATTATGAGACTATAGAAGAAATGTGAAATTAAATAGGTATTAAATAATAGGATGAGGTATCCTTCTTATGTCTTATGAATGAAGTGGAATAATCAAAGTTTTCATGTATTTTTATTCAATAATTATGTTATATGAATGGGGAAATATACAAGGATTGTTCAGTTTATGTCTTTCGCTCAGGATTTACAAGTTTATGTTGAATGTTTCTAATGGACTAGAAAAGTGATTTAATGGAATGGTGACATTTTGACTAAGGGAAGATAACCCTTAATATGTACTTTATGTTAATATAATGAATTATAGATAAAGATATAATGGATATGAATAAGTTAATTGGATGGTACTTATTAACTTGGAACTAATTAAGGAATATTTTACAAGTTATTATGCTATCATTGATGAAGTTTACAGTATTTTTGGATTTAAGGAATATATTCAATATACTTTGGAGTAAACAAACCAGGATGTTTTCAGTGCAGAATTTTGATAATTCAGGTTATTACCATGTTTTATAGGAATTCATGATAAATATATTCACATGTTTTGTATGCGATAACCAAGAACTACCTTTTTATATATGGGGGATAAATGTTAAGATGAATTAGTTCACTTCATTATAATGTTTTGTACATTCATATTCTTGAAGGGTTATAAGGATAACAATTTTTGGAATGGTTTAAGTTAAACTTTGGATGATATTTTTAGAGATTAAAGTATTATCTCACTATATGAGGATTTATGAATATTGGATAACTTGTGATAAAATTTTGTTGTGATAAAAAAATAGATGGGTGACCTATCATTCTATTTATGGATCTCATGATCTATTAATGCTTCAATAATGAAAAATTCACCATCATTTCCTGGAATGAGAGATAAAGGGGAAGTTAATCAAGGAACAATAAAGGGTAAGGATGTCCTGAAATCATGTAAGTGTATATTTTTATGAAAATTCCTCAAATTTTGGAAAACGATCTAGAAATAAAATGTTATCCTAATACCTTGATTTTTTTTAACCGATACCCTTTTAAATCATCATATATTTATGACTTTGAGGCCCTAAAATTTCTAATGATAATTAACATGTTTGTGATTGATAACCTCAATCACTACCTATAAATATTTACGTTTTTCCTATAATTTGATATTTTCACTTTCCACCTATATTCTTCAATGTGTAAACCTAGTTATTTATTAATTTGGGTAACCGTTATGTTTCCAACTTTTGTTTTTTAAACTAAGTTTTAGTATTCATTTTTACGATGTGGGTTTATATGAAAGTAACATTCAAGAATTTAACATTTGATAACCCAGATGAATTTCAAGCAAGAAATTTATTTTAATGGGGGTATAATGTAACACCCTGATATTTTGTGAAATATTTTTTCGAATTAATTTAATCATTTCAATATTTTACATTTCACACAATATTGAATATATCTTTCATTAAATGAAAAAAAAACTATGTTCCTATTTCGTTATACGCAACACCAAGTCAATATTGTTCTACAAAAAATACTTATATTAGCTTGTGGTATATACAAAACTTTTCAAGGCTTGTATTACACAATGTTGAGTTCTTTTGATAGCTTACATTACACGCAATACTGAGTTTTACCTTACAATTTTATATTATTAAAATTTTATTATTCAATATAATAAGATATATTATGGCCGATAAATTAGATGTTATAAATAGTATTAATTAAATAGAAGTTTTATAATATGAATTCATCAGTTATCAGTTAATTAGAAATGAAAATATATACCAATTGATTATAAAGGAAATAGTTTTATTTTTATGCTCCCAAAGTCCTTTTTTCCTTGATAAATTAAATTAATAATAATTAGTCAGTGATATTAATGAAATATATATTATATATTCAATCAAATATTTATTATATTCATCTAAAAGATTTTATAGGCATAATAATTGAATCAACCTGATTTTACACATAAAACCCTATATTGTCCAAAAGGGTAATTTTATCGCCTTTTAATGGAGAACCCATTTTAAATCAAATTTTTTACACTTTTATATACTATATTTTAAAAAATAAAATTCTTATTTTAAATAGGAATATAAAAATTTACTTTGGTCTAATTTTTTGTATTAATATGATAAGTTTCATGTTTTGATTAATAGTAAAAAATACTAAATTTTAATTGAAAACAAATTTTTTCATTGAAATAATTTATAGTGTTAAATTATAATTTTAATTTTTTTTAAGTATAATTAGATAAAATTTTATCAGTTAATATAATTTATTTCATTTTAATCAATTTTAAATTGAATTTAGATATAAAAATGTTTTAATCTTTTACATGTTTTAACTTTAATAACTTGTTTTCTCACCCTGTCAACGGAATTAATTTTAAATTAATTACTAAAAAATATATGTTTTTAATTTTGAAAAATAGATTGTATATTTTTAATCATAGGATAAAAAATTATTTAAATAGTTTTATTTTATTTTTGGGTATTTTTAATAATAACCTTAGTAGTTTGTTTATTAACATGGTAAAAGATAAATCGAGTAATTAAGGGTAAAAAATAATATTATAAATATTATAAAATTTACCTAACACTTGTAATAATTTAATTGGATGAGTGTTTTTATACCAAAATAATCATTAGGTCAAAATTATAACATTTTTAAGCCTCTTGTGTTAGAATATAACATTTATTATATTTTGTTTAAAGAAAAGTTAAAGATGTCATACTTGTATTTTTGATAACTACAACATTTTTAATATAGGTTTATAAAAAAGATAAATTTGACTATAAAAATTCATTTAAATGATAAATTTTTTTATTTATCATGGTAATTTATTTTTAATTTTTAGTAAAAATATATTTACCTTAAAGGCTTATAAAATGATGATGGGGTAATTGTTTAATTAAAGGAAATATCAAAAAATGATATTAAAAATATTAAAATAAATATAATTTGATATATTTAAATTAATAAATGGATTTTTTTATTAATTTTAAATTTTAGGGATGATTTAATTTTTTTTTTTGAAGATATCATGTTGTTGTGATATTTTTAAAAATAATGATAATAAATAGTGTCAAAATTGACATTAATGATATTTTATGAAAATAATATTTTTTTAAATTAGTTAAAAATAAAAAAATGATAAATAAGGAAAAGTTGGATAAATTATGGTCTAAAATATCATAAATTGACCATTTATGGTTTAATTGACACTTTTTATGTAAAAATCTACACCTTTTATTAATGAAAATGTTGTTGTTGTAGTTAAAATTAAAATAGGTTAAATAAGGGTTAATAAAAAAGATAGTGGTTAATTTTAAATCTAAACTTGTATAAAAAATATTGGTTGACATGATTTATATTCATCTTAATCCTATCTTATAAATAACTCAATTCGGAGCCATTTTTAATTGAAATTTAATTTATACTAATTTCATATTTTGAGAGTTTCCAAAAGTTCCCCTCACCTCAATTATAAAAGGGAACCTCCTCCCTCATCTCATTTCATTACTTTGAGATTTATATCTTGAAGAAACTCTAAAAAATTATCTTATCCACATCCCTATCCATATTCTAGAGGGTATTTTCTTCCCAAATGACCAACTCTAGAGTCCATTAGATGATATTTAAAGGAGCTTTTTTGAAAAGGAGGTAATCACTCTAACCAATCAATCTCTTTTTCTACTCTTCTATACCTCCTAAAAATATATGATATATATATAATAAAATAATTAATTTATCATACTAAATATTATTAAATGTTATTATGATTATTAAAACACCATTATATAGCCTCTTACTAATCGAACAAGAAGTGAAAGTATCACTCGTGCGTACATACGTTTTACCATCTCCATGTAGCGATACAATTAATTTTCCATCACAATATTTTATGATTGGAAATTTTGATAATTTTAATGTTTATATATTATATTTATGACATGATTATACTTATGTAATGATAATATTATATCTACCTTCTTTACCATCTAATATTTTGGGAAAATGATAACGTCGTTCCTGTGTACGAATGGCCTACCATCTGTACGACGTGATGTGATTCGTTATTCATGTATATTTTATGGATGATAATAAGGATGAATTTTAATGAATATATATGTTGTATAAAAATTATTATGTAATTATAATATATCATATACTTTTCTTTATATTAACCTGATAAGAAAATGGAAACAGAGTTCATGTCTATGTATGACATATCGTCTACATGAATGGTGTATTCCATTTTATATATCTATATTTTATAGATTATTATAAATTTTTTTGTCCACCACAAACCATTTTTTTATTTTACTGAAAAGCGACACTTTGAGCATTAGTGGGAACCTACAAAACATCCTCCCTCAATAATCCACACCCAAACAAACTAGACATTACATAGTTCAATGTTCAAAAAAATGAAGCAAAGCATACACCACACCAGTGCCTATTTCAAAATTCAAACCAGCCATCATCACACTGAATCCCTCAAATATCGCGAGCCAACTGAGGACTGCACCGCTCAAGAAACCTACTGCCATTAAAGACCATGTCACTAACTCATCATATCACCAGAAAATCATGGTAATCGCCAACACGTCGTCCTGTCAACATGGTTACCCTTAACTGATCATTTTCGTCGTCCACTCTCTGATGTCTACTCCCTGAACCAGACACCATTGTCCCCATCATCACCTCCCACAATCAGACAGTCGTCAACACAAAATTGCAACCACCACCATCATCACCCTTCAAACACCATCGAGCGAGGATCGTGACTCCTAGAACACTGATATCCACTTGAAAAACACCTCCCAAAACTCTGTTGAACGCCATCTCGCCAAACCAACCCGAAGAGAAGAGATGGCTCATGAAGCCAGAGCAGAGTAAGAGTAGAAAGGATCCTTCACAGAAATATGTGATCATCATCGACAAGTCCAAACCAGATTGATACTGCACCATCACCTGTATGCAAGACAGGCCGCCTGGAATCCCCAACTGCAACGCACAACCAGACCCAAAGCCTCTTGGAATCCAGTGGACCGAACTGACCAAGGAGAGTGCGATGGACCCAGAGGCCAAAGAGGAGTACGAGCAGGCAGAACCTCAAAAACAATCCACGACTGAGAAATCACCAACACATAGATCAAACAGCAGTAACAAAAAACCTTCACCCATCAAATAAAGACCACCACAGCATCAAAAATCCCTAATAGCAACAAATCCACAAATCATAGCCACCAAAGGAGAAAAAAGAAAATAGGATGAATCCCTAAACAAACACGGGGATGAAACCCAAAATGAAAATGGTGATGAAACCCTAAACACAAAAGGAAAGTGAGGGAATGAAACCCTAGGATAAGGAAAGGATATTGGGGGATAGGACCCTATAAAAGGGGAAGGAGAACGCTCCAAGGATATCATTAAGAGAAAGGCGGTCAAAAGAGCACTCCAGTGACGGGAGAGTCAAGACATAAGGTAATGGAATTTCATCTCAATTTTTTTCTGTGAGATATATTTCATATTCACCACTCGCTTCTATTATGTGATGTATATGCTAACATATGACATACATATCATTAATTTCCTTTATTTAATGATATTAAAATATTTAATCTATGTTATTCTTTCATGGGGTTCATAATCTAAAGTTACTCAAGTAGCAAGGTATTTATGTCTCACTTTTATTTCTTTGGGACATATTCCTTATACACTACTCGTTTATTCTATGTGGTGTATATACTTCCCATGAATGTCTTTTTTGAGTATTATATAGAATATTATGATATTTTCATCACCATATAATTTTATTTCTTTCATGGGGCATATGATTCTATTGATTATAAGTGATGATTATTTATTTCATGATCTCGTCAATATTTTGGATTGTTTCATTTTAAGTATCTATTAGGGAATATTTATCTTATATGCCCATGTTTTCTAAAAACATTTTCAAAAATATTTTTACTCTTATCCTACATATTTTTAAATTCATTTTTACCCACTTTTTTACTTTTTACTACACTGTTTGAAAGGAATCATTTTTTCATTTTCCAAATGAGGTACTTTGTGAATTTTCTAGAAAAAGTATGAAAGCAATGTTTTTTAACTTATAAGAAATAAATAGACTATTATTCTTTCATAATTACTTACTACCTTGAATATTACCTTACAAGATTATAAGTTTATTATCAAATAAAATGTTTTCTTTTAAAACTGCATAGCATTTTAAGAAAAGAAAACATTTTTAAAGAAAGAATATTTTCTACAAGAATTATTTCAAATGATCCTTCAAAACCATTTTCCATATATGATAACATTATTTGATGTTACTTATGTTTTATTTAGGTTATGATTCAAGGGTTATATTCTTATTATTTCCGTGAATATTTTATTTTTATGATGGATTGATGTTTATGAATTATGTTTCTTTTCTATGTGTTATGTTATAATGAAATGTTTATGAAACTCATTTTTTCATGGGTTCTGATATGATGAATCATTTATGTTCTTATGGTACAAAAAATAATAGTTTTTATTATGTGATGGGTGGGACATATATCTATATCTAATACATTGGGTAATGATAAATGTTTTATGATCTCAGAGGGTACACAAGAGGGCATCTCAAGCCCACAACAAGAGGGTACACAGGAGGGCATCCTAAGCCCTAAAAAAGAGGGTACATGGGAGGGAATCCCAAGCTTGAAGTATATACACAGGTGGTTATCCCAATCTTAACATGTTAATAATGTATTATAAAGTATCCTTGACATAAGGTTTTTATACTCTTATGTGTATTCCATGATTCCATGTCGTATTCCTATGTTATGATTTCATGGATTATGATCTTGATTTTATTATGATTAAATTATTATGAACTACAAATAATTATTCCATGATTCATGTTTATGATATTTTATATGTAGGGTGTGATCTTATAATGATCATGGTCATGTTTTTATACCCTTATGTTCATGATATTCTTAAGTATTTCCTTTATTTACCCTTAATAGGCATTTGATCTCGCCTATTTCTTATGTTTCCCTTCCCCAATTTATAAAGGAAGGTTTTTAAGTATAATTAATATTGGGGATGATATTTATATATAAAATTTAATATATTTCACTAAGTTAGAATATTTTTGTTCCAAGTTTTCAAAGGCTCTAAACTAATATGGTCTCTGGGCATCTGTTTTTGTAACAAGTATTCTAAAAAAGTGATGTAATGTCCATGTACATCAAGGCTAGGTTTCTATACGTTGGTTGGACATATCTCTACCATATACTCACTTTTATCAAATTTTTACCATTATTGGAGGCATGTTATGTAAGGGAGACCTCTCAATAGTGTTTTCCTTTTTATATTTAGAAGAATTTCCCTACTCCTCTACTATAAAGGGGACTCACCCTCCTCATTCTTTCACACCAATCAAACCATTTGGATGGAAAAACCCTCCAAAATCTCCTCAAAATTTCCCTATATTTATCCTAGAGGCATCACTTTAGACATAAATCCAAGGGAAGAGGCCCTTTGGTGCAAACCAAAATGAGTTACCCAAAGAAGAGGTAACATCCTTCTACAAGCACTTTTGTTTTATTTCATTCTTCACCCCTTAAATTTCTATTATATAAATATTATATAATAACCACAATATCCTTAATATACTGAAATGTTTTTATGTTAAGGGTTATACCTACACTCACAAACACTTCCATAAAATGGGATACGCAATCATCATTTGTGTGTATGGAGGACTACAGCCTTGCGAACCGGTGTTGTTCATTCTTCCATTACCACTTTTCATGGTTGGAAATAATTATGAAATTACTATTTTTATATTATATTTATGATTTATTTATTCCTATTTAATTATTATATAACACATACCTTCATTCTTCCCATTTTTTGAGAATAAGAAAACATCATTTGTGGACGTGTGGACTACTGCATCCTCAAAGCAATGTGATTCGTTCACGCTTTACATAGAATGTATAAAGGGTGGTTTTAATATAAATATGTGATATAAGTAAAATAATAATTATAATGGAATGATAATATTTATATACATATATATAAAACATTTTCTCTTCTTTCTTTCAAAAATACGACAAGAAAATGAAAATAATATTCATACGTACGTACGATCTATCATCTCTTTTAACAGTGTAATTCATTTATTATTAGTATCTTTTTTAGATTATTTTACATACATATATACTAAATATATATGATATTTATATCATGTTTTAAATTTTTTAAATATTGAAATCATGATCTAATTATGATTACTAAAAATGAAAACTCAAAACATGTACAACAAACAAAGCGGTTATTACCCAAAACGTAACATTAACATGGAATTGTTAATAAATGGGTAATATAAAGTCATAATTAAATAATATATGGAATTATATATATATGAATATGTTTATTTTATGTGTGTATAATAAAATTATATTTATTATATTGTATTTTTGAATCAGTATGACAAGATTCAAGACATATGGTAAGGAAATTTCATCTCTCGTTTTATATTTGTGAGATACATGCTATATTCACAACTAGATTATTTTATGTAGTGTATATACTGACCAATGACAAGTTATATCATTAATTTATTTTATTTAATTATATTAAAATTTTCTATTTATGTTATTCTTTCATGGAGATTACGGTTAAAAAGTTACTCAAGAAGTAAGGGGATTTCTAGTCTCATTTTTATTTCTGTGAGACTTATGCCTTATTCACCACTCATTTATTTTGTGTGGTGTATATACTTACCATTAATGTGTTATATTATTTTTATATTACAGTTTATGGGTATTTTCATATCCATTTTATGATCTCTATTTCATGGGGTTTTATGGAACAAAAGTTACCAAATCAGTAAGGTAATTTTGTCTCAATTTTCCTTCTTTCAGACACAAGTTTTGTTATTAACTTATATTATTTTATGAGGTGTATATAATTAAATTATAAATGATTATATCATGAATATTATTCTTTTAATGATATTTTAATATTCATATAATTTCATTATATCATGAGTTTTATGATTAAAAGTTACCAAAGTGGTGCAAGTTTATTGCTACAATTTCATCGTTTATGGGGGTTGTTTATGATTATACTTCCATTGATGAGATATTATGATCCATATATCAAGAATTATCATGATATTTTTATCATATGGTTGTTCATTATATCTTTATTTATTGGTACCATTCTTCAAATCTTTTTTACATAATATAATTAAGAAAGTGTTATTAATAAAATCTTACATTATTTCTCCCACCGGTCAGAAAACTATTTTCTTCCAAAACTACGTTCTCCAAAATTGTTTTAAAAAGTGTTCTTAAAATGATATTTTGATATTATTTTAAAATAAAAATTATTTCAATGATTTTTTAAATCTTACTTATATTTTTTCAAATCTGTTTTAAAAGAAATAGGTATTCAAAAAAAATTATGTTTTAAAAAGTGTTTTTCAAATAAGAAAGGATATTTACTCAAAAAATGTTTTTAAAAGATATTTCAAAATTACTTTCCATCTCAGATGAAATCTGTTGATGTTACTCATTCCTTTATAGGGATATTATCCAAGGTTACTATTCATATTCTTTCTACAAATCATTTATGTTTTTATGGCATGATTCCTATGACACACATTTCTCTTCAATAGGTTATATGCTTATGAAACCTACTTCCTTTCACGAGTTATACTTTTGATGAAGTGATTATGAAACTTGTATATTTTCCATAGGTTATAATATGATGATGTGTTTATGAGACCCATTTAATTTCATGGTTTATGATACGACTTTTTATGATCTTTTGTCACATGTACGTATGATTTCATTTTGAGATAGGTGGGACATATATGTCCCTCCAAGGCATTGGGTAAAGATTTATATCTCATGAGATAGAAATGGCTGGAATAGAGATTGAACTCTGTTTAGTAAAGGAATTTTTTCGCTAATATGGTGTTGGGAGTGAACATTTTCTAATAAGATGGTCATGGAAGTGAACCATTACAACCAATATGGTTTGGGGACAGAACCCATTCCACTAATATGGCATTATCATTAAGCCTTAACTACTATAGAAATAATTTTGTATATGTTTATGTGTCTTACACAATTCTATGTCTTATTCATGTGTTATTATTTCATGGATTATTATCTTAATTCCCTTATCATTCATGTCTTATGAAATTCCAATATTTATTAAATGACTCTTGATTATGATCCTTAATATATAGGGTGTGATATTCTAATGTTATGATAATTTTCTCATACCCTTATGCTCATGATTATGCTTACATATATAATGAACATCCAAGTTCACCCCCTTTTTATGTTTCCTTTCCCTAGGTTATGAAGATATGTATTATGTTTGTTGTGTCAAAGAAGGGTTCTAGTCACGGAGAACCTAGTGGGATATAATATTTCTCACTTATGTATCAGTGTTTATGTTTCAATGTTTGCAAAGGCTCTAAATTAATATGGTCTTTGGGTGTTAGTTTGTGTAATGTATTAAATGTTCTGAAAAAGTGATGTAATGTCCTTATATATTAAGTGAGGGTTGTTATAGTTCCTTAAGAAGTTATGAGAATGAAATATCCACATTTTTTAATAGATAATATATGAACTAATTTTTAGAATGAAATTATTTAAGTGTGTGAGAATGTAAACCCAAGACCCTAATGTAGTAGGTAAACACCATATCCTAGACAGTCACACAATGCACGCTCTAAAGAGCCTTTATTCATGATTATATTTAAAAGTTTAATTTATGAGTGTTAGAATTTTATTTTAACAAATTAAACTTCATTTTTTTTAATTCTTCATATAGATATTGGATAAAGATGAAATTTTAGGATTTTTTCAAAAAGATTGATTTTTAGGTGGATAGTAAGAAAATACTAATTTTGTTAGAATATGAAATTATCAAAATAAAATAGTAAATTGATTTTTTTAAACAATTTTCTATTTTATATATATATATATATTAAGATAAATCATTTAAAACTGATATGTTTTATTTATAAAATCCTTGTTTATCATTTTGGAAACATAAGTAATATTTCACTCTAAAAAACTATTTTTATATTCTTATATTAAAAATTAATTTTTTTTTAATTATAGGAATGTAAAATAAAAAAATTTATTTCATATTTGAAATCAAGATTTCCATATTATTTAATAATTTAAATTTCATTTTTATTCTTAAAAATAAGATTATGGGGATTAATGTTAATTACATCAATAATAGTAAAACTATTTTTCTCAAAGAGTTATTTTATTAAAATTATGTAAATTTTTTCTAATAAAATAAATTAATATTTTATCAATAATTATTATAATATAATTTTTAAACCAGTATATAAATATACTAACACTCGTTCATTTAGTAATCAAAATTAAATATCATTGGGAACACTTAATTGTGAAATCAACATTTTTCTAACGAAAAAATATTTTTCTATATATTTTATCTTTTAATTTAAAATTTATATTTATAATATTTATAAACTGAATTAATTTAAATGTATTATAAATTTATTTTAATAAAAAAAATTGGTAATATGGTTTACCGTATATTTATAATAAAATATAAATTTCTTAGTTAAAAACAAATTACTAGGGTAAAAACAAAAATGAGAAAATATAAAAAAATACTAATGTTAAGTAACTAAAAATATGTTTAAATTATTATTTTAGGATTTATCAACCCAAATACACCCCATAATCCATTATTTATAACTTTTGGATTCACTAACCTTTTAATATTGTAATGATATCATTGAAAAGTAAAGAATATTCACAAAAGTGTCTTTTTATTCACTTATAAAAGGGACCCACTTCATCCACATCATACCACACATATCCATCTTAATTTATTCTTTAAAATATTTCTTTTTTTCTCCTAGAACAATATCCAACTTTATTATGCCTATTATCAGTATTATCTATCATTAGGCCTCCATTTCTAAGGATATTTCTAAGAGAAAACTCAAGATTATGACGTAAGTATTAACTTCCTTTTAGTTTTTTCTTCTTAATATTCCTCTTCCTAAAGTATTATATCCATAATTATATAATAAAATAAGTATAATAATTATATTTATATGTTATTATATGAATTTAAGGAAAATTATTTATTCTTATTCATCCATTAAGAAAAAAACAAAAGCATCATTTGTGCATGTTTGTTGACTGCTGCATCCATGAATCGATGTATTCCATTTTTTCATACCACCTCTCATAATTGGTTTTAATGATTTCATTGATAAATAGATATGATATATATAATATAAATATTATTCTAAAATTTCAAAGTATCATATACCTTAATTCCCTCTCAATATTCAAGAAATAAAAATGTTAATTGTGTGTTATGTAGACTACCACCTTCACAAACTAACATATCTCATTTTTCAATTAGTTTATTTCTTATTTATTAAACCATTATTAAATATAACTATAAAAATTATAATTACCTAAATGATATCATTATTATTCTACAATAATGATATTATGTCCCAAATAAACATCCATTAATTATAGTGTGTACACATTTGTGTTGGTTTAACCATCTACTTGAGCAATGCTTTAAAAATCCATCAAGGATGGCTATGGGGAACTAAATAATAATGTTATTAGTTAATAATAAAATAATATATTTTTAATGTTTTTTGAATTTCTATATTAAGTATTGAAGTTATTATTTAAATATCATCTTCAATCGCTAATATTATAAAAATAAGCTGACATTGATTCCACTTACACGCAACATAACTAAAATGATAATGGAATGAGATAATAACATTATAAATCATTAAAATTTATCTATTATAGTTCCTTATAATATCTAGTAATTATGAAATTTAAAAGAATAATAAATAACAACATCACTTTTATAGAACTAGTATAAACGATCCAACTATAAAGACCCGATGAGGGAAAATAGGTAAACTAACTAGAATTCATATAAATAATGACTATATATGAATATTAAAATTCAAAATAAATATGATTAATATTATCATTTAATTAATTAATATATATATATGTTTTTGATATAGGATTTTAAAGTACATTTGTGGAATTCAGGACAAGAGTAAGGGTTTTTCATCTCAAATTCCTCTCTTTGAGAAATATTTTGTATTATGAACCAAATTTACTTTATGTGGTGTATATGATACCTATTTTAGGTGTTATATCATGAAATTTATTTATTCATAGTATTTAAAGATCAATTTGAATCCCTCCCTTTCAAGTGGGTTTTATTGGATTGTTATCGAAGCTATAAGTGGGTTTTTTCATCTCAATTTTCATTCTTTGGGACTCATGTTATATTCACTACCTATTTATTTTTTGTGTGGTGTATAAATTTCCATGGAATACTTTTTATCATATTCCTTGTGAAAATTAAGTGATTAAAAATTCACTTTTTTTATCCCTCCCTTATAATCTTTTGATTCAAGAGTTACCAAAATCATTATAAAACTAAATCTTTTTCATACACTACTACAAAACAAGTCGTTAATAGCGTTGGCCTTTATGAGTACTAGAATAAAACACTAATAAAGGGTATCTTTTATCAGTAATTTTTTTAACACTGATTAAAGGTGAACTTTATTAGTGATTTTTTTAGCGCTGATAAAGGGTAACCTTCTTTCATCGCTTTTCTTTAGCGCTGATAAATGGTACCCTTTATCAGTGCTTTATTTTTAGCACTGATAAAGGAATCCTTTATCTGTGATTTTTTTACACTGATAACGGTCTGAATAAAATGAAATAATTAAATAATTAAATAAATAAAAATGAATTTATAAAAAAAATATTAAAATTTTTATTAATTAAATAATCATTGGTAAAAATGAATCAGCTGTTTATACTATATATAAATTATAAATACAAATAAATAGTATATATTAAATATATAGATACATGTAAAATGAAAATTAAAAAAACAAAAATTAAAAATAAGTAAATTAAGAAAAATATTAAACATTTTATTAATTAAATAATTTTAGATAATTTTAATAAATAGTATATACTATATATATATATATATATATTTGAATGTATATAAATATGATCTATATAATACAAAATATTTATGTTCTATATTAAATAGTCATATATTTAGTGAATAATGGATTATAATTAAAAATTAATATGAATTAAAAATACTAACTAATCGCATCGAGTAATGAACATAATTGAATATCGATTTATTTTTAAATTTAACATAGATCAAAATTTATACATAATTAATTCATTATTATATACAACGTACACACATAATATTTATGCAATTAATGAAATCCCATATAGAAACACATACACCTAATATCTATGTAATTTATTCAAATTTTAGTATTAATTTTAAAATTTAATTATATCATGATACATTTAATGTATCATTCATTTAATTGGTAAATTTTATTTATTTATTTTTTAATTTTATTATAGTTATTTATTAATTCATTTTTAATGTGTTTTATTTTTTATGTTTTATTTTTTATTTTATTTTTTGAATTTAATAAATTTATAATATTTATTTTATTTATATTTACTTACTGTGTTTTAATATTTTCAATATGTATTCATGTTTATTTCAATATACATTCATATTTTTTTAATAATCTATACTTAATTAATAAAACTTATCCATTTTTTCAATATTGTTAAAGTGTACTCATTTTTAATTTTCCAATTTTACTCATTTTTAACATGCATGCACTTAAGATTAAATATTCATTAATAATGTTAAAAGTATATTTGTAAAAAAATATAAATAAATATATTAATAAATACATTTACTATATTTATACATTTATATATATATATATTTATAGTTATAAATAATTAATTATATATATTTAAAAAATTATAAAATTTATAATAAATTTGTTTAAAAACTGAATATAATTAGTATATTTATATTTACATATGCTTATATAAATATATATAATGATATAAATATATAAATAAATAAATATTTTTAAAGGTGTTTATATAATTATAAATAAATAATAGTATATTTATATAATTATAAAATTATAATTAATATATTTAAATAAAGAATATATTTAATATATTTATATTTATATTTATTTATTAGATATACATATAATTATATAAATATATTTTCAAAATTTTATATATAATTATAATTATAAATCCTTTATCAGTGCTTATTATTTTAGTGTTGATAAAAGGAGTATTTATTAGCACTTTTTTGGAAGTGCTGATAAAAGTGTCCCAGTCTATTTAAAGAACCCTAATTAGTCGCGAACTAGTCATGATATCTGAATCATTTCACGGAAGTAGCCTTATATCGACGCTCCTCGTTGATTCCAAGCTTGAATCATGGCTTAAACAATTCCAAGGCTCGAATCCAAGGCTTGAATTATTCGAGGGTCGAACTAATCTAAGACTCGAATGAATTACAGGTTTGGAAATATCTCTACTTTCTCTTAGATGATTCAAAGATTCAATCCAAGGAATATTATCCTCCTCCTCACTCATTGATTGCTTGTTTTGCGATATCTATTTTCATTTTTGATCATCATTCTTTCATTACCATTGACATATCCTTATGGTCAATAGTGGACACTCATATAATCAAGCTCTTACCACCAGAGTAGATCAACAACATGCAGAAGTAGGAATATATTTCTACATCCATTTAGGAGGATTGTTTGTAAATAAATACTTTAGTGATGGCCTATATTTCTTCGAACCTTATAATATCTCATCCATATATTTCAATTAAAAATTGTGATTAAGTTGAGAGAGAGATCACATTTGAATATCACAGATTTCATCAAATGTCCACAGCCACCTCATACATCATATCCAAGAGAAAGTCTCACTAGGGGTAGCCCAAAGTACTTGAGTATTCCCATATCCCGAACCTTCTAAACTCTGTTGTTATAGAGGCCCTCAATAACCATTCAATGATGGAACAATAATTTACTGACTCTTCATCATAACGAGGAGGAAACAACACTTGGAGGGACCTCCCTAAAATACTGTTACTAGCTGTTATTCATTACACAATTATTTATTATCAAACTATAGTTTGATAGATGGTTCCCCTTCCAAATTTCAATTGAATATGATAGATATTGGTGAAAATATATGGAATGACTTACTGACCACTGGACATGTACAATGGGGTTCTCTTCATTCATTCAGCCTAATGGGTGTGGAAGCCAACGGTTATTCTACTCAATTGGGGGATGCCTCCATCCATTGGACTTAGGAAATACTATTCCTAATTAGTATGTGATAGTAATGCACTTGTTCCTTACATGGGATAAACATTAATAGGTGGTTAGGTGAATGATATTGATCATAACAGGTGTGTCATATACTCAACCCCATAATCTTATATAAACTTATTTACCACATAATGAAACTCATTCTTAATTCTTATTGTTGAAGTTTTAATCCCCTTTAGAGCATTGTATATATATATATGACTAAGACAAAATATATATAAGTTGAGTACAATTATATATGGGTGAAATGAAATACTTATCACAAAATATATAATACTTTTAGGATCCAGATATATCATAGTGAATAAACTCCAAAGATGGAGTCTTACTCACCTGGATGCTCCCAAGCTCTCAGCTTGTCTCCTACCTACTATGGGTTTTATCTTTCCTCGATGGCAATGTTTCCTCTGTACAGATCCTCTCAACTTTCTCTGGCGATGATGATTCCTCCACACTACTCTCTCTCAGTTTTTATATCTCTCTTTCTTTGCTCTCCCTCCTTTGTGATGGAACCCTGATTGTGTTTTTGTCTACCTCTTTGTGCTCTGATCTTGCGTTCCTTAACTCCTCTCCAGGTTGGATTTAGAGCACGGGATATGCTGAGATTTTAGGATTTCGGTTTGGTATACAACCGATCTCCAGGAATTTTCAGATTTGGCCCTTCTTCCTAGGGTTTCAATCCCATGTCCTATTTGGGTTTTTTCCTGCTATCATTTTTCTTGTTCTGTTTTTCTATGGTTCGAGATGTTCTTATATGTTTTCTTTCTTTTGGGTTTCTCCCTAGGGTTTCAATACCATTTCCTTATTCGTGTTTTTCCCTCTTTCATCCTCCTTTCATTCTTATTTTTTATTGATGTTGGTTGTCGATGTTGTTTTCTCGGTGTTTTGTACCAGTCGTATCTCTGGTTATTTCTAGATGGTTTGGATGACATTGATGACAATGATCTTTTGTGCCACAGTAGAGACAATTATGTATTCTCTAGGCATCGCTGGATGGTGTCTCTCGATGGTTCAACACTAACATTTCCAGTGGCGGTTCTCGATAATGATAGGGGCTTCGATGGAAGATTCTCAAGGGTAACCGATTTCTTCAGTGTCTGTTTTGATCTTCTAGTTTTCTTCCTCATAGGTGGTTCCTTCTCTTGATTGTGGTTTTGTTTTTTGGTGTTGGTATTTGGTGGTGAGATGATGAGACAATGGAAATGGTCTTCGATGTTCTGGTGGGATGTTTTTTACAGTGGCGACGATGTGGTAGTGGATCAGAGTTGGAGATTTTTTGCAGTGCTAGTGTCTAACATCAGATAAGTGGCTGGCGGTGTCAACTCAAGATGACGATGTTGATGGTGATGGATCGATGTGATGCCAGTGACAGTGGTGAAAGGATTAGGTTGGCATTGCGATGATTGTGAAGATTCTTGGGTTGTGGTTTTCTTTGATGGTGAAGATGATGGATGGTGGTAGTTAGTAATGGGGTGCGTGAAGCGGGATAGAACATGGCCCAAGTTTGGTGGTGTTTTCCTTTTGAAATTTGAAATTTAAAATCTGGAAAAAAATGGGTGGGGTTATTTGGTTTTTGTAGTGGTGCGTTATTACATTGTATCTGGTTGGATTTTTGTTGTATTGTATTGGGTTCACACTTAGCCTTTAAAAGCATCATTTGAAAATACAAAAATATTGATTGGATGGAATAAACTCCAAGGGTTGTTTCATTTAAATCTATCATTTATTATTTTAATTATTAACATTCTCCCCATTATAATTAGTAAAGAATATCTATCAATTTTATCTTTTCATCATAAAAACATCTCAAACCACCATTTTATGTCAGTATTTAAATGTATCATTATCAAATATGATAAAGTTTTCACTACCACACATCAATTTCCTCTTTCAAACACAATTACCATAAACTTTTACCGACCCCAAATTAGAATATGGTTTGGCTAGTTTTCTATAATTTGTAAAAATATAGCCATAATTGAAATGATAAACCACTCATTAATACTTCTTAAAAATCACTTCACTTCCTTCCACACACATCTAACAAATTCTATGTATGTTTTACTTTAATCTGCTGAAAACAAATCATTCTTTAACATTTCCTTTTATTTACATCATCTTTTAAATGAAAACAATTTATCTTAAGAGATCCACCATTTCTAAAATAATAAGTACCCTTTGAACTTGCCAAAAATCCTTAATTACATCAATTTACCTATCATGTGATATGAATAACCAATATCTAATATGAAAGGATGTTTATTTTTAAAATCCTTTAATGTGACATCAATTATAAATTCCTCTTACATTAAATTCTTTTTTATATAATACATTTCTTTATCTTTATTCACATCCATCTGTGTTTTTAGAAAATTTTTACAACAATTCATACAACCATTTAATTTGTCACATGTTCAGTAGAGTTCATTCAATGGTTAAAATTCATCATCCAATTTTACTTATGAAGATTCATCTCACTTTGAAACTATTTTTGTAAGTGTGGGTCATATCCCATTTAACTTAAAACCTCTTTATCTTCCCTAATTACTATTATTTATCTCATTTTAACTAAAATTTTGTTCTATGTTACCAAAATCTCCATAGAACCCATAATGGACATGAAAATGAAATTTTCTTATAAAGCCTACTCTTTTTCTTTTTGATAATAATTCTTGTTTTTAACCTATCTAGACATAATTCTTGAATAAATTTATTAACTAAGAATTTTGAGATGTTTAAAACCTTTATTTTTATTAGGTATATTATTTTCCAAAAACTATTTTTTCCATTCCTTCCCAATTTTTAATTGAAATTATAATTTTAAGATGTTTTTAAATATTTGATATACCATTAATATTAAATGTAATAATTCATTAAGTTGTTACATCACTTGTTCCAAAAAATAGAATGGAGGTTATCAAATTCTATATATATTGGAATAATTACTAGAAAAAAATTTAGGTATTCATCATTTTTTCTCTATATGTATTAGTTCCACCCCTAGGAAAATATGATTACCATATATTTATATGAAATAACTCTTCATTTATTAAAAATATTTATCAATTCATTTTTATATATTCTAGTTGATTGAATGATAGTTTTTTATTCTTGTTTATCATATTTTGGTTTCTTATTAATCCTTAATTGCCTATATTATATTTTCATTTGTTTATGGGATTTAAAAAAGACTTTATGTATCATTTTAATAAAGGTAGGACTTGTCTTAGTTAGAGGATTTAAAGTACTAAAAGTGATATTTCTCTTATAAATATAGAATTCATATAGTCCCTAAAGATTCATATATCATCATCATCATCAGTATCAACTCCTGAATAGTTATTATTGCAATTTGTTTCTTGAGACACATCCCTCGTATCTTTTATATAGATTTTAATACTCTTAGTAGAAGTCACTCCATGGATGAATACTGCTTAGAGTATTTCAAGCAACATGAGTGGATGTCCAAAAGAGATGGATTATGTGTGTCAAATAACAAAATGAAATGATAAATGTTCAGGAGATGAACTAATGAGGATGAAAGTTATCTATAACTTTCACCTAAGATTGAATTAAAAGTATAACAACTACCATAGTGGATTCGTTATTTTCTTAAAATAAATTACCCATTTTCTTTAAAGCATACTAAAAATGTTTGAAATAATCAAATTTTGGGTTTCCCTTATTAGAGTTATCTATAACTTTCACATTTGATAATAAATATATTAGGTGTATTTATTTATTTATTGTAAAAAATTAATATTTCATGAACACAATAAGATGGATATGAATCAAAAATGGATTTACACTAATCATTTTACAAATGAGTGTGAAGATTGAGTTAAAGATCTCATCAAGTTTACAATAGAGCATGCATATAACCCTTCTCAAATCCTTTGTCTGTATTTTCATTGTTGTTATTCAACACAATTTAGTTAGAATGATTTGGAAGAACGTTTTATTTGTCATAGAATATATCAGAGCTATAACTGTTAGACTAAACATGGGGAAAAAATAAATGTGTACACCGATTGGAATGATAATGTGGTTTTGGGTCAATTGATATGAATACCAGTGTAAATGATGATGGAGATCACATGGAACAAATGAAAATGGAAACTGAAGATAACCTTAATGATTGTCCAAAGTTTTTTGAGAAGTTAAATATATGTGCTAAGAGGCCATTGTATACTAGTTATTCTAAATACAAAACATTTTCAGCTTTATTGAAGTTATATAATTTGAAAGATGGCAGAAGATGGAGTGACACAACCTTTACAGAACTACTTGAGGTCCTCAATGATAAGATTCTATCAGAAAATAAACTACCATGATGATCATTTAAATCAAAATTGTAACACCCCAAGCTTCTATGGTACGTTTCCCTTCGAATAATGCGATAGCGTGTGTTGTACGCAACCTCGAGTTCTAACACACACCACAACTAATTAAACTAGCCATTGTGAATAGTAATACCTACTTTTTGAAATAATATATATTCTATATTTCAAAATGGACTTCATTTTTGGATTCGGAATATCAAAATTAGCCTAGGGTGAAATTTTGGTACATTTTGGATAACTTTCATATTTTGATGAATAGTGAAAATTTCTAAATTTTAATTGAAAACAACTTTTTTAATCAAAATAATTAATAGTGATAAATTATGAATTTGAGTGGTTTTAAAGTATATTTAGAATATATTTTTACCATTCAATTTAATTTTTATCATTGTACATAATTTTACAATTAAACCGAACATAAACAAGTGTCAATCTTTTGATAGTTATTATCTCTTAAAAACACGCTTTTTGTTTTGAACAGCGGGAATTAATTTTAAATTAATTTCTGCCACTTCTGTGTTTTGAATTTAGGAAAATGGATTCCATATTTGGAATCAGGATGTTCAAATTGTGTAAATAGATAACTTTTATTTTTAGACATTTTGAATAGTTACTGTGGTAAATATTTTATTTACCATGGTTAAAGGGTAAATCCGGTAAATAAGGGTTAAAAAATAATATTATAATAATACAAAATTACCCTAAAACGTGTCCTAACCTTATTGGTGGACACATACCCGACCATGAGCATCCTTGGGTCAATTTGGGGACCCTTTGGAGCCACTTGTATGTGGTAGGGACACATTATATTAATAAAGTTAAAATAAAAATAAAAATGGCATAAGCTTACATCTTTTAGAAGAACAATTTTTACATAGGGTTATACATGTTGGATTTTCGATTATAAATATTCATTAGAAAGATAAAAAGCTTTCCTACATGATGATATTTTATTTATAATTTTTAGACATCAAATAAGTTAAATTATTAATGACACAATAATGATGCAATGTTTACCTCATTAATAAATCATTTAAATAAATAAGATTATAATGATTAAAATATTATATAAAACCTGTCCAATTCTTATTGGTTGATGTTATTTAGAATATGAGTCATCTTATCTTTGACCTAAATGATTTTTGGACCATTATAAACCGAATATAATTATATTATAAAGTAATACTTTCACTCTTTCCTAAAGAGCCCCTCCTCTCCCTTATAAAAGGAGACCACTTCTACTCATTCCTCACACCTCTCAAGCCACTTGGCTCGTCCAAACTCTTCCCAAATAAGCTCCCCACATCCCTCTCCTCCTCCTTGAAGCTTCCCCTTAGGCAGAAAGCATTTCAAGAAGTCCTTTGGTTCCAACCAAAGTGAGTTACCTAAATTAAAGGTAACGATTTCTCTTAAATTATTTTCATTTATTTTGCTTCTACAACCCCCAAAATATTTTTATTTCCTTTCTTTTGTAACAACACCAGTATACTAAATATACTAGGATGTTGTTATAAGAAGGATTAAAACTACACATACACACAACTCCATCTAATGGATGATGAACATAATGTTTCTGTGGATGGCAAACTAACGCCTCACGAAACGATGATTGTTCAAATACATCTTACCGCCTCTCATGGTGGCCATTATGATGGAACTATAATTAAATATGATATAAATGATATATATTTTATATATAAGCTTCTGTAATTCCATTTTATTTCATACCATTATTCGTTTCATGTTGTATATACATACGATAATTTCATTTGAGGAAGTGCGGACTACCGCCCCCTTAAAATGATATGACTCGTTCATACCACACATGGAACGTATAAAGGATGGTGTTAATGAACTTAAGTAACATATATAAAATATTATATTATACTGGAATAGTAATATACCTATGTATCATTTGGATTCGATTCTTTTAAAATAAAAATTAAATGGAAGTAGCGTTCGTGCGTACGTACGGACTACCGTCTCCACGAACGCAATGAGATTCATTCTCCATAGTATCCATTCAAGTATAATTATCATTTAATGATTTAAAAAGGATGTTTAAGGACTTGATATCATTCTGGATATGAATAAGATACAACAAACATGACTTATGTAACAAAACATATAAAAGAAAATGAGTAAGTTAACACACGAAACGGCGATAATACTAAGATATTATTATCAAATCAATATTAAAAGATCATATATGATATCATATTAATGTATATGATTCTTTTATAATTTAATAACAATTATTTCACCATTATACAGGAGGTTAACCTACCCCAACCAAGGAAAAGTACAAGGTAAGGGTTATTTCACAATCTCTTCATTATCCGAGGTTGTATTATACGTAATAATCTACTGGGACCTCTTTATCATCCACAGCCATGTTTCTTCGAAATGTATTTCAAAACATTTTTACTATTTACAAGAATATGGGTTAAAGTCATTTATACCCTTGTTTGACTTTTTATAAGAGGTTTATAAAGGAATCTTTCCGTCGTTTTCAAAACAAGGTCCTTTTTAACCTTTTCGACAGAATTGAGGTAAGAATGTTTTTTTTAACTTATACGGCGGGTGCGGTTATTTTCCGCCGTTATAAAATCGTCGAAGCTTTCCATACAAGCTTATAAGAATATTTTAAAAGAAAATGTTTTATTTTATATGGATCTTAAATGATTTCAAAATAAAAGGAGATACTTCTTTAAAAAGAATTTTGATTTCATCTATGTCAACATCCTTTGATGGATTTTAAGATTATTTGAAGTTGATTTATTATGATACAAAACTTCTATATTGTATTGAAGGTTTTGTGATATGCTTGACTATGGATGTGCTATTTTTATACCATTCATAGTTTATGGTGAAATTATTGACATTTCGTATGCTAGTTTTAATACGAATGTTTATGTTATGTTTAAACCTTTTCATATGGGAATGCATTGGACTTAATAAGTGACGGGTGGAGCCCGATATAGCTCCTCGATGCATCGGTAGGTCTCATGAGACAAACTAGTGTCTTGGCACAAGGCCTTGACAAAATCTTATTTGTAGTCTTGGCACGAGGCCTTGGCTATGTGGTTATGATAGTCTGGCATTATGCATTCCAACATTATGAAAGTGGTTATTGATTTTGCATGTGATTATTCGATTAGTAGAATATCTATGTGAACAAGTAAATGGCATTATTTCATTTTACTTTTGCCATACTATGTTGAAGTTCAAGTTTAAAAGGCTTTTGTTTTAGTAATTCATTGCCTTAAATGTTTACGCTTATTTTGAATGTTCCGCTATATTGTTATCCTTACTGGGCATTTGAGCTCACCCCTTTTCTATGTTTTATTTTCCCAGGTAGTGAAGAAGTAAATTATGATTGACTTGCAGGGATATTATGAGGGGTTAATAGTGTGGATATGAAGACTTTGTTGTTGTTGTAGTTTTTCACTTTGAAATGTAATGTAAAACTTTATGATTATATCTAGTGTTTCCAAGGCTACTAAACTAATCGGTCTTTCGAGATTTGATCTTTCTTGTGATCATGCCAATGTTACGAAGTAATGCACCGACTCTGGGTAGCTGGGGTCGGGGCGTTACAAAAATGAATGTTACTTTCAACGGGAATGATCTCTAAAAAATACATGCTTGTCTAAATGATTGCATATTTTTTCTAAACGACCATGAATCACTCATAAAATACCCTATGTGTGGTGTGGATTAATACAAGAAAAATTAATGATGTCCTTAGAAATATGTTTGGTACTTTCCAATCATTCCATGATTGAGAAGACTATATGGATTTCAAGAAACCACAAGACAATTAACATGGCATGCAGATATAATAATTAAATATGGGAACCTATGTCATCTAATAGATTCTCCTTAATGGAATAAAATTGATTGTGAGTATCCTGAATTTGTAAATAAGCCAAGAAAATTTCATCTAGTGTTATCTATAGATGAAATAAATCCTTTTGGTGTATAGATTAGTGCTCATAGTATATGTCCCATCATGTTGGTAAATTATAACTTTCCATCATGGTTATGCATAAAGTGCAAATACATTATGTTTTCTCTGCTTATATCTAAACCAAAGCAACCTGATAATGTTATTGATGTCTATTTGGCTCCATTGATCAAAGATCTAAAATTGATGTGGGATATAAGTGTTATAATGTATGATGCTCATAGAAGTTAAGAATTCTTATTTAGGGTCATGTTGTGTGGAATGATAAATGACCTCCCTTCTTATGGAAATTTATCAGGCTATAGAATTGAAGGAATGTTGGGATGTCCTGTTTGTGAAGAACACACACACTCACTTCGATTGAAACATTCCTCAAAGGTTGTGTTTTTAGGAAATCATAAATTTTTACCTTAAAAACATAAATATTGATCTTGTATGACTGCATTTGATTGGAATATCAAACAAGGTATGACACCATCTCTAGTAACGGGTGATCAATTGTTCAATAAAGTAAAAGATATTGACACTATTTTTGGAAAACCATTTTTTAAAAACCTTATGAAATTAGGTTGGAAGAAGATATTGATTTTCTTTGAATTATTGTATTATAATTGTTTGTATTTCAGATATTTTCTTGATGTCATGCATGTAGAAAAAATGTATTTGATAATTTTATGGGCACATAACTAAATGTTACTGAAAAAATGAAAGATGAGATTAAGGATAGGTTGGACATGATTGACATGGGGATAAGGGAAGAGTTGGAACTGGTGAAGGGTAAAGGGTAGACTATTCATCCTCCATCAACTTACACCCTATCTAAATAAGAAAATTTTAAATTTTTCATTTTCCTTAATAGTGTAAAAGTTCTAGAGGGGTATTCATAAAATATCAAAAATATCATATAAATTACTAATTTGAAGTTACGAGGACTAAAATAAAATAACTTTCATGTTTTGATACAATATTTGATTACTTTTTATTGCATTCTGCCTCAAAATTTATAGCATGCATTAACCAGACTCTACTTCTTTTTCAAATCCATATGTAGTAATGTTATAGACTCAGTTAAGTTTCCAATCATGAATAAGGAAGTTGCAGTCATATTATGTGAACTAGAGATTTTATTCCCACTATCATTATTTGATATAATTTTCCACCTTATAGCTCACTTAGTTAGAGAGGTTCAACTATATGGCCCCATCCATTATAGATGAATGTACCCCATTGAACGGTATATGAAGATTTTGAAAGGGTATGTCAAAAATCAAATTCAGTTAGAAGGTTGTATTGGATAATGATATATAGTTGAAGAAGATATTGAATTTTATATTAATTACCTATTAGATGTTGAAAACATCAGTCTCCCAGAGTCTCATAACAGCAGATTCCTTATGGGAAAATAGATTTCTTGAAGATATGTTATTACAATTACCTTGATATAATGGAGCAAGAACACCTATACATTTTACATAATAGTGAAGATGTTGATACATATCTTGAAGCCCAAAAATAAATTCTTAGATATTTGAATCCATCAAGGGCTGAAGGATGGATATCAAATACACATAATCAATAGTTTATAAGATAGTTCCAAGATCAAATTTATAACGAGTTATCTAAAAATCCAAATTCAATTGTTGAATAACATCGATGGAAAGAAAGGGGAATGAATTTAAATGTTATATCTTACACTGTTTTTTTAATCAATGGTTATATGTTCTATAAAAAAGAATATTATGACCTTAGTATGATGAAAGATAGTGGTTTTATTCTTTTGGTGGAAGTGATGCCCATATCTGGTTCCAAGGATAGAATTATGATATGTGAAAATATATCATATTTTTGAATTATCGAATAGATATATGAGTTGGATTATACAATATTTCAAGTATCAGTTTTCCATTGAAAATGGATTGACAATATGAGTTCAGTTAATGTTGACGAAATGGGATTTATGAAGTTGAATTTCAGTGTGGAAGGAGAAAAAGAAGATTTATTCATAATGGAATCACAAGAAGTGTAAGTATTTTATGTCTCATATCCAGAAAATAATATTTTTTCAATTTTCCTACTTGAGACTAAAAAATGTAGGTTCATATGAAAATTAAATCAAGGATGACCCTTTTATTGGGAGATCCCAAATAGTTCATGTCGATCCCAATATAGAAAATGTCTTGTACATTAAAGGTTACCAAAAATAAGGATTTTGATTCTCGATAGAGGAACGAAATCCCTAAAACGTTTAAAAAAATAGAGTTCAATGAGAAGGTGATTGTGTTTTTTAATATACTATGTTTTCTACATAATATTATTTTTTATCTACTGAATTAACATAATCTAAATTAAATGTTTGACTACTCATGCAGACAATGTTTTCTTTGTATGATGATGTTACCAATCCCATGAAAGAACAGATTGTAATGAAGGAAACCCTTTGAGAATATATAAAGATAATGTTATGATATACTTGCTCTATTTTATCAAAAATTATATAATGAAATGTTGATTTAATTTTCATTATTCCTTCCAGATTTAATTTATTTTAGAATAATTTTGTTCATATTTCATGTATTTCCTACACCAAAACTTCCACATACTTCTTCTTTATCAAAACCTTTCCACCCCTATAGTATTGGTATTTATCACTTTCCTTCAATTTTCCTCCACTGCCTTTGCAGGAAGTCCAAAAATGCTGCTTCTTCTCAATAACAGAGGAAATCTTGAATTTTTCACAGTAAAATCATTGTTCATATAATTAATGTATTATTTCATATTTATGTTTAATTTATTTCTTTTTATTATTACTCATATAATAATTGTTTTCTTATAAAGGTGGATTCTTTTGTTTGAGTTGGGGGGGTTTGTTCGAATTTTTTCATACTCTTGAGAGATTGGACTTCGAGGTTATAACTAAGATAATAATAATAAAGAAATAGGTCAAAAATGTATACAACCATCACGAAATGGTGAATTAATACTACTTATTTAATTAATTTTTTCATCATTTTATCCACTATTTTTAAGTTAATTTCCATATCATTTTCTTCATAGATCTTTTGGAAAGTCATATTTTCACAGTTAGTTTATTTTATAAGATTTATAACCATATTTAATTCCCTTATACACCAAAAAATCCAAAGTATTATTCTCCCTCAAAAAAATTTCACCCCTAAAGTGTTGGCATTTATCACTTTTCTTCAAGCTCCGTTGCCTTTTTAGGAAGAGCAACAACTCTATCTCTGCTCAATCATAGAGGTAATATTGATATTTTCATAGTAAAATCATTTTCCATATAATTAGTGTCTTATTTCACATTTATGTTTAATTCATTTTTTTTTAGTATTACTCATATAATAATTTTTTTCTTATACATGTGGATTATTTTGTTCAAGTTGGGGTGGATTGCTTGAAGCTGTTCATGCTCATGACATATTGGACTTTGATCCTACAACTGAGATAATGACAATAAGTAAATGAGTAAAGAATAGATACAACCATCATGAAAAGTTGAATTCCTAATGCTTATTTAATAAAATTTTTCATCATTTTATCTATTATCTATAAGTTAATTTCCTTATCATATTTATTGAATACTTATTTAGTTTTTTTCAAATATATTTTGTGAAGTCATGTTTTGCTTTAAATTATCTACAACAATCCATAAAAGTGATAAAAATCCTAACTTCCAATGTTACCATGCTTTCCATTATCTTTCTTTATAGAACAACAACTCTTCATATTGAGTTGATTTTCTTAGATGAAAAAGGTTTTTAGATAAGAACATCGAATCAATATGCAGTGTTTCCAGTTCGATAAAGAAAACTAATAAAAATAATTGTAACATTCCTAGTGGGTATTTTTCTGAGACTTTTAACATGTAGGAATCAGTTTCACCTCAATATAGTACATGCTGTGACTGGTATGACTCTAAGTGATTCTTTTTATTTAAAATTGACATTAATTTTAGGAAAAAAATACATCTAAAATTATCAAAACCAAGAAAAAATATTAAAATTTCTTTTATACTTTATCACAATAATCCATAAGTAATTTTTGATGTATAGTAACCAGTCACACCTCAATCTGGTACACGATGTGCCCGATATGACTCAAAGTGTCTATTATCAGTTTAAAATCGAATTTTTAATTCAAAAAGTTTCACTTACTGAAAATTGATAAAACATGATTAGGTTGTCTTTATAATTTAGTAAAATGATTCATAAGACATTTTTTTATATGTAAGAACCATTCTCACATAAAACCGTTAGACGATGTGACCGTTATGACTCAAAGTACGTATTTCTAGTTTAAAATGACATTTTAATAAAAAAGACAAGTGGCATACTAAAAAACTAATAAAACACATTCATATTATTTTTATGATTTGGTACAATGATCCATAAGTAATTTTATATGTGTAGGAATTATCCACACAACAATCCAATGCAAAGTATGGCTGGTATGACTCCAACTGTGTCCTTTTATTTAAAATTGACATGAATATTAGTAAAAAGGACAACTGAAATACTCAGAACCAATAAAACACATTCGTATTGTTTTTAAACTTTATTATAATGATTCATAAGTAATCTTTTATATATAAAAATCATCCTCAACTCAATCTGATATATGATGTGTCTGGTATGACTCAAAGTGTCCGTTATCAATTTGAAATCGATATTTTAGTTCAAAAAGTCTCACTCACTAAAAATTGAGGAAATGCACTAAAATTGTATTAATAATTTAGGAAAAATATTCATAAGTCATTTTTGACATGTAGTAATCAGTCTCACATCAAACCAATGCACAATGTGACTGGTATGACTCAAAGTGTGTGTTTCTAGTTTAAAATGACATTTTTGTAAAATAGAGAAGTGATGTACTAAAAAATGAGAAAATGCATTGGGATTGTTTTTATACTAAATGATCCATAAATCATTTTTTAGGGTTAGGATTCAGTCTCAACTTAATCTGAAACATGGTGTGATTGGTATAACTCCAAGGGTGTCTTTCTATTTAAAATTGACCTAATTTTTTGTAAAAAAGACAACTAACATACTCCAAATTGAGGAAATGCATTCAGTTTGTTTTTATAATTTAGGAAAAATATCCATAAGTAATTTTGTACATGTAGTAATCATCCTCATCTCAATATGATACATTATGTTTTTGGTATGGATCAAAGTGTCTATTATCATTTTAAAATCGATATTTTAGTTTAAAAAGTGTCAATCTCTAAAAATAGAGACAACATGTTTGGATTGTCTTGATAAATTACTAAAATGATTAATAATTCATTTTTAACATGTAGGAATCATTCTCACATCAAACCAAAACTTGATGTGACCAGTTGACCCAAAGTGAGTGTTTCCATTTTAAAAAGACATTTTAGTAAAAAAGACAAGTGACTGACTCAAAATTGAGAAAACACATTCAGATTATTTTGAGACTTTAGTAAAATGATCCATTAGTTATTTTGGGACATTTAGGAATCATCTTCACATAAATATGATTCACATTGTGACTGTTATGACTCCAAGTGCATATTTTTATTTAAAATTGACATCAATTTTAGTAAAAAAGATAACTAACATACTCAAACCCAATAAAAAGAACTTGTATTATTTTTATACTTTATTAAAATAATATATAAGTCATTCTTAATTTTTATGAATCAGTAACACCTTAATTCGATACATGATATTCCCAGTATTACTCAAAGTGTTCATTATTAATTAAAAAATGACTTTTTAGTTCAAAAATTATCACTCATTGAAAACCAAGAAAATGAACTCGGATTATCTTGATAATTTAGGAAAACAATTAATAAGTAATTTATAATATGTATTAATTAGTCTCATTTCAAAATTACACATGATGTGAATGGTATGACTCAAAATGTGTGTTTCTATTTCAAAATGACATTTTAGTAAAAAAGATAAGTGACATACTCAAAACCAAGAAAATGAATTCTGATCATTTTGATACTTTAGAAATTTGATACATAAGTCATTTGGTACATGTATAAATCAGAATCACCTTAATATGATGCTCAATGTGACTGGTGTGATTCTAATTTCACCTTTTCAATATATAAGTTTCATTTTCATTTAGAATGCACATCACATTTCCAAAACCAAGAAAACAATCCTAGATTTTTTTTCTCTTCCTATCTTCTATTACATAATTAATTTACTTATCATTTTTATCTTATACTTATTTAGTTAATTTTCATATAGATATTGCTTGAATACAAACAATAAATGGTGTGACATGCAAGAATCAACCACAACTCAATCTGATATACAGTGTTCCTAGTATGACTCAATGTTTAGTTTAAAATTAACACTTTCTATTAATTTATTTCTTTATATTATTACTAACATAATAATTTTTTTCTAATATATGTTTGTTCTTTTTCTCAGTCATGGGATAGGATCAAAAGACAAAGAAATGTTGATTTTTTTCAATGTATGTAATAATTTGTACTTATATAATTTTTATAAACCAATGTTTGAAATGTATAAAATATAGTGTTTTTTTCTTGTATCTATGTTGTAAATTTTATTTAATTTATATTTTGTATTGGTGCTTGATTTTTCTAATTTTTTAGGGTTTTTGGTGTTGCGGTGTGTTGTTATGGCACACTTCACTAGTTCTGCAGTGTTCTATTACAACACACTGCAACATGCCCATTTATCAGTGCTTTTAGAAGCACTGATAAAGGTCTAATTTATCAAGTCTAAATAAAAGCACTAATAAATGTTATCCTTTATCAACACTTCTAAAATCAATGATAAAGGACTCCATTATAAGCACTTTTTTATCATTTATAAAATCCTAGGGATTTTAATCTTTCTCTGGTATTTAGTGCTTCTCTTGCGCTCACAAAGGCCATTTTTAGATCCATTAAAGGTTTATTTTGTCATAGTGATGGTAAAAAACCCATCCTAAGTTTCGGTAAAGTAAAAGTCTGTGTATTTTGCAATAAAATATATCCCTTTGTAGAAACTAGAAAGTGGATAGGTCTATGTAATATATGAACATAGGGATAATCACCCCAAAAAGGCTTGCTTGAGTGAAATGCCGGGAGGGCGTTGTTAATTCGCTACAGGTTTATGAAAAAACTAAATTTATAAAACTCAAACTATGATACTTGATTAATTAAAATTTAGTATTATACATGTTATAGGTTGAACCCACATAGATGTTGAATTAGTTTATTTAGGTTTTCAAAAGATTTAATTTTATTAGATTGGAGAAAGCGATTACAGAAGATCGGTTTGATGAATTTTGATAAAGAACAATGAAAACTAAGTAGATTGATTGATTGGTTTGGAAATATATTTTAAAAGCACACTAGGGTTTTGTAATTTCAAGTTTCAAATGAAATTGTATTTAAGAAAATGTGTTGATTAATTCATTATTAGTGTTGGAGTTGTGGAGAGGAAGATCCAATGGTCATGGTATCCCCTCATTAACGCGGTAATCCCTTATTTCCCTTAGTCCAGTAATTTAGGATTTTACTAAATTAAGATACCATATTTAAACCTAAGAGACCCTAAAGTCAAAAATGGTCAATAATTCTTTAGGGTTTTTAGTTTCTCAATTTTAAGTCCCTTTTTATATTAAATTATTAATGGTCATGATAAAAGAAAGAGAAATGGATTGGTAATTAATTGAATAAATCACGCAAACCAAATAGATGAATAGAGGAAAAGAAATAAATCCAATGTGCATTCCCCTTCTATTTACATAACCCTTTCATAAGGTGGTTTTACCCTCTCATCCTAGTGATGATAGGATAAGAGGGAAGGGGGAAAGAAAAATAATTCATAATGAAAAGTGGAGATAAACTCAAGGAGGGCCCTTTATAATGAAAATTATCACTCCAAGATTTGGTATCTAGATATCCAATCGCCCCAACAATAGTTGTCTGGACGATATTTTATAGGATCCATATGGTCTTTTTTATTAATTAATATCATAATGAAAAGGTCAAAAGGTGGTCTGTGGTGGGTCCCTTGTCACAAATTCTATCAAAGTTTAAAAATATGCCGAATCTGGGCGTTTAAAATTAATATTGACAATTTAGATGATGTTTAATGCATTTACAGGATATATAATCCTTTATTTTACAAGCATCATGAATTTTATCATATGTCTTCCAAAAAAATTTCCCAAAAACACTCACATCGTGTAATTGATATACACAATGTGTAAATTGTTCTACTCCAGTTTTCCATCTCCTCTTTGGCTACAAAAATCTGGTGCCATTCCACGAGAGGAGCTCATGATGTGAAGTTTCTTCTATCTCCAATATCTACCTCTTTTCATTCCTTTTCAAAGATTCATTTTCTCCTACCATAAAACACAAAACAAGTTAAATTATCCAAGATTTGTCAAGAACAGTAATTTAAATACATAAATTAATACTTTTAAACACCCTAAAATGTATGCATGAAATATAGATATCATTGATCATTGAATTATTCATCACTCTGATGGATGATGAGTGGGCCTAACACTATACACTTGGATAAACACTCCCACGGGATTTCTTTGTGATATTTATATGCACATTATGAGCCATGATAAAGGATTTTTCCTACCATTTCCCAGTCATATAAATGCAAACTATTATGTTGAGTATATATTGATTCAACAATTTCAATAATTTATTTTGGTATTTTATGTTCACAAACACACACAATTATTTTTATAATTAATTTAATTTAAGAAAATTTTCAAGAAATTATTATTCATTGAAATATTTATTTTAGAATTATGTTTAAGTCACTGATCTGTGAGGAATATTCACTGAAGCATTGGTAATGTGTTTTAATGTATTTTTTAAACATTGTTCATACCCTATATTGGAAAACATAGCGTAAGGAATGAACCCTACATTCAGAACAACATGTAAGGAATGAACCCTATGTATATAATAGTGCATATGGATCAGTAACCCTACACTATCAGGAAAGTATAGATAAAGAAACCTACATTTGGATTCAACCCTATGTTTGAGGAAAAAAATGTAGTGTATATCAACCCTACATTATCAACCTTGCATTTGATATTTTTTTGTTACATGGAGGAACCCTGTGTTTGACTATTCATCAAGAGAGTTTTAAATCTATGATATTATCTATGATTTGTGAAATGGACTTGACGAAAGAAGATATTGTTTCAAAGATTTTTTAAAATAAAATCAAAGGCTTATTATTATTGTTTTAAAGGATATTATTCAACAGAGTAAATTGTTTCTATTCATATGGGAAGTTACTACACTCTTGAAAGAATTTGAATTCAAATATTCATGATTTATTATGTGATATTTCTAGAGTTGGTTTGAACTGGATTTGTTTTAACTGTTGTATAAATATCAAGAAACTCTTCATCAAAAAGAGAGACTATGAATGTACATGAATTTAGACATAAATATTGACAAATATACAAAGGAGTTATAAATATGAAAAAGCTATGTTTCATTTCCTTTAGAGATACACTTTGGAGACATGCATGTTTTAATCTATCTGATTAACTTGTTGTTGTTAGTGTCATTACTACTAAATTTTATTTTTATATCTTTTTCTACAAGAACAAAAAATCGTTTGGTTAATATATACTTTGGATATATACATGTTTAAACATTTTTCTTGTGTTTTCTTTGATGTTATTATAAGAAATCCTATGAAATGTTGAAGATCTATTTTTTTGTCGTGTTATTCTAAAGATATTATTTCATTTATCAATTTATGCTTCAATATGTGAAGTTCAACTTAAACCATTTTTCATATCAAACAATCTTTATTTATTGGAGTTTAAACTGATCGTACTCATTTTTGGTTAAGTACCAGCTTTTTACACTAAGCTGTGGATTTATGGTTCTCTGTAAAAGAACCAGAAGGCTTTGTAAAGTATTATTATAAGGTGTCAACTAATTTTACTCATTTTTGTATTTAAAGGTCTTAGGATAAGAGGACCGATAGTAAAATTGCTAATCTCATGGAGTTGAGTGTTGGTTGAGAAGAATAAGGGATCCTTATTCCCTGAACCACTATACATCATAGTATTCATTTCCTTTATTATTTTTTGTTGCTTTCTCATTTTGAGATAAGGAAAGGTTCATTGTATAACAAGATAAGTTTTAAGAATTCATCAATGTTTTTTTATGTGCACAATTCACCCCCCCCCCCCTTTTGTCTTTATATTTTTTATCACCATCCTGGCCTAACAATTGTTATTAGTGGCATTGCTCATTTGGTATATTTTCTTTTTGAAAATTCATTTTTTTTATCCTATATCAACAAGGTATATCAAAAACCTTTATTGGATATAACAAGCCTTAATTAAATATTTAGATGAAGACATCTTGAAATGGTTGATTCTAGAGAAGGTAGGCCTATGATTCATGCTCTTTATTTTAAATGTGATAATTATGGATTCTGGAAAACACGTATGATCATCTATTTTAAAAATCTTGGAATAAGGGTTTATTTGAAGGTTGTTAAGCTTTATGATATTCCTAAAGAGGAATTGGAATATTGGAATGAAAATCAAGAAATAGAATATGATCACAATTCCAAATCTATGAATGTAATTGTGTGTGGTTTGGGATCTGATGAATTCAATTGAGTATCACAATTTCCTACTGCATATGAAATGTGGTAGACTATTATTGTTTCTTATAAAGGAATTGAAAATATTATACAATTATGGTATGATACTGTGAAACTAAAGTTTGATACATTCAGAATGTTTGAGGATGAAACTATCACTCAAATGAATGGAATAATGATAGATATTGTCAATAATATTTCTACTTTAGGAGATTCAATTTCAAAATCAGATCAAGTAATGAATGTACTTAGAGTACTACCCACAAAGTGGAATGGAATATCTATAGCTATATGTCAATATACTCTTGTAAAGAATTTAGTTATAAAGGAATTTATTGGAAATTTAATGATGTATAAAGCAGAGAATCATACTTTACATAAATAAGAAACTCTCAAAATTTCTTTTAATGAATCATGTGATTCATGTCATCTAGATTTGGATAAATATTTATCAAATCTAGATGTAAATTTTAAAAAGCTATACAGAAAGAAAAAGAAAGGGATTGAAGAAAGCATATGATTTTAGTGCATGAAAAAAGGTCATATGAAGGATAATTTTCATTTTCTCAAAGCATAATGGAAATATGATTACAAGATAAAATGAAATAAAAATGAAAAATCTACTTGGAGTAATACTTTTGGTTCACATGATTAATCATCTATAGATTCTAAGGCTAAACATAAATGATAAATGGTATGTCTTATGGCTCACACTGATAATGAGGTACAATGTTCTTATTCTCAAAATTCTAGTTGTGAAGAACTGCCTAATGATGAGTAAAATAGATATTAATTTATGTTACAAGATAAATATGAGTCTTTAAACAAATAATATATAAAATTTAAAAAAACTTATGATACTATTTTATTAGATAAATAGAATTTGTCAAAAACAAATTTTAGATTTAGAATCTAATGATTCTAAAGTTTCAAGTGATTTACATGATATTATTAAAGAATTATTTATTGAAGTTGATGAATTAAAACAAGATTCTAGTATATTGATCAAAGGAGAAAAATATTTAAATCAAATCCTTGGTAAAAATAATGTTCAGAAAGGAAGACTTGGAATTGGAAGTAATGGTTAAAGACTAAAAATATATAAGAATTATTTTTTCCTTGTGAAAAAAGTATGAACATTCCTTTTGTTAAATGTTTATATTACAATACTAATGGTCATTATGAAAATGATTTTTTGCTTTATAAAACCTCAAATTTGTGGTTTTAAAGATGATTTTTGTTCAAAATAATTTTTCCACTTTTATAGTAGAATGTATACTCAAAATAATCAAATTTGGTTACCAAAAAAATTAATTTCTAACACTAATAGACCCAAAAGCATGTGGGTACCAAAAGGCACTTTCATTTGATGTTTTTCAGGATTAAACTGCTGATCTTTATTTTTAAAATCCATGAATGGTTGATCGAATGGAAAGAGTGAACAAGTTTGAAGTAGTTCATTATCAAAAAACATTACTATTAAAAATATTGATCCTAGAAGTATTTTATTGTAATATTTATATACTTATATAACATTATCTACTTTTATAAAAAGAGAAATTTATCTTTCAAATTTTGATAAAAACTATTCTTTAACGATATAATTTATTTGTTAAAACTTTAAATTTTTATCAAACTTTTTTGGAAAATATAGTATTTATTAATTGTGAAAAAATTATGTCTTTATTTTTTTTAAAAAAAATCAAATATTATCATTTCATTTGTTTATGAAACATGTATATCTTTCTTATGTAACATTTCTCTTCATATGTAAAATTTGTAATGACTATTCTATGTTTTTCAGCTAAAAAATAATAAATTTCATATATAGTATGTCAGAAAAGAACATATCATCTTCTTCTTAGATTTTTATTTATCTTTATTCTTATTTGAAATCCTTTCATTGAAAATTTATGGAAAACTAGAACATCAAAATAGGAAATGATAAATATCTATAGGTTTGGATGAAAATCATTCTTACAAAAGAACAAAAGGTAATCCTTCTGGGTTGTTAGAAGAATAGTCTGTTTCTTTTGTTAAATAATAATTTGAAAAATATTCTGAAAGAAATTAGAAATTTCACTATGATGAATAATTGGAAGTTTCTTTTTCTCAAATGAAATATGAAAATATTCTATGTAAATTAGACATTTTTAATGAAGAAAAAAAAGTTGTAAGATGCTTTGGATTCACCTAGAATGTCATATAATGATCTTTAGAAATAATCTATACAAAAAAGTTTTTTGATTTGTTAAATAAAGAATATCATAGTAGGAAGGATAGTTCAATTTCAAAATCAAACTTTAAATCTTTAAGAATATAAATGTTATGTTAGATATAAATTCTCAGAAAACAAGTTGTTACCAAGTAATATTTTGATAAGATGAAGTTATTTTTACTTAAAAAAACTTTTTCTTCTTCAAATAAAAGAACAATAGATGTTCAAGATAGATTATAAAAACTTTCAATATTTTTGGATGCTCTGAGAGAAAAATTTAAAAGTTTAGAAAGTTCATATGGATAGTCTACATCTTAACCTTTTGATTTTATTTATGTTCAAATGATATATGAACTGCACAGTGAAAATAGTGTTATGTGTTAATTATTAATTTCTTTTTTCAATACATATGCATGATCCTAATATTTATTTATTTATTAAATTATCTTATTATTTTAAATAATAATTTTAGTTTTTATTTATGAAAAAATATTATTTTAAATATTTTAAGTAATTTTGTATACTATAATTTAGGGGGATTTTTTAAGAAAATAATTATTTTATGATTCTTTTTTAAATATTTTCATTCTTATAAAATCATAATTTTAGGGGGAGTTAAGTTTCCTACTCTTATCTTTTTGATGTCACAAAAATGGGGGATAAGTTTACAAGTTTTAAATAGAATTGAAAATAAGGGAGAATTTTATACTAAATATTTTTATATGTTTTAAAAAAGATAAGCTTTTTCTTTCTTATCATTGGGGGATAATTTTACTTTTACATGACTACATATGGGAGAAAACATTTTCTATAATTGTTTTATATTAAAAAAAATAATCTATATTTATGGAGTAGAATTTTATTTTATGTAATAAATATTATAAAGACAAATATATTTTGAAATTCATATTACATATTTTCATATTTTGGTTTTTATTTTATCATGGGTTTTGTGATCATAAAACAGGGTGAGATTGTTGAACATATATTTATTCAACAATTTTGATAATTTATTTTTGGTTTTGATGTTCACAAATTCCCACATTTATGTTTCTAATGAATTTACTTTAAGGGACTTTTCAAGAAATTATTATTCAGCATGATATTTATTTCATAATTATATTCAATACATTGATCCGTGAGGAATATTCATTGAATCATTTGGAACATGTTTTAACATATTCTAGAAACATTGTTTATACCCTACATTAGTAAGCATAGTGTAAGGAATGAACCCTATATTCAGAATAGTGTACAAGGAATGAACCCTATATTTAAAACAACGTTTATGTATCAGTAACCCTACATTATCGGGAAATTATAGATAAATAACCCAATATTTGGATTCAAACCTATGTTTGAGGAAACAAATGTATTTTATATCAACCCTACGTTATCAAACCTAAGTTTGATTTTTTTTGTTACATGGAGGAACCCTACATTTGACTATTCAACAACAGAGTTTTAAATCTATGATATTATCTGTGATTTGTATAATGGTCTTGATGAAAGAATATATCATTTCAAAGCTTTTTTTACGACTTATTAAAAGCCTCATTATGATATTTTTTAAAACTCGTATTCAACGGAGTAAATCATTTCTATTTTTACAGGAATTTACGATGCATTTGAAATAATTTTAATTCAAATATTCACGATTTATTATGTGATATTTCTGGTAATGGTTTGAATTGTATTTGTTCAATATGTTGTATAAATATAAATATGCTCTTCATAAAAAATAGAGATGATGAATGTACATACATAGAGACATAAATATTAACAAGTATACGAAGGAGTTATACATATGAAAAGGTTGGGTGTGGTTGCCTTCAGCGGTACACTTTAGAGACATAAATTTTTTAATCTATTTTATCAGCCTACTTTTATTGGAGTCGTTACTACCACACTTTATTGTTATATATTTTTCTATAAGAAAGGTGAAGAATTTGGTGAAGATTCACTTTGGATACATACATGTTTATACATTTTTCTAGTGTTTTCTTTACTACTATTTGAAGAAAGCCTATGCAACGCTGAATATTTATTTTGTTGTTGTGCTATTTTGAATACCTTATTTCATTTTTTAGTTGTTGTTGCAATCTATTAAGTTTAACCTATACCATTCAACAAATAAACCTCTCTTGATTTATTGGATTTTCAACTGCTCATACTCAGTTTTGGTTAAGTTTCAGCTTCTTTCACTAATCTTTGTATTTATGATTCCCTATAAAAGAACTATAAGGTTTTGTAAAGTCTTATTGTAAGGTATTAATTTAATGTACTCAATTTTGGATTTAAAGGTCTTGGGATAAGAGTACCTAATAGTGTAATTTTCAGGATTGTGGATTTGAGTGTTGGTGGAGTGGACTAAGGGATATTTATACCCTAAACCACTATGCATTGTTAAGTTCATTTCCTTTATTATTTTCCACAACACTCTCATTTTGAGAGAAGGAAAGGTTCACTTCATAACAAGAGAAGTGTGAATAATTCATCAAAAAATTTGAAGTGCACAATTCACCCCCCACCCCTTGTGTCTTTGTCTTCATCATCACCATCCTGACCTAACATGTTAAACCCAATTACTATCTTCCATGGATATCCCAGAATATTAGAAGTACCATTTCCATTATATTTTTTTGATAAGGGTAATTCTTGATAATTTGAATATACCTCCATATTTTCTATATTAATTAAGGAATTTTATCCAAGAAATCCATAGTATTATATTGAATAAGGAAGTATTTGTTTTCCATATTTCTCATTATATAGACAGCCATGTTTTTATTCACCTATAGGTTCTTTAGGGAATGTTATCAAAGGTTTTTTTGACTCATATGGTGAATTCATAAGAATTAATCAGATGATTTTTGTGGATTGAAATTATATATCCCCTTGATGCACTAATGGGTATCATGATACAAAACAACTTGTGTTTTGGTGTATAACTCTCCCCATATCAGTATAGTGTCTTAGAATAGTGCCTTGATAGCAAGTTTTTATGATTGATATTATGCATTACATCAATATAATATTGATGATAATTATTATACATGACTTTATTTATTGTCATGGATATATCATACCCTTGGTTTTAGTTGATTATGGCTTAATTTTGTTTATTTAGTTAGGTTTCAGGCACTGCAGAAGCATGCGATGAGCAATTCCCAACTTTTCTTTTTTCAATGATTGATGTTCAATCTAATATTTACACAGCAATAAACATCATGATCTATATAATTGAATCAAATAATATATACAGTTCATAGAATGTTGGAACCAATAGAGAGGATCATCACATATTATTTATAATTAATTAAATTAAATAAATAAATACCTTAATGGAATTATTTCTTTGTTGATATATTTGACAATAGATATGTGTTATTCCATCATTTTTTGTACAAAAAAAATTATATTCCCTCTAATGATGATCCACACATGTTATAAAAATATATGAACACCACTGTAGAAATTTTTGGGTGCTAGAATGGTAGATCCTAGCACTTGTGTCATCTGTATTTGATTGCCTCAAGAGCCTATTCCAAAGTGTTCTCATGGATCTCTTCTTGACTCAAGAGTGGGAGGTGGAGGAAGATCGCTCTCCATTCATGGGATCATTCTTGGAGAAGATATCTCTCTAGGTCTTGAGAGGATTCTCTAAATTTGTTGTGCACTACCAAAAAAATTAATTGTCTTATTTAGAAAATAATATAATTTGGTTTATATATCACTAGGGTTAAAATAAAATAATTACACAAGTTCCCATTATTATTTATTTAATCCCTATGGAACCCCGTGTCAAATAATAATATTATTATTAGTATTTCTCAACATATGCTCAACATTCAAATTAAATTAATTATTATTTAATCAAATAATATTTATTATTTATTATTTCTCATCAAACCATTAAACTTGGTGAACCATTTCTCCATAATATTTATCAAGCCTTGAATAATGACTATTTATTTATTTAATAAATATCACTACATTTTTTCCAATAAATATATAAATAATATATTCACTAAATAGAAAATAAATATTTATATGTGATCAAGCATACATTAATAATTATAAAACCATATTTGGGGATAATAATTATTCAACTTGTTAAATCAAATAAAGTAGGTTACATGCTGGTATCATCAACCAATCTTCTCATTGTCTATTTCATTAAATTTCTAGAAATTGAACTTACTTATTTTACACCATGGGCATGGATTTATTTAGGATATATCATTTCCATAAAAGTTCTTTAGATATAAACTTACATTAAATAATGGAAGGGAAAAATCCTTTCTTGCATTATTCATTAATGAAATATTACTTGTGACGCACCCAACATGTGCTACCTCACCGCAAACATTTGTCATCACGGTTTTCTTCAATACATCAAATTACACGACTCATAATACTCATTAATAATAATCTTAAAGTCTAAAGACCAATACACATGTATTTAGATAGGAATATACAATGACACATATAAATATGGATTCCCTACTGATGGGTCTCCTTCTCATAATATCCTACTAGATATTACTAAGGGTTTACCCCGTGAGAAGGTGCCTTAAATTCCTATGTGTCTCTACCCATGGTAGAATGTATCATATGTGTCTATAAAATGATATCATATGGCTATAGAATATATATATATATATAAGAATAGTATCATAGCACTTCCCGGTTCTCATCATAGTAGGGAACTTCTATGACCTTTTAGTATGACAACTACTCTTGGCAGATTATCACATACTATGTTATTTATAGGAATAATCATGGTGTGATAAGAAATTTTTTATATTCAAAACTATGAATAAAGGTTACCATAAAGTATATAGAAGTTGGTTATAGGGCACTGAATCCAACAGACTCTCACTTGCACTAGAGCCAACTCCTAATAACCTTCAGTCTGCTATCTCTCACATGATACTAGTGCTTCTACTGAGATAGGCCTTTAGTCAATAGTTATACCACATTCTTCTATATGGGAACTCTTCTTACTAAAACTTCACACTTCTGATGAAAATACCTCAAGATGTGATGCTTATAGGGTATGTGCCTTATCTGTTGGTGTGACCTTGACTCTTTTGTAAGAGCCACTCCTACATTATTATCACAATACAATGTGATGGGGTATTTACTTCTAGGTACTACATCGATATCCTAGACAAAGTTCTGAATCCAAACGTATTTCGTGGATGCATCAGAATCTATTATATACTCAAACTCCACTGTAGAATCAGCAACAACTAGCTACTTTGAACTTTTACATCTCATAGCTCCTCCATTGAGACAGAAAACATATCCTAACTGTAACTTCAGATCATTTTGATCTATCCAAAAACTAGCATCAGTATAGCCCCTGATGACCAGTCCTCGTTTCCTCCATTCACAAGGAACACATCCTTAGTTCCTCATAGATACTTAAGAATAGCCTTAACAGCAAACCAATGTTGTTATCCTATAGATTCTTGATATCTTCTTACCATGCTCAATGAATAGGAAACATTAAGTCTAGTACATGACATAGAATAGATGATTGATCTTATCACTGAAGTGTATGAGATCTTTCTTATTCTTTCTTTCTCCTGTTGTGTCTGAGGAAACATTTTCTTAGAAACGTGTAAACCATGTGAAACTAAAACCAATCCCCTCTTGTATTGTTCCATACTAAATCTATTTAGTATCTAGTCAACATATGTACTTTAACTATGTCCAAGAAGCCTCTTGGATCTATCACGGATGATCTTGATCTGTAGAATATAGGCTGATTCACTTAAGTCCTTCATGGAGAAACACTTGTTTAACCAATCCTTAATAGGTTGTAATAATATTATGTAATTTATAATAAGTAATATTCCATTAACATATACTACTAATATAATGACATAATTTCCACTAAACCCCTTGTAAACACACAGATCACGTTCGTTCTTAATTAAACCAAATTATTTTTTGGATTCATCATATCAAATGTTCTGTGATCTGGATGCTTGATTTAATCCATAAATGGATCTCTAAAAATTTTAAATCCTTTTAACATCACCTAGATTCACAAACACTTTTTTGTTTCATTTAGACATCTTCTTGAAGGTTTTCATTAAGGAATGTAGTTTTGACATCCATTTTCCAAATCTCATAGTCATGGTAAGCTGTTATACTGACTGAAAATTAATTTTTTTATTATCCAAAAACTTTTGAGGAAAAAGTGAGAAACCATACAAGACTTCAATGACAACAATCAACCCAATACGATAAAAAGTTTAGGGACAAACAACTCATAGCCTACATAGAAGGGCCCCTACCCAGCATCATAAACATGGAAACTGGTGAAAAGGTTTCATCATATTCAATTACTTGACTATGTTTAAACCATTTAATCACTAGAATTGCTTTATAGGCATTTAATTTACCTTCTATGTCTAGTTTCTTCTTGAATTATCATTTTCATCCAATGGAATTTCAATCAATTGGAACATCGAACAGAACCCAAACTTGAGTCTGATACATGGAATATATTTTAAAATTCATGGATTCTTTTCATATTTTATATTTTGAGCTCTCTATTTCCTCCTTTTAGGATATAGGTTCATCATTTTCAAATAATAATGAGTCACCATATTTGGTTTCTATAAAACCATATCTCTCTCATTCTCTTACCTCTCTTACACTCCTATAAAATACTTATATTTCAGGAACTACTTCTTCCAAGGGGACCTATGGAATCTGTTCCTATAACAAATCTTATGTATATTGATTATCAACTTCATCAAAGTCAATATTTATCTCACTATCCCTTTCGAGGATGTTCTCCCTATCAAGAAATATAGCTTGTCTGCTGATAGTCACTTTCTTGTCTGAGGGGTTTTATTGGTAGTATCCCTTTTTTTCATGGGATACCCTATAAAGATATAATTTGTGCCCATGGGTTCTAGTTTTTTTCTGAGAAGTCCTTAAAAATACCCTCAACCCCATACACATGTTTTTTATAAAATGTGTTCCTTTTTGTTCCAAAACTCGAAGTGAATTTCATTTTCCACTTTATTTGGTACCCGGTTTAATGTGTATGTTGTGGTTTGTAATTCATATCCCCAAAAGGATAATGGAATATCTAGATGACTCTTCATCAACCTTACCATGTCTAATAAGGTATGGTTCCTCCATTCACTAACACTATTCCATTATGGTGTGTAAGGTGTATTGAGTTGAGATAGAATCCCAAAATCCCATATAAAGTTGATGAACACTTGGTTAATATATTCATCACCTTGATCTGGTCAAAGCTTATTTATCTTCTTTCCAAGTTGATTATCTACTTCATTATTGAATTCCTTGAATTTCTCAAAGGACTCAGACTTATACCTCATCAAGTAGATATATCCATATCTACTCAAGTAATCATTAAAAGTTATGAAGTAATAATATCCACCTCTAGATTCTAATTTAAATGGTCCACACACATTAGTGTGTACCAATCCTAGAAGATCTGTAACCCTTTCACCCTGTCCACCAAATGGTGGTTTGTTCATTTTTCCTTATAAACAATAATTTCATCTTCCAAATAACCATCTTGATAGAGATTTTTCAAACGTTTCTCATTTACATGACCAAGACAGTGATTCCAAATTTTGGTGTTATATGATTTATGTGAACATAATTTGTTATCAATTATCAACACTCGTTTTTCATAATTTAATACATAAATACCATTATTTAGATATTCCATATCATAACATATGTGTTCCTTATAAAAGAAAAAAAATTTATTTCAAACTTGAAAATAAACCCATCTACATCTAGGCATGATACAAAAAATATGTTCTTGGTAACCATAGGTACATAATAGCAATATTTCAAAACCAAAATCATTCTCATTGGCAATGAAATGTGGAAGTCACCAATGGACAAAGCATCCATCTTCGTACCATTAGCATCTCTCACATATACCTATCCTCTGGAAATCTTTTTCAATCTACTTGGTTCTTGCATTTGGATACAGATGTGAGCACCAAAAGTTTTATATAATACCCAATGTGTAGATATGGAAATATTTCACTTGATAAAGAATGAACCTTTAGCTTCCCCTAGCTTTTGGGTAAAATTACACTTCTAGTGGCCTGACTTTCCACACACAAAACATATTGATTCATTTTCCTTATCTTTTCTTTAGATCTTCCTCATATAAGAATGACGGTGCTTGAGAGCTTTAGACTATATATAGGTCTTTGGACCCTTTGCCTTGTTCTTCATTTTCTTTTTCACCATAAGGACCATAGGTTTATCATTCCCCATGTAATTATCCACATGAAGAATCAAAGTAAGAAGTTATGAAAGACTCTTCTCATTATTGCTCATATTATAATTAACAATAAAATTGGATAAAGTCTTGGGAAATGATGAAAGTATGAGATCTGTATGCAACTCATCTGGGAATTTAATCCCTAAGATGTCTAAGCATTCAATGCATCCAATAATATTGACTACATGAGGACCAACTGGAAAAGACTCTCCAAGATTAGTTTTAAACAAAGCATTGGATATCTCATGCCTCTCCTGTATCTCCTTATCTTGATAGATATCCTGAAGGTGAGACATAATTCTATATACATCCATGTCCTCATGTTTCTTCAAAAGATCATTGGACATGGACGACAGCATGAAACATTGAACATATGTAATATCATTCTGATTTTTCTCATATAGAGATATCTCTTCATCACTTGCCTCATTACCAGGACCAATTGGAAAAGGTTCTTCCAACATATACAATTTCCTTCCATGTCAAAGTATAACGTATAACTACCTTTTCCACTCCTAGAAATATGTACCAGTGAGAATTTTATCCTTCTCAAGTATGGATCACAGTAATATGTTTTAATTCATTTTAATGTTGTTTCTAAAAAATAAGATGAGTAGGATTTATTACTTTAACTGATAACATTTATAAAAATAAACAAATATTAAATTTATTAGTCTCTCACTATTTTATCAAAACTTAATAGCCCTCACCATTGGTTTTAGAATATCCTTTTTCTTGGACATCCTAGTGAAAATGATCCATATTCCCCTTCTCATTACCCTAAATTTGGTTAGTCAAGCAATTTGAATGGTTTTAGGTAGGCATTCCAAATTCCAACTATGTTAACTCACAGTTCCTTGATTTGATGAGTGGAATCCCCAATCTTGAAATCCTTAAATTGGATTTCCTCAACCTTTTCCTCTTAGTTACACTAAGTCCTACTTTGGAAATTAACCATTCATGTGAAATAAGTTATGTCAACCCAAAACTTCAAGTTTTAATTCCCCAAAAATTGAAAGTACCCCAAATTTGGTTGGTCAATCACATTGAACTATGGTTTGATTTTAACTAAAGTAGTGGAAGGCTATACCAACTTAATATATATAATTGATGGATTTTATCCTTTTATGCATAAATTATCGATTATTATCTTTATTACATGCTTTTCAATATTAAGTGGATTTACTTAAGTGATTAAACATGTCTTAGATAATATTTACACATAATCCAATTTAATTTAGTTTTACCTTGCATGGTCATTAATTTCATTAAATTATGTGATCACAAAAAAACATACATAATGAAATAACCATGAAAATCAACAGAAATAAAATAATAAAGCGGTATAATCATGATAGTTTACTAATGATTGGTTTATCTAGCAGTTGATAGACTAACTATTGACCTAGGGGGAAGACACCTTGAACCATTTAAGTTTTGTGTTATAGCTTTTCACTTGTCCACCAATGTATCTCTATTAGATTGGTTTTATGTCAGATCTAAACTTGAACCTCCTCCAATAGCTTGAGAGCTCCATCCATTGCATATGATTTTACTCACACGCATTTGAGAGAAACAAGGGGTTTACATAAAAGAAACCATGGGCATATAGGCCCTTACATAATAAGAGGATAGAAGGCACGCAGGCCAAAAATTTAATTTAATAATAAATTAAAAGGAACCAATCTCATATGAAGGTCTGGTCTATTCTCATGATCATCCACATGCATCAACAAATTACACATTTAATAAAACTAACATTCAATTATTAATAATTCTTATTTAAGATAAATCATGCTCGAATCAACTAATTATTATCCTTAATTAATCAATTATTTTTTCTTAATTTTCATCCTAATTTTGTTGAGATTATCATCCATCATAATTTTAAACAAATTAAATAAATTTATTAAAAATTAACTGTATAAATAAATGTACCATGGAGGAAACATAGTGAATACCCTTCTAATTTTACCCAACATGTATTATAATCATATATGTTTGACTCTTTTGATATATGGAATACATGAATTATCACGTACTTTTATGAAATGTATTATCAACTTAATGCTTACACAAATTACATGATTTTTTGGTCAAATGTTATGCTTCAATGCAGGTAGAGTAACAATTATAATCTGAATCATACGTGATATGACAACTTGAACATTACATATATATTAATTAACAATTTATATATATATATATATATATTAAAACATATCACATGGTGTGTCCTATCAACTTAATGACCACGCGCAAGCACATGTCTTGAGGTTTAAAAAGTATAATAAATAAATTTTAAATCTGCATAATTTAGTATAAGTAATCATTGTGTACAAGTAAGCTACTCTGCATGTACGTCTCTCACTGTATATCCAAGGTACATGCCTAGGGACTTGGCATGTAAACCATACCTCAAAAAATGGAGTACATGATGTGTAAAAAGTACTACATGGCATGTGGACTCCAAGTTACAAGGTCACCAGTCAGGTAGGCCGTGTATGAAACATGTAGCCCATTTATGACTCAAAAGAACTACACGTCGTGTATGTGGGAAACATGGCATGTACTCTAACTGATCGTGCATCAGTATAGCTTGATCAACACATGGTGTAATAATTAACAACACTACATTTCATCAATGCACATGGATTTAATTAATTATCAAATTAATTCCTGATTCATTTAACACAAGTACATGGTGTGTAACTCCATTTATATGGTGTGTACTCTTATATTATCCATCCAGAGTCCTTGGAACTTTTAGGTGAGTTCTTCAATTTTATTTCATTCATAAAATTAATTGCATTGATTAGATTTACAAGAAAAAAAGGATGAATAAGTAGATATCTCAATTAGGATTAAAAGAATGATTAAAATTGAATTGAAAAACTAAATCAATAATACGTAAATCATCAATGATCTTTAAATAATTATAAATAATTATGTGATCCCTGTGATACCACTTTTAGGTTTCGGGTATAGTGGAAGCATGCGATGGGCAGTGCCCAACTTTTCTTTTTGCTGTGATTGATGATTAATATGAGATTTACACAATGATAATCATAATGATCTATATAATTGAATCAAAGAATATAGACAATAGATAGAATGCTAGAACCAAGAGAGGGGATATTCACATATAATTTATAATTAATTTAATTAAATAAATAATTTCCTTAATGGAATTATTTCTTTGTTGATGGATCAGACAACAAATCTGTATTGTTCTGTCACTACATTATAGGAATCATAGTAGATTCCCTCTAGTAGTGATCCACACATGTTCAACAAATCTCTGAACATCACCGTAGGAATGTTTGGGTGCTAGCATGGAAGATCATAGTGCTTGCATCATCCGCCTTTGATCACCTTGAGAACCGCTTCCAAATCATTCTCATATATCTCTTCTTGACTCAATAATGGGAGGTAGAGGAAGATCGATCTCCGTTATTGGGAGCGTTCTTGGAGAAGGGAGATCTCTAGGTCTTGATATGATTCTCTAAATACGTTGTTCACAACTAAACAAATGAATTGTCTTATTGAGAAAATAATATAATTGGGTTTATATATTAGTAGGGTTAAAATAAAATAGTTGTACAATTTCCCTTTATCATTTATTTAATCCATGTGGAAACCCATTTAAAATAATAATAATAATAATAATATTTCTCCACATGCACTTAACTTGGAAATTAAATTAAATATTATTTAATCAAAAAATATTCAATATTTATTATTTCTCAATGGACCATTAAACTCGGTCTTCCATTCCTCCATAATATTTATCACGCCTTGAATAATTAATATTTATTTATTAAATAAATATAATTGTATTATTCTCCAATAAATATATAAATATTATATTCACTAAATGGAAAATAAATATTTATATGTCATCCAGCATACATGAATTTTTATTAAACCACATTTGGGAATAATATTTATTCAAATTGTTAGATAATAAATAATAATATATTATTTAACTAAGATTCTCGATACACTTAGTGTGTGATCCTCTATCCCTCTTTCTTAGTGGAATTAGTCGAAGCAGACTAAAGTATAAGGTTAGCATCTAAAAACACGCCAAGGCACCCATAAAGAAATAAGTTAATTCCATAACAACATGATACCTTATAAAAACACTTACTATGTAATATAATCTCTTTATCACAATATCTCAAATCAAGTAGGTTGCATGCTGGTGCCATTAAATTATGTGCTCAGTGTCTCTTTCTTTGACTTCCCAAAAATTGAACTTTCCTATTGTACGCCATGGCCATGGATTTATTTAGTCTATATCATTTTCATCAAAGAACTTGAGATATCAACTTTCGTTAAGAAACGGAAGAGATAAATCCTTTCTTGTATTATTCATTAATTCAATATTACCCGTGACACACCCAACATATCCTACCTCACCGCAAACATCCTTCATTGTGGTTTCCTTCAATACATAAATGTACAAGACTCATAACAATCATTAATAATAATATTAAAGTCTAAAGAACAATAAAAATATTCATATATAGGAACATCCAATGACACATATAGATGTGGATTTCCTATTGGCGGGTCTTGTTCTCGTAATATTCTACTGGATATTACCAAGGGCGTACACCATGAGAAGGTTCCTAAAAGTCCTATGATTATCTACCCAAGATAGCATGTATCAATTGTGTCCATAAAATGATATCATATGGCTATAGAACATATATTTAAGAATAGTGTCGTAGTACTTCCTAGTTCTCATCATAGCGGGCAACAGCTATGACCTTTTAGTGAGACAACTAATCTTGGGATATTATCACATACTATATTATATAGAGGAATAATCATGATGTGATAAGAAATTTCTTGATATTAAAAACTATGAATATAGTTTATCATAAAGTACACAAAATTTGGTTCTATGGAACCAACTCCAACAGACTCCCACTTGCATAAGAGACAACTGCTAAAAACCTTCAGTTTTATATCTCTCACTTGATACTCATGCTTCTATTTAGATAGGCATTTGGTAAAGGGTTCTACCATGTTCTCTTATGTGGTAAATCTTATTAATATAACTTCACCCATCTGATGAAAAACGCTCAAGAGGTGATACTTCTAGGGTATGTGCCCTTTCTTTTGTTGTGAACTTGTCTCTTTTACAAGAGCCACCACTACAGTATTATCACAACACAATGTGATAGGGTCTTTACTACTAGGTATTGAATTAATCTCTTGGAAAAAGTTCTAAATCCAAAGGGAATCCTTGGAAGCATCAGAATACTCTATATACTTAGACTCCACTGTAGAATCAGCGACAACTGGCTACTTTGAACTTTTCCATCTTACAGCTCCTCCTTTGAGACAGAAAACATATCTTAACTGTAACTTCAGATCATTTTGATCTATCTAAAAGCTAGAATCATTATAGACCATGATGACTAGCTCCTCATCTCTTCTATACACTAGGAACACATCCTTAGTTCTTCTTAGATACTTAAGAATAGCCTTAACAGCTGGCCAATTTTGTTCTCTCGGACCTGCTTGATATCTTACTACCATGATCAATGCATAGGAAACATCAAGTCTAGTACATGACATGGCATACATGATTGATCATATCACTTAAGCATATGGGATCTTTCCCATTCTATATTTCTCTTGTTGTGTATGAGGACACATTTTCTTTGAAAGATGTAAACCATGTGACACTAAAACCAATCCCCTCTTGGATTATTCCATACTAAATCTATTTATTATTTGGTCAACATATATACTTTGACTTAGTCCAAGAATCCTCTTGGATCTATCATGAATGATCTTGATCCCAAGAATATAGGCTGCTTCACTTAATTCATTCATGTAGAAACATTTTTTTAACCAATACATAATAGACTATAATACTAGTATGTCCTTTCCAATAAGTAATATTTCATCAACATATACTACTAGGATAACTCCCACATTTCCACTAAACCTCTTTTAAACACATTCTTCACATTTATTCTTAATAAAACTAAATTCTTTTATGGATTCATCAAATCGAATTTTCCATGATCTTGATGCTTGCTTAAATCCATAAATGGATCTCTATAATTTAAAATTCTTTTAGCATCACCCGGAGTCATAAACCCTTATGTTTGTATCATATAGACATCTTCAAAAAGGTTCTCATAAAGTAATGAAGTTTTGACATTCATCTTTCAAATATCATAGTCATGGTAAGATTCTATAGAAAATAGAATTATGATGGATTTAAACATGGAAACTCGTGAAAAGGTTTCATCATATTCAAATCCTTGAAAATGTTTAAACCATTTAGCCACTAGACTTTCTTTATTGTTATTTACTTTACCTTCCATGTCTATACTTTTATTGAATTCCCATTTTCATCCAATAAGATTTACATCAACTGGCACATCGACCAGAACCCAAACTTGGTTCTGATACATGGAATCCATTTCAAAATTCATGGATTCTTACCATCTTGCAGCTTCTAAGCTCTTTATTTCATCCTTATAGGAGAGAGGTTCATCATTTTCAACCAATAATGAGTCACCATCTTTGGTTACTAGAAAAATATATCTCTTGGGTTCTCTTACCTATCTTACACTCCTACGCAGTACTTATGTTTCAGGAAATACTTCTTCCATGGGGACCTATGGAATATCTTCCTATAAAAACTTTTGTATATATTGAGTATCAAATTCATCGAAGTAAATATTTATCCCACTATCCCTTTTGAGGATGTACTCCCCCTCAAGAAAGATATATTTTCTGGCGATATTTACTTTCTTGTCTGAGGGGTTTTATAGGTAGTATCCCTTTGTTTCCTTGGGATGCCCTATAAAGATACACTTTGTGCCCATGGGTGTTAGTTTGTTGTCGGAGAAGTTCTTAACAAATTCCTCTTAACCCAATACACATGTATGTGACAAAACAAGGTTTTTTTGTTCCATAACTTGAAGGTAATTACATTTTCCACTTTAGTTGGTACCTGGTTTAATGTGTATGTCACGGTTTTCAATGCATATCTCCAAAAGGATAATGGAATATCTTGATGAATATTCATCAACCTTACCATGTATAACAAGGTATGGATCCTCCTTTCACTAACACCATTACACGGTGGTGTTTAAGGTGGAGTTAGTTGATATAAAATCCCAAAATCCCATAGAGAGTCGATGAACTCTTGGTTAATATATTCATCACCTTGATCTGATCGAAGCTTCTTTATCTTATTTCCAAGTTGATTCTAAAATTAATGCTTGAATTCCTTGAATTTATCAAAGGACTCAAACTTATACCTCATCAAGTAAATATATTCATATCTACTCAAGTCAACATTAAAAGTTATGAAGAATATCCACTTCTAGTTTCTACTAGAAATGGTCCACACACATCAGTGTGTACCAATCCTAGAAGCTCTGTGGCCCTTTCACCTTGTCCACCAAATGGTGGTTTGGTCATTTTTACTTGTAAAAAAACATGACATCTTTCAAGTGGTTTTAGCTCAGATGAGTCTAAATAACCATCTTGATGGATCTTTTTCAAACATTTCTCGTTTACATGAATAGGACTGTGTTGTCAAAGCTCGGTGTTATATGATTCGTGTGAACATGATTCCTTATCAATTTTCAACACTTGGTTTTCATAATTTAATACATAGATACCATTATTTAGATGTTTCATACCATAACATATGTTTTATTTATAAAAGAAACAACTTTTATTTCTAAACTTGAAAATAAACCCATTTTCATCAAGGCATGATACAGAAATTATGTTCTTGGTAACCATAGATATATAACAACAATATTTCAAAACCAAAATCATTCTCATTGGAAAAAAAATGTGGTAGTCACCAATGGATAGAGGATCCATCCTTTCACCATTAGCAGCTCTCACATATACCTCTCCTCAGCAATCTTTTTGAATCTATTTGGTTACTGTATTTGGATACAGATGCAAGCACCAAAAGTTGTATCTAATACCTAATGTGTAGATATGGAAAGATTACACTTGATAACGAATACACCTTTAACTTCCCCTAGCTTTTGGGTGAAGTTCCTCTTCCAGTGGTCTGGATTTCCACATGCAAAACATATTGCTTCCTTTTTCTTATCTTGCCTCTGGATCTTCCTCATCTGGGAAGGTCGGTGCTCGAGAGCTTTAGACTGTTTATAGGTCTTAGTCCCCTTTTCCTTGTTCTTCCTTTTCTTGTTCACCATAAGGACCATGGTTTTATCATACCCCATTTTCTAATCCACTAAAAGAATCAAATTAAGAAGTTCTAAAAGTTTCTTATCATTATTTCTCATATTGTAATTAACAATAAAACTGGATAAAGTCTTGGGAAATGATGAAAGTATGAGACCTGAATGCAACTCATCCAGGAATTTAATCCCTAAGATGTATAAGCATTCAATGAAACCAATAATCTTGAATACATGATCCCCAATTGGTACAGACTCTCCAAGCTTAGTTATAAACAAAGCATTGGAGATCTCATATATCTTTTGTCTCACCTTCTCTTGATAGAGATCCCGAAGGTGAGACATCATGTTATATGCATCCATGTCCACATGTTTCTTCAAAAGCTCATTATACATGGATTATGTCATGAAACACTGAACATATGTAGAATCATTCAAATGTTTCTCATATAGAGATATATCTTCATCACTTGCCTAATTACCAGGTGCAATTGGAAAATGTTCTTCCAGCACATACAATTTCCTTTCATGGTGAAGTATAACGCGTAACCACCTTTTCCACTCCTGGAAATACATGCTAGTGAGAATGTTATCCTTATCAAATATGGATCACAGTAATATGTTTGAAGTAATTTTAATGTTGTTTCTATAAAATAAGATGAGTAGGATTTTATTACTTAATCTAATAAAATTTAGAAAAACAAATAAATATTAAATTTATTAGTCTCACTGTTTTATCAAAACTCAATATCCCTCACCATTGGTTTTAGAATATCTTGTTTCTTGTACATCCTAGTGGTAGGGATCCATATTCCCCTTCTCATTACCCCAAATTTGGTTGGTCAATCAACTTGAATGGTTTTAGGTAGGCATTCTAAATGCCAATTGTGTTAGCTCACAATTCCTTAATCCGATGAGTGGACTCCCCAATCCTAAAATCCTTAAATTTAATTTCCTCAACCTTTGCCTCTCAGTTACACTAAGTACTACTTTATCAGTCAACCCATCATGTGAACTAAGTTAAGTCAACCTAAAACTTCAAGTTAGAATTCACCGATAATTGAAATCACCCCAAATTTGGCTGGTCAAGCACTTTGAACTATGGTTTGATTTTAACTAAAGTAGTGGAAGGATATACTGACTTAATATATATAATTGATGGATTTTATCCTTCTATGCATAAATTTCCAATTATTATATGCTTATTAATATTAAGTGGATTTACTTAAGTGATTAACCATGTCTTAGATAATATTTATGCATAATCAAATTTATTTTAGTTTTATATTTCATGCTCATTAATTTCATTAAATTTTGCGATCATAATAAAACATCCCTAATGAAATAACCATGAAACTCTATAGAAATAAAATAATAAAGCGGTATGATCATGAGAGTTTACTTATGATTAGTTTATCTAGTGGTTGATAAACTAAATGTTCACCTAGAGGAAAAACACCTTGAACTATTTAAGGTTTGTGTTACACCTTTCCACCTGTCTAACAATGTATCTCTATTAGATTGGTTTCAACTTAGCTACGAACTTGAACCTCCTCCACTATCTTGGGAGCTCCATCCATTTCATATGCTTTTACTCACACACAGGTGAGGGAAACAAGGGGTTTACATAAAAGAAACCATGGGTGTGTAGGCCCTTTCATAATAAGAGAAGAGAAGGCACGCAAGCCAACAATTTAATTTAATAATAAATTAAATGAAACCAATCTCATACAAAGGTCTAGTCTATTCTCATGATCATCTACATACATGCAACGAATTACGAATTTAATAAAATTAACATTCAATTATTAATCATTCTTATTTAAGATAAATCATGCTCTAATTAATTAATTATTATCTTTAATTAATCAATTATTTTATCTTAATTCTCATCTGAATTTCCATTATATTCCCATCCATCATAATTTTAAACAAATTAAATAAATTTATTTAAAATTAACGGTGTACATAAATGTACCTTGGAGGAAACACAGTGAATACACGTTTGATTCTACCCAACATGTATTATATATGTATACTATTTACTCTTTCGATATATGGAATACACGACTTATCACATACTTTCATGACATGTATTGTCAACTTAATTATTACACAAATTACATGATTTTTTGGTCACATGTTATGCTTCAATGCACATAGAGTAACAACTATAATGTGAATCATAATTGATATAAAGATTTAAACATTGTGTAGATATTAATTAAACATTTATATATATATATATATATTAAAACCTATCACATGGTGTGTCCTATCAACTTAATGAACACGTGCAAGCACATGTCTCAAGGTTTACACAGTATAGTAAATAAATTTTAAATCTACATAATTTAGTATAAGTACTTGGTGTGTACAAGTGAGTTACACGGTATGTACATCTCTTACCATATATCCAAGTTACATGACTAGGGACTCATCATGTAAATCATACCTCAAAAAATTGAGTACACAAAGTGTAAAAAGGACTACATGGAATGTGGACTCCAAGTTACATGGTCACCAGTCAGGTAGGCCATGTAAGAAACATACAACCCATTTATGACTCAAGGGACTACACACCATGTATGTGGTCCACACGGTATGTACTCCAACTAACCATGCACCAAGCTGGCCCAATACACATGTCGTGTAATAATTAACTAAACTGCATGTCATCAATGCACACGCATTGAATTAATTGTCAAATTAATTCCTGATGCATTAAACACAAGTACACGGTGTGTAACTCTAGTTATATGGTGTGTACTCCTATGTTATCTATCCAGAGTCCTTGGAACTTCCAGGTGAGTTATTCAATTTTATTTCATTCCTAAAATTAATTGAATTGATTAGATTTGTGATAAACACAAGAGGAGGAAGCAGATCTCACAATTCATATTAAAAACACAATTAAACTTGAATTGAAAAACTAAATCAAAAAATCGTAAATCATCAACGATATTTAAATAATTATAAATAGTTATGTGAACCCTATGATACCACTTGTAGGTTTCAGGCATAGTAGAAGTGTGTGATGGGTGGTTCCCAACTTTGCTTTTTTCCATGATTGATGATCAATCTGAGATTTATGCAATGATAAGCATCGTGATCTACGAAATTGAATCAAAGAATATATGCAAGGGATAGAACACTAGAACCAAGAGATAGGATCATCACAGATTATTTATAATTAATTTAATTAAATAAAGAATTGACTTGATGGAATTCGTTCTTTATTGATGGATCAGACAAAAGATCTTCATTGTTTTATCATTACGTTGTAGGAATCAAAGTAGATTCCCTCTAGCGGTGATCCACACATGTTCAAAAAATCTCTGAACATCATCGTAAGAATGTTTGGGTGCTAGCATGGCAGATCCTAGTGCTTGCATCGTCCACCTTTGATCACCTCGGGAATCGCTTCCAAATCATTCTCCTAGATCTCTTCTTGACTCAAGAATGGGAGGTAGAGAAATATTGCTCTCCATTATTGTGAGCTTTCTTGGAGAAGAGAGCTATCTAGGTCTTGAGATGATTCTCTAAATCCATTGTGCACAACCAAACAAATGAATTGGCTTATTGAGAAAATAATATAATTGGGTTTATATATCAGTAGAGTTAAAATAAAATAATTTCACAATTGCCCTTTATTGTTTATTTGATCCCTGTGGAATCCCATTTCAAATAATAATATCATTATTATTAATTTTCGACATGCACTTAACTTTTGAATTAAATTAAATATTATTTAATAAAATAATATTCATTATTTATTATTTCTCATGAGACCATTAAACTCAGTCTTCCATTCCTCCATAATATTTATCAAGCCTTAAATAATTACTATTTTTTATTAAATAAATATCAATGCATTATTCTCTAATAAATATATAAATATTATATTCACTAAATAGAAAATAAATATTTATATGCGATCAAGAATACATTAATTTTTATTAAACCACATCCGAGAATAATATTTATTCAACTTGTTAAATAATAAATAATAATATATTATTTAACTGATATTCTGAATACACTTAGTGTGTGATCCTTTAGGCCTCTTTCTCAATGGTATTAGTCGAAGCAGCCTAAATTCTAAGGTTAACATCTAAAAACATGCCAAGGAACCCATAGATAAATAAGTTAATTCCATAATGACATGATACCTCATAAAAAAGCTTATTGTGTAATATAATCTCTTTATCGTGATATATCAAATCAAGCAGGTTGCATGCTGGTGCCATCAACCTATGTGCTCAGTGTCTCTTTCTTTGACTACCCAGAAATTGAACTTGCCTATTGTACACCATGGTCGTGGATTTATTTAGGATATATCATTTCCATCAAAAGGATTGAGATATAAACTTCCATTAAAGAATAGAAGGGACAAATCCTTTCTTTCATTATTCATTAATGCAATATTACACATGATGAACCTAACGTATCCTACCTCACCGCAAACATCTGTCATCATGGTTTTTATCAATACATAAAAGTATGTGACTCATAATACTCATTAATAGTAATCTTAAAGTCTAAGTACCAATACACACGTCCGTAGATAGGAACATCCAATGACACATATAAATGTGTATTTCCTACTGGCGGGTCTTGTTCTCAAAATATTTTACTAGATATTACTAAGGGCATACACCATGATAAGGTGCCTCAAAGTCCTATGAGTCTCCACCCCTTATAACTTGTATCATTTGTGTTTATCAAATGATATCATCTGGATATAGAATATATATTTAAGAATAGTGTCTTTGCACTTCTGGGTTCTCATCATAGTGGGGAACCACTATGAACTTTTAGTGCGACAACTACTCTCGGTACATTATCACAAATTATGTTACGTAGAAGAACAATCATGATGTGATAATAAGTTTGTTAATAATCAAAACTGTGAATTCATGTTATCATAAATTATACAAAAGTTGGTTCTAGGGCACCAAATCCAACAATTTATTCATGTCATATCACTTATGTCATGTTTATGTTTTGATAGCTTCTGATATATGTTACTCCTTACTAATAATATTATCTCACCCTTATTTATTTTCCTTTCCCCAGTAAACCTAAAGAAGAACTATGTGTAAATTTTAGGGATATAATGGTAGGAATAATATTGTTATCTCTATATATTCGTGTTGTATATTGTTTTTTCAAATGTAATATATGTATGTATCTTGTCTTCTAAGACAACTAAGCTATTGGATCCTATTGGAACTCTTATATTTTATACCAATATTATAATATAACTATCAGATCTGGATGTTTGGAATCCAGAATGTTTCAAATAGACTATGTTTTGTCCAATTTTTATCCTTTATACATGTATTAAAAAAATTATATCATGAAATATACTCATTGTATCGTTAAAATTTTCATGCTTACTTCATGGATGAAAATAGGTTTTATTTAAAGGTTATACATTTTCACTTCTCATGGTTTATATTCTCATCTATGTAAAGAATTATGTAATTATGGTATATTTTATATAAATAAAATTTTATGTTAAATTTATGGATATATCACTACGGGAAAAAGGGCTTTTTGCAACGGGCCTTTTGCGACGGGAATAAATCTCGTCGCAAATAACCAACTATTTGCGACAGGATTTCGTCTCCCGTCGCAAATAGTTTGGCGCTGATAGCGCGCCAAACCGCGCGAAGGTTATTTGTGACAGTGGGATCCCACCGTCGTAAATAGTTAAGTATTTGTGACAGGCCCCGTCGCAAATAACTGACGGTGGTTTATAGCTTTTTGCGACAGGATGTCATCCCGTCGCAAAAGGTGTGTCGGCAGGGACTATTTGTGATGAGTCCTGTCGCAAAAGATATAATTTGCGACGGGATACCCGTCGCAAATAATCTAACCTATATATACCCCCATCCGTTTTTCCTCACATTCCTCTTAAATTTTAGATCATGTTTCTCTATAAACTCGAATTTTAGTGAGAGAATTTTTCTAAGTTATTTTTTTTGTTCACGAAGAAGTTGTGAAGCCGTCTGCATCAATAGAAAATCAGTCTTAAAGGTATTTATGTTTTTTAAAATTTATTATTTATTTCATTTTTTTATGTTAATTTTTTATTGTTGATTAGTTGTAATTAAATTAAATTTAAATTGTTTTGTCATTAGTATTTATTTGTACTAATAAATTGAAATTTTTAGTATTAATTTTTAATAATTAGTAGTAATTATTAATTATTAACGATGATTAGTAATGTATATAATTAATTTGTAGTAATTAATAATAATTGGTAATAAATATCAATAAATAGTAATAAATAGGAATAATTAGTAATAATTAGGAATAATTAGTAATAATTAGTAATAATTAGGAATAAATATTAATAATTAGTAATAATTAGTAATAATTAGTAATAATTAACAATAATTAGGAATAATTGGCAATAATTAGTGATAATTAGCAATAATTAGTAATAAATAGCAATAATTAATAATAATTAGTAATAAATTGTAATAATTAGTAATAAATTGTAATAATTAGTAATAAATACTAATAATTACTAATAATTACTAATAAATACTAATAATTAGCAATAAATACTAATAATAGGAATAATTAGCAATAATTAGAAATAATTAGCAATAATTAGAACTAAATAGCAATAATTAGCAATAATTAGCAATAATTAGAAATAATTAGCAATAATTAGTAATAATTAGCAATAATTAGTAATAATTAGCAATAATTAGTAATAATTCGCAATAATTAGGAATAATTAGCAATAATTAGCAATAAATAGCAATAATTAGTAATAGATAGCAATAAATAGTAAAAAATAGGAATAATTAGTAATAAATAGGAATAATTAGTAATAATTAGAAATAATTAATAATAATTATGAATAATTAATAATAATTAGTAATAAATTGTAATAGTTTATAATAAACTGTAATAGTTGGTAATAAATTGTAATAATTAGTAATAAATACTAATAATTACTAATAATTACTAATAAATACTAATAATTATCAATAATTAGCAATAATTAGGAATAATTAGAAATAATTAGCAATAAATAGAAATAAATAGCAATAATTTGCAATAATTATTAATAATTAGGAATAATTAGTAATAATTAGAAATAATTAGCAATAATTGGTAATAAATAGCAATAATTTGTAATAAATAGAAATAAATATTAATAAATATGAATAATTAGGAATAATTAGGAATAATTAGTAATAATTATGAATAATTACGAATAATTAGGAATAAATACTTATAATTAGTAATATTTACTAATAATTAGTAATAATTAGCAATAATTGGGAATAATTAGCAATAATTAGGAATAATTAGCAATAATTAGGAATAATTAGCAATAATTAGGAATAATTAGCAATAATTAGTAATAATTAGCAATAATTAGAAATAATTAAAAATAATTAGTAATAAATTGTAATAATTAGTAATAAATTGTAATGATTAGTAATAAATTGTAATAATTAGTAATAAATACTAATAATTAGTAATAACTACTAATAAATACTAATAATTAGCAATAAATACTAATAATTAGCAATAAATAGCAATAATTATGAATAATTAGGAATAATTAGCAATAATTAGAAATAATTAGCAATAATTAGAAATAAATAGTAATAAGTAGCAATAATTAGCAATAATTAGCAATAATTAGCAATAATTAGCAATAATTAGCAATAATTAGCAATAATTAGCAATAATTAGAAATAATTAGCAATAATTAGCAATAATTAGAAATAAATAGCAATAATTTGCAATAATTAGGAATAATTAGCAATAATTAGCAATAATTAGTTATAAATAGCAATAATTAGTAATAAATAGAAATAAAAATTAATAAATATGAATAATTAGTAATAATTAGGAATTATTAGGAATAATTAGGAATAATTAGTGATAATTAGGAATAAATACTAATAATTAGTAATATTTAGCAATAATTAGTAATAATTAGCAATAATTAGGAATAATTAGCAATAATTAGGAATAATTAGCAATAATTAGTAGTAATTAGCTATAATTAGTAATAATTACTAATAATTACTAATAATTAGTAATAATTACTAATAAATACTAATAATTAGGAATAATTAGGAATAATTAGCAATAATTGGGAATAATTGGGAATAATTAGCAATAATTAGCAATGAATAGCAATAAATTGTAATAATTAGCAATAATTAGGAATAATTAGGAATAATTAGAACTAATTAGAAATAATTAGAAATAAATAGCAATAATTAGCAATAATTAGGAATAATTAGCAATAATTAGGAATAATTAGTAATAAATATGAATAAATTGTAATAATTAGTAATAAATTGTAGTAATTAGTAATAAATAGTAATAAATTGTAATAAATTGTAATAAATAGTAATATTTAGTAATAAATAGTTATAGTTAGTAATAAATAGTAATAGTTAGTAATAAATATGAAAAATTATTATAAATAAGAATAATTAGTAATAGATAAGAATAATTAGTAATAAATAGGAATAATTAGAAATAATTAGTAATAATTAGTAATAATTAGTAATAAATAGTAATAATTATTTAGGAACAGTTAGAAAGAAATTTTAATAAATTTTAAGAAATTCCAAGAACCTGGCACAATTTCCAGTGGATTGACGGCACTCCTTTTGCTCGACAACTTTTCTCCTTTCAACTCTCACCGACTCAAAACAATATGAAAAATGTGATGCTACATAGACATATTCAATCTCGTATACACGATATTGGATATGCATTCGTAGGATCCTATTTTTTATAATTTTTTCAGGCGGTGACAGTTGGAAGAAGACGATTCATCGATGAAAAGGGGGCTATTTTGTCTGATAGCTCATTTACTTGCATCTTTCTCACACTGAAATCACAATGAAGAATCTGGTCGGAGATACTTATATTCATTCTCGTGCATATTGATAATTTTAATTTTTTTTATTTTTTTTTATTTTAATAATTTTAATATTATTATTTCATTAATCATAATTTTATTAAATATATTTTTTTGTATTATATTTTTTTAATATTTGTTTATTTTACTAATAATAATAATAATAATAATATTTTATGATTTTTTTATATTTTTTTGTCAATATTGAGAATTTTAATATTTTTTATTTTGTTTATTATTTTAATAATACTAAAATTAATTTTTCAATAATCATAATAATATATTATGATTTTTTTTATATTTTTTTGTAAATATTGAGAATTTTAATAATTTTTTATTTTTTTTATTATTTTAGTAATATTAAAATTAATTTTTCAATAATCATAATAATATTTTATGATTTTTTTTATATTTTTTTGTGAATATTGAGAATTTTAATTTTTTTTATTTTTTTATTATTTTAATAATATTAAAATTAATTTTTCCATAATCATAATTTTGTTAAATTTATTTTTTATAAAAATTATTTATTATTTGCGACAGCATCCCGTCGCAAATAGTCTAAATAATTTTTTCTTAAAAAAGGTATTTGTGATGGGATTATGGGCCCGTCGCAAATAGTCTAAAAAAATATTTTCAAAAAGCATTTGCGATGGGATTACAGGCCCGTCGCAAAAAAGTATTTGCGACGGGCCCATTGCAAAATAGCTTATATATATATAGTATATAATCAGAGACTTATTTGTGACGGTGAAGTTTACCATCCCAAATAATATTTTTTGCGCCGGTGTTTTCTGCAACGGGCTATTTGCGACGGGGCACCATCGCTAAAGCTTATTTGTGACGGGATCCCGTCGCAAATACCTTGAATTCTAGTAGTGTATGTTTTATAAATAATTTTATTAAGGTAAAGAAAAGATATATGGTTATAATTTGAAAACATCAAAGTTTTTATTTTAACTAAATTGATTTTCCCTGAAATACGTGGTTTTATTTTAAAGTTAGATTTTAAAATTTTAGAATTTGAATTCAATAAAAACGAATTCATTTTTGGTTTTACCATATCAGATTTATCTTAGGATCAATTTTTAATATTTTTCTAAAATAGATTATTTTTGTATGAATAGTGAAAATATCGATTTTTCATATTACTATCACTTTTATGAAATTATTATGATGTAATCATGACTTAATAAATTTTAAAACCTTTGTATTGAAAAAATATGTGTTTAAGGTGTTAAATAATTTATTTTAAAACATTATTTTTCATTTGGGAACCCAATCTTGACTTTTGTGAACATAAGTTATTTTTTTATTCAAATTAAAAACTATTTTTGGATCTTTGCATTTAATGGTATATTTGGAAGTTTTCATTCGGTTATGGATTGATATAAATGTCAATAAACCTTAATTTTTTTATTAAATAACATAATAAATTCATGGGAATCAACTTTAAACTTTATTTCAATGTAAAATTACTTTTACGCTTAAATTAGGTATGTTTCTAAAAACTATTTTCTATGTGTTTTGCATACTTATATTAAATTTAGTTTATGATACCTATAGAAATTGAATTTAATAAAATTAATTCCAAATTTTTAATCATCATGTCCAAATTTTTCATAAGTCCCTTTTTATTTTTGTTCATATGATGAAGTTATAATGGTAAAAAAATAATTTATTATAGTTAAGGATAAAATGGGTTTAAAGGGGTTTAACCAAGAGATAAGAGCTAAATATCTATAAAACTTGTTTAAATTCAATTTTTTGAATTTATTTTGACCCTATAACATATTATATATGAATTTGGGGCTCCTTGGTGCCACTTTCCCATGAATAAGACTATCACGACCCGACCCAATCTAGGACTCAATCCGAAATTACCCCAAGCCCGCCTCCATATTCCAAGGGTGACGGCCAGCGATAAAGGAATAACTAACTTGGGAGGAATTTACCTAAGTACTTGTATGCACACACACAATCGTATTAATGAAAAAGTGTAGAGGTAGAGAATAAAATATGAAACACTGTTATATAGTAAATCAAGCATGCATGAACTTCTAGACAGTATAAAAGTACGGTAGTGTAAACTAAAAAGTAAATGAGAAAAGGATATGCTCAATTAGAAATATGTCACAGCCTGATAGAAAGAAATAAAAGTAAACCGCTAAGAGATCCCAACTCCTGAATCCCAAGCTACGACCATCGTACGCAATCCAAGCACCCAGTATCCCTAAGCTCCTCTGAAGCCACGGTCGACCTTTCTATTGTTTGTATAAGACGCAAAAAAATTTGGCAAAGCTCATGTAGGGGTGAGTATATACATACCCAGTAGGATGCCCCGAATGATGAAGGGGGGGTAGTAAGAGATATAATAGGAAAATAAATATGGTGGATTCTAGATACAGTCAAAGAGAATAGGTCAACCTAAAAAGAGAGTGAAAGTAAGCTTGTACAAACACAAGGGGCTAAACACAGTGAGTAGATGAACTACCCATCGAGACTTCTCTACCTATAGTAAGAGAGTAGACTCATCTAACCACAAGAAGCTAAACATGAAAAGAACATTGCATGCCTCGTGCATCTTCACCTCTCATGGAATAAGAGTAACCAAATACAAGGTGTGCACACATAGTAAGAATATATATAAATGTGTGTGTGTGTGTGTCCATATGTGTATATATGTATATGCTTATTCAAAATAATCCCAAATGCGATAGTAAGGGTATCTCCATCTCACAACTCAACCTAAGAAGAAGACTAGCCAATAATTCCAAAAGTCCATCAATGATGCCCAGCATCTCACACATCTTCCTAGAAATAACCATCCAAGTATAACCATGCCTCTTCACTATGTTGTAGAGTAAAGGGACCACAAACTAGAAGTAGAGGACCCACACCCAAGTACATTAGGGGGTCCACTCTGTAAGCTATCAAGGATTCCACTTCCTAGCTATGTTGGAGGGAAGACTCAGTATCTGTTGAGGATGCCACTTCCCAGATATGCTGGAGGTTTGACTCGGTATTTGTCAAGGACGCCACTACCCAGTTATGATGGAGGTTCAACTCAGTATCTGTTGAAAATTCCAATACCTGGTTATGTTGGAGGTTCAACTCAGTATCTGTCGAGGATGCCGCTGTCCAGCTATGCTGGAGGGTCAACTTGATATTTGTATAGGACACCACTACCCAGCTATACTGAAGGTTTAGCTCAGTATTTTTCAAGGACTCCACTTCCTAGCTATGATAGAGGGTAAAGTCGGTATACATAAATTATTCCATTACCCATCTATGCTATAGGGTCAACTCTATATGGTCATAAAAGAGCTCCACTACCCAATCCTGCTAGAGGGTACTGCTTGGAAAGTTCTTGGTGATCCTATGGAATCACTACCACTATCGGATGTTGGCTTATCAGGTTCTGTTCCTATAAAATTTCACATCATATCTCATAAGCCACAATAGAGGGAACCATCATGTTCTACATAGAAAAACAGTCATTATAGGATACTCACAGGCAAAAAACCAAGTTCAAATAAAAGAGATACAGAAGGTATAAGTTCCCTAAAAAAAGAACTAGGGGTACACAGCATGTGAGGGCACCCACATGGTGTGTGGTCCCACTTCACCATCTGGATGTGTCCACGGTTGGAAGATATATATCAATATTTTGTATTATTATATGCCGTGTAGGTGGACTACACAATGTGTCTAGGATAACTGGGACCAGGCCCTATCCTGCTCTCTGTGTCCATGTACCGAACCCCATGTCTATGTACTTAGTAGTGTAATTCCACACAGTTTCCTACCCAAGTGATCCATCACATGGGTTCCCATCTTGGGAAGGGGTACATGTCATGTAGGAGCTCTTTCACACTGTTTCATCCTTAAGATTTCCAAAACCCTAGTCGTTGTCTCTGCTAAGGGGGCTACACGCCATGTGTTCATCCTTAAACATGGAATATAGTTGGGTTTTTCATTAGATTTCTAGATCCAATCCTCCCACTCAAATCTGATCAATATTATATAGATTTTACCTTGAATTAGCTTAAAACTTGTGGATCTGGCTGAAAATCATAGTCTTCAGCCATCGTTCACTGAAAAACAACCTCTACTCGCCCATGAGAGTTTCACCGTACATTTTGTTTGTCTCAGATCCTTCTGCCTTCATAGATCTGGCCTCTTATCTCCCAAACAATCATCCTCGCCTTGCAAAAACACTATATCTAGTCTTAGATCTTCAATCCTCTCCTTTTTCGTGAAACTACTACTGATCTAGGGGTCTGATCGGGCTCGATATAACCCGAAAATTGTTTAACCGGTACCTCAGGGTCCAACCAGTTAAGAACATGAAGAAACAAGGGAGAAATCACAAGAACAAAGGTTATATGATCGATTCCAGGAATTATTGTCCAATCGATCAATAACAGGGAACCCAGGGTTAGAAAACAATCAAAATTAAACAATATTTCAATACTTTGGCACATGAAAAGGCTACAAAAGGACGCAGATCGAAGAATAATGATCAATATACTTAATATATTTAATAAAACCCATAAAAACCCCAAATTATAATTCCTACCTTGATTATAGATCGTTCAATGATGAAGAGCATGTTTTTCAATGATTGGAAGAATTCATTGTGTTCGCTGCAACCTGATCTGATCTAATTCATCATTTCATCATCGTCTGATGATATTCACCAACAGAGGAGGAAAAGAGAGCTCTGGAATTCTCCCAAGATTTATGCGGCTAACCCTAGAGATTTCATCCTAGTGATATTCTTATAGAATTATCTATTGTGTTGAAATGAACCAATTAATTATTTATTTATTTATTTATTTCACTGAATATATCGCCAATAAGAGAGGAGTCTAAACTCCCCCACATTGACCCATTTTAGGTCATTCATAGGGTAAACACCATGTTCAGGATTCAATCATAGTCTTGGATTTCTAATCTAAGCTATGAACATAATACAAAATATATTTAATATTTTTATAAAATTAGTTTCAAGCACATCGAACCTCGGAATTGCATGTCGTATCAGTGCCTAACTCTATAAATATATATATAAATATTTTAAAGTCTTACAAGGTAAAAAATAGGTCTCTACATCATTCCCTCCTTCAAACATTTCATCCCCAAAAAGAAAAAACTTAAACAAACAACTCAGGATATTAAGCCCGCACTTGGCTATCCCAATCCCAGGAACTCTCATGCACATTCATGTGCTGCCACAACACGCAGACCAAGGGGATGGTCCATCCATACAGGGTCCTCTCCTGTCGACCCTTGATCGCCACTAGGTTCTCTACAAATGTGGATCCATCCTCGATGCCCAGCTCTCCCTAGTCGATGATGTGTGTGGGTTCATGCACGTATTGCCTTAGTTGTGACAAATGGAAGATTTTGTGCACCCGCTCTAGTTGTGGGTACAGGTTGAGGCGATAAGAAACCTTGCCAACCCTCTTCATGGTCTCAAACAACCTGATTAACCTTGGGGATAGCTTTTCTACCCAGCCAAACCTCTATAGTCCTCGTTGTGGGGATAATCTCAGGAAAATGTAGTCTCCCTATTCGACCTCCAAGGGCCTACAATGGTGATCTGCATAATATTTCTATTTAATCTAGGTTGTCCTTATCCTCTCATAGATAAACTAGAATTTATCCATCATCACTTGCACCATCTCTGGGCCCATAAGAGATGTCTCACTGATCTCTATCCAAAACAAGGGTGACATGTCGGGTCTCCCATAAATGGACTCAAAATGTGTCATTTCAAAAGTATATTGGTAGTTTTTGTTGTATACAAAATCTAACAAGGGTAGGTGATCCTCCCAACTCTATTCAAAGTCTAATACATAATCCCTCATCATATCCTCTAACACCTAGATAGTGCAATCAGTCTGCCCATCGGTATGGGGTTGAAAGGTTGCACTCGTTATCATTTAGGTCTCAAATGCCTCTTGTAGGCCTCTACACAATCGTGATGTAAACAAAACATCACAATTGGAGACAATTTTCAAAGGAATCCCATAAAGGTGAAAAATATTTCATGCATACAGCTACCCCAAACTTTTCATCGAACTCTACTCCCTGATAGTAAGGAATTGTGCCAACTTTATGAGTCATTCAACTATCACCCAGATGGTGTCATGGATCATCACTATACAAGGAAGACTTGTCACAAATTCCATGGATATGTGGCCCCATTTTCTCTCCTGAATCTCAAGGGGTGAAAAAAACCTGTCGAAACTTGGTGGTCAACCTTCACCTACTGACAAGTGAGGCACCGAGAGATGAACTAAGTAATGCTTCACCTCATTTTGGACCACCAAAACTATTTTTGAAGGTATTTGTACATCTTCCCACACCGGGATGTACAGATAGGGGAGAAGTGTGGAACTCTCACATCACCTCCTCCAGAAATGTGACTGGAACCACTGTCTGCTGTTGGAACAAGATGATGTGATTCCCTCCTTCAGAATATCCATTTGGTGAGTCGTCTATGGATATATGATCACATAAGACCTTGATGTTAATGTATCCCATTTTGGAATCTTTCACATTCTCAGAAGATAATTATTCAAGACCATCAACTGAATAAAATTTGTACACTTCTACTCCACCAAGTTCAACTATAAAGAAGCTAACTGCTTTGAATCCTCTTACATCAAATGAGTCTAAGACTTCCTTATAAGGGAATCTGCTACTAAATTTCCCTTCCATGAAGTATATACTATCTCAAAGTAATATTCCTATAGGAACTCTAACCAGTGTCGCTGTCTCAGGTTTAGATCTCTCTGTGTGAAGACGAACCTGAGACTCTAGTGGTCTAAGTAAACCACAAAGTGCTCTCCCAGAAGGTAGCGCCTCCACATCCTTAGGGAGAAGACTAATAATACCAGCTCTATTTCATGATTCATGTAGTTCTATTAATGGGGTATCAACTGCCTCAACCCGTATGCCATAACTACCTATTATTGCATCAACACGGAACCGATCCCAGCTTCTGAGGTGTTGTAATACACAATGAACTTCACGCCCTCTTCTGGTATTCTCAACACTGGTCACTCATCATCCTTAGCCACAACTACTCAAAGACCCTCTAGCACTACTCAGACCAAGTAAATGGTTTCCCTTTCTATGTCAAGGTGGTCAAAGGGGATGTGATTTGGGAGAAATCAGTCACAAACCTCCTGTATTACCCTGCCAATCCAAGAAAGTTCAGCACCTCTATCACAATCTTGGGTATACCCAAGAAAGAACTGATTTGATATTTGCTGGGTTCATGGATAAACCATGCTCAGAAATTACATACCCTATAATGTGAACCACGTGTATAAATAACTATAACTTTGAGAGATTTACGTAAAGCTGGTTCTCTCAAATGGGTCCAAGTATGGAAGGAAGACTTAGTTCATCAAAGTCATAAACATGGTGGGGGAATTTTTCACACCAAAGAAAATCACTAGAAACTCATAGTTCCCGTAACGACATTAGAATGACAACTTTAGAATATCAGCCTCATGAACCCTCAACTGGTGGTAGTTGTACCTAATATCGATCTTGGAGAACCATCTCGTGCATCGTAATTGGTCAAAGAGGTTGTCAATCCTCATCAAGGTGTACTTGTTCTTTATCATGGCCTAGTTCAGGTGATGATAATCCATGAAAATATATAATCTCTCATCTTTCTTTTTCACGAACAGTACTAGATCTAACTAGGTGGGCACGCTAGGTATGAATAAACCTTTCTCTCGAAGGTCCTCTAACTATAACCACAGCTCCTGGATCTTAGTAGGGGTCATATGATATACCATAGAAGATATTAGAGTGGTGTTGGGATTCAAGTCAATGAAAAAATCTATCTCCCACCTCGAATGTAGTCCTAGAACGTCCTTGGGGAAGATGTCCATATAATCCTCCACAAATAAAGGAACCTAGATGCCTGAAGAGCCTTTTGAACTGAGGGTTATACTCTATAACTGATGGGTGATGGGTTGTATCCTCTTGTTTGCAAAACTTACTTTCCCTACCATGATATCTTTCTTTCTAAAAAAGGATAACCTCATCCCATCAGTGCATAGTAATCTGACTGATCTACAGTTATAGTCGATATGGGATCAGACCACGGATAGCTAATCCATACCAAAGATAATGTTGTAGGGTTCTATCATGATGAAAAAATATTCCCATGTTAACCTCTATACACCAATAGATATCTCACACTGACAAAAAATGGAAGATACAGAAGAAGCATTCCCTTTAGAAACCTCAAAACAAAACTATTGGGATATCACCTCGACTGGGAGCTCTAGCTCTCGCACCAGGAGTATAGAGATAAATTAATGATTGTCACTTGTGCCTATTAATGCTAGGACTCTTAGTGGTGGTGGTGGAAAGACTTCATAGCGGCGTCCACCACTCATAGCTCTTCCTAATCCACTACTAAGTCTTCCTCCCTAGGGACCACCCTATCCTTGCCTAAGAGATCCCTGATCACAGTGATGCCTCTACCGTAGAGGTCCATCTGATATCTTCTTATGTTTCTCATCACGTTTGGTCAAGCAGTATCATGCTATGTGACATCACTCATAAAAACCAAAGCATTTCCCCTCTCCGGTATTCCCCGGTGCTCTATGTTTTCCCTGCACCACACAACCACATGCCTAAGCCTGATCGTGAAAGGGATTCACGTGCTAAGATCCTAGCGCTTAGTATATGCTAGTTGTTATAGATGAATTAGCTCAATGGAACCCATTGCGAACTCTAGTTGTCTAGTGTCCCTCTGACAAAAATCTATCTATCACTAGTTTCTGCTTCAGTACCCTAGTATAGGTGTGGATTCACAAGAGCACAATGATGGCTCAGATCTCTTGGAAAAGTCCTTGCTCAAACTTTTATGCTAGAAATTATCCATCATATATCATGTTAAGGGAGTATCGAGTAAGGTATTTGGACCTCACTATGTACTCATCCACCATCATCCCTCCCTATTGCATCTCTAGAAGCTCCTGGATCTAGACTGAGCAAAAACAGGAGGGATAGTACTCCTCATAGAATAGTTTCTGGAAGTCGGTCTACAAGAGTATTGACTCGTCGTGCATATATGTGACAAGGCTCCACTAGTGACCAGCTGCTCTATGGAAAAGGCTGGTTACTAGTTCCACCACTTGATCCATCGAGGTCCAAAAAATTCTAAAGATAATGGAGACCAACTCTAGACAATACTATGCTACCAGAGGATCTGGCTCGCTATGGAACCTCAGCGGTCTTTGACATTGGAACTCGCAGAGTGCACTAATACTATATGAATCCTCATCTTACTCAGCTGGAATGATCTGTATTTCAATAGATGGAGGTGTTTATACCTTCCCACCTAGAGGAATGGGGTCGTGGGATGGACCCTGAATTGAGGCCTCATCACTCATCAGATCATTTTCATGAATCAGAACTGGTATCCTGGCCAACTGTTGTCGTGGACCCATCCTGAGATTTATCAAGATGTACCACGAATAGATGAGAATATATATATATATATATATATATATATATATATATAAATGGGGAGTTAACTCAAGAAGTAAAGTCAAATAATCAATCATATATTATGCATGTATCATTAATCCCTGCAACCAATGTCTCAGTATGCTAAGTTGACAGGCTGGTAGTCAAGGTCCTGGTGAATGGATACGTTGGCCTTCGCACCATCACTCGATTCCCTGACCTAAGAGCCACACTTAATACACTTCAATACTGTTGACCTAAAACCAACCAAATCCTCTTAAGGGGGTACATTTGAACAACTTCCCAATGAATGAACTTGTTTTGATACCAATTTGTCACGACCCGACCCAAGCCAAAGCTTGAGTCGTAATTACCCCAAGCCTATCTCCATAGGCTAGGAGGTGGTGACTAGTGTCGAAGGCATAACTAACTCGGGGAGGACTTTGCCTAAGTACCTATATGCACGTACATAGTCATATCAATGAAAAAGTGCAGAGGGAAAGAATAAAAGATAAAACACTACTATAAATTAAATCAGGCATGCATGAACCTCTAGACAGTACAAAAGTATAGTAGTGTAAACAGAAAAGTAAAGGGGAAAATACACGCCCAACCAGAAATATGTCCCAACCTGATAGAAAACTGTAAAAGTAAACAACTGAGAGAGACTAGCTCCTAAATCCCAAGTTATGACCATCGTATGTGGTCCAAGCACCCAGTATCTCTAAGCTCCTCTGAAGTCATGGTTGACCTGTCCATTATCTTCATAAGACATGACATATGTGGGAAAATCCCATATAGGTGTGAGTATCTACATACTAAGTAAGATGCCCTGAATGATTAAGGGGGAGCACTAAGAGATATAATAGGAAAATAAATACAGTAGATGTAAGATACAGTCAAAGAGAATAGCTCAACCTAAAAATAGAGTGAAAGTAAGATCATCCAAACACAAGGGGATAAACAAAGTGAGTAGATGAACTACCCCTCGAGTCTTCACCACCTATAATAAGAGAGTAGACTCATCTAACCATAATAATCTAAATAAGGAAATCATGTGGCATACCCCACACATCTTCACCTCTCTTAAATGAGAGTAACCAAATCCAAGGTGTGGATACAGAGGAAGAATATATATATATATATATATATATATATATATATTCTGAGTCAAAAGAATCCCAAACAAGAGAGTAAGGGGGTCTCCATCTCACAGCTTAGCCTAAGAATAAGAGTATCCAATAGTTCTAAAAGTCCATTAATGTAGAGACCCGAAGCCTGACTTACATGAACATTACATTACATTTGCGGAATACTTAGTACATAACAAAAACACACACACAAGGATCATAATATTTTAGTGTCTTTGGAAACTCGGAACGTAATCTTCTAATCGTGGTGAAAGATCTTCAATATCTCCCAAAAAGATCTTCCCTTTTTTTACCTAAAACCTTTCTTTATATCCTGGGGAAAAGAAAACATAAAAGGGTGAGCTCAAATGCTCAGTAAGGGTAAACAAAAGAAAAATCAATCACATCATATTCATAAGAACATAACTTTTTGGAAATCTTAACCTGCAAAAGAGAGCATAATTTCATAACATGGGATAAATCATATTAGTGAAAGGTAAACCCCAATAATCATAACATAAAACATGAAACTTTGTTTCATACACACATAATCATAGAGAATCATTTCTTGTTAGTCAAGACTCTTTTCCAATACTATCTTAGGGGACAAAGTCCCTTTCTGAACCGAGTCACCCTCGTTTCAGTCCTGTTTCACTGAACCGGTATAACCTACCGTTCCAACCATGTCTATCTCATGAGATATAAAATATTTACCCAATGCATTGGAGGGAGATATAGGTCCCACCCATCTCATAATGATACCATTCTTATGTGTTCCACAAAATCAAAAATCATACATCATTGCATAACCCATGTAATACAAATGGGAATCTTCAACATCATGACATCATAAAACAATTCATATACTATAAAGAAATTCATAAAAATAATTCCATCCCAACATAATCAAATAAATGTAATAATAGGGATAAAAATAGAACCCTTTATTATCTTATATGGAAAATAATTTTGAAAAAACACTTGAACTTCATTCTTGAGGAAAATATCCTTTCTTTTTCAAAAACATTTTTCCTTTATTAACATGTCATACAAATTTAAACTAAAAGAAGTTGATTAAAAATAAACTTGAAAACTTTTAAAGGATTCTTCTTGGAAATAATGTTTTAAAAATCCGTTCATGCCGTATAAGTTAAAAAAAATATTCTTCTCGTACTTTTTTCGGAAAAGTCAAAAAGTACCTCGTACAAAAAACGACAAAAGATTCCTTTAATAACTTTTACTAAAAACTCACCGAAGGGTAAAATTGGATTTAAACAATTGTAGGTGGATGGAAATAATATTACATATTGAGGAAACATGGATGTGGATGATAAAATACACCCCAGTAAATGCCAAAGTAAAAACAATCTCGGATAAAAATGAGATTGTGATATTTTCCCTTACCTTAGGTCCGACTTTCTTTGTAAGTGTCCAAAACTCCTGTATAATGATTTAAATCATGTTATTGACTTATTAAAGAATCATATTCATTGTTATTATATCATATATGGTCCACTTATGACTTTATATTACCCGTTCTTTTGTAAATTCATGTTAAAGTAGCATTTTGGGTAAAATCGTCTCATTTGTCGTTCGTGTTTTTAACTTGCAATTATTCATATGATTACTTAGATCATGATTACTTAATTCCAGAATATAAAACATGATTTATATGTATATATTCAGAATATACATATATATAATAAATCAGTAAATGGAAAGAAATACACTGTTCATGGAGACGGTAGTCCGTACGTACCCATGAACGTTGTTTTCATTTCCTTATTGAATTGAATGGAATTAAGTAGATGACATACATATAAATATAAATAAATCCAGTATCATTATTATGTCATATATTTCATTAGTACTTATTATATATACTTTATAATCATTCATGAATGGTTAATCATTGAGAATGAATCTCATCGTGTCGTGGAGACGGTAGTCCGTACGTACGCACGAGCGATGATATCATTCCCATGGTCGTGGAATTGTGTTGAAGTGTATGTATACTATTTCAGTATAAATATCACTTTATAATAATCATATATAGTTACTCATTACACCATTATACCCATCCAATTAAGGTGGTGGCGGAAAATAGATTACACCACGGCATGGAGACGGTATTCCGTACGTACGCACGCGCGGTGATTTCCTTTTTCCGTAGGATGGATAGAAGGTTAATTAGAGTTGTTTCATATTTATAATAACATATCAGTATATAAGAAATACTGATGTTATTACTTTATCATGAAACAACTAAAGAAGAAGAAGATTAAGAAGAAAGAAATTGAAAAAGATCGGTAATGGATATTACCTCTTTTTGACGCGCCTTCACTTAACCTCCACTTAAAGAACTAAAGATGGTATTTGAAAAAGACCAGGACCTCTGGGATGATACTAGGGAAGTGGAGAAGAGATTTTGGCAGGGTTTTTCTGAGCTTGAATGCTCAAATTGGTGTGAGGAGGAGAGGGAGGAGGTGCCCTTTTATAAGGGAGGAGAGGGGCATCTTAGGAAAAACTCAAAATATTATTTTATATTAAGGTCAAATTCAGTTTATAATGGTTCCAAATGGTCTTATTTCGATAATAAAGTGGGTATGGGTCTAAATCCTCTCATACAATAGGATTTAGACAAGTTTAGGTTATTATTTTAACCTTATCAATTAGATTTAACTCTAAGTTAAATAATTTAACTTTTACCGTGTCTTTTTGTTTTCTTACACTATATGGTTAATAAACTTACTATATGAAGCCAAACGAACCCCAATTTGTTTATTATTAATATATCTATCCTTATCTAAGTCATTTGGCCTAACCTTAGATTTTTAGGAATTAAATAACAATTAATAATATAATATTTGTTTTAAAAACTAATTTATGTCAATTTTGACACTATTTGGTACATGATTTTTATGAAATTTCTAACAGAATGATAAGTTCGAACCAAGTTACTTAAATCAACAATAACATGTCATATTAACCTAGAAAATTAGTGTAAGTCATAAAAAGTCTCAAATTACACTTATTTGGGCATTTATAACATCAATTATGTTAATATTTTCTTAATAAGATAATTACTGCATCATCTTTGTGTCATAAATAAATTTACTTATTTGATGTCTAAAAATTCCAAAAAAAATACCATTATGTATGAAATCTTTTTATCTTTATAATTAATATTTAAAATCGAATTTATCTTATGTATAACCCTATATTAAAAATGTTTTAGTAAATAAACTTTGATTTTAACTCTTTTAACTCTTCTTTGAATTAAATAATAATAAATGTCCTAATCTAATTCAAGTGGGCCTAAATGGTCATATTTTATTTATAAGGTTGTTTTTGGTCGCATTACACTTATACAATAGAATTAGGACATGTGTTAGGGTAATAATAATATCATTTTTACCCTTAATTACCCTATTTACTTTTAACCGTGGTAAAAAAAAGTAAAAAGTTACTATTCACCAAAAATTATTTTCATCTCACTGAACCACATTTTACTTACTGACATCAACCGTGTCTCTCGGATTTTTGAAATTCCAATCACAAAAGCAGTAAAATTAAGATTTATGAAAAAATTAGTTTTTTAACTACCACTTTGTAGTTTCACTATTAATCAAAAATTGAAGTTTTTCAGAAAAATGCCAAAATTTCAGCCTAAGCTATAATTGATATTCCGAATTCAAAAATTATTTCTATTTTACAAAATTCCCAACATATAATTTACATTAATTAACTTTATAATTAATTTCAGCTGTCACAACAAATAGCGTGCTTTTAAGAGATAATAACTATCAAAAGGTTAACACTTGTTTATGTCGGGTTTAAATGTGAAATTACATCCAATGACCAACATTGTATTAAATTGTAAAAATATATTCTAAATATACTTTAAAACCACTCAAATTAATAATTTATCACTATTAATTATTTCGATTAAAAAAGTTGTTTTTAATTAAAATTTAGTAATTTTCATTATTCATCAGAAAATGAAAGTTATCCGAAAAGTACCAAAATTTCACCCTAAGCTAATTTCGATATTACGAATCCAAAAATGAATTCCATTTTGAAAAATAAAATTTACAAAATTTCAAAAAGTGGTTATTACTATTCATAACGGCTAGTTTTAATAATATTTTAATAGCATATTGCTGTTTAGTGAAACTCGTTATTGCGTACTACACACGCTATCGAGGAAGGTTGCGATTGCGTGTAATGCAAGGCAAGTCAAGGATGCATGTTTTGAAAGCTCCTTGTAGCGTACAACACAAGACATTAGTGAAATTAAAAAGAATATTTTTCATAAAATCTTGGGCTGTTACATTCTACCCCCCTTAAAATGAATTTCGCCCTCGAAATTCGTTGGGGTTATAAATGGTTTACTATTCGAAAGTTTATTTAATAGAAACCCACATCGTAAAAAGGAATACCAAAACATGGCTTTTAAAAACTAAAGTATGAAATGTAATGGTTACCCAAATTAACTAATCAATGGGTTTCCACATAGGTGAAAATATGGATATGGAAGAAAAATCTAACCATCATGTTCTGATTGAGAGTGTTAGAGAACATGGCTATGGAAAAGCTAGCAATCACAAAGCCATAAATTTGTGACGATCTAAGGTACCATCTGATTAATCAGATATAAGAGCACTAGGACAACATTTTTGGTTTTCAAGATCGTTTCCCTAAAGTTAAAGAATTTGAATTAGAATAAATACTTACTTTATTTTGGTACAATCTCACTGTTGTTCGTGCCTTGAACAATTTCCACTTCATCTCTTAAATAAATGAAGTTTAATTTGTTATTCGTGAAGTGTTAGCAGATCATGTGATAGAATGACGGGTCATTCCATCTATCTCAAACAAAAGGTTAGCAAAAGTTATTAAATATACATAAGTCATTCTATAGTGAGATTAATCATATATGGTTCCTAAAATGGACTTATACATCATATATCATACTGCTTAATATAATAAAACTAGTTTCTACTAAACAGGGACTTCCTGTAGGCCAGTGGTAGGCGATAAAGGCCAGTCGCACTTCGGTTGTGGGTTCGATTTCCACAGCCTTGTCCGACGTGATGGGTTGTCGCCCGTCCTACAGGTTGTCCTTTTTCTAAAACTATATTACTATAACATCCCATCAATAATATCGAAAAAACTTTTATCCTTAAACAATACTAACTTATGTACAACATAGTCCATTCCAATCTTTATGCTTATCCAAAATACTGCAGTCCACTCTCATAATATAGTGAAAACAATTACCAGAGATTTAATACCATCGTTGATCCCCATATATCATAAGATATGTCTTGTTGGCAACATTCCAAACATTCAAAGTCCTTAATCATGTATTCTCTTGAATACCTTAGTGAAAACATGAATGCAGTTAAAAGTTGACACCTTCCACATACCAAAATCCTCAAAATTCTATATACTCAAACCATGATATCACTTAGTCCTTATATCAATCATGAGCTCATGAATACTGTCAAACATTTCATTTTCTCCTTATCCCTTCATTATGGGCATATTATCTACTTTCCAAAATATTTGAATCACTTTTCATGGTTACCGGTACCTTAAAATTATTGAAAACCATAATAGACCAATACATAAATATTTCAATACACCATAAAAGTACCTCAACAACATTATTCCTGAATACCAATACATAAACACTTCAGTCCATCCACTTCAATGATTGTCCTGAAAGAAGTCCTTCCTTGATTTAGAAGTAACTTTTTAGGTCAGGGCATTGAGTTGGGTAATGCCCATGTTCTCCACAAATAAGACATTGAACTCCATAACAGTCTGTCACTCTATGACCCTTTTCTCCACACAGATAACATCGGTCCCTCCATTTGAGGTATTCCTCAAGGTTATTCTTACCTTCTTTAGAAATCTCAATATTCCTTTCTTTATGCTCCTCAACATGCGAACATGCATAATAGTCTATCTTCCTCTTCTTTGATGAATTAGGAATACCACTAAATTTCACCTTGTTAATCATATATCGCGATGACTGATTCGGCATAATCACAACATCTTTCTCTCTAGGCATTACACAATTTTGTTTCTCATAGTCACCAATTTGTCCATTGGATTTAATGTTAACCGAATTCCTTTTGGTTCCCTCCATTAACTAAAACACAAAAATAATTTTGTGAGAGGCAAAAATCATGCTAGAGAAAACAACATAGTAAAGGGGAAGTATCCTCAATATCTAACTTCTTAGGTTAAATTCTATGATCGTTATCGTAGTTTTAGGACTGTATCTTATACGTATACTTATCCTTAGGGACATCCCTAGACATACCTTAGAAATATCTCTAGGGATCTCACTAACGTTTTCGCATCCTAGTTTCCAAAGGTTGACTAAACCTTTCCTCTGATACCAACTGTAGAGACCCGAAGCCCGACTTACATGAACATTACATTACATTTGCGGAATACTTAGTACATAACAAAAACACACACACAAGGATCGTAATAGTTTAGTGTCTTTGGAAACTCGGAATGTAATCTTCTAATCGTGGTGAAAGATCTTCAATATCTCCCAAAAAGATCTTCCCTTTTTTTACCTAAAACCTTTCTTTATATCCTGGGGAAAAGAAAACATAAAAGGGTGAGCTCAAATGCTCAGTAAGGGTAAACAAAAGAAAAATCAATCACATCATATTCATAAGAACATAACTTTTTGGAAATCTTAACCTGCAAAAGAGAGCATAATTTCATAACATGGGATAAATCATATTAGTGAAAGGTAAACCCCAATAATCATAACATAAAACATGAAACTTTGGGGCATACACACATAATCATAGAGAATCATTTCTTGTTAGTCAAGACTCTTTGCCAAGACTATCTTAGTGGACAAAGTCCCTTTCTGAACCGAGTCACCCTCGTTTCAGTCCTGTTTCACTGAACCGGTATAACCTACCATTCCAGCCATGTCTATCTCATGAGATATAAAATCTTTACCCAATGCATTGGAGGGAGATATAGGTCCCACCCATCTCATAATGATACCATTCTTATGTGTGCCACAAAATCATAAATCATACATCATTGCATAACCCATGTAATACAAATGGGAATCTTAAACATCATGACATCATAAATGTAAAGACCCGTAAAATTAAATGGAAATTTTTTCTTAATTTTCTTTGGAATTTTACAAGAACGCGGTTTCTGACGGCACCTGATTCCGAGGCCCGGAGTGCCCGGAATTAATTTCCGAAGTTCGGCTCGGGTACGTTCAGTGAACGAACGAGCGGGAATTTCTAACTTTTGACCCGGTGCTCGGAATTGAAATCCGAGGACACCGATGAACTCGCAGCGCCGATATTCACTTAAGGAGACCTTTTCCGAGGTTGCGTTTATTTTGGGTTGAGAGTTAGTTTTTGGGAGTTTAGAATAAGTTAAATAAAAATTATGGATTACAAATTTTTATTTAAACTTATTGGTTAACTTCTCCCAAAGGGAGTTAGTGGTGGGACCCACATCCACTTAACCTCCCTTGGGAGGATTAAGTGTGGTGGGGCCCACCCGAAGCATAACTCTTCCTCTTCTCTTTTAAAACTCCCTTAAACTCCTCTTTTAATGACATGACAACTTTGTTAATTAATGGAGTTGAATTGTTTGAATTTCAAACCTTTGAAATTCAAATTGTTAAGTGTGTAAATAAAATAAGCCCTTAGCTTATTCTATTTGGTTAGAATTCTCTAGCCTCCTTGGGAGATTTTGAAGCCTTCTTCTTCTTCTTCAAGCTTTAACGAAGAACGCGAAGAACCTTCGAGCTTCGACAAAGAACGCCATGTTCTCAGGAACCGTCTTCCGCGACGCCATACCCGCGACACCGTCGACGTCCTCTTCCGCGTCATATCTTCCGCGACGTTTTCCCGCGACGAAATCATCGTTAAAGAACTTCGAATCCTCACTTCACGACATCGACGTCCTTCTTCCGTGACGCCGACCACCGCGACGCGTCTTCCGCGGGTCGTTGACGATCATCGATCTTGAAACCGAGGTAGGGGTTTGTTGTTGATTAATTATTTAATCTCGTTCTTGGTTCTAGCATGATAATCTGGTGGATAAATATTTAAGTGTTATCGTCTAACGAGAGGCGGGTCGGACCGCACAAACACGGCCGAATTCCCCCTCCTTTGTTCTTGATTATTATTATTTTCTTATGGATGAACGAGATGGCGTGGTGTAGTCGCACCACGCGGGAATCATTCGACGATTATTGCGCGGCGCCGTCATGCCGCGCCATGGAAGGATTATCATGAACGCGACGCCGTCGGCCGCGTCGAAGGGAACCGAAGGCACCGCGGCCGGAGCGGGGCCGCGGCGGAGGGGCGTGGTGCCGTCGCACCGCGCCGGACGACGAACACCCCTGCCGGTTCCGGGCCGCGGCGAAACGGGAAGACCGGTGGCTAGCCGGACCGCCGGCGTCGGAAGCCGGAAAAAGGGACCAGTCTTGCCGGTCCGTTGAGGAAGGACCGGCCGGCCATGTTGAGCGGCCGGAAGGGAGAAGTGTCGGGGGAATTAATTCCCCCGGCTGGCCACAAACCAGCCCCCCATAAAGGGGGGGCCGCGGTTACACCAAGGGGGGGGGGGGCAGCGCCCCCCCCCCCCCCCCCCGTTTTTCACAAAAGCAGGCCCCCACATGGGGGGGCCGTTGAACCAAAGGCGCAGCTTTCAGCCGCGCCGCCAGCAGAGAAGCGGGGGCTCTGCCCCCCGCGCGTGGCACCCGTGAGGCGCCAGGCCGGACCGCCACCGGCCGGGCCGGGTCGGACCCGGGACGGGTCGCCCCGGACCCGGACCGCCCGTTTTCGAATCGATTTCGGTCTTTTGCCCATAACTTGAGCTACGGACCTCCGATCGACGAACCGTCAGCGGCGATACGATCCTTGGATCGAGACGGTCGATTCGGTATATCGCACTCAAGGTTTTGGATTACTTTGTGTTCGTCCAGGTTGGTTCGTACACGAAACCAACCGGGCCCTCGGAGCGGAAACGCTCATATCTTGAGCTACGGACGTCTGATTGACGTGTCGTCAGCTTTGTTGTGTTCCTCTTAGTGAGACGGATCTTTTGGAATACTCCGCCTGAGTTTTGGACATAGGTGGAGTACGGTCGGGTTGGTTTTGCCTTAAAAACCAACCGGGCCCCAGGGACTAAAAAGCCAATAACTCTCAGACCGGGCGTCCGATCGACGCGCCGTCTGTTGCGTTGAGTTCCTCTTGGCGATACGGAACTTTTGGATACATCAACTCTGGACTGTGTGACAGTTGATGTATCAGCCTCTCAGCTCGTGGAGCGGACCCTCCCGAACGAGCTTGCTGTGTGCGGGAACCCTAGTGCTGGCTGCGACTGTGACTGCTACTGCTACTGCTACTGCTACTGTGACTGCGAAGACGACAGTACAGAGATCCTTAGTGGATTCGACGACGACGACTACAGCACTCAGTGATCCTACGTGGATCAGTGCTACAGGTCCTGTGTGGGCCCGATCCTGTGTGGGTCATTGCGCTCAGCGGTCCTGTGTGAACCAGCACCTACAGGTCCTGTGTGGGCCCGATCCTGTGTGGGTCTTTGCGGGGGTTAGTTACCTATCGATCCTTCGTGGGTCCGACGACTTAGATGGATCAGAGATCATCTTTATCGTCCTTTGAAGAAGTATACCTGTGTGAGCTGAATCCTGTTGCTTTCCTGTGTGGATTGAGTTGTGCTATCCTGTGTGGATTCCGTTTTGCTTTCCTGTGTGGAATACGTTTACTTTCCTGTGTGTAATGAGTTGTACTTGGGCTCGGAGGTTGGAGCGTATTGGAATTGATGACTTAGGTATATGTATGGGAATATGCCTAAGCAGTGTCGGTTGTTACTTCGTGATTGTACCTTTCTTTGTGGTTTATCCTTTGTGGATTTGAGAGACCTTCAGGGGTCTCGGGGTCCCTACTGAGTAGCTTATACTCACCCCTGCACGGGCTACGCCCGCACTACGTTGTGTTGGTTGCAGACGACGGACAGCGTTGATCTTGGCTGAGGCTTGCAGAGCAGGACGGTACCTGGAGGTGGACCACTGGGCGGGACGTGTTCGGAGCGGACGACGGGACCCGAGGAGCAGTGGAGCTATCTGTACCCACCCTTCAGGTGGGATTTCCAGTGGACAGCTCGGTGTAGCGGCTTTTACTTTACAGTTGTTGTTTTCCCTTTCGAGTTGTACTTTACTTTCAGTTTGGGTTTGTATACTGGCCCATTTACTTTTCCGCACCTTCAGTTGTACTCTGTTTTTACTTAGTGTTTACTATTCTACTTGCTTACTCTGTGGTGGTTGTTTACATTTCAAAGGCAATGTCTTCCCTTTTTGTTGGGATTTACGCCTTGGTGCTAGTCGCCAGCCCCTGGCCTATGGAAGCGGGCTTGGGGTAGTCATGGCACGGGTCCCGAGGGCGGGTCGTGACAAATTGGTATCAGAGGAGTTTGGTTCTACCGCGAACTCTGATCTTTTCTATGAGAAGCAATAATGTTTAGCGTATTGAGTGTGGTTATCAGTCCAGGGAGTCCAGTGTTGGTGCGGCGGCCGACGTATCCGTAGACCAGGACCCTAACTTCTGATTTCCGACTTAATGCACGAAAGCATTGATTGCGTGTGTGTTTCAAAGTTTTCTTTGAGATTACTTTATGTATCAGCTCACCAGGTTTACTGTTCTGACCGTGGCGCACCTGTTTCCTTTTCAGGATGGCCCCACGACGGCAGCCAGCTAGGGTTCCGAGAGTCGAGTGTGACGACATCCCACCGAGCGACGAGGCCTCGGTGCAGGGCCCTTTGTCAGCAGAGGCACCGGCGGTAGCTCTACCCACCGAGCCACCGATGCTTCCAGCACCAGCCGCTGACGACGCACGTCGCCTTGGAGCTCTGCACAAGTTTCAGCGCCAGCGACCGCCCAGGTTTCGTGGGGAGACGGACCCCCAGGCAGTAGAGGACTGGCTGGAGGCAGTGGTACGAGTTTTTAGGCTAGTGAGGACACCTTCAGACCTCATGGTGATCCTCGCTGCGAGCCTACTGCACGCAGCAGTGGGCCGATGGTGGAGCTTGATGCTCCAGGTGCACGAGGAGGCATCTCTACTATGGACGGACTTTGAGAGCCTCTTCCGCTCGGAGTTCGTCCCAGCCACCCTTCGTGTGGTGCGTATCCAGGAGCTTCTTCAGCTGCGGCAGGGCAGCATGACGGTCGCTCAGTACTCGGCAAGATTTACCGATCTCTCGCGCTACTCGACCGACATGGTACGGGACCCATTCTTCTGGGCCCGGACCTTCGAGCAGGGTTTGAGACACGAGATCAGGGCATCGCTAATCTCCCTCAGCATACTGACTCAGACAGGAGTACTGGAGCGGGCCCTTTTGATCGAGAGTTTCCTTGCTGAGTCTACACCAGCGTCGAGACCCACCGCAGGGCGGCACTTGGCAGAGTCTTCTGCAGCAGGCAATTGACGGATGACTCAGGGGTTCAGGCAGACCAGACCTTCAGGCAGACGACCTCAGGACACTGGCTCAGCAGTGCGGGGCACACAGCGAGGATCCAGTATTTCGAGAGGCAGGCAGTGCTACTCGTGCGGCGGGCAGGGCCACATGGCTCATGACTGCCCGACCCGCCGTGCCGAGGAGCAGCAGACGGTTGAGGGACCACCGAGTCAGAGGCAGAGGGTCGACCGTGGCGGTTCGCAGGGAGGAGGCGGACGAGGCAGAGGAGCTGGCCGAGCAGCAGGTGGTGGGCGACGCTTTGAGGCTCTGCCACCACCACCACCAGGAGGTCCACCCCGACCACAGGGAGCTGGCAGGCAGAGACAGGCACAGCTCCAGGCAGCAGAGGCCTATGACCATGGTGCACCCGAGATGATTCGAGGTACTATCTGTGTCTATTCCTCCCTTGCTGTAGTTCATATAGACACAGGAGCGAGTCACTCTTTCATAGTCGCTGCCCGTGTTCGGAGCTCGGAGATTCCGACAGAGCCGTCGGCTCGATCCTTATGGCTAGAGACTCCTACGGAAGCAGACTCGACGATTACACACTGGTGCTGGCAGTGTTAGATTACTCTAGGAGGCGAGAGCTTTGGCTGGGATCTTCTTGTAGCAGCGTCGAGGCCTTACGACGTCATCTTGGGCATGGATTGGCTTTCTACGGTCCATGCGCAGATTGACTGTTTTAGGCGCAAGGTGTGATGTGTACGCACCGGTGGGAGCAGGTTCACCTTCACCGGTGAGAAGGGAGCCTTTGCAGCACAGGATGGACTTCCGCGGAGGAGAGGACAGCCCATCACTCATCAGTTGGCTAGCCTCATCCTTGGAGCAGTTGACGTGCGGAGTCCTGGTTTTCCTGCAGTGGTGGATCAGTTTGCGGACGTTTTTCCCGACGACGTTCCAGGGCTACCTCCTCACAGAGAGGTAGACTTTTATATTGACTTGTACCCCGGTACAGCCCCGATATCCACTCCAGCATATCGGATGGCCCCCGCCGAGCTTCGAGAGCTACGGGTACAGTTGGAGGACTTGCAGGGCAAGGGGTTCATTCGACCCAGTGTTTCACCCTGGGCTTCCCCGATATTGTTCGCCAAGAAGGAAGACGGGAGCTTGCGACTTTGTGTTGACTATTGTCACCTGAACCAGGTGACAGTGAGGAACAAGTATCTGCTACCGAGGATTGATGACCTCTTTGATCAGCTCAAGGGAGCGCGGTGGTTCTCGAAGATAGACCTCAGGTCAGGCTATCATCAGCTCAGAGTCAGAGACGAGGACGTGCAGAAGACAGCCTTCAGATGTCGGTATGGCCACTATGAGTTCTTGGTTATTCCTTTCGGTGTAACCAATGCTCCAGCAGTGTTCATGGCCCTCATGAACAGGATCTTTTAGCCATACCTAAATCGATTTGTCGTGGTCTTCATCGACGACATTTTGATTTACTCTACGACTGAGGAGTAGCACGCCTATCACTTGCGAGTTGTACTAGACACACTCTGAGAGCACCAGCTTTATGGTAAGCTCTCGAAGTGCCAGTTCTGGATACGTGAGGTCCACTTCTTGGAACACGTTATCTCTGAGGCGGGAGTTGCAGTGGATCCTGCAAAGATCGAGGTTGTGTTAGCATGGGAGCCACCCAGGACCGTGACTGAGGTTTGGAGTTTCTTGGGACTTGCTGGATACTATCGAAGATTCGTGCCAGACTTCTCTAGAGTTGCGGCACCACTCACAGCTTTGACGAAGAAGGGGAAACCCTTCGTGTGGTCAGACAGATGTCAGCAGAGCTTCCAGGAGCTGAGACAGAGATTGACTAGCGCACCTATCTTGAGGTTTTCTGGGGAGGGAGTAGGGTACGTAGTTTACTATGATGCATCAGGGACCGGACTCGGTTGCGTCTTGATGCAGGAGCGGGCAGTGATCGCCTATGGATCACGACAGTTGAGGCCACATGAGCAGAACTACGCTACCCATGACCTGGAGTTGGCAGCGGTGGTCTTCGCTCTGAAGACATGGCGGCACTATTTGATGGGCGAGCGTTTTACAGTCTTTTCTGATCATCAGAGTCTCAGGTATATCTTCTCGCAGAAGGACCTAAACCTGAGACAGCGGCGATGGCTCGAGTTCCTCCAGGACTATGACTTTGAGATAGTCTATACTCCTGGGAAGGGGAACGTAGTAGCTGATGCCCTCAGCAGGAGGACGGGAATTCAGCTACTTGAGGAGGCGACGGAGCAGCTGGCCTCTTTGCAGATATCCTTCGTGGATAGAGATGGAGTAGCCTTCCTCCAGTCTCTCACAGTCACCCCTCCACTACTGCAGCGGGTCAGAGAGGCACAGCGTGAGGATGCTGACTGTGAGACACGGTGTGCACAGATATCCTCGGGACAGGCACCTGATGGTTTCTCCCTTGGAGCAAAGCACGACATCCTTTTCAGAGGACGTACCATGGTACCAGTCGCTTTGCGAGAGGAGGTGCTGAGAGAGTTTCACACTTCTCCTTTGGCGGTACATCCTGGAGTGGCGAAGATGTACCAGGATCTCAGACGACAGCACTGGTGGCCGGTTATGAAGAAGGCTGTAGCAGAGATCGTTTCTCGATGCCTCACCTGCCAGCAGGTGAAGGCAGAGCATCAGGTACCAGCAGGCTTGGTATAGCCCTTGGAGGTCCCGGAGTGGAAGTGGGACGGCATATCTATGGACTTCGTGACTGGACTTCCACGCACAACCGGTCTTGCCGGTCCGTTGAGGAAGGACCGGCCGGCCATGTTGAGCCGGCCGGAAGGGAGAAGTGCCGGGGGAATTAATTCCCCCGGCTAGCCACAAACCGGCCCCCCATAAAGGGGTGGTCGCGGTTACACCAAGGGGGGGCAGCGCCCTCCCGTTTTTCACAAAAGCAGGCCCCCACATGGGGGGGCCGTTGAACCAAAGGTGCGGCTTTCAGCCGCGCCGCCAGAAGAGAAGCGGGGGCTCTGCCCCCCGCGCGTGGCACCCGTGCGGTGCCAGGCCGCACCGCCGCCGGCCGGGCCGCGCCGCCGCGCCGGACCGCACCGCCGCGCCGGCCGCGCCGCCGCGCCGGACCGCCGCCGGCCGGGCCGGGTCGGACCCGGGTCGGGTTGACCCGGTTCGGGCCGACCCAGGGGGGGTCGGGCCGGGTCGCCCCGGACCCGGACCCCCCGTTTTCGAATCAATTTCGGTATTTTGCCCATAACTTGAGCTACGGACCTCCGATCGACGAACCGTCAGCTGCGATACGATCCTTGGATCGAGACGGTCGATTCGGTATATCGCACTCAAGGTTTAGGATTACTTTGAGTTCGGCCAGTTTGGTTCGTACACGAAACCAACCGGGCCCTCGGAGCGGAAACGCTCATATCTTGAGCTACGAACGTCCGATTGACGTGCCGTCAGCTTTGTTGTGTTCCTCTTAGTGAGACGGATCTTTTGGGATACTCCGCCTGAGGTTTGGATGCAGGTGGAGTACGGTCGGGTTGGTTTTGCCTTAAAAACCAACCGAGCCCCTGGGACGAAAAAGGCAATAACTCTCAGACCGGGCGTCCGATCGACGCGCCGTCTGTTGCGTTGAGTTCCTGTAGGCGATACGGAACTTTTGGATACATCAACTCTGGACTGTGTGACAGTTGATGTATCAGCCTCTCGGCTCGTGGAGCGGACCCTCCCGAACGAGCTTGCTGTGTGCGGGAACCCTAGTGCTGGCTGCGACTGTGACTGCTACTGCTACTGCTACTGCTACTGTGACTGCGACGACGACAGTACAGAGATCCTTAGTGGATTCAACGACGACGACTACAGCAATCAGCGATCCTACGTGGATCAGTGTTACAGGTCCTGTGTGGGCCCGATCCTGTGTGGGTCTGATCCTGTGTGGGTCATTGCGCTCAGCGGTCCTGTGTGAACCAGCGCCTACAGGTCCTGTGTGGGCCCGATCCTGTGTGGGTCTTTGCGGGGGTTAGTTACCTATCGATCCTTCGTGGGTCCGACGACTTAGATGGATCAGATATCATCTTTATCGTCCTTTGAAGAAGTATACCTGTGTGAGCTGAATCCTGTTGCTTTCCTGTGTGGATTGAGTTGTGCTATCCTGTGTGGATTCCGTTTTGCTTCCCTGTGTGGAATACGTTTACTTTCCTGTGTGGACTGAGTTGTACTTGGGCTCGGAGGTTGGAGCGTATTGGAATTGATGACTTAGGTATATGTATGGTCATATACCTAAGCAGTGTCGGTTGTTACTTCGTGATTGTACCTTTCTTTTTGGTTTATCCTTTGTGGATTTGAGAGACCTTCAGGGGTCTTGGGGTCACTACTGAGTAGCTTATACTCACCCCTGCACGGGCTACGCCCGCACTACGTTGTGTTGGTTGCAGACGATGGACAGCGTTGATCTTGGCTGAGGCTTGCAGAGCAGGACAGTACCTGGAGGTGGACCACTGGGTGGGACGTGTTCGGAGTGGACGACGGGACCCGAGGAGCAGTGGAGCTATCTGTACCCACCCTTCAGGTGGGATTTCCAGTGGACAGCTCGGTGTAGCGGCTTTTACTTTACAGTTGTTGTTTTCCCTTTCGAGTTGTACTTTACATTCAGTTTGGGTTTGTATACTGGCCCATTTACTTTTCCGCACCTTCAGTTGTACTCTGTTTTTACTTAGTGTTTACTATTCCGCTTGCTTACTCTGTGGTGGTTGTTTACATTTCAAAGGGAATGCCCTCCCTTTTTGTTGGGATTTACGCCTTTGTGCTAGTCGCCAGCCCCTGGCCTATGGAAGGCGGGCTTGGGGTAGTCACGGCACGGGTCCTGAGGGCGGGTCGTGACAATAAAACAATTCATATACGATAGAGGAATTCATAAAAATAATTCCATCACAACATAATCAAATCAATGTAATAATAGGGATAAAAACAGAACCCTTTATTATCTTAGATGGAAAATAATTTTGGTAAAACACTTGAACTTCATTCTTGAGGAAAATGTCCTTTCTTTTTCAAAAACATTTTTCCTTTCTTAACATGTCATACAACTTTAAACTAAAAGAAGTTGATTAAAAATAAACTTGAAAACTTTTAAAGGATGTTTCTTGGAAATAATGTTTTAAAAATCCGTGCATACCGTATAAGTTAAAAAAAAGATTCTTCTCGTACTTTTTTCGGAAAAGTCAAAAAGTACCTCGTACGAAAAACGACAAAAGATTCCTTTCATATCTTTTACTAAAAACTCACCGAAGGGTAAAATTGGATTTAAACAATTGTAGGTGGATGGAAATAATATTACATATTGAGGAAACATGGATGTGGATGATAAAATACACCCCAGTAAATGCCAAAGTAAAAACAATCTCGGATAAAAATGAGATTGTGATATTTTCCCTTACCTTAGGTCCGACTTGCTTTGTAAGTGTCCAAACCTCCTGTATAATGATTTAAATCATGTTATTGACTTATTCCAGAATCATATTCATTGTTATTATATCATATATGGTCCACTTATGACTTTATATTACCCGTTCTTTTGTAAATTCATGTTAAAGTAGCGTTTTGGGTAAAATCGTCTCATTTGTCGTTCGTGTTTTTAACTTGCAATTATTCATATGATTACTTATATCATGATTAATTAATTCCAGAATATAAAACATCATTTATATGTATATATTCAGAATATACATATATATAATAAATCATTAAATGGAAATAAATACACCGTTCATGGAGACGGTAGTCCGTACGTACGCATGAACGCTGTTTTCGTTTCCTTATTGAATTGAATGGAATTAAGTAGATGACATACATATAAATATAAATAAATACAGTATCGTTATTATGTCATATATTTCATTAGTACTTATTATATATACTTTATAATCATTCATGAATGGTTAATCATTGAGAATGAATCTCATCGCATCGTGGAGACGGTAGTCCGTACGTACGCACGAGCGATGATATCGTTCCCATGGTCGTGGAATTGTGTTGAAGTGTATGTATACTATTTCAGTATCAATATCGCTTTATAATAATCATATATAGTTACTCATTACACCATTATACCCATCCAATTAAGGTGGTGGCAGAAAATAGATTACACCACGGCGTGGAGACGGTATTCCGTACGTACGCACGCGCGGTGATTTCCTTTTTCCGTAGGATGGATAGAAGGTTAATTAGAGTTGTTTTATATTTATAATAACATATCAGTATATAATAAATACTGATGTTATTACTTTATCATGAAACAACTAAAGAATAAGAAGTTGAAGAAGAAAGAAATTGAAAAATATCGGTAATGCATATTACCTCTTTTTGATGTGCCTTCACTTAACCTCCACTTAAAGAACTAAGGATGGTCTTTGAAGAAGACCAGGACCTCTAGGATGATACTAGGGAAGTGGAGAAGAGATTTTGTCATGGTTTGGCCGAGCTTGAATGCTCAAATTGGTGTGAGGAGGAGAGGGAGGAGGTGCCCTTTTATAAGGGAGGAGAGGGGCATCTTAGGAAAAACTCAAAATATTATTTTATATTAAGGTCAAATTCGGTTTATAATGGTTCAAAATGGTCTTATTTCTAAGATAAAGTGGGGATGGGTCGAAATCCTCTCATCCAATAGGATTTAGACAAGTTTAGGTTATTATTTTAACCTTATCAATTAGATTTAACTCTAAGTTAAATAATTTAACTTTTACCGTGTCTTTTTGTTTTCTTACACTATATGGTTAATAAACTTACTATATGAAGCCAAAAGAACCCCAAGTTGTTTATTATTAATATATTTGTCCTTATCTAAGTAATTTGGCCGAACCTTATATTTTTAGGAATTAAATAACAATTAATAATATAATATTTGTTTTAAAAACTAATTTATGTCAATTTTGACACTATTTGGTACATGATTTTTATGAAATTTCTAACAGAATGATAAGTTCGAACCAAGTTACTTAAATCAACAATAACATGTCATATTAACCTATAAAATTAGTGTAAGTCATAAAAAGTCTCAAATTACACATATTTGGGCATTTATAACATCAATTATGTTAATATTTTCTTAATAAGATAATTACTGCATCATCTTTCTGTCATAAATAAATTAACTTATTTGATGTCTAAAAATTCCAAACAAAATAACATTATGTAGGAAATCTTTTTAGATTTCTAATTAATATTTACAATCGAATTTATCTTATGTATAACCCTATATTAAAAAAAAATTAGTAAATAAACTTTGATTTTAACTCTTTTAACTCTTCTTTGAATTAAATAATAATAAATGTCCTAATCTAATTCAAGTGGGCCTAAATGGTCATATTTTATTTCTAAGGTTGTTTTTGATCGAATTACACTTATCCAATAGAATTAGGATATGTGTTAGTGTAATAATAATATCATTTTTACCCTTAATTACCCTATTTACTTTTAACCGTGGTAAAAAAAAGTAAAAAGTTACTATTCACCAAAAATTATTTTCATCTCATTGAACCACATTTTACTTACTGACATCAACCATGTCTCTCGGATTTTTGAAATTCCAATCACAGAAGCGGTAAAATTAAGATTTATGAAAAAATTAGTTTTTTAACTACCACTTAGTAGTTTCACTATTCATCAAAAATTGAAGTTTTTCAGAAAAATGTCAAAATTTCACCCTAAGCTATAATTGATATTCCGAATTCAAAAATGATTTCTATTTTACAAAATTCCCAACATATAAGTTTCATTAATTAACTTTATAATTAATTTCCGTTGTCACAACAAATAGCGTGCTTTTAAGAGATAATAACTATCAAAAGATTAACACTTGTTTATGTCGGGTTTAAATGTGAAATTACATCCAATGACCAAAATTGTATTAAATTGTAAAAATATATTCTAAATATACTTTAAAACCACTCAAATTAATAATTTATCACTATTAATTATTTCGATTAAAAAAGTTGTTTTTAATTAAAATTTAGTAATTTTCACTATTCATCAGAAAATGAAAGTTATCCGAAAAGTACCAAAATTTCACCCTAAGCTAATTTCGATATTACGAATCCAAAAATGAATTCCATTTTGAAAAATAAAATTTATAAAATTTCAAAAAGTGGTTATTACTATTCATAACGGCTAGTTTTAATAATATTTTAATAGCATATTATTGTTTAGTGAAACTCGTTATTGCGTACTACACACGCTATCGAGGAAGGTTGAGATTGCGTGTAATGCAAGGCAAGTCAAGGATGCATGTTGTGCAAGATCCTTGTAGTGTACAACACAAGACATTAGTGAAATTAAAAAGAATATTTTTCATAAAATCTTGGGCTGTTACAATTAATGATGCCTAGTATCTCACGTGTCTGACCTGAAACAATTGTCTAAGTATAACCATGCCTCGTCACTATGTCGCATAGTATAGGGGCCACAAACTCAAATTAGAGGACCCATGCCCTAGTACATCAGGGGGTCTACTGTGTAAGTCATTGAGGATGCCACTACCCAGCTATACTGGAGGGTGAACTCATTATCCATTGAGGACACCAATTTCCAACTATATTGGAGGGTCATCTCGGTATCCATCGAGGACATCACTACCCAACTATACTAGAGGTTCAACTCAGTATCCATCGAGGATTCCACTGCCCAGCTATGTTGGATAGTCAACTTGATATCCATTGAGGAAGCCACAACCCAACTATGTTGGAGGGTAAAATCGATATCCATCGAGGAATCCAATGTCTATCTATAGTGGAGGGTAAACTCAATAAGGTCATCGAGGAACTCCACTGCCCAGCCCTGTTAAAGGGTGCTACTCAGAAAGGTCCTGGGGATCCTATGAAATCACTGCTGCTATCGAGTGTTGCCTTATCAGGTCCTATGCCCGGAACATTTCACATCATATATTGTAATCCAAAACTGAGGGAATCATCACATTATACATGGAAAAAACTCAGGATAGGATATTTGTGAGAAAAAATATGAGTTCAAATGAAGGATATATGGAAGTTCAAAGTTCCCTCAAAAAAGAACTAGGGGTACATGACATATGAGGGGACCCACATGGTATATATTTCCGCTTCACTGCCTAGTCATATCCTTAGCCAAAACATGGCTCCATACCATATAGTAGTACATGTTGTGTAGATGGAATACATGGTATGTTCAGGTTAACTGGGACTGGGTTGTATCCTGCTCGCCATGTCTATATACTGGACCCCATGTCCATGTACTAGAGTGCACGGCTGTGTACCTGGCCATGTACTTCCATAAGGTTTCCTTCCTCTATGATCCATCGCACGGGTTCCCATCTGGGGAAGGGGTACACGACATGTAGAAGATCTTACATGCCATATCATCCTTAAGATTTCCAAAACCCTAGCTAGCGCCAATGAGGGGGCTACACGCAGTGTATTCATCCTCGAACGTGGTGTGTAGTCGGGATATTCACCAGATTTCTAGATCTGATCCTCATACTTGAATCTACTCGATCCACCATATATTTTTCCTTGAATCATCCTAAAACTAATGGATCTGGATGAAAATCATGGTCTTTGGCCATCGTTCTCTATAAAATGGACTCCACTCACCCATGAAGATTTCATCGTATGTTTGGTTTGTCATGAATCCTTACTCCTTCATAGATATAGTCTCTAATTTCCCAAATGATCATCCTCGTCTCACAAAAAACTCCAAATATGGTCTTAGATCACTGATACGCTCCTTTTTAATGAAACTGTTACGAAATCGGGGGGTCTGATCTAACTCGGTACCACCCAGCAATTGTCAAACCGTGACCTCAGTGTCCAACTAGTAACGAATGTGAAGAAACAAGGGGTAAAATCACAATAATAAAGGTTATATGATTGAGGCCAAGATTTTTTGGCCAATATCTCAAGAACCGGGAACCTAGGGTTATAAAACAATTGAAATTAAACAAGATTTCAATACGTGGGCACATGAAAAGGCTGCAAAATGACACAGGTCAAAGAACGATGATCAATCTATTGAATATATTTAATAAAATGTGTAAAAAACCAAATTACAAGTCCTAACTAGATTATGGATCATTCGTTGATGAAGAACGTGTATGCCAATGATCGGGAGAATCCATTCCGTTCTTTGCATCTTGATTTGATCTGATCCATCATTTCATCATTGTTTGGTGAGATTTGATAATGGAGGAGGAAGAGATAGATCTAGAATTATCCTAGGTTTTATGAATCTGACCCTATAGAATTCATCCTTGTGGTATTTTTATAGAATTATCCGCTACGTTGAAATGAAATAATTAATTAATAAATTATTTGTTTATTTCACTTAATGTACCTCTAATGAGAGAGGAGTCTGAACACCCCACACCAACCCATTTTAGGTTACACATAGGGTAAACATTACATTCTGGATTCAACTATGGTCTTGGATTTCTGATATGATCTTCCATTTAAGATTTATCTCATTTTCTTTAAAAATATGTGCACGCAATACAAAATATATTTAGTATTTTTGTAAAATTAATTTCAGGCACACCGAGCCTCGAAATCGCACGCCATCTCATTGCCTAAATCTATATATATATCAAAGTATTACAAGCTAAAAACTTTTTATTTACAAATACCTTTTAATATTTTCAAACTTTGAATAATTACAAGAGTATCACTCCCCTCACTTATAAAAGGTAACCACTTATCCTCTCTTTATCACACAACTTGAGTAAATTATCTTGATAGATATATGCCTAAATACCTTCCAAAAATTACTTCACACTACCTAGAAGCTTTGGTCTTATAAAAATACCAACCTAGAAGGATTAAGGTTTAATCCAAAGGAGGTTTCCCAAAGAAGAATCATAACTATTAATCGAGTGTTTCATATTTATTTCTACTTATAATTCCTTAAAATATTCTTTAAATATGGTGAAATAATAACATTATTATATTACATATACTTAAATTTTATTATTATTATTATGGTAAAAAACTTTTTTATATTATTTTTTATCCTATTGAAAATGAAAACATCGCTCAAGCATATGTGTGGACTACCACCTCTATAAAATGATGTGTTTTTTTCATCGTAAAATTATATGGATGGTTAAAATGATAGATCAAATGAATATTTATGATATTTATAACATAATTATTATTATTTAAATATAATATTACTTACATTATTACCCTTTCTATCTGTAATAAATTGATAATGTCGCTAGTGCGTACGTGTGGAATACTACCTCCATGAAGCGAAGTGATTCATTTTTCATTTTCACCTTACAAGGATGGTCATAAGGATATAAATAATGAATAAATATTAAATTTATAACATATTTATTATTCTATAAAATTAAAATATTAACTATTTTATTTCTTGTTCACTCATTAGAAAAATTAAAATGTTGTTCATGCGTACGTACGGACTACTGTCACTATGAGACGATGTGGTTCATTTTTCATGACTACCTTACATGGTTGGTTTTAAAAATATATTAAATATATAAATATTATAATTATAACATGTTTAATATTATGGTGATAATGTAACCATAACCCTTTTGACCATGATCAACACATAGATGTTTTTTTAGGTTATAAATCAAAGAACCCTAAAACGTCCAACGTGATTTTAACCAATTTTATAACTAAATAAAACATGATAATAAATGAAATAAAAGGAATAATAATAATGAAATAAAAATAAAAATGTTATCCATGAATTATAAAACTAATATAATTATACTATTTAGGAGTTGGATAATTTATTAATTTAGATGGGACTTAAGGCAAGGGGTTTCTTAACTCGGTTTCTTTTCATGGGATTATATTACTTTTTCATTGTCTATGTTATGACAAGATTATGTGAGTAATGAACCATTATTATTTTATATTTTATTTCTAATTTTTTATGTTTATTTACATTTGTTACACATAATCACTTCATTGATTAATTCTCACTTCAATGTTATGATCATTATAAGGGTTCTTTGTCTCAATATTGTTTCATTGAGACATGTTTGGTGTTATGCACCTATTTATGTGAATGAGGTGCATATAGTACCAATTTTACATATTATATCATTGATAATTATTAATTAATGGAATTTAAAGTTACAATTTATATTATTTCTTCCAATTGGTTTTAATTTGAAATTTACCAAAGTGGTAAGGTTTTATCAGCTCAAATTGTCTTTTTGGGACATACATTATGTTATACACCTATCTTATTTTATGAGGTGTATCTACTACCCATTTTATATATTTTATCATTAATATATTTATTTTAATGGTATTTAAAGTTTAATTTTAATTTATTTCTTTCATGGTACCTACAACTCAAAATTTACCAAAGCAATAAGGATTTATGTCACAATCTCACTTTTTACCGAGATTTTTTATAATTAAATTTACAATTATGAAATTATATTATATATTTAATAAATATCATATTTTTTCTTATAATATGTTTATTTATAGATTTTACATGTTTTCCTATCATTTTTTATCTTTTTTATACATAAAAATTTTGAGAAAATGTTAATAAGAAAAGTTAACTTTATTTACCATTTTGATAAGAAATATTTCTCTTATATGTCCATGTTTTCTTTAAATTTGTTTTCAAGAATGTTTTTAGAACTTTATAATGATTTTTTGAAGTCATTTTTACCCATGTTTGAATTTTTATAAAAAATTAAAATGAAACTTCTTGTTAATTTTTGAACGAGGTACATTTTTTCGAAGGTGTGAATAGAATCTTTATTTTAACGATTACAGCATGAATGGAATTTCCTACCATCATGACTGCTCATTGATTTGAATATTAAATTATAATTTTACATTTTTATTTTCAAATAAAATTTATTATTTAATATTTTGGAAATTTTTAGATTTTAAATGGGTGATTTCAAATGAAAAGGGGTATTTTCCTCAAGAAATATTCTAGTGATAATTTAAGGGAATTTTTCATCTATGATCACATACTTTGATGTTACTTATGAATAAATAGGCATATAATATAATGATACCTTCCTTATTATTTTTATGGGTTGTTTATGATTGTGATGATGATATAATGATGAAACCTTATTTCTTTTCTATGGTTTAAGTTATGATGAAATGATAAATGTTTTTATGATCTTGTGTCATACATATGTATGGATTATGATTATGTGATGGGTGAGTTTGTTATAGACCTAAAATGAATTGGGTAATGATGTAGTATTCAAATTCAATAATGAGAGAGATGACTAGGATAATTACTCCTATAGAATTAACTGGGATTCATTTATTTTTACATGGCTTAAACATGAGTAAACATAGGTTATGAATATGATTCTCCAGTTTACCTATATTATGCTTGTAAAAAGGTTTTTTATGGAAATATTTTGATTTTTTGTGGTAAGGATTAAAGGTGAAAGGTTTGTTTTTCAAATTAATGTTTTCTTGGATTCCCATGTTCCTTAGGATACCTTCATGGTTTCTCCTATGCTTGATAATGAGTTTCAAAGGTTTTATTTAAAGATTGATTTTGACTTTTGGAAATGTTTTATTTATGTGTTCATAGTTTTATTGTGAAAAAGGTAAAATCCATTATGGGTTTTCATTTTTATCACTATACTAATAGGATTCCTTTATTTTTATATCCCTTACTGAGATTTATTTTTCTCATCCCACATTTTCAAAATATTTTTCAGAAGTATTAAGTAAGTGTAAGAACTCTTATGATGTATAGCTTTGACTACAGAAGTTTAGACTTGAATGAAGCAAGTGTGACTTTATAAAGAACTTATTTTGTGGTAAAAATGGATATCGTGTGGGAATGACCACTTTATTATGTAATATTTTTCCTAATTCTATAAAACTATAAACTGAAAAGATCTTAGAAATGTAAGAAAGTGGAACCCTCATTATAAGTCACGTATTTATGGGTTGAATAAGTTGTAGGTCATTCTAGTTGGTATCAGATCAAGGGTGTAGAAAAATTTATAGGTTATGATCATTAATATGAAGATATTTTAAGAGTTATAGATACCATCTTGGGTTAATAAGTCTAAGGTTGATCTTATACTTAAAGGCACATATAGCCTTTTGGGGTTTTAAGTGATGGGATTTTAAGGTGATTAATGATATTTTGGGAGATAGATGATTGAGGTAAATGTCACCCATAGGTTTAAATATTTGATTTAGAATGAATGTTATTTGGGAATAATGTTATTATGTTAAGGATAAAAATATGTAAGGTAAATATAACCTTTAGGTTTGACATGATCTTTGATATTGGGGTATTATGGTTAATTAGGATAAATATTGACTTAACTTTTGAGAGAATATATGATTTTATTTTTGTTTTATGGTGATTCAGGTTATTTATGGAAAAGATTAGTCACTACAAAAAAACATAAATCAGCATCATTTTTATTTTTTGGTTTCTGATGATTTTAAAAAATGTTGGTAAATGATTTTTTTTTGAAATTTATAATTTTTTATAAAATATATTTTTTCATTTAAATGATTTCTTTTAAAATTCATAATTTATTTAATTTTTTTTAGTTCTACCCACATACCCCCCCCCTCCCCACCTAACTTCCCAGCTTCTCATGCAAGGAGACCCTCTCTTACACCCACACAGGCTCGTCCCTCCCCTCCTACCTACCTAGATCCTCACATAATGAGGCCCTCTCTTCCACCCCCCCCCCCCACCCCTCAATCATGTCCAACTCCTCACACAAGGAGGCCCTCTCTTCCACCCGCACATGCCCACCCCTCCCCACCTACCTACCCAGCTCCTCACATGAGGAATCCATCTCTTCCACCTGAACATGCCCACCCCTCCCCTCCTGCATCATTTAAATAATTTTTTAAAAAAATCATAATTTATTTAAAATATATATTTTTAGTTCAACCCATGAACCACCCTCCCCGTCTGCCTACCCAGCTCCTCACATGAGGAGGACCTCACTTCCACCCGTGTACGCCCACCACTCCCCACCTTCCTACCCAGTTCCTCATGCGAGGAGGCCCTCTCTTCCCACCCACACACCCCCACCCCCACCTCATTTAAATGATTTTTTGTTTTGAAATTTATAATATTTAAAATATATATTTTTTAGTTCTACCCGTGCACCCCCTCATTGCCTACATTCCCAGCTCCTCGCATGAGGAGTCCCTCTCTTCCACCCGTGCCCGCCCAACCCTCCCCTCCTACATACCCATCTCCTCACGCAAGGAGGTCCTCTCTATTCCACCCGCACATGCCTTCCCCTCCCCTCCTTCCTACCCAACTCCTCACGTGAGGAGACCCTCTTTTTCACCCGTTCATGCATGTCCCTCCCCGCCTGCCTGCCCAGCTCCTCACGCGGTGAGGCCCTCTCTTCTACCTGTGCACGCCTGCCCCTCCCCTCCTACCTCATTTAAATGATTTTTTTTAATTCATAATTTATTTAAACTGTATTTTTTTAGTTCTACTCATGAAACCCCTCCCCTCCTGCCTTCCCAGCCCCTCAAACGAGGAGGAACTCTCTTCCACCCATGCACACCCTCTCTTTTTTCAGTTCTACCCATGCACCCCCCCCCCCTCCTCGCCTGCATGCCCAACTCCTCATATGAGGAGGCCCTCTCTTCCACTCGTGCATGCCTACCACTACCCACCTGCTTACCCAGCTCCTCACATGAGAAGGACCTCTCTTCCACCTGTGCACGCCCACCCCTCCCCGCCTACCTGCCCAGTTCCTCATGCAAGGAGGACCTCTCTTCCACTCACGCCCGCCCTCCCCTCCCCTCCTGCCTCATTTAAATGATTTTTTTTTGAAATTCATAATTTATTTAAAAAAAAAATTAGTTCTTCCCATGCACACCCCACCCCCCCCCCCCCCCCCCGCCTGCATGCCCAGTTCCTCATGTGAGGAGGCCCTCTCTTCCACCCGTGCATGCCCACCCCTCCCCTCCTGCATGCGCTGCTCCTCATGTGAGGAGGCACTCTCTCTTCCACCCACGCACACCTACCCCTCCCTGCCTGTCTGCCTGCCTAGCTCCACAAGTGGGGAGGCCCTCTCTTCCACCCACACACACCCGTCTCTCCCCTCCTTCCTGCCCAACTCCTCACACGAGGAGTACTTTTATTTCACCCCTACACACCCAACCCTCCTCGCCTTCCATCCCATCTCCATAGGTGAGGAGGCCCTCTCTTCCTCCCATGCACACCCACCCCTCCCCTCCTTCCTACCCAAGTCCTCACATGAGGAGGCTTTGTCTTCCACGCCCACACACTAGACCCTCCCCACCTACCTGTCCAACTCCTCACGCGAGGAGGCCTTATCTTCCACCCACGCACGCCCGCCCATCCCCTCCTGCATAATTTAAATTATTTTTTTTTGAAATTCATAATTTATTTAAAATATATTTTTTTAGTTCTACCCACACACCCCCCTCCCCATCCATCTGCCTACCCATCTCCCCATGCGAGTTGGACCTCTCTTCCACCCACGCATGCATGCCATTTTGTTAGTTCTACCCATGCACCCCCATCCCCGCATGTATACCCAGCTCCTCACTCGAGGAGGCCCTCACTTCCACCCACAGATGCCTACCCCTCCCCACCTAAGGAGCTGGGCAGGCAGGTGGGGAGGGGTGGGTGTGGCGGGAGGAGGAGATGGCATCCTCGCGTGAGGAGCGGGGAGTGCGGGTGGGGATAGGGGTCCATAGGTAGAACTAAAAAAATTAAATAAATTATGAATTTCAAATGAGGCAGGAGGGGAGGGGAGGGTGTGCATGAGTGGGAAGAGAGGGCCCCCTCATGTGAGGAACTGGGCAAGTAGGCAAGGAGGGGCAGGCGTGTGCGGGTGGAAGAGAGGTCCTCCTCGCATGAGGAGCTGGGTAGGATGACGGGGGTGGGCGGGCACTGGTGGAAGAGAGGGTCTTCTCATGTGAGGAGCTTGGCATGCAGGCAGGGAGGGGTGGGCGCGCATGGGTGGAAGAGAGGGCCTCCTTTCATGAGGGGCTAGGCATGTAAGCAGGGATGGGGTGCATGGGTAGAACTAAAAAAAGGTGGTTGTTCATGGGTGGAAGAGAGGTCCTCCTCACATGTGGAGTTGGGTAGGAAGGTGGGGATGGTGTGTGTGGGTGGGTGGAAGAGAGGTCCTCCTCATGTGAGGAGTTGGGCATGCAGGCGGGGAGGGGGGCATAGGTAGAACTAAAAAAATATTTTAAATAAATTATGAATTTCAAAAACAATCATTTAAATAAGGCAGGAGGGGAGGGGAGGGGAGGGTGTGAGAAGGTGGGAAGAGAGGGATCTTCACGTGAGGAAAAAATAAGGCAGGCTAGGAGGACCTCTATTCCACAAGCGCCTGCCCTCCCTTTTTTTAGTTCTACCCATGCACCCCCCCCCCCCCCCCCCCCCCGCTTGCATGCCTAGCTCCTCACGCAAGGAGGCCCTCTCTTACACCCATAGACGCCCACCCCTCCCCACCTGCCTGCCCAGATCCTGACACGAGGAGGACCTCTCTTTCAACCCCGCACGACCGCCCCTCTCTGCTTTCCTGCCCCATTCCTCACGTGAGGAGGCCCTCTCTTCCCACTCGCGCATGCCCACCCCTCCCCTCATACCTCATTTAAATGATTTTTTTAATTCATGATTTATTTAAAATGCATTTTTTTAGTTCTACCTGTGAACCACCCTCCCTTCTTGCATGCCCATCTCCTTATGTGAGGGGGCCCTCTCCTCCAACCGCCCACACACCCCCTCCCCGCCTGCCTACCCAACTGCACATGTGAGGAGGACCACTTTTCCACCCACGTATGCCCGCCCTTTTTTTAGTTCTACACATGAACCCCCCCCCCCCTTCTCACCTGCATTCCCAGCTCCTTGTGTGAGGAGGCCCTCTCTTCCACCCACGCACACCTGCACCTCCTCGCCTACATGCCCATCTCCTCACATGAGGAGGACCTCTCTTCCACCCATGCACACCCGTCACTCCTTGGCTGCCTTCCCAGCTCCTCACGTGAGGAGGACCTCTCTGACACTAGCACACGCCTGCCCCTCCCTGCCTTCATGCCCAGTTTCTCACACGAGGAAGCCCTCTCTTCCCACCCACACACACCCTCCCCTAAACTCCTACCTCATTTGAAATTCATAATTTATATAAAATGTATTTTTTTAGTTCTACCCATGTACCCCTCCCCACCTGCATGCCCATCTCCTCACGCGACGAGGCCCTCTCCTCCACCCGCACACGCCCGCCCCTCCCAGCCTGCATGCCTAGCTCCTCACGTGAGGAGGCCCTCTATTCCGCCCACGCACACCCGCCCCTCCCCATATGCCTTCTCAACTCCTCATGGGAGTAGGACCTCTCTTCCACCCATGCACGCCTGCCCCTCCTCGCCTGCCTTCCCAGCTCCTCACTTGAGGAGGACCTCTCTTACACTAGCACATGCCTGCCCCTCCCTGCCTTCATGCCCAGTTTCTCACGCGAGGAATCCCTCTCTTCCCACCCACACACACCCTCCCCTAACCTCCTACCCCATTTGAAATTCATAATTTATATAAAATGTATTTTTTTAGTTCTACCGATGTACCCCTCCCCACCTGCATGCCCATCTTCTCACGTGAGGAGTCCCTCTCCTAAACCCGAACATGCCTGCCCCTCCCAGCCTGCATGCCTAGATCCTCACGCGAGGAGGCCCTCTATTCCACCCACGCATGCCCGCCCCTCCCCATATGCCTTCTCAACTTCTCGTGGGAGTAGGACCTCTCTTCCACCCATGCACGCCTGCCCCTCCATGCCTACCGACCCAATTCCTCACGCAATGAGGTCCTCTCTTCCAACCTGTGCATTCCCTCCCCTCCCCTCTTACCTCATTTGAAATTCATAATTTATTTAAAATATATTTTTTTAGTTCTAACCATGCACCCCCTCCTCCCCTCCACCCTCATTTGAAATTCATAATTTATATAAAATATACTTTTTCTAGTTCTACCCATGCACCCCCTCCCCATATGCATTCTCAACTCCTCGTGGGAGTAGGACCTCTCTTCCACCCATGCACGCCTGCCCCTCCATGCCTACCGACCCAATTCCTCACGCAATGAGGTCCTCTCTTCCAACCCGCGCATTCCCTCCCCTCCCCTCTTAACTCATTTGAAATTCATAATTTATTTAAAATATATTTTTTTAGTTCTAACCATGCACCCCCTCCTCCCCTCCACCCTCATTTGAAATTCATAATTTATTTAAAATATACTTTTTCTAATTATACCCATGCACCCCCTTCTCCCTGTATGCCCAGCTCCTCAGGTGAGGATGCCCTCTCTTCCACCTGCACACGCCCGCCCCTCCCTACCTGCCTACCCAGATCCACATGCAAGGAGGTTGTAACAACTAGGCCCCACTGACAGCACAAACACCCCACCTTAACATAGTCGTCTGGTCCTTACCCACCAGGTACCACCAGTTGCCTCTGCAGACACGTGGTCCCCACCTTGGGGCCCACCCACCAGTTGCCTCTGCAGACACGTGGTCCACACCCTTTTTCTAGTTCTACCAATGCACCCCCTCCCCATATGCATTCTCAACTCCTCGTGGGAGTAGGACCTCTCTTCCACCCATGCATGCCTGCCCCTCCACGCCTACCGACCCAATTCCTCACGCAATGAGGTCCTCTCTTCCAACCCGCACATGCCCTCCCCTCCCCTCTTACCTCATTTGAAATTCATAATTTATTTAAAATATATTTTTTTAGTTCTAACCATGCACCCCTTCCTCCCCTCCACCCTCATTTGAAATTCATAATTTATTTAAAATATACTTTTTCTAGTTATACCTATGCACCCCCTTCCCCCTACATGCCCAGCTCCTCAGGTGAGGATGCCCTCTCTTCCACCCGCACACGCCCGCCCCTCCCTGCCTGCCTACCCAGATCCACATGCAAGGAGGTTGTAACAACTAGGCCCCACTGACAGCACAAACACCCCACCTTAACATGGTCGTCTGGTCCTTACCCACCAGGTACCACCAGTTGCCTCTGCAGACACGTGGTCCCCACCCTGGGGCCCACCCACGTGCCCGAACAGGTCATCTGACTAATAACAGCCCCCACAAGCCAACACATGTCCATTCCACTGTGTTTTTTCCTCACTCACACACACCCTAGAAAACTTCCCAGAAGTTCACCCATCCTGATCACTATTCCCGGTCAAGCACGCTTAACTTTGGAGTTTTAATCAGGTAGGCTCCTGAAAAGGAAGGTTCACCTTATTGACATGAGCCATATCATTTATTCATTTAACCCTTTATCATTCTAGAGTGTTACAATCACCCCCCCCCCCCACCCGTAGAGCACAACACCCTCATTGTGGGCCCTATATATCAACCCAAACAATCCACCGCACTTAAGGTTGGGTTCCTCCTCTGATACCGAATGCAACAACTAGGCCCCACTGACAGCACAGACACCCCGCTCCTCACGCGATGAGGCCCTCTCTTCCACCCGTGTATGCGCGCTCGTCCCCATTTGCCTGCCCAACTCCTCATGTGGGGAGGACCTCTGTTCCACCCACGCATGCCCACCCCTCCTCGCCCGCTTACCCAATTCCTAACATGAGGAGAACCTCTCTTCCAACCCACGCATGCCCACCCCTCCCCTCCTGACTCATTTGAAATTCATAATTTATTAAAAATATATTTTTTTAGTTTTACCCATGCACCCCCTCTCTCCCCTCCTCCCTCATTTGAAATTCATAATTTATTTAAAATATATAGTTTTTAGTTATACTCATGCACCCCACAACTAGAAAATGGAGCTAATGACATGGACCTATGGCCACAGTTTTAAAACTGTGGCTATAGGTATCTATAGCCATGGTTATCTGGCCTATAACCATGGTTTTGAAACCGTGGCTATAGGCCTATTTTCTGTGGCTTATAGGCATGTTTTTTTGGCCTATGACCACGATTTGAAAAAATGTGGATATAGGTCAATTTTTTCGATGCCCTATAGCCACAATTTTCCAAAACCTTGGATATAGGGTTCCTGCGCTTCCACGAAAACAAAAATTCCCATAAAAAATTTGGTGCGAAGCCCTACTGCCACGGTTTTGAGTCTATTCCCACAGTTTTTATTAATATATATATCATAATATATATATATATATACCTGAATTATGGCGCAGTGTAGTGGTAAGTACGCTGGATTGCAAAGTGGAGGTGCAGGGATCGAAACCCACCGGGGACATTTTTTATTTAGGCTATTTCCATGGTTTTCTGAGGCTATATCCATGATTACAATCATGGAAATAGCCACCTATAGCCATGTTTTAAACCGTGGATATAGGTAAACTGCCACAGTGTCCAATTTGGAGGCATATTGCCATGGTTTTCAAAACTGTGGCAATAGTCCGGGACCTACTGCCACAGTGATAGCGGCCACAGTTGGCCAAAACTGTGGTTGTAGCCAATGGCCACAGTTTTGGGGCCTATTACCATGGTTTTGAACCATGGCAATAACGCTTTTTCCAGTTTTTCCCCCTCCCCACCTATATACCCAGCTCCTCATGTGAGGAGGTCCTCTCTTCCACCCTCGCATTCCCGCCCCTCCCTACCTGCCTACCCAGCTCCACACGCAAGGAGGTTGTAACAACTGGGGCCCGCTGATAACACAGACACGCCTTAACATGGTTTTCGGGTCCTCACCCACCAGATACCACCAGTTTCCCCTGCAAACACGTGGTCCCCACCCTCATTGTTGGCCCTATATCTCAACCCAGGCAATGTACCACACTTAAAGTTGGGTTCCTCCTCTAATACCAAATGTAACAATTGGGCCCTGCTGACAACACAGACACCCCACCTTAACATGGTCGTCAGGTCACGGCCTTCCAGGTACCACCAGTTGGCTCTGCAGACACGTGGTCCCCACCTGGGGCCCACCCACGTGTTCGAATAGGTCATCTGACTAGTGAAAGTATACCCCCCCCCCCAGAGCACAATGCCCTCATTATGGGCCATATATCTCAACCCAGGCAATGCACCACACTTAAGACTGGGTTCCTCCTCTGATACCAAATGTAACAACTGGGCCCCGCTGACAGTACAGACACCCCTCCTTAACGTGGTCATCGGGTCCTGGCCCACCAGGTACCACATATCATTTGTTCATTTATCCCTTTATCATTTTGGGGTGTTACAATCAACCCCCCCCCCCCCCAGAGCACAACGCCCTCGTTGTGGGCCCTATATTTCAACCCAGGCAATGTACCACACTTAAGGTTGGTTTCCTCCTCTAATACCAACTGTAACAACTGGGCCTCACTGACAACACATGCACCCCACCTTAACATGGTCATCAGGTCATGGCCTGCCAGGTACAACTAGTTGCCCCTGCAGACACGTGGTCCCCATCCTAGGGCCCACCCACGTGCCCGAACAGGTCATCTGACTAATGATAGTCCCCACCTTAACATGGTTGTCGGGTCATGGCCCACCAGGTACCACCATTTTCCCTTGTAGACATGTGGTCCCCACCCTGGGGCCCACCCACGTGCCTGAAAAGGTCATCTTACTAATGATAGTCCCCACAGGCTAATACATGTCCTTTCCAATGTGTTTTTTTTTCAATCACACACGCCCTGGGAAACTTCCCAGAAGGTCACTCATCCTGATTACTACTCTAGGTCAAGCACACTTAATTGAGGAATTCTAATCAGGTAGGCTCTTAAAAAAATATTCACCTTGTTGACATGAGTCGTATCATTTATTCATTTAACCCTTTATCATTATGGGGTTTTACAGAGGCCCTTTCTTCCACCCACGCACGCCCACCCCTCTCCACCTGTCTTCCCAGCTCCTCACGCGAGGAATCCCTCTCTTCCACCTATGCACACCCCTCCACTCCACAACGCATGCCACCCACTGGGAATCGAACTTGCAACCTGCTGAAAATCACCCAAGCAACGGACCAAATACACTAGTTAATTTTCCTTTGTTAAAATATATTATCCTTTCAGTGTTAAAAAAATTAATGTGTGTGTGTGTGTCTATGTATATACATATATGTATGTATATATATCTGTATATATATTTATATATTATTTATTATAAATATTAATATATATATATATATATATTTATATTATATGTGTGTGTGTGTGTTTATTTATATTTTTGAGTGTGTGTGTGTGTCTAAATATATAAGTGTATGTATGCATATATATAATTATAATTATAATTTTTATGTTTATGTTTATATATATGTAAATTAATTTAATTACATATATATATATATATATATATAATTAGCAATGTTTTAAAACACTGGTAAAAATGTCGCTAAAAAAACACGTTTTCATAAAAACATGGCTAAATTTAAAATATGTGTGTTTTTATATATAAATATATGTGTTTGTATTTATATATATTTATTTATGTGTGCGTGTGTGTTTATATATATATAAATATGTGTGTGTGTGTGTGTGTTTATATATATTTATATATTTATGTGTGTGTGTGTGTGTGTTTATATATATATATATCTATGTGTGTGTTTATATATATATATATATTTATTTATTTATTTATTTATATATGTGTTTATATGTGTGTGTGTGTGATTATATATATTTATATATTTATTTATTTATTTATATTTACATCGATGTGGGGAAATGATATATATTACCAATAAAAACATACAACCCACAAATGTAGGGAAAAACTTAGCAAGGCTTGAACTTAAGACCTCATTGTAACCCAGAGGGGTGGCTACCAATGAGCTGCACCCTAAGGGCTGGTTAAATGTGTGTGTGTGTAAATATAATGATATTTAAATATATGATAATGTATTTGTATATAAATATAAATATATATAAATATAATAATAAAATTATATATGTGTGTGAAAATTAATAAAATTATACTTATATATATTATGATATTTAAATTAGTGACATTTTTTGAAAAATGTGGTTGAATTAGTGAAATTTTCAGAAAACATGTCTAAATTAGCGTCGTTTTAGAAAATGTGGTTAAATTATCAAGGTTTTTTAGAAAATGTCGCTAAATTTAAAATTAGCCGCGTTTTTTGTAAAACCTGGCTAGAAAACTATCATTAAATTCTAGTTTTTTTGTATTGAGTATATTTTGGAAGATACATGATCTAGGAATATATATTTTTTGCAAGTGGATTTGTGAGTAATTCATGATGTTTGGAGATAAATGTTAGTTTTATTGTGGAAGAATATTTGATCAAATCATTCTAATCATTAGGTTTCAATTTAGTTAGGCAAGTTTTTTAATATTTTTATAGTTACTTATTTGTGTAATTATTTAAGTGGGTCTTTGCATATTATTGTAGAAATGATTGAGATTTATGAAGGTTTATTCATTTGGGGTATTATATTATCTTGTGTTAATCATTTTGGTTTTAGTAAAGACAAAAGAACTATATTATCACTCTTTTTTTGATCTCATGGTCTATTAGAATTTAACTTTCATGATAATGACTCATCTTGGATATTCATCATATGGGATATTAGATAAAATAGAGGTGGAAACTGGTTAAAGCACACAACTAAAGGATGAGATTGTGTTTATGGACTTGAATAAATCAAGTGAGTATATTTTATCATATTCTTAGTCATGTTGGTAAAGGAATCCCTCAAATCAATAAAAAGGATCTTTAAAATAAAAATATTATCCCATTACTATCATTTCTGATTAATTGATGGTCTCTTCTCTCTTTGGGAAAATAGGCATTTTAAATTTGAAGTTTCTTCCTTGATGAACCTTTTTCTCTTAAAAGTATAACATTGTTAAGAATAATTCTCATCCTTTTCAGTGGATATTTTTCCTCCATATCCATATTTCCTATTATCACCAATTTCCCCTTTCTTATTTGGGAACGTTATTATGTGTTATTCTATGTGATCTTCATATTTCCCTTTTTTTATCTTCTCAAAAAGAAGTTTTATTATTCCTTTTTATGATGCTGGTTTTTAAAAAATGTATTTTTTTATTTTCATGATCATATTTTTATCTTTCAATCAAAATTTAATTTGGATAACTTTTAATTATTTTTAAATATTCCATTATTGGGTTTTATTTTAAAAATTATTATGTTCAAATTCCTCTTTTACCAAATAAAATTAATTTTAGAAATGTTTTAAAACATTGTTTTTCGAGGTTAAGATAAAATTGTGAGGATGAAATTTCTTTAAGTGGTGGGGATATAACATCACAAGATTTTTAAATGGATATATTTTTCAAGAATAATGTAATTTTATTTATAAAAATTCTTCTTCCAAATAAAAAGGTACCCCACGAGATAGGGTGACAACCTATCATGTCTGGAAAGGTCGCAAGGGTCGAACCCACAACTGAAGGGCGCTGAGGGTGAAATGGATACAAAAAACCTATGTTTTGTCTTATTTTCATCTTTTCTATATGTATTAAATAATTTATATCATAAAATATATTGATTATATATTTAAAATTATCATACTTACTCCATGACTGAAAATATGTTTCATTTAAAGGTTATACAATTTCTCTTCTCATGGTTTGTATTCTGATCTATGTAAAGATTCAAGTAATTATTAGAAATTTTATATAAATGAAAATTTATGTTACATTTATGGATTTATGATTCATGAATAATTTTATCATGGTAATGAACAAACTTATGGTTTTACTTTGAAAAACGACATCGTCGTTATTTTAACTAAATTGATTTTCTATGAATTACATGGTTTTATTTAAAAGTTAAATTTCTAAATTTTAGAAATTTAATTTTATAAAAATTAATTAATTTTTAGTTTCATCATATCAAATTTATATTAGGATGAATTTTGGATATTTTTCTAAAATAATTTATTTTTGGGTGAATGGTGAAAATACCAATTTTTCAAAAATACTATCACTTTTATAACATTATTATGACATAAGTATGAGTTAATAAATTTTAAAACATTTGGATCAAAAAAATATGTGTTTCATGAGTTAAAAATTTATTTTAAAACATTAATTTGAATTTGTGAACCCAATTTTGACTTTTGTGAACATAAATTATATTTTATTCAAAGTAAAAACTATTTTTGTATCTTTGCATTTAATGGTGAAGATGGAAGGTTATATTTAGTTGTGAATTAATATGAATGCCAAAAACCATTCCTTTTTTTATTAAATAACAATATAAATTTTTTTTAAATCCACTTTATACTTTATTTCAAGGTAAAATGATATTTACGCTTAAATTGGGTATTCTTCTAAAAAACAATTTCATGCATTTTGAGAAATAATATTAAAAGTAATTTCCAATACATATAGGAATTAAATTTGATAAAATTTATTTCATATTTTAAATTATAATGTAATTTTTTTTGTAAATTCCCTTTTATTTTGGGTTATATAATTAAGTTATCATGGTAAAAAGTTAAGTTATTACGGTTAAGGTTAAATGGGTTTAAAGGGGTTTAACTCAGAGATAAGATCTAAAATATCTCTAAAAATTGTATAAATGTGATTATTTGATTTTATTTAGGCCTTATCACATCCTATATATTAATTTTGGGTGCCTTTATTCCAATTTACCATGAACAAAACCTTTTAATATTTTAAAACTTTGAATAATTACAAGAGTATCACTCACATCACTTATAAAAGGGATCCACTTCTCTCTTATTCACACCTCTTGTGACACTTATATTGATTAATTCATTCCCAAATACCTTCTCAACATTCATCAAAATGTCTTATAGGCTCTTTTATCATCAAAATACTAACCTAGAAGTCTTAAGGTGTAAGCTAAAGGAGGTTTCTCAAAGAAGATGTATAACTCTTAACCAAGTGTTTCATGTTTATTTATTCCTATACCTCCTTAAATTATTATTTAAACATGATGAAATAGTAACATAATTATATTCTATATACTTAAAATTTTATTTTGGTTATGGTAAAACCCTTTTTTATCTTCTTTTTTATCCTATGAGAAATGAAAACATCGCTCGTGCGTACCTGTAGACAACCACCTCCATGAAGAGATGTGTTTTTTTCATCACCAAATTATACGGTTGGTTAAAATGATATATAAAATGAATATATATGATATTTATGAAATTATTATTATTCTTTAAAGATAATATATCACTTTCCTTCTTACCCTTTTCGTCCGTTGGAAATTGATAATGTCTCTTGTGCGTACGTGTGGAATATCACCTCCACAAAGTGATGTGATTTGTTTTTCATTTCCACCTTACAAGGATGGTCATAAGGATAGAACTAATGAATAAATATGAAATGTATAAAATATTTATTAATCTAAAAAATTAAAATATTACCTATTTTATTTCTTTTCCACTCAATAGAAAAATGGAGATGTCATCCATGCATACGTACGGACTACCGTCTCTATGAAACGACATAGTTCATTTTTCATTATCACCTTACATGGTTGGTTTTAAAAGTGTATTTAATTTATAAATATGATAATTATAATTTTTTTAATGTTATTTAGTTAATGTAACCATTACCCCTTTGAACATTGTCAACACACTAAAGTTGTTTTGAGGTTATATACCAAACGACCCCAAGACATCCAACATGAACTTAACCATTTTAGTAACTAAATAAAACATGATAATAAATGAAATAGAAGGAATACTGATAATGAAATGAACATTAAAAATTTTATTAATAAATTATAAAACTAATATTATTATATTATTCAATAGTTAGAGAATGTATGAATCTATACAGAACTTAAGGTAAGGGATTTATAAACTCAATTTCTTTTCATTGGGTTATATTATTTCTTTATTATCTATGTTATGAGAAGATTATGTGTGTAATGACCTATGATTATTTTATTTTTTATATACACTTGTTTTATATGGATTTAAATTTGTTATACATAGTCACGACATTGATTAATTCTCACTTCAATGTTATGGTCTTTGTAAGGGTTCATCACTTAAATATTGTTTCATTGAGACATGTTTGATGTTATGCTCCTATTTATGTTTATGGGGTCTATATACTAACATTACAACATGTAATATCATGAATACTTCTTAATTCATGGTATTTAAAGTTACAATTAAAATTATTTCATCTAATGGGTTTTGATTCGAAATTTACCAAAGTGGTAAGGGTTTATCATCTCAGATTTTCTTCTTTGGGACATATGTTATGTTATACACCTATATTATTTTATAAGTTCTATCTAATTCCCATTTTATATGTTGTATAATGAATATATTTATGTTCATGGTTTTTAAAGTTATTTTTTTCATGAGACTTACGACTTAAAGTTACCAAAGTAATAATGATGTATGTTACAATCACACTTTTTATCAGGATTGTTTATGCTTAAATTTATAATGATTAATTTGTATGATCTTTCTTTAATAAATATCATGTATTTTATTCTCTTATGGTAATTTCTATATTTTACATGTTTCTTCTATTTTTCCTCTCTTTGATACTTAAAATTTTTAAGAAAATATTTTTAAGAAATGTTAACTTCATTTACCATATTAATATTAATATTTCTCTTTCTTATTCATGTTTTATTTAAAAAAAATCAAGATTTTTTTTAATATTTTCAAATGGTTTTTTAAATTAAATTTTACCCATTTTTTAATTTTTCTAAAGAGGTTTAAATGGAAAATTCATTTCATTTTTCGAATGAGGTACTCTTTACCAATGGTGTGAACATAATCATTTTTTAATAATTACAACGTGAATGAAATTTCCTATCATCATGACCACTCAATGATTTTAAGATTCATTGAACATTTTCTATTGTTATTTTAAAATAAAATATTTTCCTTTAATATTTTTAAAAAATAAATTTTAAATAAGTGATTTCAACAGAAAATGATATCTTCCTCAAAAAATATTCTAGTGATCTTTTGAATGCATTTTTCATATATAATAGCATCCTTTGATGTTACTTATAATTCATTGAGGATATATTACAAGGATATAATCCTTACTCTTTATCTAAATGGATTATGATTATCATGATGAAATATTGATGAAATCCATTTTATTTTCCACAGGTTAAGTTATGATGAAATGGTAAAAAAAATTATGATATTACGACATACATATGAATAAATTATGATTATGTGATGGGTGGGTACACTATTTTCCTCTAATGAATTGGGTAATGATGTAGTCTTTGAAGATGAAAATGAGGGAGATAATCAATATGGTTACTCCTATGGAATTAACTGGGATTCATTTATTCTAACATGGTTTAAACATGAGTGAACACAGGTTGTGAATATGATGCTCCAAGTTACCTTTATTATGCTTAAAAAAAGGGGTTTTATGGAAATCTTTTGTTTTCATGAGGTAAGGAATGTTTAAAGGTGAAATGTTTGTTTTCTAAAGGAATTTTCATGTATTCTAACATTACTTGGGATACCTTAATGGTTTCTATTATGCTTGTTAATGGGTTTTAATGGTTTTCTATAAATATTGGTTTTCACTTGTGGAAATGTTTTATTTATGTGCTCAAAGTTTTATCATGAAAAGGGTAAACACCCCTATGTGTTTTCATGTTTCTCACTGGAATAATGAGATTCAATTATTTTTATATCCATTACTGGGATTTGTTTTCATCATCCCATATTTTTTGGAAAAAAAACAAAGGGATTAAGGAAGAGTAGAAACTCTTATGATGTCTAGCTTTGACTATAGAGGTTTGGCCTTTACCGAAGTAAGTGTGACTTTATAAAGAACTTTTTTTGTGGAAAAATGGATACTATGTAGGAATGTCCACTTTGTTATGTAATTTTTTTTTTCCAAATTCTCTAAAACTCTAAACCAAAAAAGATCTTGTAAATGTAATAAAGTGAAACCCTTGTTATAAATCATGTGTTTATGGGTTTAATAGGGTATGTGTCTTTATAGAACTACTTTCTCTCTCGAATGATATGTTGTTGGGGGATAATGATCTTACTTACTGAATATATTTCACTAAATTAATGCTATATTCAATGGGTATATTATATGAAATAATACATGCTTGTACAAGTGACTATATATTATTTTTCAAGGACCATGAATCACTTAAAAAATTCCCAGAGTTTGGTGCGTCTCAATACAAGAAATTTCAATAAATTCCTTAGAAATTTGTATGGTACTTTCCAATCATTCTAAGGTTTATGTGTCTATATTTAAGTGAGTATATAGTAAGGAAATTAGTGTGGTATGTAGATAAAAGAAATAAATATGGGAAATTTTATCACTAAACTGGCTCTCTTTAGTAGAAGAAAATTGATCATGAGTAACCTGAATTTGGAAATGAGCTGAGAAGCCTATATCTTACATTATCTATAGAATGAGTGAATAATTTTGGTGTACAATGTAGCACTCATAGTACATGTCTTGTTATATTGGTAAATTATAACTTTCCACTATGGTTATTCATAAAGTGAAAATACATTATGTTTTCTTTTATTATATTAGGACCAAAAAACCTAGGTAATGATATTAATGCTTATCCAGATCCATTGATCAAAGATCTTAAATTAATGTAGTATTAATATGTTATGTTGTATGATGATTATAAAAATGAATATTTCATATTGAGATCCATTTTTTACAATATAATAAATGACTTTCAAACTTATAGAAATTTTTCAGAATATAGAATTAAAGGAATGTTAGGTTGTCCTATTTTTGAATAAGGTACACACTCAATTAGGTTGAAACATTCCTCAAAGACTACGTTTCTAGGAAATCGCAAATGTTTACCCTGATGACATAAATACCAATCTTGGTTGACATCATTTTATTGAATTCTGAAGAAGGTATAACACCATATCCACTAACAGGTGATCAACTATTTGATAAAGTAAAGAATATGGCCACCATTTTTGGTAAACCTTATTTGAAAAACCTTATAAAAACTAGTTGGAAAAAGTGATCAGCTTTTTTTTAATTACCATACTAGACTTTTTTATATATAAGAAATTCTCTTAATGTAATGTATTTAAGAAAAAAACATATGTGATAGTGTCATTAGCACATTACTAAATACACCCAAAAAAAAGGATGAAATTAAGGCTATGTTGTACATGATTGGCATGGGGATATGGGAAGAGTTGGTGCTAGTGAAGGATGAAAAGAGAAATTTTCTTCATTTATTTGCTTACACTCTTTCCAGGAAAGAGGAATATTAGTTTTTAAACATCCTAAATGATGTAAAGGTTCCATAAGGGTATTCATCAAATATCAAGAATATCATTTTAATGACAGATTTAAAGCTAAAGGTCTAAAATTACATGATTTTCATGTTTTTATGCAAGATTCAATGCCATTTTCCTAAAAATGAACATCATATATTAACCAAGATTTATTTATTTTTCAAATCTATGAGTAGTAAAGTTATATACCCAGTGAGGTTTCCAACTATGGAAAAGTAAATTTCTATCATAATATATGAATTGGAGGTTTTATTCCCATTGTAATTTTTTGATGTGATAGTTCACTTGATGGTTCACTTGGTTAGAGAGATTTGACTATGTGGTCCAATAAATTATATATGGATGTACCACATTGAATGTTATATAAAGATTTTGAAAGGGTTTGTCAAAAATAGAATTTAGAAAAAATGTTGTATTACAAATAAATATATTGTTGAGGAAGTCATTGAATCTTGTATAAACTACACGTTCGATGTGGAGAGAATTGGTCTACCAAAATATCATAATAGTGGGTGATTTGTGGGTGAAGGAATTTCCAAATTAGTTATAATCGTAATTACCATTACATAGTGGTAATAAGTTCACCTTTACATTTTTTATAATATTTTAGAGGTTGTGCCATATATTGAAACCCACAAAGTAATTCTTAGAAATTTGAATTCATTAAGGGCTAAAATATATATATATATAATATATATAATCAAAAGTTTATAGGATGGTTTTGAGACCATATTTTTAAGGAGTTGACTGAAAATATGAATTCAATTTCAGAATGAATTTTATAGTTATACAGAGGACTAAGTGTACATGTATTATCTTATAATGGTTATATGTTTTATACAAAAGAATATGATCAATGCAAGTCCATGAAAAATAATTAAGTTACTCTTATGATGGAAGTGATGTATGTATTTGGTACCAAGGACAAAAAATATAGTTTATCTGAATATGTCATACTTTTGGAATCATCAAACAAATACGGGAGTTAGATTATACAACATTACATGTGCCAATTTTTCATTGCAAGTGGGTTGATAAAAGGAGTACAGTTAAAATCAATGAATTGGGATTTATAAAAGTGGGTTTCATTAAGTAAGGGTACAAGGATGAACCATTCATGATTTCATCACAGGTAGTACAAGTATTTTATGTCCTTTATATTACAAATATAAAGTGTTCAATTGTTTTATTATCATCCAAAACCACTATAGGTCCATATTCCAATTCAATTGAGGATGAACCTTTCGTTAGGATATCATAATCATTTTGTAGTGGTCTCAATATAGATGGTGTCTCGTATGTCAGAGGATACCATGAGTAGGGGACTTAGATACTCAATAAAGGGGTCAAATCCCTTCAACGTTTAAATAAAAGAGAGAGATTTCAGTAATCATGTTAAAAAAATTAATATACATTGTGTTAAATCATAGTATTATGTGTTCACTACTACATTTGTATAATATAAATTAAATATTCAACTACTTCTATAGAAAATGGCTTCTCCACATGCCAAATCTCTCAATCCTAAGAAAAAATAGGTTTCTCCACATGTTGATGCTCCCAATCCCAAGGAATGATAGGTTTCTCCACATGCTAATGCTACCAATCCTGAGTAACAATATATTGAAAATGTTGAAATTGAGTAAATGGTAGAAGGTGAACAGCCTATGTATGAGAAAAAACAAGAGCATCATAATGTGATAGTCTTAACATAGATTATTAATGCAAGAAGCAAAGGCATAAAATTCTAGGTTGGATGGAATGCACACAACCAATTTGTTGACCCCAAAAAATCCATTTTCATTATTTTTATTGGGGTTACCACTCGAATGCATGTTTCAATTGATTTATATATGTGGAACAATGTTGTGCCTACAATGAAGTCACTAATTTGGTAAGAGATTAGGGTAACATTATGCTATACTTTCTCTATTTTATTAAAAAATAAAATAATGAAACATTGAGTTACTCTTAATTATCCCTTGAAGAGTGAATTTATACTAGATGATCATTGAATGAAATTTTTATTAATGGTCATTGGAAAGTCTCATAGATCCTTTTGAATAATTATTACAAAGCATTATCTCAGGGATGATGAAGGGAAAGTAAACCCACACCCACTGAGGATATATACACACATGATAAACCATGAAACATAGAATGTGTTTATTGGTCATTGTGAGAAGGAAAAAATTTAGGTATATTTTTATTGGTAATACTTTATTTGGAAATATGTGTATTAACCACTTTGATTAAGAATTTTTTATCGATGAAACAGAAACTGAGTGTTGAAAATTAGTAGTGTACATCAAAAACAGTGTACCCCCTCTGTAAAGTACAGATGGGGTATGTTTCACTTGAAAAAAATGGTATGTATTTTAAATATACAATAATAATTTTATGTGGCAAGAAACAACAAAAAAACTATATTCCTTTGTTTATATACAGATTGATGAATCAAAAACCAAATACACTTCTATCTAACATCATGTGTTATGGAAGGTGACTCATTTAAATAAATATAGAATACTAATAGATGAAAACACACAAAGAGTATGGGAATCATGTGTAAGTATGACATAATAAAAATTTGTTCTATTTTAAATTGGTATTTCATAGAAATGACTACTTATTTTCCAAAAAAAATATTCTGATTTAGACATAAGAATTGTCATCAGTTTTACCAGATGAACGACTAATTCTAGTGGCTTTAAAGTGGCTGGAACAATATGGTTGTGTCAGAGGTGCAGGTTTTGGAGTGTCATCTCGAACATATTTTCAGGAAAAGAAATGCACAAGGGGTAAAGATAATAAAATGGATGTGATAGAGGCATGAAAAAATGTTTTAGAATAAAATATTAATTGGTAGATTAAGTTGTTAAAGAATTTTTTGGGGAGGAATCAAAGAGACAAAACAACATAGCAACAAATATTACATGAAGATCCACCCCCTGCTTTGAGGCTAGCCATTCCCCTCAAAGGCTCACCTTACTAGAGGTAATTTATTTTTTTATAAATATTTCTATAAAATGTGAATTATGAAGATATTGATACCTTTCCAGTACTAATATTCTATATGGTAAAATTTATTTTGATTTATATCTATCATCACCCACTAATTGCCTTATTTTGAGAGTTATAGTGTAAAATATCCAGGGAGATATTATACGTAGAAAACAACTTCTAAAATATCATGTGATAGTAGGGATTCATTTATCCCATAATCTAAGAATTAAGCTACCTGTTCCCCTTGATGATTTTCATATTCACATGATTAAACTTTCTATGATAACATCCATAGCATGGTTGTTTGATATTGTAAAAATGTATGTCGATAATGAGGTATGTCCTTTAATATTTATTTTTTATAAAATTACTTTAATAATTAATGAAAAAGAAACATGAAATAAGGAATGTTATTGAAAATTGATAAAAGGAAGGGGAAATGGAAAGTCGAATCAAAAAATCTAAAATAAAAAAAATCAATCAAAAAGACCTTTAGAGAGTTCCACTAGTTCAACTTTCATATATACTAATATTACAAGTTCATGTAGACACAACATTCAAAGATAGTAATATATTCTTTAATGATTTTGAAGGGAAAATGTATAGATATGCCATTACATGCTATATTAGTCTTGAAAATGTAGATGAAATCCTCAAGCATGGGTGGTTGGGAGTCTCAGTAGTAAATGTATACTTGAGGTGAATTTTCAAAAAAAAAATCTAAATAGCTGATCTACAATGTTAATTATAGTTAAATATTATTCATATTTTTTATAGGAATACTTATTGGTACTATGTGAAGGGAAAACCCTGTAAACAAAAAAAATAGACTCATTAGTCCTCATATCACTTCTACATAGAAAGGTTCATTAGAAGAAAAGAAAATTTCAATAATAATAGAGAAACTGGATGCAAGATGGGAAAAGAAACTTGCGGACGAAAAAATCTTCTTAATACCCACAATGTAGGGGAAAGCTCTATAATCTAATCATATAAAACACATTTTCATTTTTTCAATACTTATTCATTTTTGTTTTTTAGGAATCGTTGGTTGATCATTATAATCAATTTGGATACTCCAAAGATTTATTTTTTGGATTAAAAGCATGGATTGTCGACAAATAGAACACACATAATGATCTTTATCAGTTTTCAATACACTACATTCAATATTTTACAAAAAAACATCAAGTTGTACATTTTATATTATGTTTTAATGAAATCTTGTTTTGACAGAGCGATGTTTAAATATCATCAAAATCATGGTATGAGGATGGTCCATGAGAACAAGAATCCTACCAATCTCTACAAATTTATAATTATTAAGGTATATATAATAATATTTCACTATAAAAGCATATATAAAAAGATTACTCATTTTGATCAATGTTTATGTAGTGTTTGAAACAAACTAATAACAGCTTTATGGTTATTATGTTTGTAAATTTATGAAATATATCATATGTCATCAATAAAATAGCATCATAAAAGATATATTTCTGATGATAATTACAATTTAATTTAATATATTAGTTAATAATTTATTTATTTATATTTTTCCAGTACTATCAGAACTGTCTACAATCCAAGTATTCAAAAAATGAAATGTTTTTTTTAAAATGAGTGGGCAGAATGCATGGTGTCATAATGTTTGTGGACATCATGAAGAAGTTATTTACTGCTATTTATTTAGTTAATTTTCTCATTATTTCATCTACTTATTTTTTATTTAATTTTCTTATCATTTTTATCTAATACTTATTTAGTTAATTTTCATAGAGACCATAAAGAGGTGGCTTCATCAAGAATTGATTTTTCTCCAACCATTTTGTGCTCAATGAAGAGCAAAAAATTCTTAGAGAAAAATAAATTCTAGACAAAGTCTTCATCAAGGATGATGCACTCAGGTACCATTTTTTATCTTCATGGAGCTATTTTTTCTTTCTTTTATTTTTTTTATGTTCAGTAATGTGTGTTTTTAGTTTACAAATGACTCTGAGTGCGTTTTTTCAGTTGAAAAATGAAATTTTAGTTAAAAACATGAATCAATCACTAAAAACTAACCAAATATGATTTTATTATCTTTATACTTTAGTAAAATTACTCATAAGTCATTAATGATGTGTAGGGTTTATTTGTATGTCAATATGGCACACAGTGTACCCGGTATGACTCAAAGTGTATGTTTTAAGTTTAAAAGTAAATTTTTATTTCAAAACACATGTTGCTCACTAAAAACTGAGAAAACAAACTCATTTTATCTTGATACTTTAGGAAAATTATTCATAAGTCATTTGTGATGTGTAAGAATCAGCCACACGTCAATCTAACATAAGGTGTACTCGGTATGACTAAAAGTGTGTGTTTTTATTTAAAAGATAAATTTTAGTTCAAAACACACATAACTCACTGAAAATATAGAAAAACTCTTTAATTTTCTTGATAATTTATGAAAATGACTCATAAATCATTTGAGATGTGTAAGAATCAACAACACGTTAATCTGACACATTGTGTGTCCGATATGACTCAAAGTGCGTGTTTTTTGTTTAAGAGTAATATTTTTAGTTCAAAACCTATGTATCTCACTGAAACCCAAGAAAACACACTCATATAGTCTTGATACATTAGTAAAATGGACTATATTTCATTTGTGACATGTAGGAATCAACCATACATCAATCTGACACACGGTGTTCCCAGTATGACTCGAGGTGTGTGTTTTCAGTTTAAAATTGAAATTTTATTTAAAAACATGTGTCACTCACTCAAAAAAAATCAAACACACGTGTTTTTCTTGGTATCTTAGTAAAAATATCCATACATCATTTTTGATATATGGGAATTAACTACACATTAATCTGACACAAGGTATTCTTGGTATGACTCAAAGTACGAGTTTGCATTTTAAAAATGAAATTTTAGTTAAAAACGTGTGTCATTCATTAAAAATAAAGAAAACACACTCAAATTGTATTTATATTTTAAGAAAAAATCCATAATTCATATTTGACATGTATGAATCAACGCACATTAATCTGACACACGGTGTGCCCAATATAACTCAAAGTGTATGTTTTTAGTTTAAAATTGACCATTTAGTTCAAAAGATGCTTCACATACTCAAAACTGATAAAACACGCTCAAATTGTTTTGATGATTTATGAAACTGGTCCATAATTCATTTTTGAATTGTAGGAATCATCTATAAGTCAATCAGACACATGGTCTGCCTAGTGTGACAAAAAGAACATGTTTTCAGTTTAAAAGTACCATTTTAGTTTAAAATGTGTTCCCCTCACTAAATATTAAGAAAATGCACTTTTATTATCTTTATATTTTAGGAAAATGATCCTTAACTCATTTTCAGTGTGTAAGAATCAACAGTATTCCAATTTGACACACGATATGGCCAATATGACTGAAAGTGTGTGTTTTTATTTAAAAGCTGCATTTTAGTTCAAAACATGAATCACATACTCAAAACAAAGAAAATGCATCGGATTGTACTGATACTTTAGTAAAATGATCTATAAATTATTTTTTATGTGTAGGAATTAGCTTCACATCAATCTTACACATGGTCTGGCCAGTATGATTGAAAATGGGTGTTTTTATTTAAAAGTGACATTTTAGTTCAAACCATGCATCACTAACTAAAAAACAAGAAAACATGGTCTAATGGTCTTGATAATTTATAAAAATGATCCATTCATTATTTTTGACATGTAGGAATCAACTTCACATCAATCTGACACATGGTTTGTCTGATATGACTCGAAGTGCATGGTTTCAATTTAAAAATGACATTTTAGTTAAAAACATGTGTCACTCACTAAAAACAATATAAACAAACTAATATTGTCATAATATTTTATCAAAAATATACATACATACTTTCTGACATGTGGTAATTTAACATGCATTAATCTGACACACAGTGTTCCCAGTATGACTCAAAGTGTGTGTTTTCATTTTAAAAATGACATTTTAGTTAAAAATTTGTGTCACCCACTCAAAAAAGATCAAATAAAATCAGATTGTATTGATATTTTATGAAAGTGGTCCATAAGTCATTTTTAACATGTATGAATTGACCACGCATTAATCAGACACATGATGTGCCTAGTATAACTCAAAGTGTGCATTTTCAGTTTAAAATTGATCATTTAGTTCAAAATATATGTCGCATACTCAAAACCAAGAAAATATGCTTAGATTGTATTAACACTTTGAGAAATTAATCTATAATTCATTTGTGACATGTAGAAATCAAACACATGTCAATCAGACACATAGTCTTCCCGATATGAATGAAAGTTCATATTTTTAGTTTAAAAGTAACATTTTAGTTCAAAATGTGTGTTACTCTCTAGAAACTAATAAAACACACTCGGATTATCTTGATACTTTAATAAAATAATATATAACTACTTTTTTATCTATAAGAATCAATTGAATATCAATCTAACACATGGTGTGGCTGACATGGCTGAAAGTGCATGTTTTTATTTAAAAGTGACAGTTTAGTTCAAAACACACATCACATACTCAAAATATATAAAATGTACTCAGATTATCTTGAAACTTTAAGAAAATTATCAATAAATTGTTTTTTATGTGTAGGAATTAGCTACACACCAATCTGACACACGATGTGGCCAGTATGATTGAAAGTGCATGTTTTTATTTAAAAGTGACATTTTAGTTTAAAACACATGTCACTCACTGAAAACTGAGGAAACACTTTCATATTATCATGATAATTTAGGAAACAAATCCATAAATCATTTTTGACATATAAGAATCAATTTTACTTCAATCCAAAATATAGTGTTCTTGGTGTGAATTAAAGTGTGTGTTTTCATTTTAAAAGTGACATTTTAGTTCAAAACGTGTATCCCTCACTAAAAACCATGAAAACACGCTCATATGTTCTTGATACTTTAGGAAAACGATCCATACATAATTTGTGACATGTTGGAAACAATTGTGCATCAATCTAAGACACAATGTGTCTGGTATGACATGAAGTCCATGTTTTCAATTAAAAAATGACATTTTAGTTAAAAATGTGTGTAACTCGCTGAAAAAAAGAGAAAACACACTTGAATTGTCTTGATATTTTAGGAAAATGATCTATGCATCATTTGTGACATGCAAGAATTGAGCACACATTAATCTGGCACACAATGTTCCCTATATGGCTTGAAGTGTGTTTTTTCTGTTTAAAAATGACATTTTAGTTAAAAAGGTGTTCCACTCACTTAAAACAAAGAAAAAACACTCAGATTTTTTTTCTAATTTAGGAAAATAATTCATAAGTCATTTGTAACAGGTAGAAATCAACTACATAGTAATCCAACACACAGTGTGTCTATTCTAGTATAACTCAAAGTGTGCATTTTAGTTTAAAATTTATCATTCAATTCAAAACATATTTTGTATACTCAAAATCAAGAAAACACACTCAAATTGTCATGATACTTTAGAAAACTGATCCATAATTCATTTTTTAACATGTAGGAATCAGTCTCACGTCAATTAGACACACAATCTTCCCAGTATGACTGAAAGTGTGTTTTTTCTGTTTAAAAGTAACATTTTAGTTCAAAACATGTGCCACTCACTTAAATATGAGAAAACACACTTGGATTGTCTTGATACTTTAGGAAAAATATCCATGACTCATTTTTTATGTTTAATAATTAACTTCATGTCAATCCGACACATTGTGTAGTCGGTATGACTGTAAGTTCATGTATTAATTTAAACGTTAGATTTTAGTTCAAAACATGCATCACATACTAAAAATAGAGAAAAAATGCTCATGTTATTTTAATACTTTAGAAAAAAATAATCTATAAATTATTTTTTATGTGTAGGAATAAGTCGCACGTCAATCCAATACACAATGTCACCAATACGATTGAAAGTGCATATTTCTATTTAAAAGAGATGTTTTAGTTAAAGACATGTTTCACTAACTGAAAACCAAGAAAACATGATTAGATGGTCTTGATACTTTATTAAAATGATCTATATATCATTTTTTACATATAAGAATCAATTGCATGTCAATCTGACACATGGTGTGTCTGATATGACTCAAACTCTGTGTTTTCATTTTAAAAATGATATTGTAGTTCAAAACTTGTGTCACTCATTAAAAACATTTCAAACACACTGGTATTATCTTGATATTTTAGGAAAAAGATCCATACATCCTTTGTGACATGCAAAAATTGACCGTACAATAATCTAACACACAGTGCGCCCGATATGACTCGATGTGCATGTTTTCTGTTTAAAAATTACATTTTAGTTAAAAACACGTGTCACTCACTAAAAATAGATCAAACAAACTCATTTGATCCTAATATTTTAGGAAAATGACTCATAAGTCATTTGTGACATATAGAAATTGACCACACATTAATCGGACAGACAGTATGCCTCGGTATAACTCAAAGTGTGTGTTTTCTATTTAAAATTGAATATTTAGTTCAAAACATGTGTCACATACACAAAACCAAGAAAATGTGCTAATATTGTCTTGATAATTTAGGACACAAATCCATAATTCATTTGTGACATGTAGGAATCATTCGCACGTCAATCGAACACATGGTCTGTCTAGTATGACTGGAAGTGCATGTTTTCAGTTTAAAAGCAACATTCTAGTTAAAAACATGTGACACTCACTAAAAATTAGGCAAATTCACTTTGATTGTCTTGATGCTTTGGGAAAATAGTCTTTAACTTATTTTTGATGTGTAGGAATCGATCGCATGTCAATCTAACACACGGTGCAACCGGTATGACTAAAAGTGCATGTTTTTATTTGAAGGTGGCATTTTAATTCAAAACCCATGTCGCATACTCAAAACAGGGCAAACATGCTCGTATTGTTTTGATAATTTAGAAAAGCAATCCATAAATAATTTTTTATGTATAGGAATCAATCGCATGTTAATCGGACACATGGTGTGGCCATTATGATTGAAAGTGCATGTTTTAATTTAAAAGGGACATTTTAGTTCAAAACGCGTGTCATTCACTAAAAACCAAGAAAACACACTAGAATGGTCTTGATACTTTAAGAAAACAATTTCTATATCATTTGTGACATGTAGGAATCAACTTTACATCAATCTAATATGTGGTGCGCTCGATATGACTCGAACTGTGTGTTTTCAATTTTGAAAATGACAATTTAGTTAAAAACGTGTGTTACTCACTGAAAATTGATCAAACACACTCATATTGTCTTGATATTTTAGAACAAAAGTCCATACATCATTTTTGACATATAGGAATTGATCACACATTAATTTGACACATGGTGTGCCTGATATGACTCGAAATGCGTGATTTCAGTTAAAAAATGACATTTTAGTCAAAAACACGTGTCACTCACTGAAAATAGAGAAAATACACTTGGATTATCTTGTTATTTTTGTAAAATGATTCATAAGTCATTTTTTGGCATGTAGGAATCAGCCACATGTTAATCGGACACACGGTTCGTTCGACATAAATCAAAGTGTGTGTTTTCGATTTAAAAATGATCATTTAGTTCAAAAATATTCATCACATGCTCAAAACCGATAAAACATGCTCGAATTGTCTTAATACTTTAGGAAATATATTCATAATTCATTTGTGACATGTAGAAATCAACCACGTATCAATCGGACACATGGTCTGCCCGATGGGACTGAAAGTGTGTGTTTTCAGTTTAAAAATAATATTTTACTTCAAAATGTGTGTCATTCTTTGGAAGGCGAGCAAACACACTCGGATTGTCTTGATACTTTAAAAAAATGATTCACAACTCATTTTTTATTTGTATGAATCAATATGAGATACGGTGTTGCCAGTATAACTGAAAGTGTGTGTTTTTATTTAAAATTGACATTTTAGCTCAAAACACATGTCACGTACTCAAAACGGAGCAAATGTGTTCAAATTATTTTGATACTTTAGGACCATGACTCATAAATCATTTTTTATGTGTAAGAATCAATCGCACATCAATACGACATGTGTTATGGTCGGTATGATTGAAAGTGTGTGTTTTTATTTAAAAGTGATATTTTAGTTCAAAACAAGTGTCGATCACTAAAAAATAAGCAAATACGCTCGGATTGTCTTGATAATTTAGGAAAACAATCCATAAATCATTTGTGACGTGTACGAATCAACCGCATATTAATCCAACACACAGTGTGTTCGGTATGACTCAAAGTGCGTGTTTTCAGTTTAAAAGTGACATGTTAGTTCAAAACGCGCGTCACTCACTGAAAACCGAACACGCGCTCAGATGGTCTTGATACTTTAAGACAAAAATCAATATTTCATTTGTGACATGCAGGAATCAACCACAGATCAATTTGACACAATTTGTGCTCAGTATGACTCAAAGTACGTGTTTTCGATTTAAAAATGACATTTTAGTTAAAAACATATGTCACTCACTGGTAACAGAGCAAACACACACAATTTATCTTAATATTTTAGGACATTGATCCATAAATAATTTGTGATATATAAGAATCAACCACGTGTTAATCTAACACACGGTGTGCTCAGTGTGACTCGAAGTGTGTGTTTTTAATTTAAAAATAATATTTTAGTTAATCTGACACATGTTGTGCCTGATACAACTCAAAGTGCTCGTATTCAGTTTAAATTAACATTTTTGTTCAAAACATGTCTTTCATACTTAAAACAGGTCAAACATGCTCTGATTGTCATGATACATTAAAGCAACAATCCATACGTTATCTGTGATATGTAGGAATCAACCTTGTGTTAATTGGGCACATGGTGTACCCGGTATGACTCAAAGTACGTGTTTTCAATTTTAAATGGATATTTTATTAAGGCATTGTATCATATTTATGTTTATTTTATTTATTATAGTATTACTAACATAAACATTGTTTTTTTATATAGATACACTTTTGTTCAAGGTGGGTTAGTTTGTTTACCAACTGGTAGTACGATCGAGGTCTTTTTGAATTTGTTGATGCTTATAAAAAACAGTATATATCATTTTAATTGCACATAACAATGTTTAAATTTTTTGTAATCATTATACAGTTCTAAAAATAACTCTGATAAGAGATATTTTGATCACCGTTAAAAAACATTGATAAAGATTGTACTTTATCAGCGTTTTATTTAATATTAATAAAGTAATATTTTATGTGTGCTATTTTCAACGTTAATAAAAATCATTGTCTTTTAAATGTGTTTACAAGATCAATATTTTTTTAGCGGTGATAAAGATTGTTTCTATTGTTGATAAAAATTATTTTTTATTGATAAAACCTTTATATGTAATATTGGATCTATACCACACAATTATTGATTTATCCCGCAGAAGTTGGATTTGATTCACCGTGTGATATTTGTTCAACCCAACCCTAAGCATTGGGTACCGCATATTAGAGAACTTTAATGCCAATCATGAAAACCCAAGAAAACACACTCATATAGTCTTGATACTTTAGTAAAATGGTTTATATTTCATTCGTGACATGTAAGAATCAACCATACATCAATCTGACATACGGTGTGCCCAGTATGACTCGAGGTGTGTGTTTTCAGTTTAAAATTGAAATTTTATTTAAAAACATGTGCCACTCACTCAAAAAAAATCAAACACACATTTTTTTTCTTGGTATCTTAGGAAAATTATCCATACATCATTTTTGATATATGGGAATTAACTACACATTAATCTGACACAAGGTATTCTTGGTATGACTCAAAGTATGTGTTTTCATTTTAAAAATGACATTTTAGTTAAAAACATGTGTCATTCATTAAAAATAGATAAAACACACTCAAATTGTATTTATATTTTAGGAAAATATCCATAAGTCATATTTTACATGTAGGAATTAGCACACATTAATCTGACACATGGTGTTCCCAATATAACTCAAAGTGCGTGTTTTTAGTTTAAAATTAACAATTTAGTTCAAAACATGCTTTACATACTCAAAACTAATAAAAAACACTCAAATTTTTTTGATACTTTATGAAATCAATCCATAATTCATTTTTGACTTGTAGGAATCATCTACAAGTCAATCAGACACATGGTCTGCCTAGTATGACAAAAAGAACATGTTTTCAGTTTAAAAGTAACATTTTAGTTCAAAATGCGTGCCCCTCACTAAATACTAATAAAATGCACTTTTATTATCTTTATATTTTAGGAAAATAATCCTTAACTCATTTTCGATGTGTAAGAATCAATAGTATGCCAATTTGACACACGATATGGCCAATATGACTGAAAGTGTGTGTGTTTATTTAAAAGTTGCATTTTAGTTCAAAACATGAATCACATACTCAAAACAAAGAAAATGCATCGGATTTTATTGATACTTTAGTAAAATGATCTATAAATCATTTTTTATGTGTAGGAATTAGCTTCACATCAATCTTACACATGGTATGGCTAGTATGATTGAAAGTGAGTGTTTTTATTTAAAAGTGACATTTTAGTTCAAAACACGCATCGCTAACTAAAAAACAAGAAAACATGGTATAATGGTCTTGATAATTTATAAAAATGATCCATCCATTATTTTTGACATGTAGGAATCAACTTCACATCAATCTGACACATGGTGTGTCAGATATGACTCGAAGTGCGTGTTTTCAATTTAAAAATGACAATTTAGTTAAAAACACGTGTCACTCACTAAAAACAAAGTAAACAAACTCAGATTGTCTTAATATTTTATCAAAAATATGCATGCATATTTTGTGGCATGTGGGAATTTAACATACATTAATCTGACACACAGTGTTCCCAGTATGACTCAAAGTGTGTGTTTTCATTTTAAAAATGACATTTTAGTTAAAAATTTGTATCACTCACTGAAAAAAGATCAAATACACTCAGATTGTCTTGATATTTTATGAAAGTGGTCCATAAGTCATTTGTAACATGTATGAATTGATCACACATTAATCAGACACATGATGTGCATATTCTAACTCAAAGTGTGCATTTTCAGTTTAAAATTGACCATTTAGTTCAAAATATATGTCACATACTCAAAACCAAGAAAATGTGCTTAGATTGTATTGAAAATTTGAGAAATAAATCTATAATTCATTTGTGACATATAGGAATCAGACACATGTCAATCAGACACACGGTCTTCCCGATATGACTGAAAGTTCATATTTTTAGTTTAAAAGTAACATTTTAGTTCGAAATGTGTGTTACTCTCTAGAAACTAAGAAAACACACTCAGATTATCTTGATACTTTAATAAAATAATATATAACTACTTTTTGATGTATAAAAATCAATTGAATATCAATCTAACACATGGTGTGGCCGACATGGCTGAAAGTGAATGTTTTTTTTAAGTGAAATTTTAGTTCAAAACACATGTCACATACTCAAAATATATAAAATGCACTCAGATTATCTTGAAACTTTTAGAAAATTATCAATAAATCGTTTTTTATGTGTAGGAATAAGCTACACACCAATCTGACACACGATGTGGCCAGTATGATTGAAAGTGCATGTTTTTATTTAAAAGTGACATTTTAGTTTAAAACACATGTCACTCACTAGAAACTGAGGAAACGCTTTCATATTATCTTGATACTTTAAGAAACAAATCCATAAATCATTTTTGACATATAGGAATCAATTTTACTTCAATCCAAAATATAGTGTGCTTGGTGTGACTTAAAGTGTGTGTTTTCATTTTAAAAGTGACATTTTAGTTCAAAACATGTATCCCTCACTGAAAACCATGAAAACACGCTTATATGTTCTTGATACATTAGGAAAACGATCCATACATAATTTGTGACATGTAGGGAACAATTGTGCATCAATCTAAGACACAATATGTCTGGTATGAGATGAAGTCCATGTTTTCAATCAAAAAATGACATTTTAGTTAAAAATGTGTGTAACTCACTGAAAAAAAAAGAGAAAATACACTTGAATTGTCTTGATATTTTAGGAAAATGATCTATGCGCCATTTGTGGCATGCAAGAATTAAGCACACGTTAATCTGGCACACAATGTTCCCTGTATGGCTTAAAGTGTGTGTTTTCTGTTTAAAAATGACATTTTAGTTAAAAAGGTGTGCCACTCACTTAAAACAAAGAAAAAACGCTCATATTTTTTTTCTACTTTAGGAAAATAATTCATAAGTCATTTGTAACATGTAGAAATCAACTACATATTAATCCAACACACAGTGTGTCTATTCTAGTATAACTCAAAGTGTGCATTTTAGTTTAAAAATTATCATTCAATTCAAAACATGCGTCGTATACTCAAAATCAAGAAAACACACTCAAATTGTCTTGATACTTCAGAAAACTGATCTATAAGTCATTTTTTAACATGTAGGAATCAGTCTCACGTCAATCAGACACACAGTCTTCCCAATATGACTGAAAGTGTGTTTTTTCAGTTTAAAAGTAACATTTTAGTTCAAAACATGTGTCACTCACTTAAATATAAGAAAACACACTTGGATTGTCTTGATACTTTAGGAAAAATATCCATGAATCATTTTTTATGTTTAATAATTAATTGCATGTCAATCCGATACATTGTGTAGCCGGTATGACTGTAAGTTCATGTATTAATTTCAACGTGAGATTTTAGTTCAAAACATGCATCACATACTAAAAATGGAAAAAACATGCTCATGTTATTTTAATACTTCAGAAAAAAATGATCCATAAATTATTTTTTATGTGTAGGAATCAGTCGCACGCCAATCCAATACACGATGTCACCGGTACGATTGAAAGTGCATAATTTTATTTAAAAGAGACGTTTTAGTTAAAGACATGTGTCACTCACTAAAAACCAAGAAAACATGCTTAGATGGTCTTGATAATTTATGAAAATGATCTATATATCATTTTTGACATATAAGAATCAATTGCATGTCAATTTGACACACGGTGTGTCTGATATGACTCGAACTCTATGTTTTCATTTTAAAAATGATATTTTAGTTCAAAACTTGTGTCACTTGTTAAAAACATAGCAAACACACTCGTATTATCTTGATATTTTAGGAAAAGATCCATACATCCTTTGTGACATGCAGAAATTGACCGTACATTAATCTAACACACAGTGCGCCCAATATGACTCGATGTGCGTGTTTTCTGTTTAAAAATGACATTTTAGTTAAAAACGTGTGTCACTCACTAAAAATAGAGCGAACACACTCATGTGATCTTAATATTTTAGGAAAATGACTCATAAGTTATTCGTGACATGTAGGAATTGACCACACATTAATCGGACAGACAGTGTGTCCTGGTATAACTCAAAGTGTGTGTTTTCTATTTAAAATTGAATATTTAGTTCAAAACATGTGTCACATACACAAAATCGAGAAAATGTGCTAATATTGTCTTGATAATTTAGGACACAAATCCATAATTCATTTGTGACATGTAGGAATCATTCGCACGTCAATCGAACACATGGTCTGTCTAGTATGACTGGAAGTGCATGTTTTCAGTTTAAAAGCAACATTCTAGTTAAAAACATGTGTCACTCACTAAAAATTAGGCAAATTCACTCTGATTGTCTTGATACTTTAGGAAAGTAATCTTTAACTTATTTTTGATGTGTAGAAATCGACTGCATGTCAATCTAACACATGGTGTGACCGATATGACTAAAAGTTCATGTTTTTATTTAAAGGTGACATTTTAATTCAAAACACGTGTCGCATACTCAAAACAGGGCAAACATGCTCGAATTGTTTTGATAATTTAGAAAAACAATCCATAAATAATCTTTTATGTATGGGAATCAATCGCATGTCAATCAGACACATGGTGTGGCCATTATGATTGAACGTGCTTGTTTTAATTTAAAAGTGGTATTTTAGTTCAAAACACGTGTCATTCACTGAAAACCAAGCAAACACGCTAGAATGGTTTTGATACTTTAAGAAAACAATTTCTATATCATTTGTGACATGTAGGAATCAACTTTACATCAATCTAATATGTGGTGCGCTCGATATGACTCGAACTGTGTGTTTTCAATTTTGAAAATGACAATTCAGTTAAAAACGTGTGTTACTCACTGAAAATTGATCAAACACACTCATATTGTCTTGATATTTTAGAACGATAGTCCATACATCATTTGTGACAGGTAGGAATTGATCACACATTAATTTGACACATGGTGTGCCCGATATGACTCGAAATGCGTGCTTTCAGTTAAAAAAATGACGTTTTAGTCAAAAACATGTGTCAGTCGCTGAAAATAGAGAAAATACACTTGGATTATCTTGTTATTTTTGTACAACGATTCATAAGTCATTTTTTGCATGTAGGAATCAGCCAAATGTTAATCGGACACACGGTTTGTTCGACATAAATCAAAGTGTGTGTTTTCGATTTAAAAATGATCATTTAGTTCAAAATATTCATCACATGCTCAAAACCGAGAAAACATGCTCAAATTGTCTTGATACTTTAGGAAATAGATTCTTAAGTCATTTGTGACATGTAGAAATCAACCACGCATCAATCGGATACATGGTCTGCCCGATGTGACTGAAAGTGTGTGTTTTCAGTTTAAAAATAATATTTTACTTCAAAATGTGTGTCATTCTCTTGAAGGTGAGAAAACACGCTCGGATTGTCTTGATACTTTAAAAAAACGATTCATAACTCATTTTTTATTTGTATGAATCAATATGACACATGGTGTTGCCAGTATGACTAAAAGTGTGTGTTTTTATTTAAAATTGACATTTTAGCTCAAAACACATGTCAGATACTTAAAACGGGGCAAATGTGTTCAAATTGTTTTGATACTTTAGGACCATGACTCATAAATCATTTTTTATATGTAGGAATCAATCGCACATCAATAGGACATGTGTTGTGGTCGGTATGATTGAAAGTGTGTGTTTTTATTTAAAAGTGATATTTTAGTTCAAAACAAGTGTCGCTCACTGAAAACTAAGCAAATACGCTTGGATTGTCTTGATAATTTAGGAAAACGATCCATAAATCTTTTGTGACATGTACGAATCAACCGCATATTAATTCAACACACAGTGTGTTCAGTATGACTCAAAATGCATATTTTCAGTTTAAAAGTGACATGATAGTTCAAAACGCGCGTCACTCACTGAAAACCGAACACGCACTCAGATGGTCTTGATACTTTAAGACAGCAATCAATCTGTCATTTGTGACATGCAGTAATCAACCACACATCAATTTGACACAAGTTATGCTTGGTATGACTCAAAATATGTGTTTTCAGTTTAAAAATGACATTTTAGTTAAAAACGCGTGTCACTCGCTGATAACAGAGCAAACACACACAATTTATCTTAATATTTTAGGACATTGATCCATACATCATTTGTGATATATAAGAATCAACCATGCGTTAATCTGACACACGGTGCACTCAGTATGACTTAAAAGTGTGTGTTTTCAATTTAAAAACAACATTTTAGTTAAAATGTGTGTCACTCACTGAAAACAAATCAAACACACCCGTATTGTCTTGATATCTTATGACAACGATATATAAACATGTAGGGATCAGTTAGACGTTAATTTGACAGATGTTGTGCTCGATACAACTCAAAGTGCTCGTATTCAATTTAAATCAACATTTTTGTTCAAAACATGTGTTGCATACTTAAAACTGGTCAAACACGATATGATTGTCATGATACATTAAAGCAACAATACATAAGTAATCTGTGATATGCAGGAATCAACCCCGTGTTAATTGGGCACATGGTGTACCCGATATGACTCAAAGTACATGTTTTCAATTTTAAATGGATATTTTTATTAAGGCATTTGTATCATATTTATGTTTATTTTATTTATTTATAGTATTACTAACATAAACATTGTTTTTTTTATATAGATACACTTTTATTCAAAGTGAGTTAGTTTGTTTACTAACTGGTAGTATGATTGAGGTCATTTTGAATTTGTTGATGCTTATAATAAACACTATATATCATTTTAATTGCACATAACAATGTTCGAAATGTTTGTAATCATTATACAGTTCTAAAAATAACTCTGATAAAAGATCTTTTGATCACCGTAAAAAAACGTTGATAAAAACTCTACTTTATCAACGTTTTATTTAACACGAACAAAGTGATATTTTATTTGTGCTATTTTCAATGTTAATAAAAATCACCGTATTTTAAATGTGTTTACAAGATCTAACATTTTTTTAGGATTGTTTCTAATGTTGATAAAAATCATTTTTTATTGATAAAACCTGTATATGTAATATTGGATCTATACGACACAATTATTGATTTTTCCCTCACAAGATTGATTTGATTCATGGTGTGATATTTGTTCAACCCAACCCTAAGCATTGGGTACCGCATATTAGAGAACTCGAATGCCAATCATACAAAATTCAGTGGTCCAACAATCATTCAATTTGAATTTTATAATTTTTCTTCTAAAAAACCGAAAATAATAAAAAAAATCAGATAATATCAAATTAAATACTAAAATTTTTCTTAGAAATCATCATTTTTGAACAGCAAGATTAACAAAAAATAATAATAATTTATTTGGATCCATCACCCGTCGTTCGATGCAGTGTGAGCAGGATCGCCATGCTCCACGTGTCGTTTCCGGCGCCCCCCCCCCCACCCGGCCATAGCCTCGTGGCTTTCTGGAGACAGCTATCAATCAAGTATAACGTTGCCAGACGCCCGGTCCTGCGCCTTTACGAGGGCGAGAATGTCACGGACACGTGGCACGATCAGGCCAATCATCGTCCGGACGGCGCCACGTGTTGGGCCTGAGCACGGTGCTGGGGCACCCCCACCCTGCGGTGGATGAGGTGGCGGCGCCGGGTTGGTGCAGCCGTAAAATACGGATGTCAACCCCACGTGGGTGCCTGCCTTCCGGCCGTGACCACTACGTGTCACTTCACCGCGAGTCCCCGTTTGCCTCCTGAGGGGTTTTTCTGTCATTTCAAGTACCGCTCACCCCGGCAAATTCATAAAATGGAGAAAAGAAAATACTTTGTTTTTTACTCCCCTCTTTTTCGTCCCCACCTCGTTTGTTTCTGCCCCACTCTCCTCTTCGTCTTCTACCCTCTTCAATGGCGTTCTGCGTGACCTTTTTCTCCTCGAAAAATTACAGATGAAATTTCCGTTACCGGGGTGGATTTGCGCAGATTTATTTATTTAAAAATACTGCGGCAGTCCGTGTTTCGGAGATGTGACGAGGACTGCAACGGGTTCCTGCTCCTCGAGGGCTAATTTCCTTCAGATGGATGGATTTGCAGCAGCCTCTGAATTTTCTGCAGATGATTTCCAGCTCCAGTTAAACCTCTGAAAACAGGAATTCGTGGGTTTGGTTTGATGGCTGAAGGGAAGCAAAGTCGAAACGGAGAAATCGAGCGCGTCTCCATGAATGGCGCCGAGATTCCGAGAGATCTGCTGCAGAGGTTTTTCTCGGGGAACAATTTGCAGAGAAAATTCGAGGAAGAAACAGAGTGTGGCGAGGAGGAAGACGATGAAGAGGAGGAGGAGATCGAGCTGAGCCTGGGGCTGTCGCTGAACGGACGTTTTGGGGTAGACCCTCGGAGGTCGAAGAAGCTCTCGCGCTCATCCTCCATATCGGATTTCTTTTTAAGCCCGGCGAGGAGGAACGGCGGGGTGGTGAAGGGCAGCGCGCGGCTGATGTCGTCGCCGTCTCCGGCGGGGTTGGCGAGGGCGCTCTCCCTGCCGACGGGAGCAGAGGAGGAGTGGAAGAGAAAGAAGGAGCTGCAGTCTCTGCGGCGGATGGAGGCCAAGCGTAAGCGAAGGCAGAAGCAACAGGCCTTCACCCAGGAGGCGGCCGTGGGGAGGGACCGCGCCGCCGCGTCGGAGAGCTGCGAGGATGGCAGCGTCGAAAAGCGAACAGAGGATGAGCCCCAGCCGCACCCGCACCCGCAACTTCCTAGGTGGACGTCCAGTCATATCCAGGGGGAGGGCGGCGGCGGCGAGTGGCGGCCGCCGCCGTCTTCATCGCCGGCGTCGGCCGTTTCGCAGGGGAGCGGCAGTGGCTCGTCGTCGTTCGTCTCCGACTTTGACAGCCAGACAGCAGCGGGTTTTTATTCTTCCCTTTTATCGACCACTCTGTTTTCTGCAATTACATCATCTTCTCCATTGCAGGCACGAACAAGCTGACAGAACCCAGCAGCAGCCCCGCCGTGGCGCCTCCCCAGATTGAGCCGAAGCCGGCGGCCACCGACGAGAGGCTCGGAGTAGCTTTGAAGGAGAGGACGTCGGAGATGGCGGCGAGGGACGTGGCGGAGAAGATGCCGTACGTGTCGACGACGGGGGAGGGGCCGAACGGGAGGAGGATCGAGGGGTTCCTGTACAGGTTCAGGAAGGGGGAGGAGGTGAGGATAGTGTGCGTCTGCCATGGGAACTTCCTGTCGCCGGCGGAGTTTGTGAGGCATGCCGGCGGGGGTGACGTGGCACATCCCCTCCGCCACATCGTCGTCAACCCAACTTCCCTGTTGTGAAAGGAAGACAATAACTGGTGTGATCTTGATTTCATTTCGCGGAAATGTGTGATGCATTTGATGTTATTTCTCTGAATAAAATAATATAACATAAATATTAATTATATTCTATATACATAGTAACTGAATTGTATTAATTATATTATATTAATAAATCACTATTTGTTGTGAATTATTAAATTATTTGGAAGATATTGACCGTTAGATCAACCTTTTGTAATCTATAAATATGGTGGTATGATAATGGAAATGGTGATTTTGTGTGGCCATATACTTGTGTTCTATCTTTCTTGTTCTATTGTGACCGAGACGTTTTACTTCGCCATCATTAACCCGAGCAATCGACATCGTCATACGTTTTCGCTTCGCTTCACCTTTAAACGACGAATTTCATAACACGTTATCAGCACGACCGTCTTCTCTGCGTTGCACATCGTGATGATGCTACCTTCATCCCCATCATCGGCATAAGAAGAATTTTGTGGGAAAAAGGTATGTCGCATGTTTTTATAAACATTATTCTTTTGACACTCTCTCGCATGCGCATCGACTCCACTCATTCGAAGTGATGCATCAAAAATGTGAGTCTTATTTTACATGTAAGATATTATTACATTTATTTTTCCCTTCTTAATAAATATGAAAATAATATATGATTTCCTTAATCTTTTGATGCGAGAAAAATAATGAGCTCCTGAAGAGCTGTAATGACTCAAGGTTGACAAATTTCACTTCATTCCATGGAGAATGTATTTGATTAATAACTGATGTGGTCGATGTTGAAACAAACATCATTCATCAAATGAATAAAAAACTACACTACCAGAAGTGGTGGAATGATGAACATCGCGTACTCGTCGTACGTCGAGCCATTGAACGATGAACATCACGTACCCGTTGTACGTCGAGCCGTTGAATGATGGACATCGCGTGCTCGTTGTACGTCGAGAGGAAGTTCGATGAACATCGTGTACCCGTAGTACGTCGAGACGAAGTTCGATGAACATCGCGTACCCGTCGTACGTCGAGATGAAGTTTGATGAACATTGCGTACCCGTCGTACGTCGAGCCGAAGTTTGATGATCATCACGTACCTGTCGTATGTCGATCCGAAATTTGCTAATCATTCCATGAACCATGAAATTTCATATCTCTTATTTCTTGTTCACCCTGAAGGTGTCAAGTTTGATTATGCTATATAAAGGTTCATGATGGAGATGATATTTACTTTGAATATTTGTAAATATTTGTTTTATTTATGTTCTCTTTCTTTTATTTCTTATAAAATGTTTTAGATAAATTAAATGTTCTTGATAAACAAGCATAAATATATTATATATATATTAATCCCCCGAAGTGGATGAAATTGATGAAATTGATGAATTGAATATTCATGCAATTGTCTGGAAGACACTATAAAACTCGAACAAATAATTTTATTCTATTCCCTGGAGTGGATGAGAATATTTATTGAAAATGATTTATTCCCTGAAGTGAATGCAAATATACCTGGTTTTATTGTAAATCAAGTTCGAGGTGAATATGATGTTTTGCGAATGATCATTATGTTGTATTTGTTTATAACGAATAATAAAAAATATAACCACCACAAGTGGTTTGATGATAGTAAATATTTACAAAGCACAATGAATTTTATGAATATTTATAAAATAATACATCCCTGAAGGATGATATGAAAATAATGTCCTTTGACATTATATTGAAGAATATCTTCATTTATCATTTATTGTTCCTGCAGCAACAATATAAAGGGAAACATTATTATTTATCATATTCTTATGGATTATCTATATCATCTCATGCAATTCATCTATCCCCTGAAGTGGATGTTGTTGTTCATATAATTCATAAATGAAATGATTGAATTGCATAGTTTTGATAATCCAATATATATTATGAAAATGATTTTACCACCTGAAGTGGTTAAAGCAATGATCATCATAATCAATAAAATTTATATTTTATACAAGATGATCATTATTGATAAATAATAAATTATCATTCATGGATCATGAAATACGATGAATGAATGAATTCCCCGATGTGAATGTAATATTAATTACTATATCTCATTTCTTGAAACAAATGAAATTATTCATGATTTTTTTATGATTTATGATATCATGAATATTTGAGAGTTGATGAGGTTTGATCAAATGATTTATCTTTCATTTGATAAAGTGAATGTTGTTTATGAATTATAATTTTGGATGATGATAAGGTGTGTCGTGAATCCAGAAGATTCTTCCACATTGGTTCTCGCTACCACATTCACCAGCTTCAAAAGACGTGGGGGATCCTATCCCAGGTAGATGTATTGCAAAATAGTATTTGGGCCCGAAGTTCCAAAATATTTTGGGTAGAAGTTCTAAATTATGCAATAATCTGCTTGGTGATGGGCCTAACCCGTTATGATTATATTACGAATTCATCAACCACCATAAGTGGAAATTATAACGACAAATATGAGTTTTCACAATGAAAGATCCTGAAGATCTTATATGTGTCGATCTTGAACCAAAATATTATTTTGATTAAATGCTTCAAAAGAACTCATATATGCATTAGTATATGCTCATATAAGTACATTTATCGGTAGAGAAAATTAATAAATGACTCCAGAAGAGCGAATATATTCCTACCTAGTAGTACAAATTCTTAATGCTTTGTTATATCTAAAGTCTCAATGAGATATACGAATGGTATTCATGAAAATGAATATCATATGGAGACAAAAGAGGTACCTCGATATGTAACAAACATTCATAAAAGTGATTATAAAGAATTTGTTATGTACAATTGAATCAATAATGGTAAACCAGAAGTTTACTGATCCTGGCACTTTAAATATATGACATGATGATTTAGGCCATCTGGGATCAATTATAATGAAAGATATCGATTCAAGTATACATGAGCATCGATTTATTGATAAAATAGTAGACATCCATTAGGGGGAGAATGATGAATTTATTTAATGGATGCATGTCTACAAAATTATCAATGAATTTATTATCATTAAGTCATTATGAATTTCCCCTGTATAATAATTTACCCTGAGGTACCCATTTTTGAGGTAAATTATTTATATCATCAGCAGTTATTATGGAAATAAATTTCCCATATACTTATGAAGAAGTATATATGGGGCGCGCCCACCATGTGATCCATCTATATGAAAGATGCATCCAATAAATGATTGCATGTGTTATTTGCTGCTGGTGAGTATACATTGCATGTTATGCATGTTGATTAAAATAAATATTGAGTATCATATAATATATGGTCCTCCAGAACCATTGACATGATGCTCACAACACTTACATGAATGTAAAGTGTTGGAAATCAATAGTCTGATTATACACACCTGAAGTGTGGTTGAACTGATTATATAAAATCATTGTTCATCATGAGTAGAAAACAATAAATATATTTTTCCTTGAAGAGGAAAATGAATATATCGACAACATTATATCTTTTTAGATATTGTCCCTGAAGTGACACTGGTACCAGAAAAATTATGAGATCTCAATCAAATGTTGTTGATGATATATTTTCTATGAATGCTTTTAAAACTCATTGATGACAATGAATTTTGACAGATGTCGACATCATAATAATTGGCCAAAATTATTAAAGGAACTTATGAAATGTTCAACATATAAAGTTATGGATTGATTATCCAAACTATAAAGACTATTGAATATCAATGATCTTATATTCCTCCTTATTTGGATATTTATATGAATCCCAGAAGGGTTTGAAATGCCTGAAGCATATTTAAAATTATGAAAGTTTCACCCAATCTGATAAATTATGAGGTGAATTGAATATGTTGTATCCATATTAAGTTAAGGAAGAATATAAATTGAATTTATCATCCCATGGTTTATATGAATCATTATATTCGTCATATTATTAAGATGTTTTGAAAAACATCTAAACTCTTGAAGAGTTTTTCAGAAATCAATGACTTAGAGGGAATGTCCTAGTATTTTGAATTAATCATCCTGAAGATGAAATATTAATTTTTGGAATGGTTTTACCCTTAATAATTAAATCTCTTGCTTCCAAGAGTGATAGATTTCATACATAAGGGGTTGATGAAGAACATACCTATCCCAGAAGGATTAAATATAAATTCAAATTTTATTAATCCCTGAAGGATATAAATGTACATGTGCATATGTACCTTGCAAATGACAATAAATCATATTATGATGCAAGTTAATGTTCTTCCCCATTTATTGAAATCTAAAGGGTATAAGTTATTATTATTCCAAAATTCAAAACTGAATGTTTTGGTTATGAATTGATCATGTAAATTCTATGAGTTAAACGTAGTAATGATCACTATGAATGGGAGATATAACTGTTGTACTCTTTTTCCCTTAGTCAAGTTTTTCCCACTGGGTTTTCTTGATAAGGTTTTTAACGAGGCAAAACTCTTGGGATTTGATGTCATTGTACTCTTTTTCCCTAATCAAGTGTTTTCCCCTGAAGGGTTTTTCCTTGATGAGGTTTTTAATGAGGCAGCATAGCATGGAATCATTTTAATTTGGATTCACTTGTTTTTCCCACAGAGTTTTTTTAAGTGAAGATTTATATTAGATTCCATGGGATTATGACATCCAAGGGGGAGTGTTGTGAATTATTAAATTATGTGGATGTCATCAATCATAATAAATGGGGCCTTTTTCATTTCCCAACAAGCCTCTTCATTTGGCCAACCCTTTGGTATTCCCACTGTTAGATTTGGTTTGTTGTAATTGATATTGACCATTGGATCAACCTTTTGTAATCTATAAATATGGTGGTATGATAATGGAAATGACGATTTTGTGTGGCCATATACTTGTGTTATATCTTTCTTGTTCTATTGTGACTGAGACGTTTTACTTCGCCATCATTAACCCGATCAATCGACATCGTCATACGTTTTCGCTTCGCTTCACCTTCAAACGACGAATTTCACAACACTATTATATTATTTACATATAAAAAATATAATATTAATATTATCAACAATTAAGTAATTATTATAACTTACAAGCCTTAGTTGGGTCTTAAAATTGATATTATATTATGTTGAAGGCCATGTTATAATAACAATATAAAAAATATTATTATTATTATATTAATTTTAAATAATATAATAATAATAATATAATAATAATTTACTTATAAAAATAATAATTATTATAATATTTATACTATATAATTATTACAAAGTTGCTAAGATATTAAAATTAATAAAATATTATAGTTTAGAGCGGTTTGGAGATGAGGATAAATACAACGAAAATCCTATTAAAAATAATATACATTCATATATGCAAGAACACATTAAAAAAATAGAAAAATTACTAATTACAATCATTTTGTAATATTTAAAAATTATCAGAAGATTAGAAAAATAATGCGAATAAACCTCACTGAGTCAAGCCTCATCCTTCTCTATAAATAATGTCAAGCATCTCATGGACTTATTTTATTACATATGATTACTTAAATACTTATTGACTCAAAGACCATTACATGGCCACAACATCCAGTGACCCAAAGGCCTAGCATGTTGCCCGAAGGCCTAATGGAGCAACCAAGATCATGTCGTGCCACTAGTCGAACACATTGTCGCCCCCTACCAGTAGTTATTGAACCATGTAACATCCTGTTACTTGTTTTCAGGTATTTCTCTTCTTTTATTCGTTTCCTTCTTTATTTTGGATTCGTTTTGGGACTCTTGAGGATGAAAAGCGCCGAAGGTGGTTTGGAGTTTTCTGTTAGAAACTAGTCTTTTCACAATCTGAAGAAGAAATACACACCCTATAATGCTTTTACGCGCCATGTAATGGCTTCTGGGCAGAAGCCGCAAGTCAAGTGCACAACATGAAAGATTACACACCATGTATTTGGTTCACATCATGCATTTGGAAAAGTTGGATTTTTAAATAAAAAATGATGAGTTTTGCAGCATATTTGAGTTTCATGGATTACATGACGTGTAATGGGAAACGTGCCATGTAAATCTCATGAGTTGTGGTTTTAGGGCGCTGCACGGTTGATTCCTCATTCATTCGCACACAAGCTCTTGGCTCTCGACCTATGAACTCACCCAAACGTTTTTGGAGACCTTCACTCCTTCCAGACCACTTCGTTTAGCGATTGGTCTTTGTGGCAGTTGTGTTGTCTCTCTCTGGGTAATTGGATCTCCTCTTATATAGTTTCTTGTGATTTCCCCTTCTCTCCTCCTTAGAGTTCGATAGACCATCACATAATTGATGGATCTAAACTCCGTTTTGTTGGATCTTAATTCTAGGTCGTGTTACTAGATTTTCCACACCTTCATTCTCCTTTGGCGAGTCCCATTGCAGGTGTTGATTTCTGAATCTTTGATTTAAAGGTAGATGATTCCATAATTCTTTGACCTATGATTGAAACCTTGAATTGCTTGATTAATTTGAAATGAGTTTTTAATTGATTCAAAAACATGGAATTGCGAGGATTTGATCTTTGATTTGAAACGGGCATGAGATTTGAGAAAAACCTCAATTCCAATGGAATTAAAATTGTGGGATGGATTTATGAAAAATGATGGCTTGATTTGGAAATCGTTTTGATGAAATGATTTGATGACTTATCTTGAGAAAATGTCTTAATTGAAAAGTGGTTTGAAACGACATGAAATGATAAAAAAACTATGATTTGGTTTTGAAATGAGAAAGCATGTTAAAAACAGAAATCGAGAAATTATATTTTGAAATGTTTTAAAATGATTGATTTCCAACTTGACTGATTGATTATTTGAAGCATATGCTAGTCTGGGTAGTTAGTCGTAACTGGGACAAGCATGTTAGGACCTTGACTCCCTATCAATGGATCGATGATGACAACTATTACTAAAACAATTGCGGCTTGATTGCATGTTATGGGTTCCCCTATTGGGGTGTAGACTACCCTTAATGGGTTCCCCTATCGGGGAGTGTTTGTGTGTGCACACCTAACCATAATTGAGATCACTATGAGATGTGTGAGGATCTTATTACCTGATAAACTGACTTACCATGAGACTTTTGTACATTGTGCTTTGACATGATTTGTGACTTGATTATACATGTCATTGATTACTGAACTTTTTTATCCATACCAATTGATTTGTATAAACAGTTTTATATAAAATGTCCATTTAAGTATGTTTGAAAGTTGTTTTAATATATATATCATCTTTTTGAAATAATGCTTATTTTGGTTTAAAATATGAAAATGTGATTCCATGCCTTGTTTTATTTTAACTGACGGCATAAAAGGTAAATTGTTATGGTATGGATTATGGAACACTTGGTGAGACCCTATTGAGATTTATAGCTCACACCCTATCTTTGCCTTCGGGCATTTATAGACTTTATTATGCTAGGTCCGAGCAAAGGGAAAATGCCACTTGGAGGTGGTGGATGTTCTTGATCCTTTGGATCATGGGGTGATGGTGGTGACCGGTGGAGCTATTGTACACTTGGTACACATGAGTTTTGAGACTTTTGGTCTGGTTGATGCTGTTATCTTGGGGTGTTTATCTTTCTGATAAGCACTTTGATGATATACTGCTTTGAGTTTTTTATACCTATTCTGTTTGTGGTACTTTCTCCCTTTGGAGTGTTGAAAAAACTGACTTGTATCTTTTATCTTCCACTATTTTGTGGAGAATTCATTCCCATTTTATTGCGTGTGATGCCAAGTGCTACTTGCCAACCTGTGGGGATAAAGAATGCCCTTCAAGCTATGTCAGTGCCAACTCGGGTATCAGGGTATTAGGGTATTTGAGATGTTTCGTGATAAATTTCTATAAAAGGGAGGTTAAACATCTTTTCTTAATGTCAGTATGAAGTTTGAGATGTCTTGTTGGGACTTAAGAGGTAGTAGTGAGTGAGTACCTGACTAGCTCTCACCGTAATGAGCCTTAAGTCACCATGGGTGTTTGAGAAAAGCATTTCTGAGGAATGTTTTGATCTTATTCTAGTATTTTCCCGACTTTCGATTTGGGTATGTTGAAATCTAAATCTTGAAATCTAATATGATGGGATTTATATGACTGTTGCTCTTATTTGATCTGTTGATTTGTGTATCCTTTTTGATGTCTTCAATGCAGTTTGATGATGTTGTGTAACATCATGCTTCCAAGAAGACATGTGAATAGGCCCCGAGAGGAAGATACAAGTGAACCATAGTGAGTGAATCCTCTTGTGGACTGAATCTTGTTGATATTGTTGTGCATGCTGTCCAAGCTCTGGGTCGGGCATCTACACCCATTCCCATTCAGGCTCCAGTTATGGAACCTCAAAGGGGTGAATATTGGAATCATTCTCGAGAGTTTCTTCGCTAGAAGACACCAACATTCTAAGGATCTAATGATCATCAAGAGGCTGAGGATTAGTTGATAAAGATAGAGATCATTTTTGATGTATTGGAAACACCAGATTCGATTAAGGTGAAATGTTCCACCTTTAAGATGGAAGGACCCAACAGGAGATGGTGGGATTCAATGGTAACAACAAATAAGCATGAGGGTTTGGAGTGGAAGGACTTTAGAGTTCTTTTTACTGATCAGTTCTATCCAAAATCTATGGTAATGGCTATGTCCATGGAGTTTTCCAACCTCCAGTAGGCTGATAGGATCATGACATAGTAAGGAAACCACTTTGTTGAGCTCTTGTAGTTTTCACCTGATATTTTATCGAACGAGAAGACGAAGACTCAATGGTTTGAGATTGGTCTTTGACATGATATCATTCATAGGTTTTCTTAATAAATCTCACTTTGTATGTTGACATGATGGATAAGGCGTTAATGAGTGAGCTTGATTTGGATGGTAAATCAGGTTGACATAAGTTCCTTTTTCTTCTGATGGCAGTTCTATGAGTTCCTTTAAAGGAAAGAGGAAGCATGATGAGTCTCTTAGTGGTTCTCGATAGTAGACATCCTCTAGACCTCCTGGAGTTCCAGAATATTAGTCCCAAAAGGGGATTAGATACCCTGAGGGGGGGGGGGTGAATCATGATATGAATATTCATTTCAAAATTATTCCTTCCCCACTAGATCTCGACCTCTTTATTATAAGGGGCACTTCATTTTCTTTTTAGTGTTTACATTGATCTTATCCTTACCAACTTTATCTAATGATGGTGCAAAGAAAGTAAATTAGGAGAGTAAGCACGAGACACAATGATTTTACTCAGTTCATCCTCATTGGGCTACGCCCAAAGAGCATACAACGACGACGTGCCAATGTACCAAATTACTAAGACTCACTGCCAATTCATGGTTCAGGATATATCACTTCTATGCCTAGGATCACTGCCTTTATAATTTATAGGGTTATCTCACTGCTTCCCAAGGGTCACTCCCTCAATGTTCCTTCTATAGATCACTTCCAGTGGAAATGATCACCTTCTTCCTCTTCCTTTTCTCACTACTCTGTAAAGTATTCAAACACATTTTATGGAAATTTAGGTCCCCTCATTAACAATAATGAATGCATCCTCAACTATAGGTAGATTCTCTATTGAAGTATCACTTTCATCCACTTGATTAATATCACTTTACCACAACTTTACTGGGTAATCCCTTATTAAAACATTCACAATGCTCATTACCTTCACGATGCTCACCTCTTTCGTGAAGCTCAAACAGCCTTTGCGAAGCACCTTCCTTTCACGAAGCTCACTTAGCCTTCACGAAGCTCCTAACTTTCATGAAGCACACTTGTCCTTCATGAAGCTTAACACTTTCGTGAAGCTCACAACTTTTGGTCAACTTATATAGCCTTCATAAACTTCAACACTTTCAGTCGACTTTCATGGCCTTTGAAAACTTCAACATTTTCAGTCAGCTTTCATAGTCTTCATGAACTTTATTTCATTGAAAATATTTTCACAAGAACAACCTTCATGAATCTGGAGCCTTATAATCTTCGTTAAGTCTTTCTTTTGTTTTCTGAGGGGGTAGAGGCCTATTTATAGGCGTTGCCTCCCATTCCAGAAGCTTCCATCCTTATCATAACCTTTTCAAGAATCTCTCCCATCTCCTTTATGAATCTTATTATTTTTACAAAGCACTAAAGAAATTTCCCATTCGCAAATCTTCTCATAGTCATAGAGATGTACCATTTTTCATCACGTGTTTGCGATGATCCACTTCTCATAATTACAGAGATGTACTATTTTTAATCGCACGTTCGCAATGCTCCACATCATCGTGAAACCCATCTTTATGACAATGAATTCCTTTTCGAAGCTCCTTACCTTCACTGAACTCCAATCTTCACGAAACTCATGACTTTACCATAATTTTACGAGGAATTCATGGAAATCCAACTTTTACAATGGCTGTTCTAACCTCTAAATTTTGGACCCCAAAAATTTGGAAAACACTGGGAAACAACGACACCTTGTATACACAATTTTATGTACCACCTCCAGGGAATCCATTCAATTTTATTGGATCTATGTTAACATACCTTGTCAATAATATATTTGTAACTCTATAACTAACCAAGGAAACCCACTTTGTCAAAAAACACAATCAACCCAAAAACACTGCAATGTTACCTTGAGAGATTTTTTCCCAAAAATATTCTCCTTTGGGTTTGTTGACAACTCTTTACATTTTGATACCTCGTTAAAGATTCTTCCATATTCTACCAATATTAACTTATTTTGATTCAGATATCGATCAAGTATTTACTCAACACACACTCTAATCCTACATGAGCTATGCTCAGCATGAGAAACAAGGGTATTATGCAAAATTCATTAATGAATCACTTCATTCCAAAACCACTCAACTACTATCATCACAAACCTCATCTATAGTGATATATAACATTTTATTGATCATCTTTAGCATATTTATATTTGAAACTCCCCTTTATTTACTACTTCCCCTATTAGCTTCTCCCCTTATCTTGATTAAGACATTTTATACCCTTTTATAGACACAATTTCTCCCCCTTTGTCAATGAACTTGAAGGTCACTTCATTATGGTCTATAACAAGGTAAAGAATACAGATCAAAACATTAGGAAAAAACACATCATACCTCAGGGAGAGGGGGTCCCACATCAACACCTTTTCAAGTGCGGGGAGTCAACTAAACTCCAAGAGCCAATTGATACCTCTCAAACACCACTTTGGGTAAGGCATTCGTTAGAATGTCTGCAACTTGTAGTTATGTAGGCATGTAATTCAACTTCACAAGCCCATTCTCCACCCTCCTTGATAAAATGATAATTTATTTAAATGTGCTTTGTATTCAAATGATGGATTAGATTTTTTCTAAGATTTATATCACTTTAATTATCATAATGGATTCCGATCAAAGACTTTAATTAAACTCCCATATCATCAGCTACTACTTAATCCACAATAACTATGTACAAGATTGAGCAGACACAATATATTCATCTCCTGTAGTGCTTAATAAAACGTAATCCTATTTATTACTTAGCCAAGAAATACACAATCCACCAAAAAAAAAATGCACCAACTGATGTTTATTTTCTATCATTTCCTGAACTGGCCTAATCTGTATCTGTATAGCCCAAAAAATCTTGCTGATATTTTTCATTTTACAAAAAACTAAAATCCACCATTCCTTTGATATATCAAATTATTCTTTTTTACTGTAAGTAAGTGGATTTCCTTGGGATTATATTTATACCATGCTGATTGGCATGCAGAAAAAACAATATATGGTCATATCACTGTTAAATACAACAAGATTCCAATGATCTATCTATATTCTATAACATTAACTGCTTTTCCTTCATCATCTCAGGATTGTTTCATTCAGGTAGCAACTAGAGTCATAATCTACTTGGAATTATCCATTACAAATCTTCTCAAAATCTCCTTGGCATATTTAGATCGAGAAATGAATGTGTCATTCTTTCCTAATGTCACACCAGCACCATTATCCTTTGACTACTGTCATTATTAACATATATAATCTAATCAAATACACCACGTAAAAAACCAAGATGCTTCAAAAACTGATCTAGTCTTGAATACCATGCTCTTAGTGCTTGCTTCAACCCATATAGTTCCTTTTTCATCCGAAAAACTCCATTCTTGTCTTCATGAATGAGAAAGTCATATGACTTCTCAATATAAAATTCTTCTTCCAGAACCCCATTTAGAAATGCAGACTTAACATCTATTTGGAAAACTTTTAACCTTTTTTTCATTTCTATGACCAAGAATAATCTGATTATCTCTAGCCACACAATAGGTGAAAATGTTTCATCAACATCAATACCTTCTATCTAGAAGTACCCTTTGTATAATAATTGTGCTTTGTTTCAAATCACTATTCCATCTTCATTCATCTTATTTCAAAAGACCCATTTATTCCTAATTAAATTCTTATCTATTAGTATCAAAGTAATCTCCCAGAAAACCTCAAGCATTGGATTGATATAAATAATTAATGTAAAGACCCAGAAATTTCAAGGATTTTTTCTTCTTAATTTCTTTGGAATTTTACGAGTACGCAGTTTCTGACGGCGCCTGATTCCGAGGCCCGGTGTGCCCGAAATCAATTTTCGAAGTTTAGCTCGGGTACGTTCAGTGAACGAACGAGCGAGTTTTTCTAACTTATAATCCGGTGTTCGAAATCGAAATCTGAGGGCACCGATAAAACCGCAGCGTCAGTAATTGCTTAAGAAGACCCTTTCTGGAGTTGCGTTTTCTCGGGAGGTGTTGTTAAAAAAAATTGAGGAATAAAAAAAATATAATTGTTTTACAATTTTATTTTTATTTCTTGCTAAGTGGTTTAAGTGTTGTGTCACAACACTTTTTCCCTCTCTTATGTGGTTTAACTCCTAGGTGAGGGAGTTGGAGTGGGCCCCGTTGGGTTGCTAACTTCCCTTGGGAGAATAAAGGAGAGGTGGGGCCCACACGAGCCCCACCCCTTCACTTTTTTCATAACTCCTCACCTCCCTCTTAAATTTTGTAAACTCATATTAATTGAGTAACGCACCCGCACCCCCACTTAATGCCAAGACAACTCTCGAATTTGTTTGGTTTATTAAACGCCTCATTAATTGGTCAACACAAGTTAATTAATTCGTGGATTCTTTTTGAATTTTGAAAGGGTTGGCATAAGTAATAAAATAAGGGAAACCTTATTTTATTATTGTTGTTTCGTTGTGTGGAACAAAGAAGAGACCTCTAGTCTTTAAGAACGTTCTTCCTTGTTGAAGAACGCGAAGAACGATGAAGAACGCCGACCTCCGACGAAGAATGCTGATTCCTCGGAGATCGACGACACGACGCCATGTACCGTGACGCCGACGATCCTCTTCTCCGCAATGCCGTGTACCGCGACGCCGACTATCCTCTTCTCCGTGACGCCACGTACTGCGACGCTGATGGCGCTTACAGAGCATCGTTCCGCGACGCCGTCTTCCGCGACGACCTTTTTTCCGCAATGAACCTCGTTCAACGACTTCATCGAGGTAGGGGTTTGTTTTGTTCATAAATGTTCTTTTCCGTCCAATGTAAATTTCTTAGCCGCTTGATATCGGATTAACGAGAGTGGGGCTGGACCACACGAACACGACCGACTCTCCTCAACCTTGATGTTGTGTTTGTCGCGGCACGAACAAAGGTAGCACGGTGCAACGACACCGCGCGGAAACAAGGAGGAACACGGCGAAGAAGCGCCGCGCCGGCGCGCCGCGCCGTTGAGGCCGAACGAAACCGTGGTCGGAGTTGGGGCCGCAGAGGTGAATCGAAGACTCCGCAGTTTTTTTATTGACGTGCGGATCGACGGGCGATGATGGGACGGGCCGCAGAGGCGATTTGAAGCCATCGTAGTGAAGATCAGGTCCCGGGAGGACCACTGGAGAAGACTGCAGGTGAAACGGACCACCGGAGCGCGTCCGGTAGTCTGCAGAAGGCGGCAGCGGCGCCGTGCCGCTAGAGCAAACCGCCGCGTCTGAGCCGCGGCGGTGGAATAGAAATCGAAACGGCCGAAGCCGTTCCGGATTGGGCGGCGCGGCTTAATGCCACGCCGGTTCATTCAACCGGGGGGTTGTAACCTCCCGCTCCCCGCTGGCCACGTGGGCGCCGCGCCAGCGCCAGGCCGGGCCGGGCCGCACCACGGCGATTGGTCCGGGCCGCGCCCTAACGGGCCGGACCCGGACCCAGTTCGGTTCGATCCGGTTCGGGCCGACCCAGGGGGTCTCGGGCTGGGTTGGTCCGGGCCCAAAACCCCCTAAAACCGGACAGGTTCTCTTAAAAGCCCATAACTTGGGCTACGGACCTCCGATCGATGCACCGTTAGTTGCGGTGAGATCCTTGGATTGAGACGATCATTTTGTTATATTAAACTCAAGGTTTCGGAGAAATTTGGGTACGTCCGGGTTGGTTCGAGCACGAAACCAACTGGGCCCTCGGAGCGGAAACACTTATAACATGAGCTCCGAACGTCCGATAGATGTGCTGTCGACTTTGTTGGATTCCTCTTGATGAGACAGAACTTTTGGCATACTTCGCCTGAGGTTTGGACGCAGTTGGATAGTGGCTGGGTTGGATTGAACCCGAAATCCAACCGGGCCCCTGGAACGGAAAAGCCGATAACTTTCAGACCGGACGTCCGTTTGACGAACCATCAGCGGCGTTGGTGATCACGTTGAGAAATGGTCCCTATGAGTATAACCTATGTGAGTTCGGGGTATAATTGAGATACGGTCGGGTTGGTTCGTACACAGAACCAACCGGGCCCCTAGGATGAAAAAGCTAATAACTCACAGACCGGGCGTCCGATTGACACGCCGTCTGTTGCGTTGAGTCCCCTATGACGAGGCAGTCCTTTGAGATACTTCTTTGTGGGAATTTGTGATACTTGGAGTATCGACTGGTAGCTCGTGGAGCAGACCCTTCCGGAGACGAGCGTACGGAGTACGAAGACCGTGTAGCTAGCTGAGACCTGATGACTGCTTGTCCGATTCGATTCGGAGTGACTTGCATAGCCCAGTGAGGAGCACTACTTTGTGAGGTGGCAGACCCATGGTGGAGGAGCACTACTTTGTGAGGTGGCAGACCCGCGATACTCGACAGGAGGAGTACCTCTGTAGGCTATGAGGGGGAGCACTAATGTGTGAGGTGGCAGACCCATGGCGGAGGCGCACTACTTTGTGAGGCGGAAGACCCACGGTACTCAACAGGAGGAGTATCTCAACAGTCTTAGGTTAGTGAGAAGTACCTCGGAGTCGTGACATGATCACTGTACTCATCAGAGACGGAGCTCTTCAGTAGTTACGGTTTCGATAATGAAAATCCCGGTTGAGTTGAGACAATAACCATTGTGTTTTCCTCATGATTGAGATGAGTTACTTGATAACTTAGGTATATGTATGGGCATATACCTAAGTAGAGGTTATCTATTGAGATATTTCTTTGTGGTTATCCTTGTTGGATTTAGTGAGACCTTGAGGGTCTCGGGGTCCCTACTGAGTATCGTTATACTCACCCCTGCACAGGCTATGCCCGCACTTCGTTGTGTTGGTTGCAGACGATGGGCAGCGCTGATAGAGGCCGAGTGTTCGAGGACTGGATGGTACCCGGAGGTGGACCTCACGACGAGTCAGTATCCGGAGGTGGACTTCACGACGAGACGATACTCGGAGGAGGTTGACGGGCGAGAGCGTCGTGGAGGCTATCTGTACCTACCCTTCAGGTAGGATCCGTGGTGGACGATCCAGGAGCTGGGCTATCTGTACCTACCCTTCAGGCAGGATCCGAGGTGGACAACCTATGAGCTGATTCTATTCTTCCAGCTGCTTGTCTTTTCTGTTGTACTTTTGTTCAGTTGTAGCTGTACTTTTAGTTGGGTTTGTATTCTGGCCCATTTACTTTTCAGCACTTTCTTTTGTACTTAGTGTATTACTTCCGCTTGTACTCTATGGTGTTTTGTTTACTTTTATAAAGGCAATGCCTTCCCAGTTATCGGGATTTACGCCTTTGGTGCTAGTCGCCAGCCCCTGGCCTATGGAAGGCGGGCTTGGGGTAGTCACGGCACGAGCCCTGAGGATGGGTCGTGACAATTAATACCAATTTTTTAGCTAATTTAATATGTTGAATTACTCTCCAGAGCGGGGAGAAAACTTGCTGAAAACACTGTAAATCTTATCTTACATCTTATTAGTATCCTGAAACCAATCATCTGATACCATATTGTTAGAAAAAAATATATAATCATAAAATACATGAATGTTGCTGCTTCTCCCCCAATCAGTCTTATTGATGTCAGACAATATAAACTTTCACCCTTTTCTATACCACTGACACCTTGCATGTGATTAAGATATAGAATTCTCACCCAATGATATGAAACTCTTCCTATTGTTAGGCCTACTATTTATACCCATAAACATTATTCTTCTCCGACACCATTTTTTCACATGTGACACTTAATAATAAGCCATCAACAAAACCACTAATCCTACTAAGCCAAAACTTAGTGTAGAAAACAAGAGATAGAGTTAATAAAAACCATCACCATACATTGCACTCAATTAATTCCATACATATCAAGCATCCAAAGACCATTCAATCCTTTAATGGAATTCATCTAGATTTCTTATTTAGTTATGGTAACTTATTTGAATCAATTGACATTATGGAGTACATCACATCACTACTTTGCATCTTTTGATGCAACTTCCCCTTAGATTGTATCTCCCCTAAAAGATAAAACACTTAAAAATAATTTAATATCATTTAAACACATAGGGAGAGGGGTACATCTAGAATCCTCAAGAAGAGTATGTCAGTTGATCTGGATGGACCAACCCTTCGATTCTTTCTTGCAAAGAATTGTACTCTTTTTTTGATCGCTCTAATTTCCCAACCAACTTCAACTATTCTATCCATATGACTAAACATTCTTTCCCACATGTTTAGTCTTATTTTGATATTTAGGTTCTATAGGTTTGGAATTTCTCACAATTTGGGGTTTAAACCCCATTAGTATAAATTTCCCTCTTTGATGCTCCACCAATATGCCATTTTTATAACTCTTTCTTTGAGCATGATTTTTTTCACTTGTCGTATTCTCTTGCTTCTTCCTCCATTAGAGGTTCTTTCAACCTGTCGTATGCTCTTTATTCTTCCTCCATTAGAGGTATTTTTATATTGCCTTCACTTCTCACCTTATAGTAAGACATGCGAGTTTTTTGAGACATTATTTATTCATTTTTCTTTTATTAGTTATTCAAGTCACCACACTATTTCTTATTGGTGGTGGGCCTATGACAACTGAGTCTCGGTGACAACATAGACACCCTGTCTTAACATGGCTGTCAGGTCCTGGCCTTCCAGGTACCACCAGTTTCCCCACAGACACATGGTCCCCACCTTAGGGCCCACCCACGTGCTCGAATGGGTCATTTGACTAATGACTGTCCCCATAGACCAACACATGTCCTTTCTAGTGTGTTTTTTCCTCACTCACACACATCTTGGGAAACTTCCCATAAGTTCACCCATCCCGATCACTACTCTAGGCCAAACATGCTTAACTGTGGAGTTCCAATCAGGTAGGCTCCTGAAAAAGAAGGTGCACCTTGTTAAGGTGAGTCATATCATTTAGTTATTTAACCCTTTATCATTCAAGGCTCCATTATAGGTATCTTTATCCTTCCTTCACTTCTCACCTAATGGTAAGACATGTGAGTTTTTTGAGACATTATTTATTTATTTTTATTTTATTAGTTATTTGAGTTACCACACTTTTTCTTGCTAGTGGGCCTGTGACTAATGATTGTCCCCAAAAACCAACATATGTTCTTTCTAGTGTGTTTTGTACTCACTCACACACATCCTGAGAAACTTCCCAGAAGGTCACCCATCTTGATCACTACTCTAGGCCAAGCACGCTTATCTGTGGAGTTCCAATCAGGTAGGCTCCTAAAAAGGAAGGTGCACCTTGTTAACACGAGTCATATCATTTAGTCATTTAACCCTTTATCATTCGAGGCTCTATTAGAGGTCTCTTTATCCTTCCTTCACTTCTCACCTAATGGTAAGACATGTGAGTTTTTCAAGACATTATTTATTAATTTTTCTTTTATCAGTTATTCGAGTCACCACATTGTTTCTTGCTAGTGGGACTGTGATAACTAGGTCCTGGTGACAACACAGACATCCTGCCATAACATGGTCATCAGGTCCTGGCCCGCCAAGTACCACCAGTTACCCCGCAGACACATAGTCCCCACCCTAGGGCCCACCCACGTGATCGAATGGGTCATTTGACTAATGATTGTCTCCACAGACCAACATATGTCCTTTCTAGTATGTTTTGTCCTCACTCACACCCATTATGGGAAACTTCCCAGAAGGTCACCCATCCCAATCACTACTCTAGGCCAAACACGCTTAACTGTGGAGTTCCAATTAGGTAGGCTTCTGAAAAGGAAGGTGCACCTTGTTAAGGTGAGTCATATCATTTAGTTATTTAACCCTTTATCATTAAAGGCTCCATTAGAGGTCACTTTATCCTTCCTTCACTTCTCACCTAATGGTAAGACATGTGAGTTTTTCGAGACATTATTTATTTATTTTTCTTTTATTAGTTATTTGAGTTACCACACTGTTTCTTGCTAGTGGGCCTGTGACTAATGACTGTCCCCACAAACCAACATATGTCCTTTATAGTGTGTTTTTTTCTCACTCACACACATCCTGAGAAACTTCCCAGAAGGCCACCCATCTTGATCACTAATCTAGGCCAGACACGCTTAACTGTGGAGTTCCAATCAGGTATGCTCCTACAAAGGAAGGTGCACATTGTTAACATGAGTCATATCATTTATTCATTTAACCCTTTATCATTCGAGGCTCCATTAGAGGTCTCTTTATCCTTCCTTCACTTCTCACCTAATGCTAAGACATGTGATTTTTTCGAGACATTATTTATTTATTTTTCTTTTATCAATTATTTGAGTCACCACACTGTTTCTTGCTAGTGGGCTTGTGACAACTGGGTCCCGGTGACAACACAGACACCCCGCCTTAACATGGCTGTCAGGTCCTAGCCCGCCAAGTACCACCAGTTACCCCCCAGACACATGGTCCCCACCCTAGGGCCCACCCATGTGCTCGAATGGGTCATTTGACTAATGATTGTCCCCACAAACACCACTTTGGGTAAGGCATTCGTTAGAATGTATGCAACTTGTAGTTCTGTAGGCATGTAATTAAACTTTACAAGCCCATTATCCACCCCCTCCTTGATAAAATGATACTTTATTTAAACATGATTAGTCCTAAAATAATGGATTATATTTTTTCTAAGATTTATAGCACTTGAATTATCACAATGGATTCCGATCAAAGACTTCAATTCAACTCCCATATCACCAGCTGCTACTTAATCCACAATAACTACATACAAGATTGAGCAGAAACAATATATTCATCTCCTATAGTTCTTAATAAAATTTAATCCTATTTATTACTTAGCCAAGAAATACACAATACACCAAAACAAAATGCACCACCTGATGTTTATTTTCTATCATTTGCTGAACTGGCCCAATCTGTATCTGTATAACCCAAAAAATCTTGCTGATATTTTTCATTGTACAAAAAACTAAAATCCACCATTCCTTTGATATATCAAATTATTATTTTTACTGTAATTAAGTGGATTTAATTGGGATTACATTTATACCATTCTGATTAGCATGCGGAAAAAACAATATCTGGTCATATCGCTGTTAAGTACAACAAGATTCCAATGATCTACCTGTATTCTGTGACATTAACCACTTTTCCTTCATCATATCATGATAGTTTCATTCAAGTAGAAACTAGAGTAATCATCTACTTGGAATTATCCATTCCAAATCTTCTCAAAATCTCCTTGGAATATTTAGATTGAGAAATGAATGTTCCATTCTTTCCTAATGTCACACCAGCACCATTATCCTTTTATTACTATCATTATTAACATAGAGATTGTAATCAAATACACCACGTATAAAACCAAGATGCTTCAAAAACTGATCTAGTCTTGAATACCATGCTCTTGGTACTTTCTTAAACCCATATAGTGCCTTTTTCAGCCGAAAAACTATGTTCTTGTCTTTATGAATGAGAAAGTCATATGACTGCTCAGTATAAAATTTTTCTTCCAGAACCCCATTTAGAAATGTAGACTTAACATGCTCTGGAAAAATTTTAACCTTATTTGCACTGTTATGACCATGAATAATATTATTATCTCTAGCCTCACAATTGGTGAAAACGTTTCATCAACATCAATACCTTCTATCTAGAAGTACCTTTTGTATAGTAATTGTGATTTGTTTCGAATCACTATGCCATATTCATTTATCTTGTTTCAAAAGACCCATTTATTCCTAAATAAATTCTTATCTATTAGTCTCAAAATAATCTCCCAGAAAACCTCTATCATTGAATTGATATAAATAATTAATACCAATTTTTTAGCTAATTTAATATGTTGAATTAGTCTTTAGAGTGGGGATAAAACTTGTTGATAACACTGTAAATATTATCTTACAGCTTATTGGTATCAAAAAACCAATCATTTGATACCATATTATTAGAAAAAAATATAATCATAAAATACATGAATGTTGCTACTTCTCCCCCAATCAGTCTTATTGATGTCAGACAATAGAAACATTCATCCTTTTCTATACCATTGATACCTTGCATGTGATTAAGATATAGAATTCTCACCTGATGATATGCAACTCTTCCTGTTGTTAGGCCTACTATTTAGACCCACAAATGTTCTTCTTCTCCTGCACCATTTCTTCACATGTGCCACATAGCAATAAGACATCAACAAAACCACTAATCCTATTAAGTCAAAACTCGGTGTAGAAAAAAAGAGATAGAGTTAATAACACCATCACCATACATTGCACTCAATTAATTACATACATCTCAAGAATCCATAGACCATTCAATCCTTTCATGGAATTTATCTAGATTTCTTATTTAGTTATAGTAACTTATTTGAATCAATTGACATTCAAAAGTACATCACATCACTACTTTGCATATTTTGATGAAACTTCCCCTTAGATTGTATCTCCCCTAAAAGATAAAACACTTAAAAATCATTTAATATCATTTAAACACATAGGGAGAGGGGTACATTTGGAATCCTCAAGAAGAGTATGGTAGTTGATCTGGATGGACCAACCCTTCGATTCTTTCTTGAAAAGAATTGTACTCTTTTTTTTGATTGTTCCAATTGCCCAACCAACTTCAACTATTCTGGCCATATGACTAAACATTCTTTCCCACATGTTGAGTCTTCTTTTGATATTTAGGTTCTATAGGTTTGTAATTTTTCACAATTTGGGGTTTAGACCCATTAGTATAAATTTCCCTCTTTGATGCTCCACTAATATACCAATTTTCATGACTCTTTATTTGTGCATGAATCTTTTCACTTATCATATGCTCTTGCTTCTTCATTCATTAGAGGTTCTTTCCACCTATCGTATGCTCTTGCTTCATCTTCCATTAGAGGTCTCTTTATCCTGCCTTCACTTCTCACCTTATGGTAAGACATGCGAGTTTTTTGAGACATTATTTATTAATTTTTCTTTTATTAGTTATTCGAGTCACCACTATGTTTCTTATTGGTGGTGGTCTTGTGACAACTGGATCCCAGTGACAACACAAACACCCTGTCTTAACATAGTTGTCAGGTCCTGGCCCACCAGGTACCACCAATTACCCTACAGACACATGGTCCCCACCCTGGGGTTCGCCCACATACCCGAATGGGTCATCTGACTAATGAATATCCCCACAGACCAACATATGTCCTTTTTAGTGTGTTTTTTCCTCACTCACACACATCCTAAGAAACTTCTCATAAGGTCACCCATCCTGATCACTACTCTAGGCCAAGCATGCTTAACTGTGGAGTTCTAATCAGGTAGGCTCCTTAAAATGAAGATGTACCTTGTTAACATGAGTCATATCATTTAGTCATTTAACCATTTATCATTCGGGGCTCTATTAGAGGTCTCTTTATCCTTCCTTCACTTATCACCTAATGGTAAGACATGTGAGTTTTTTGAGACATTATTTATTTATTTTTCTTTTATCATTTATTCAAGTAACCACACTGTTTCTTACTAGTGGGCCTGTGACAACCAGGTCCCGATGACAACACAGACTCCCCGCCTTAACATGGCCGTCAGGTACCACCAGTTGCCCCGTAGACATATGGTCCCCACCCTGGGGACCACCCACATGCCCGAACGGATCATCTGACTAATGAATGTACCCACATGCCAACACATGTCCTTTCTAGTGAGTTTTGTCCTCACTCAAACACATCCTAGAAAACTTTCCAGAAGGTTACCCATCCTGATCACTACTCCAGGCCAAACATGCTTAACTATGGAGTTCTAATCAGTTAGGATCCTTAAAAGGAAGGTGCACCTTGTTAGCATGAGTCATATCATTTAGTTATTTAATCCTTTATCATTCGGGGGTGTTACATTCACCCCCCTTTAGAGCACAACATCCTCATTGTGGGCCCTACATATTAACCCAGGTAGTGCACCACACTTAAGTCTGGGTACCACCTTTGATACCAAATGTGACAATTGGATCTCAGTAACAGTACAAACACCCCACCTTAACATGGTCGTTGGGTCCTGACCTTCCAGGTACCACCAGTTGCCCCTCAGACATGTGGTTCTCACCCTAGGGCCCACCCACATGCCCGAACGGGTCATTTGACCAATGGCTGTCCCCACAGGCCAACATATGTCCTTTTCAATGTGCCTTTTCCCCACTCACACACATCATGGGAAACTTCCCAGAAGGTCACCCATCTTAATCACTGCTCCAGACCAAGAACGCTTAACTATGAAGTTCTAATTAGGCAGACTCTCAAAAAGGAAGGTGCACCTTGTTGACATGAGTCATATAATTTAGTTATTTAACCCTTTATCATTCGGGGGTGTTACATGACCCTTCACTAAATATACATTCTTATTACTCACAACTGAAATTGCTCCTCCCCTTTTCTTTCAGGTTCATTCACATTCATTTCAAGAGAGTTGTTGTGAGTGTAATAGAGAAGGTGCCTGATACACCTTTCATTGAGCTCCTTGTGTTTCCTCCAAGAATTTTAAACCTATTTTTCGACTTATCATTTTGTCTTCTAGTATAAACTTTCTTGTTATACACCACTAGAGTCGGGGATATCCTTTTGAGTTCATTTTCCTTCCATGCTTTCTTCCAACTGTAATATATTTCTAAATTTCCATGATTGTATATGATAAACCTTCTCAGCTTAGATTTCTCCACTTCTTTATTGACTGATTCTAGATCTTCTCCTAATTGTTGAATCTTCATATCCCTTGATTTAATTTTATCATTAAGTTCTCTCTTGAGATTCTTAACACTACTAATCTCATATTATAATTCTTGTGTGAGCTTATCCAACATGTCACTTTCTCCTTTATTTTAAAATTCATCAGAGAAACAGAGTCTTTGAAACACCCATTATCTTGTTGTAGCCTTTGATTCTCATGTACCAATTCTGACTGGTTTGTATCAAGATTATCAGTTTGGCTACCAACTTCTGAATTTATTTTGAGTTCTTGTTTTGTCCCTTGTCATCAGCTTTGAGTTTTTCTATCACTTTGGACACATTTTTCAATTCTTCAGCTTGAGAGTCATTCTTATCCCTCATATATATGGCCACTTCAATATGTTATTTATTTAAACCTTTCAACTGGTTGACTTAAATTTATTGCACTTGGATTTGGATATCTTTATATTTATTTTCTTCAGCCATTTTCTGAAATAATTCCTTTATTTGTGGATAACTTCCACTTTTGGTCTTCTTGAAATTTCTTCATCATCAATAGTTCTGACATCACTTATAATATCAGGATCTTTGTAACGCACCAACCCCAGTTTCCCAGAGTCAGTTATTTATTACATAACATTGGAATGATACAATGAATCATGTCCCGAAAGACCGATCAGTTTAGTATTATTGGAAACAAGATACATACATAAGTTCAACATTACAACTCGTAAAGAAATACAACACAAATTTATTCCATTAGAAACATCCAAGCCTCCTAGATTATGTCTGCAAGTCACTCATAATTAAATTCTTAATATCCTTGGAAAATGAAACATAAGAAAGGGGTGAGCTCAAATACTCAGTAAGGGTAAGCAACACAACGGAAGATAACATAAACATTAGGCATGATGAATAATTCAAAACACATACCTTTACAAATAATAAACATGAACAATTTATGGTAGGAATATGATATGAGTAAATAATTCCATAATAAAACATAGTTGTGGGTATTCTACTAGTCGAATAACCACATGAACCATCATTATTATTTTCATAATGATGGAATGTATAATGCCGGACATTATGAAACATTTTGTGAAGGCCACAACCAAGACGTCTAAAAATGATTAGGGCCTCGGCCAAAACCATATATCAAATTGGGAAAGGCCTCGGCCAATTCCACATCTAATTGTCTCATGAGACCTACCGATGCACCGAGGAGCTATAGCGGGGTCCACCCGTCACATAATAAGTCCAATACATTCCTCATATGAAAAGGTTGAAACATAACATAAAAATTTGTATTAAAACTAGCATACGAAATGTCAATACTTTTACTATAAACCATGAATGGTATAAAAATAACACATCCATTGTTAAACATATCACAAAAACTTCAATAAAATATGGAAGATTTGTATCATAATAAATCAACTTCAAACAAGTTTAAAATTCATCAAAGGATGTTGACATAGATGAAATGAAAACTATTTAAAATAAATACCTCTTTTTATTTTGAAACCATTTAAGAGTCACATAATTATAAAAGAAAACATTTATTTTAAAAATATTATTATAATATTGTAAGGGAAGCTTCAATGTTGTTATAATGGCAGAAAATAGCCGCACCCTCCGTATAAGTTAAAAAAAACATTCTTACCTTAATTTTGTCGAAAAGGTCATAAAGTACCTTGTTTGGAAAACGACAGAAAGATTCCTTTCAAAATAAATAAGGTCAAATAAGGGTATAAATGTATTTAACCCATAGTATAGTAAATAGTAAAAATGTTTTGAAATACATTTTTAAGAAAACATGGATGTGGATGATAAAGAGGTCCCAACAAATACTTACATAAAAACAACCTCGGATAATAAAGAGATTGTGAAATTAACCCTTACCTTGTACTTTTCATTGGTCGAGGGTACATTAACCTCATATATAATATTTAAATCATTGTTATTAAATTATAAAAAAACTATATACATAAATATGATATCATATATGATCCTCTAATATCGCTTTGTTAAAAATATTTTAGTAATATTATCGTTTTGGGTGTTAACTGGTCCATTTTCCTTTGTATGATCGGTTACGTAAGCCATGATTGTTATGGATAAGATGTATTTTATTCATATCCATAATTATATTAAGTTCTTAAACATTATTTTTAATCATAAAATGAAAATTATTCTTGAATGATTATGATGGGGAATGAATCTCATCGCGTTCATGGAGACGGTAATACGTACGTACGCACAAGAGACAATATCATTATATTGATGGTGAAATCATATGTGATTGGATGATATATCATATATACAGAATCAATAAAATTTTATATTTATTATTTATATTAGTTATACTCATTATTATACCCATCCAAATAATGAAGTGTTTGAATAACAAACTACACCACAACGTGGAGACGGTAAGCCGTACGTACGCATGTATGGTGACCTTTTCATTCATATGATGGATAGAATAATGAATATGGTTGTAAAATTTTTATAATAACATCACAGTATATAGAAGATACTGGATTTATTATTTTATAATGGAAACAACAAAGAAAGAGGAAGTGGAAGAAGAAAATAACTTGAAAGAGGTGATGAAATATTTACCTCTTCTTCGGGTTCTTCCTTTTGATTTGATCAAAAGGGATCCTCAGGTTGGATTTATGACCAAAGAAAGGCCTCTAGGATGAAGGGAGGAAATTTGGTAGGATATTTGGGTAGGGTTTGGCCTAGCCAAATGGATTTGTAGGTGTGAAATTAATAGAAGGGTAAGTACCCTTTTATAAGAGAGGCGAATGTCACTTTAGGAAAAGCTTGAAATATTATTTTATAATAAAATAATTTTTGGTTTTTAATGGCTCCAAAATGATTTATTTAGAGGATAAGGTAATTATGGGTTTAAAATATCAAAACCAATAGGTTTTAGACAGGTTTAGGTCACTATATTAACCTTATCTTTTAGATTTAATTATTAGTTAAATAGTTTGACATTTACCATGTCTCTTTGTATTTTTATATTATATGGTTAATAAACTTACTATAAACTTCCAAGAGAACCCCAAGTGGTTAATTATTAATATATATAAATTTATCTAAGTCCTTTGTCCAAACATTATATTTTTAGGAATATTATAATATAGTATTTGTTTTAAAAACGCAATTATGTCAATTTTGACACTATTTAGTATTTGGTTTTTGTGAAAAACATAACAACACGATAACTTCAAAAAAAAAAAAAATCAACCCTAACATGTAATATTAACCTATAAAATTAGTGGAATTCATCAAAAGTCTCAAATTACATTTATTTGGATATTTATAATATCAAATATTTTAATCTTTCATTAATAAGGTAATTACTGCATCATCATTGTGTCATAAATAAATTAAATTATTTAATGTCCAAAAATTATAAATAAAATACCATTATGTAGGAAATATTTTTATCTTTTTAATGAATATATATAGTTGAATTTATATTATATATAACCCTATATTAAAAATGGTTTAGTTATTAAACTTTAAATTTAACTCTTTTAACTCTTCTTTAAATAAAATAATAATAAATGTCCTAATCTAATCCAAGTGGACAAAAAGGATCATATTTTATTCCTAAGGTTATTTTTGGTCGAATTACACTTATCCAAAAGAATCAGGACATGTGTTAGGGTAATTATGATATCATTTTTACCCTTAATTACCCTATTTACTTTTAACTGTGGTAAATAAAAGTCAAAAGTTACTATTCACCAAAAAATATTTTCATCTTATTGAACCAAAATTTACTTACTGATATTAACTGTGTCTCTCGGATTTTTGAAATTCAACTCACAGAAGCGGTAAAATTAAGTTTTATGCAAATTTACAAATGCTCCTAAGAGGTGGGTAAAAGACGGTAAAAAGTTCAATAAAATTTCTATATATCTAAACTTATTATAAAATGACTCCAATGAATTACATTAAACTTATATAGGTATTATGTATCTATTTTGACCTAAAATAAATTTAAATAAAATAAATAATTATTTAAATAAAAATTCGGTTTTAACCAATAACGCAATGTTTTTCACTATTCATCAAAAATTGAAAGTTTTCAGAAAAATACCAAAAATTTACCCTAAGCTAATTTCGATATTATGAATTCAAAAATGATGTCCATTTTGAAAAATAAAATTTATAAAATTTCAAAAAGTGGGTATTACTATTCATAACGGCTAGTTTGATTGGTCACGGTGTGTTAGAATCTTGAAGTTGCGTACAATGAAAGCTATTGCATTGTTCAAAGGGAAATGTACCGTGTAAGTTTGGGGTGTTACATTCTCCCCTTATTAAAATAATTTCTTCCTTTAAATTTCTAGAATACTACCTCACAAAAAGATTCGGGTGGTTCTTTATCATAAGTTCCTCTGGTTCCCATGTTGTCTCTTCCATCTTATGATTTCTCCATAGAACTTTTACCAGACGAGTCGTCTAGTTTCTCAACACTTATTCTCTGGTATCAAGAATATTGAAAAGATCTTCACAATAAGACAAATCAGGTTCCAGTTCAATTTCCTCATAGGTGAGTACATACGTTGGGTCAGACATGTATTTTCTCAACAGTGATACATGGAACACATCGTGAACTTTGGAGTGACTTGGTGGCATTGCCAAATGGTATGCTACAACCCCAATTCGTTCTAGAATTTTGAAAGGTCTGATGTACCTGGGACTTAATTTACCCTTCTTACCGAATCATATAACTCTCTTCCATGGAGATACCTTCAAGAAAACATGATTTCCTACCTGAAATTCCAAATCCTTCCTTCAATTATCGACACAGCTCTTTTGCCTACTTTGAGATGCTTTGATGTGGGTTTGGATAATCTTCACTTTTTCCATTGTTTCCTTAACAAGTTTTGGTCCTACGAGTTTTCTTTCACCAACATCATCCCAACAAGTTGGTGTGTGACATCTCTTTCCATATAACGCTTCATATGGTTCCATCTGAATACTTGAATGGAAGCTATTATTATAGGAAAATTCTACCAGAGGTAAATATTGATCCCACATACCTTGAAAGTCAAGTGAGAAAGATATAAACATGTATTCTAAGGTTTGAATAGTCCATTCTGATTGTCCATCGGTTTGAGGGTGGTAGGTAGTGCTCAAATGAAGTTCAGTATCCAGGGATTTCTGAAGACTTTTCTAGAATCTTGATGTAAAATGGGGATCACGATCAAAAACAATCGATAGGGGTACTCCATGAAGTCTTAAAACTTCATTAATATACAGTCTTGATAAACGTTCAAGTGGTAAATCTTCTCTTATAGTAAGAAAATGTGCTGACTTGGTAAGACAATCAACAATGACCCATATTGCATCATTCCTTCTAGGAGTCTTTGGTAGCCCCATGACAAAGTCCATCGTAATATCATCCCATTTCCACCCAGGTATGGGAAGAGGTTTCATGACTACTCTAGGATGTTGTCTTCTAGCTTTCACTTATTGGAAAACCATACATCTTGACACAAAATCAGCAATCTCTCTTTTCATGTTGTCCCATAAAAAATGTTCCTTCAAATCTCTATACATATTGGTACTCCCAGGGTGTATAGAGAAATTGGATCTATGAGCATCATCCAACATTCCCTTTTTAGATTAGGTATATCGGGAACACAAAGTCTCTCCCCAAATTTCAAAATTCCATTTTCATATACGAAGTCACTCAATCTCCCATCATTCACAGCTTTAATCTTCTTTTGAAACTCCTCATCAACAGTCTGAGAACTCTTTATCCTTTCTAGTAAAGATGGTTTGGAAACCATTTAAAAAAGTATTGATGTTTCAACTTCCATGGTTATTCCCATATCCATCTTTACTAGATCCATGAAAATAGAATCCCTTTCAACTCTCATCTTGTTCAAAACTCCATGATCCTTTCTACTCAAAGCATCTGCCACCTTATTTTTCTTCCCCAGGTGGTAGTATATAGTAAAATAATAATCCTTGAGTAGTTAAAGCCATCGTCTTTGCCTCATGTTGAGTTCTTTCTATGAGAAAATATACTTCAAACTCTTGTGATCAGTATAAATATCACATTTTTCACCATAGAGATAGTGTCTCCATATCTTCAGAGCAAAGATTACAGCTGCTAACTCAAGATCATGAGTGAGATAGTTTTTCTCATGAATTTTTAGCTGTCATGATCCATAGGAAATAACTCTATCATTTTGCATAAGGACACAACCAAGTCTTTTCTTTGAAGCATCACTATAAACAACAAACCCATCTTTCCCTGATGGTAGAGTCAAGATAGGAGCATTAATTAATCTTCTCTTCAGTTCTTCAAAAAAATCTTCACACTCTTTTTCCCAAACAAATTTAACCCCTTTATGTGTGATCTTGGTTAATGGGTTATCCAACCGAGCAAAATTCTGGACGAAACGTCAATAATAACCTGCTAAACCAATAAAACTGCGTACCTCAATTATACTCATCGGTGATGACCATTCTTGGATTGCCTTGGTCTTTGAAGGATCAATATATATTACATCCTTAGATACAATATGACTAAGAAAATAAATCTCCTGAAGCCAGAATTCACACTTGCTAAACTTCCCATACAATTCATTTCTTCTAAGAGTATTTAGAATACTACACAAGTAACTTTCATGATCTTCATAGCTTTTGGAGTATACCAATATATCATCAATAAATAACACCAAAAATTCATCAAGATATTCCTTGAGAACTCTATTCATTAGATCCATGAAGACAGAGGGTGAATTAGTCAATCTAAAAGGCATTACTGTAAACTCATAATGCCCGTACCTGGTTCAAAATGCTGTTTTCAGAATGTCTTCCTTCTTCACACACAAATGATGATATCCAGATCGAAGGTCAATATTTGAAAAATATTTAGCTCTATGAAGTTGGTCGAATAAATCATCAATGCGAGGTATGTGATACTTGTTCTTTATTGTTATAACATCGATCTCTCTGTAGTCAATGCACAACCTCATAGATCCGTCTTTCTTCTTAACAAAAAGGAAAGGGGCTCCCCATGGAGAAACACTAGGGAGAATAAATCCCTTGTTACTCAATTCCTCTAGTTGTTTCTTTAGTTACACTAATTCCACAGTGTCCATTCTATAAGGGGTCTTCAATATGGGCCTTGAACCAGGAATTAAATCAACGGAAAACTCAATTTCTCGTTTTGGAGGATGTCTAGGTAAATCCTCTGGAAACACATCAACATATTCTTGCACAATAGGTACGTCCTCTATTCAAAAATACTTTTCCTCACCCATAATTATTTCATTCTCTTCCTCCCCAATAATTGAATTTAGTAGAGCTATTGGGGGCGGATCAAGGTAAGAATCAGGTGGTGACGTTTCTTATCTAAAGATAAGGTACTCTTTATCATCATCGAAAATTGTAACCTCCTTCTTCTTATAATAAATTTTCTCATCATGGTATGAAATCCAATCCATACCAAGTATTATATCAAATTAAATCATGGGTATGATGATGAGATCATCAGATAAAGAACATTTATATGCCCTAATGGGAACTGATTCACAAAACTTCATTGAAACGATAATTCTCTTAGGAGTTTTGACTGACAACTCCCTTGTTAAATCAAATTGGAAATATCTAATTTTCTTAAAAAACTGGGAAGATATGAAACAATGCGATGATCCAGAATCAAATAAAGCATTGGCTAAACTTGAGAAAACCATTAAATTACCTTCCATATCTTTCAGAGCTTCAACCTCAGCAGTAGTGATCGCATAAGATTGGCCTTGATCCCTTGGACTTTTCTGAGGTATGTTTCATTGGCGCTTAGGAAATTCATTTTCATACTACCCATTTTCTCTACAATTGTAGCATTAAAAATTGATAGACTCTTTTTCCCCCTTGCAATCATGAGTTTGATGGCCTTTTTCACCACACTTGTAACAGAATCCCATTCCCTACAGGCAAGTACCAGGGTGTTTCTTCCAACATTTACCGCAGGATGGATATTCAAAATTTCCCTTATTTCTATTTTCAGAGTGTTCAAAAAATATCTTCTCTTGCTTTGCTTTAAAGTCGTAAGACTTAGATAATTCCTTTTCTGTCTTGATAGTGCATGAGACAATATCTTAGTACAATAAGAAGGATTGTGAGACTAATGATCGATGGAGAAATGGTTTTAACCCATCAAATAATCAATCAATCTTAATCCTTGGGTTACGTATATAATCTGCTGCATGCCTTTCTAACCTTGTAAAGTTAGCCTCATACTCTGCGACATTCTCATCCTTCGTTTTCCTCAGACTCATAAATTGTCTTTCTATATCCGCTCGATGGTCATGAGAAAATTATTTTTCTAAGAAAATATCTTTAAACTCCCTCCATTCCATGTTCAATACTTCTTCATCTTCTTTTGTGTTTTATATTAATGACCACCATTGATCTGCATCTCCCATGAGGCGATAAACTGCCATGAAAACTTTTTCCCTTTCGCTACTCCCCAAAGCATGAAATATTTTCTCTAAGGAATTTATCCATTGCTCAGCTACTAATGGATTTGTACTCCCATTGAATGTTGGTGGTTGTTTCCTCATGAAGCGGTCTAACATTGATCAGACACATTGTGGATCAAGGTGCTCCATACGGGTAAGGTTATTATTCATAACCTGTGTGAGTTGTCCCAGTATGGTGATAAGCTGATTAGAACCAGTTGCATCACCATCTCCACTATAATTATCTTGAGTAGGAGGGAAATCCCTAAAAGTATTATGTGGGTTGATACAGTTTCCATTCCTTCCACTAGGTGCCATTTCTAAACAATGTCACATAATAGATTAGTTTATGAACTACAATACATAATTCCGAACTTGTAAAACACTTAACATAAATTGAACAGTTTATAGATATAATCCATAATCATAAAAATGTTTTCTTTGAGGAGGTATATACTCATAAATCCTTCATAATGGTTTGTAAAGAAAATGATAATTATCCTAAGCATATCCCCCAGGAGTGTCATAACCAAGAGTGCAGCAAGGCCCGTTGTCGTGCACCAGTTCCCGTTCGAGTCTAGATCAAAGTGGTGTTTTCGGGTTTTACCCTTAGGTACATCTGTGCCAGAGCTGCCTCTACCTACTCATATCCAGACAAGGATTTATTTCTTGTAAAAATCACAAAATCTCTACAGTACCAAAATTCTAGGAAGTTGTTCTATACTAATCCTCAAATTCTATCTTAGGGAAATGTTCTCTAATAAGAGTTTTTCTAAATATAGTTTCCAAGGTTTGTACTAAACTTCCTCTGATACCAACTGTAATGCCCCGACCCTAGTTACCCAGAGTCGGTGCTTTATTACATAAGATTGGTATGATTCAAGGAATCATGTCCCAAAATACCAATCAGTTTAGTATTATTGGAAACAAGATACATACATAAGTTCAACATTACAACTCTAAAAGAAATAAAACACTAATTTATTCCATTAGAAAAATCCAAGCCTCATAGATTATGCCTGCAAGTCACTCATAACTAACTTCTTCATATCCTGGGAAAATGAAACATAAGAAAGGGGTGAGCTCAAATGCTCAGTAAGGGTAAGCAATACAGCGGAAGATAACATAAACATTAGGCATGATGAATAATTCAAAACACATGCCTTTAAAAATAATAAACATGAAAACTTTATGGAAGTAATATGAGCTGAGTAAATAATTCCATAATAAAACATAGTAATGTGTATTCTACTAGTCGAATAACCATATGAACCATCATTATTATTTTCATAATGAGGGAATGTATAATGCTATACATTTTGAAACATTTTGTCAAGGCCTCGACCAAGATGTCTAAAAATGATTAGGGCCTCGGCCAAAACCATATATCAAATTGGGAAAGGCCTCATCCAATTCCACGTCTAATTGTCTCATGAGACCTACCGATGCACTGAGGAACTATAGTGGGCTCCACCCATCATATACTAAGTCCAATACATTCCTCATATGAAAAGGTTGAAACATAACATAAACATTCATATTAAAACTAGCATAAGAAATGTCAATACTTTAACCATAAACCATGAGTGGTATAGAAATAATAACCTTCAATACAATATGGAATATTTGTATCATAATAAATCAACTTTAAACAAGTTTAAAATCCATCAAAGGATGTTAACATAAATGAAATGAAAACTATTTGAAAGAAATACCTATTTCTATTTTGAAACCATTTAAGAGTCACATAATTATAAAAGAAAACATTTATTTTGAAAATATTATTATAATCTTGTAAGGTAAGCTTTGATGATTTTATAATGATGTAAAATAGCCTCACCCGCCTTATAAGTTAAAAAAACATTCTTACCTTAATTTTGTCGAAAATGTCATAAAGTACCTTGTTTGGAAAACGACGGAAAGATTCCTTTCAAAACATATAAGGTAAAATAAGGGTATAAATGTCTTTAACCCATAGACTAGTAAATATTAAAAATGTTTTGAAATACATTTTTAAGAAAACATGGATGTGGATGATAAAGAGGTCCCAATAGATACTTACGTAAAAACAACCTCGGATAATAAAGAGATTGTGAAATTAACCCTTACCTTATACTTTTACTTGGTCGAGGGTACATTAACCTCCTGTATAATAGTTAAATAATTTTTATTAAATTATAAAAAAACTATATACATAAATATGATATCATATATGATCCTCTAATATCTCTTTGTTAATAATATTTTAGTAATATCATCGTTTCAGGTGTTAACTGATCCATTTTCCTTTATATGATCAGTTACGTAAGTCATGTTTGTTATGGATAGGATGTATTTTATTTATATCCAAAATGATATTAAGTTCTTAAACATTATTTTTAATCATAAAATAAAAATTATTCTTGAATGATTACGATGGGGAATGAATCTCATTGCATTCGTGGAGATGATAATCCGTATGTACGTACGAGCGACAATATCATTATATTGATGGTGAAATCGTATGTAATTGGATGGTATATCATATATACAGGATAAATAACTTGTTATATTTATTATTTACATCATTTATACTCATTATTATACCCATCCAAATAATGAAGTTTTTTAATAAAAAACTACACCACGACGTGGAGACGGTAAGCCGTACGTACGCACGTATGGTAACTTTGTCATTCATATGATCGATAAAATAATGACTTTGGTTGTACCATTTTTATAATAACATCATAGTGTATAGAATATAATGGATTTATTATTTTATAATGGAAACAAAAAAGAAATAGGAAGCGGAAGAAGAAAAGAACTTGAAAGAGGCGATGAAATATTTACCTCTTCTTCGAGTTCTTCCTTTTGATTTGATCAAAAGGGCTTCTTAGGTTGGATTTATGACCAAAGGAAGGACTCTAGGATGAAGGGAGAAATGTTGAGAGGATATTTGGGTAGGGTTTGGCCGATCCAAATGGCTTTGGATGTGTGAAATTAAGAGAAGGGGAAGTGCCCATTTATAAGAGAGGTGAGGGTCACTTTAGGAAAAGCTTGAAATATTATTTTATAATAAAATAATTTTCGGTTTCTAATGGCTCCAAAATGATTTATTTAGAGGATAAGGTGGGTATGGGTCGAAAAAATCTCAACCAATAGGTTTTAGATGGGTTTAGGTCACTATATTAACCTTATCTTTTAGATTTAACTCTTAGTTAAATAGTTTGAAATTTACCATCTCTCTTTGTATTTTTATATTATATGGTTAATAAACTTACTATAAAATTAAAAGAGAACCCAAAGTGGTTAATTATTAATATATATAACCTTATCTAAGTAATTTTTATGAACCTTAGCTTTTTAGGAATATTATAATATAGTATTTGTTTTAAAAACTCAATTATGTCAATTTTGACACTATTTAGTATTTGGTTTTCGTGAAAATCATAACAACATGATTACTTCGAAACAAAATTATTTAATCAACCCTAAAATGTCATATTAACCTAAAAAATTAGTTTAATTCATCAAAAGTCTCAAAATAAATTTATTTTGATCTTTACAATGTCAATTATTTTAATCTTTCATTAATAAGTTAATTACTGCATCATCATTGTGTCATAAATAAGTTAAATTATTTAATGTCTAAAAATTATAAATAAAATACCATTATGCAGGAAATCTTTTTATATTTATAATGAATATTTATAGTTGAATTTATCTTATGTATAACTTTATATTAAAAATGGTTTAGTTATTAAACTTTGAATTTAACTCTTTTAACTCTTCTTTAAATAAAATAATAATAAATTTCCTAATCTAATACAAGTGAAAAAAAGGATCATATTTTATTCATAAGGTTATTTTTGGTAGAATTAAAATTATCCAATAGAATTAGGACATGTGTTAGGGTAATTATGATATCATTTTTACCCTTAATTACCCTATTTACTTTTAACCGCAGTAGAAAGTCAAACGTTACTATTCACCAAAAATTATTTTCATCTTATTGAACCACATTTTAATTACTGATATTAACCATGTCTCTCATATTTTTGAACTTCAACTCACAGAAGTGGTAAAATTAAGTTTTATGCAAATTTGCAAATGCTCCTAAGAGGTGGGTAAAAGATGGTAAAAAGTTCAATAAAATTTTTATATATCTAAACTTATTATAAAATGACTCCAATGAATTAAATTGAACTTATATAGGTATTATGTATCTATTTTTAACTAAAATAAATTTAAATAAAATAAATAATTATTTAAATAAAAAGTTGATTTTAACCAATAACGTAGTGTTTTTCACTATTCATCAAAAATTGAAAGTTTTCAGAAAAATACCAAAAATTCACCCTAAGATAATTTCGATATTCCGAATTCAAAAATGAAGTAAATTTTGAAAAATAAAATTTATAAAATTTTAAAAAGTGGGTAGTACTATTCATAACGATTAGTTTGATTGGACGCAGTGTGTTAGAATCTCAGAGTTGCGTACAATGCAAGCTATTGCATTATTCAAAAAGAAACATACCATAGAATCTTGGGGTGTCACAATATTCACTCATTATTGCAACATAATTGAATGAGTAAATATTTTCACTATATGATTCATCCAAACTGTTCTTCATTATACTATTTGTTTCCATCAACTGAATAACACTCTTTCCACAGACACGTCCACACTGAGGAATACCACCTGACTTATTCTTCTTATTTGAAGTTATACCCTTTTCCATGTCACATCAAGATAAGAGTAAAATGAAACTTTAATTTCAACAATAAACTAAACTAAGTTAGAGAAAAAATCTGATTAAAGAAACCAATGCTTTGATACCAATTGTTAGTCCTAAAAGGGGCTTAGATACCCTGAGGGGGGGGGGGGTGAATTGGGGTATGGATATTTATTTAAAAATTCTTCCTGCCCCACTAGATCATGACCTATTTATTATAAGGGTCAATTTATTTTCTTTTTAGTATTTATGTTGATCTCATCCTTAACAAATTTATCTGATAATGGTGAATAGAAAGTAAAAAAAGAGAGAAAACACAAGACACAATGATTTTACTTGGTTCACCCTCATTGGGATATGTCTAAGGAGCATACAATGAAAATGTGCCGATATACCAAATTTACTAAGGCTCACTACCAATTAAAGGTTCAGGATAGATCACTTATATACCCCAGGCTCACTTCCTTTACAATGTTTAAGGTTATTTCACTACTTCCCAAGGGTCAATCCCTCAATGTTCCTTCTATGGTTCACTGCCTTTGGAAAAGATCACCTTCTTCTTCTTTTTCACTTCTCTAGAAAGGAATCACATATAGTTTATGGACATGTAGGTCCCTTCATTAACAATAATGAATTCATCCTCAACTGTAGGTACATGATCTGTTAAAGTCCCACTTTCATTCACTAGATTAATATCACTTTACTACAACATTACTGAGAAATACCTTCTTAACAATTTCAAAATGATCACTACCTTTCCGAAGATCACCGCTTTCTCAAATATAAAATAGCCTTAATGAAGTACCTTCCTTTCACAAATCTCACTTAGCCTTTGTGAAGCTCATGCCTTTCACAAAGATCACTTAGACTTCATGAATCTCAACACTTTCACGAAGCTCACAAATTTCAATCAGCTTATATAGCCTTCACAAACTTCAACAATTTTGGTCTACTTTCATAGCCTTCATGAAATTCAACATTTTCGGTCATATTTCATATCCTTCATGAACTTCATTTTATCATGAACATTTTCACAATAACAACCTTCAAAAACCACATTTGCGAATTCAGACCCTTAGAATATTCGTTTAGTCTTGCTCTTGTTTTATGAGCGGGTTAGAGGCTTATTTATAGGCATTTCCTCCCATTCCAGAAGATTCCATCCTTAACATCACCTTTTCATGAAGCTCTCCCATATCCTTTATAAAGATACCTATTTTTCTAATTACCAAGGAAATTTCCCATTCAAAAATCTTCTCATAGTCATGGAGATATACCATTTTTCATCGCATATTCGCGATGCTCCACTTCTCGTAATCGTAGAGATGTACCATTTTTCATTGTGCATTCATGATGCTCCACAACATCATGAAACCCATACTTCATGAAACCAAATGATTTTTTGAATCTCCTTACCTCTGAGAAACTAAAATCTTCATGAAACTCATGAATTTTCCATAATTTTACAAGGCATTCATGGAAATCCAACTTACGTGATGATTGATCTAACCTCCAAATTTTGGACACCAAAAAGTTGGAAAACACTGGGAAATGACACCAACTTGTATATGAAATTTTCTATACCAACACCAAGGAATCCATTCACTCTTCTTGGATTTGTGTCAACATACCTTATTAACATTATCTTTGGAACTCCACAACAGACCAAGGAAACCTACTTTGTCAGCAAACACAATCAACCCAAAAACACTGTAATGTTATCTTGATGGATTTTTTCTCAACATTGAAAGTGATCATTTTAATTGATTCCAGTTTGGTAAGTCTGGTCATTCAATATGTTTTTTACCAAGGTACCCAAGATCTGAAGTTCTTGTGGTCATTCATAAAACCTATATAAATTCTTCTATTTTATTTCTGCTTCGTGTAGTTTCATGAGATCATTAGAACCTAAAAGTACTATGGTAAAATTATATGTTTTTAGAACAAAGAGGTTCAAGCTACATTAATCTGGAATGAATCTTCTTCACAAAGTAGAAGAGTCTCTAGAGGAAGCTGATATGGGTCCAATTATTATGACAAGTACTATCACTATAGCTTTATCTTTAATGATATCTTTATTTGATACTGATGCATCTCAATAATTTATATTAGCTTATATTATGGACTTGATAAATCTTCTTATGAATATTTTTTATTATGTTATGGATATTACTATACCCCTCAGAATGAATATAGAGCATGGTTTCCATTGTCCTTCTTGGGTTTTCTCTTTATCAGAGATTGAGCTTGCTTGGAATTTTCTGATTCTCAACATGAAATTTTTTGACATGATTCTCAGGATGGATTAACTCTTTTGATAATAAGGCCCAAATTGGATGTTATCTTCAATGGGTATCCTTTACTAAACCCAATGGGATGTTCTGTTTCTTTCAGGGAGAATGGGTGGTTGAGTAGTTCCATATTGTATTTTTTGGAGTTGGGCAGGATAATATCGGTGTTTTCTTTTGACATGGAGTGAGAATATTTGAGTGATTATCTCCATATAATAATTGTTGAGTTTATCAATGTGTTTACCTATAATATATATGATTTTCCATCAATAATAGAGGTTGATTTTTCTATTGATTTAGTGCATGGTACTCATCCAATATTTATTCCTTCTTACCATATGGAACTAGGTGAACTGAAAGAGTTGTTGACTTAGTTGGATTATCTAGTAGAGAAAGGCATCAACTGACTGAGTGTGTCACTTTAGGAAGCACCTATTTTATTTGAAAAGAAAGTTAATGGAACAATTCATACTTGTGTTGATTACCAAAAACTCAACCGAGTTATGGTGAAGAAAAAGTATCTGTTTCCATGGATTGATGATATGTTTGACCAGTTAAAATGGGTGAAGTGGTTCTTGAAGATTTATCTTTGATCTGGTTATCACCAGTTGAGAATAAAATAATCTAACATTTATAAGACTACCTTCATAAGTAGGAATAGTAACTTTGAGCATCTTGTTATGCCCTTTTGCATAACCAATGCTCCTCCAGTCTTTATGGATTTGATGAAAAGGATTCTTCATTAGTACCTTGACATGTTCTTGGTGGTTTTCATGGATGATATTATGGTTTAATATAAGTTAAAGTAGGATAATATGCTTCATCTGAGAATAGTTATATAAATATTTATAAATCACAGACTTTATATTAAACTTTTAACATGTGATTTATATATTCAAAAAGTGAAATTATTGGGACATGTGGTGTTAGAACATGGTATCTTAGTTGTTCCTGAGAAGGTGAAAGCAGTTAGTATATGAGATCAACCATGTAATGTTTTTGATATATGGAGATTCGTAGGTTTTGTAGGATACTACCACAGGTTTGTGAATGATTTTTCAAAGTTGTATTCTCTGATGAATGCTCTCACATCGAAGGGAGTAAAGTTTTCTTAGGATGAGAAATGTAAGAGTTCTTTAGTTGAGCTAAAATATCTTTTGACTTATGCACCAGTTTTGAATCTTCTAGAGACCAGAAAAGGCTATGTGGTCTTTTGTGATGCATTAGGTTTGGGTTTGTGCTATGTTATCATGTAGGATGATCATGTGGTTGCCTATGGATCCAGAAATCATAGGCCACAAAAGAATAATTACCCGACCCATGATCTCAAACTTGCATCTACAACGCATTCTCTTAAGATTTGGAAGCATTGCCTTTTCATAGAAAGGTTCACCATTTATTTTGATCACAAAAGATTAAAAGTTATATATTATCTAAAAAATATTTGAACTCTCGGTAGAGGCTTTGGGTGGAATACCTATAGTATTTTGATTTTGACATTTCCTACACCCTAGGGAAGGGAAATTTCACTGCTAATGCTTTGAGTAGGAAGATTCTGACCTAGGACATGAATGAATCATTAGAATAGTGTAACTTGATGGATTTTTTTCATAGTTACATTTGGGAGTCTTGGAGGAAGAGGTTGAGGTTGTTTTGAAAAGTGTTCAGATGACCTCTGATCTTCTTGAGATGATTATTTAGGATCAGAAGATTGATGATGAATTTAATTTCATTAGGTAATCTCTTTATGATTAGTAGATCTTCAAGGAGTGGATGTTTTCTTTTGAGGGCATCCTATGTCTCTAGAACTAGTACAATGTACCTTTTCTAGTTAGAAAAGATGTGACATGGGATTTCCATAATTCCCAGTAGGTGGTGCACCTGGGTACCACAAAGATGTTCTATGACATGCGATGATGATTATGGTGGCCAAGAAAGAGACAAGAAATTTCTAATTTTGTTTATCATTGTTATACTTTTAAACAGGTCAAGACCAAGAACCAGAGACTTTTTGGTTTACTTCAGCCACTTCCAGTGCCAACTTTGAAGTGGGATGAGATATCTATGGACGTTTTGGTTGGGTTACCATATACTTCTCAAAATAAGAATACGATATGGTATGTGATTGACTGCCTAATGAAATTTGATCACTTCTTACCCATTCAAGATATAATCAAATTTGAAGAGTTGTAAAATCTCCATGTAAAAGAGATTGATTGATTTAATGAAGTTTCATCTATTATAGTATCTAATAGAGATCCTTATTTTCTATATCATTTTTGGAGTGTCCTTCAGGAGGTGATAGGATTTTAGGTTCATTTGAGTATGGCATACCATCTGCAGAAGGATGGCAAGACAGAGATGACTATACATATTCTTGAGTATATACTATGTACTTGTGTTCTCGACTTTGATAGAGCTTGGTATGAACACTTAAGACTGGTTGAGTTTACTTATGATAATAGTTACTAGTCTGCAATTCGAATAGATCCTTTTGAGGCCTTGTATAGAAGACCGTGTAAATCTCTACCATGTTGGTCAGAGATTGGTGAAACTTATTTGGTTGGACTGAGCTTGGTCCAAGAGATGACAAAAAATATTAAATTGATTCACTATAGAATGTTTATGGCATAGATATGGTAAAAATATTATGATAACCATTTTAGGTGACCATTAGAGTTTTCAGTTGGTGGCCAGGTTTTTTCGAGAGTTTCACCTCGGTTGGGTCATCGAAATCTTGGGAGGCAAGGGAAACTTTCTCTAAACTTTTTTGGGACATTTTGATATTGTTGAGTAGGTGGGTAATCTGGATTACCTTTTAACACTTCCACCATAGTTTATTTTGATAAATAATTTGTTCCATGTATCACAACTTCAGAAGTATATTTCTGACCCATCACATGACTTGAGTTGGGAGGATATTGATGTTGATCCTGATTTACCCATGACTGAGCATCCATTTAGAATATTTGATTTTGAGAAAAAGTTAATTCATGGGAGGAAAATAAATTTGGTCCATGTGCTATGGAATCATGGTTCTTATTCATATGATATGTGGGATCATGAGGCACTAATGAGAGAGTAGTGACCTTATCTCTTTGACATGGAAACTTATTGATAGGTTTTCTGGGGGACATAACGTTCTTATGGTGGGGAGGTTGTAACAACCCATTACTTATTTTAAGGAATTTAACTTATTTTATTAATTTTAATATTTATTTTGGGTGTGTCTTTGGACTCCTGAGGATGGAGATCATCACAGGTGGTTTGGAGTCTTCTGCTAAAAACTCATCTTTTCATAGTTGACAAAAGAAATAAATGTCGTGAAATGTTTTCACAAATCATGTAATGGATTTCAGGTAAAAAATGTGAGTCTAGTACACACCATGAAATATTTCATGTTTTTTATATAATTTATTTCATGTATTTGGAAAATTCATGTTTTTTAATAAAAGGTGATGGGTTTTTCGGCGTATTAGAGTTTCATGGATTACACAATGTGTAATAGGAATACACATCATGTAAATCTCACAAGTTGTAGTTTTAGGGATCTGCATAAATTATTACTCATTAATTCATAAAAAAGATCTTGGATATCAACCTAGGAACTCTCCTAGGTGATTTTAGAGACCTTCACTCCTTCCAGATCACTTTGTTCATCGATTGATCTTCATGGCAGTTGTGTTGCATCTCTCTGAGTAGGTGGATATCCTCTTGTATAGTTTTTTTATAATTTCCCTTTATATCCTCATTAGAGTTTGATAGGTCATAAAATAATTGATGGATCTAAACTCCATTTTTTGGATCTTGATTCTATGCTGTGTTCCTAGATCTTCAAAACCTTTTTTCTCCATTGGTGAGTCCCGTTGCGGGTGTTGTTTTCTAGATCTTTGATTTAAAGGTAGGTGGTTCCGTAATTATTTACCCTAATATTGAAACCTTGAATTTCTTGATTAATTTGAAATTATTTTTTAATTTATTTAAAAACATGTAACTATGAGGATTTGATCTTTGATTTGAAATGGGCATGAGATTTGAGAAAAACCCCAATTTCAATGGAATTGGAATTTTGTGATAGATTTATGAAGAATGATGGCTTGATTTGGAAATAGTTTTGGTGAAATGATTTGATGATTGATATTAAGAAAATTGATTAAATTGAAAAGTTTTTTGAAATGTTAAGGAATGATTAAAACCTATGATTTGGTTTTTAAATGAGAAGGCATGTTGAAAACTGAAATTGGGAAATTATATTTTTAAATGTTTGAAATGATTGATTTCCAATTTTATTGATTGATTATTTGAAGCACATGTTAGCCTGGGTATTTAGTGGTAGGGACAATAATTCTAGGACCTTGAATCCCTAGTAATGGATTGACAGTGACAACTGTTACTAAAAAAACTACGACTTGACTACCTATTACGGGTTCCCCTATTAGGGTGTAGACTTCCCTTGAAGGGTTTTCCTATTGGGGTGTATTTATGTGTGCACACCTGAATATATCCGATATCACTATGAAATTTGTGAAGATCCTATTACCTAATAGACTGACTTACCATTGGGCTTTTGTACATGATGCTTTCACATGATTTGTGAATTGATTATACATACCGTTGATTATTGATCTGTTTTATTTATACTAACCAATTTGTATAAACTATTTTATTTAAAATTTCCATTTAATCCCATTTGAAAGTTATTTTGATATATCTGCCATATTTTTGAAAGAAATCATGTTTTGGTTTAAAATATGGAAATTTTATTCCATGCCTTGTTTTATTTGAACTAATAGAATAAAAGGTAAATTGTTATGGTATTGATTATGGAACACTTGGAGAGACCCTACTGGGATTTATAGATCACACCCTACCTTTACCTTTAGGAATTTGTAGACTTTATTATACTAGGTCTAAGAAAAGGGAAAGTGCTACTTGGAGGTGGTGGGTGCTCTTGATCCTTTAGACCATGGGGTGATAGTGGTGACCGATGGAATTACTGTCTACTTGGTACAAAAGAGATTTGAGACTTTTGGTCTTGTTGATGCTATAATCTTGGGATATTTTTCTTTTTTCTAAGAACTTTGATGATGTACTACTTTAGGTTTTTTATACCTGTTTTGTTTTTGGTACTTTCTCCATTTGAGTGTTGATCATACTTACTTGTATCTTTTATCTTCCACTTATTTGTGGAAAATTCATTCCCTCTTTTATCGTGTGTGATTCTAAGTTCTAGTCGCCAACCCGTGGTGATTGATATCACCTTTTGGGATATGTGAGTTTTGATTTGGGTATCATGGTACCAGGGTATATGGGTTGGTTCATGACAAACCGTGTCAAAAAAAAAAGAATTCAACATCACCCATTTCCAAGAATAAGGGAATTGTACTCCTCTATGACCCACCATGGAAGGAAAAACCTATAACCACAACAACCATATAGGAAAGGTGATGGATGATAGGTGTTAGAACAATCATATCTATTTCAAGCCACCCACTCAATGATACCTTGCATGTACCCCACTGTATCACCTGCCTGTCGTGACACATCATATGACTAGTCCCACTATTTTATAGAAATTGGTTGGACACCCATTCACCCCACATAATAAATCTGTGAGGATGAGTGGTTGGTTGATATGCGCTAACGCACAGATCCCTCTTTTAAGGTTTCCCACCCAGAAGCACCTACATGTCTCCATGATATACAGACTGCCTATTGTATCAAGCTATTTTTATAGTCTCTCTATGTCACTCACTATCCACAAATGGTGGCATGAAGGCCTTGTAACTCAAATACCGTGATGTCATGGAGACCCTATAGACCATAGGCCCAAGTTTATGGTCCAAAAGCATATTTTGGGTGAATATTTTTTTTGATATATTCCCACTATAGTACCTTCTATAGTGACTACTATAATAACTCATAAAACCCCCTCTACCCGGTTTTGAACCTAGGTCACTCGATGTAGGATTATGAGGGTTTAACACTCAGTTAAATCACCAAATGTATCAAAATAATACTAAAATAATTATAAAAACATTTAAAAATAAATAATAAAATATATCTAATAATGCTATAAAAAATCACTTTATAAAATTATTCACACTTAAATTTTTTACTTATAAACATATCATTACAATATGAGAAAATACTCACACATATCACCATTGTAAAAAACATGATATAAAAAATAAAACTAATAAAAAACATATTATATAAATTATATCTAAGTTCATATTGGAAAATCTATAATTTATTAATACCTTATAAAAAAAAATATATTTTTATTTTAATCAGAAAGTCTCAGGTACCTAGCGGACCCGATCCTAGGAATTTATTACAAAAAAGTAAAGAGAATACATTTCAAGGAGGTTTTACCACTAAGGGTGTGAATTTCAACCCTATAATTGAGTCCACCAAGGATGAACAAAAGATTGGGATCACAAAGGACCACATCGATCCAACCTTCATGATCACTTTCATTGATAACACATTTTCAATTAGATTGGCCTCTTTGTAAGAAAGTACCACCTTCAAGTGTATATCATCAACATCTTGGAGGAATTATAAAAAATGTATAAAAAGTCTCCATGGGAAACTTCTTGATCTAGTCCTTAGGTTATCCATGAAAAGAGTTGAGTTAGATTCAACCCATATAAAATTCCATCCAAAGAGAACAACATACTTGATCACATGTATCATTACCCAAATTTTTTCCTCATATGCAAGTCCATTTCCAATGTAGTGATAAAATCATACCTTGACTGAGCTGTTATTAGATTTCAAATTTCCATTTTTCATTTAAAAATAGAAAATAATTTCAAAATATACTTAATTATAATATCAAGAATAAACACAAAATTTTTATTATGATTTTTTCTATTATGAAAGTCAAACATACCACAACCACAATTATCAACATTGAATACCACCCAGATTATTAGGCCATGAGTTGTAACTAAGAAAAAAAAGAGAAGAATAAAATAGTAATTGGTTGATAAAAAAATATCCTAGAAGTCAAACCAGAACTGAAAACTTAATTACCACCATCAATCACATCCTAAGATTATTTTTCATTCTATTCATGAAATGTAAAGTTTCAATGATTGTAGGCCAATCTAGTATTTCTTTCATTTTACTTACATATTTTAATTTTTTTTATTTTTTAAAAACACTTTATATACGACCTAGTGTGTTCCACACCTTTTTCAATTGATCATGTGGTCCAATTGTTGCACCTTTCATTGAACTATATGGGCTTATAGGTTCAATTACTTTTAACAATGACTTTGTAAAAAAAATATCACTAGATACAAAACAATATTCTATACATCACAGGGTGAGTGTGTGTTGATTAGGTCCCGATGGCCCCCAAAAAACTTTGGCACTTTCACATGTGTTCCAGTGGTATCAAATTTCCTTTCACTACCTAAAGTTTCATGCTTGATTCCTCTTAAGAATGATATTTCTAAAAACTATCATTGGATACAAACAACCTTCTATGCATCTTAGGGTGTATGTGTTGAACAAGTCTTAGTGAGATACCACGCCCTTTTCCATTTCACTTGAGTATGTGGTTTGGTGATAATATATTTCCTCATATAACCTAGGGTTTTGGGTTCTTGTCCTCTTAGTTGCGGCATTGTCAAAAAATATCAATGAAGATAAGAAATATCATTTGAATCTTAGGGCATGTGCATCAATTGAGTCTCAATGAAGGCCCACACCTTTTCGAGGCTTCCCTTATATGGAACAAAAATATGGATACCATTGAGTGGAAAATCTTGGTAATATGTTAAATATTTCACCCATTATGATTTGGTAAGGACAACCAAGTTCTTTCACTGGCAGTTTTAGTTTCATGTTGTCTCCCCGCATCTCTGTCCTCCCCTTCCATGTTGGAAAGGATTTGAATTGACAATAAAGGTATATCATTTAGGGATAAAGGTTTATTTTTCTTGGTTTAAGGGAGTATTTATAGTAACCCAATCCTTTTACACATATTTTTACATGATTTTAAGCATAATTATCCATGAAATATAAACCAAGGATTGAAAAGTATAGTGACTTTGGAAGAATAGGTACATAATCAGAAAACATGAAACTAGAATAAAACATCATTTTATTAATCTCCATAATGAGATACTAACTTCTTTTGAGCTCCAATAACTACATAAGATAACTTGGGGAATACATATAAAAAGATATGATCTAAAAAGACCAGTAAGGGAATAAACATGGGAATGAAACATAGCATATGAGTTAGAAAGGCATAACATGATAACATAAAAGGCATGTCTCATGAATAAAATATGGAGGAATAAAATATAGAACATGGAATCATATGATCATGGAAATATTGGAATGTGGAAGCAACATGTATCATTACATAAACATGAGTCAAGGCTAACTATCAGGACTATATCACATGGTGGAAAAAGTCCCATAATGGATTAGGTTTACTTCCTAATCCCATACATGACATATCGTGAGACTAAAAATTACACAAAAAATTGGAGATCTATCTGGGTTCACCCATCATAACATTTTCATGAATATGTGTGCCACAATAAGAAATTAAATATAAGGAATAAAGATAAGAATTACCCATGGAATGAAATGGGCATCCTAATCATGACATAAGGCATAAACAACGTGTGTCAAATAATGGAATCCATGAAAGAAGAGATTTAAATCATACTTGGAAATTCAAAAAGGAAAAATAAGAACATATCATGATAAATTATGTCCAACTAAAGTGAAATCATGTAAAAATAGTCATTTAGTAACCTTGGAAATGTGCCGCTTAAGCAGGGTTTTGAGAGAAGAGATAAAGAGTCTTTAAAAGGGGTAAGAGAATAATAATTTACATAAAACCAGAAGTGAACTAAAATAGTTTTATAAATAATGAGTGTTTTTATAAATGATATAAGTTTTTAAAAATCACTTTGATTGGTACTTTAAAAGAGGAAAATAAAATAGATAAGTTCCCTTTAATCATATTTTCAAAAGGAATTAAGAATGAGACCTTTAATAGATGTATATCCCCATAAAATAAAGATTAAATAAACATGGTATATATGTGTGAGACATATATATAGAATATATAATAAGTATATAATAATGATGAAGTGATAAATCAAGGCAGATAGAGAGAGAATGTGACTTAAAGGAAATATGGAGGTTTGGAAAGATCCCTTACCTTATGTTCGAATGCATTCCGAACTTACACTTAATGTCCTATATAATCAAATTAGATTATTTAACTACTTAATTTAGAACCTCTTCTATATTTATTTTATTTATTATAATTTTATTAAACTCATTTATGGCTATTTCAATGAGTTATAGAGTTCAATATCTTCATTCATGGAGCATTCATTTTCATGGTTACATGGTCGGTTTACTTGTGTATTATTATGAAAGTTATTTTCAAATGGAAATAATTCTATAGAAGTGAAATTATATGGAATTAATTCACTTTAATAAGTTTAAATGGTCCCATATATCATTTTTTTCTGGTATTAGGATGATTCATTTGATAAAATGTTAATGATAACTATTCAGTTTATTTTTGGTAGTTTTTTCTGACTATCACGAACTAGTTTTGTTTTATTGAATATTATGTTTATATATTAGTTACAAAATAAGAAATAAGTTATAATATACATATTAAAATTTTATTTAACCGTAATAATATTTTTATGGCTACCCTTTAAGTTGGTAATTGAAATCTATATTTCATGCATATTTTTTAGAATGTTTTAATAAATTAATTTCTGTATTTAAATGATTAATATTTCCAATTTTGGAACAGAATGACTTGTTTTTTGTTTTATGGAAGGATAAAAATTATATTTTGAAAAGGAGTGAAAAGAGGAAAATATTGGAGCTAAAAGACACTTCACTCCGCTTCGCTTCACTCACGACGTGACACCAAAGTTTTGAGGATGCAATGAAGCTAGAAAACTAGAGCATAACATTTACACATCGTGTATTGCATTTACACGACATTAGTTTTTCAGGATAATTTTTTTAAAGAGATACACTAAAATTAAAAATTCTTGGGAATTAAAAGATTACACGACGTGTAATCTTTACATGTCGTGTAAGTGTCAGCGAACAGAAAAATTAATGAAGTCGCGACTGAAGGTTTGACAAAAAATCCCATTTATTCACCCTTTGACCCCTACTTTGGAGGCATCTGGATGAATGAATCGATGAGGGTTGCCTACCGGAGGATGAATGCATCACTATGGAGCCCCGATTTTCCAATTTTTTATAGGGATTATTTTATTTTTTTTCTACACCCTCTTATGGCTAGCATGAGGGGGTGATTTCTTTGTACCGTGGTGTGTATGATGAACACAGATTGATTATATGAGGTATTTTATTTTTGATTACAATTAATGTTGTGATTTCATATCAATTATTAATTTCTTTATCTTTCTTGATTCTTATTGCATGACCATTGTAAGAGTGGTTAATAATTGTGTTTAATTTCTTTCTTTCTTTGAGCATGACCATTGCCTGAGTTGATTGAATATTTTTTATAAGGCATAGGGTTTAGATTTCCCCCATGACCATTGGGTTTGTATTTTACCTATGTTTAAATTAGGTTTCATGTTACCCATCCTTTGCAATCCGAAGTACTTGACCATGATAAAAGGATATTTTGGGATGAAGTGCATTTACCATGACCATTGGACTCGCTATAACTTGATTCTGACGACTGCATGACTGTCAATTAATTATTTCACACCTTGTCAACCCATGAACCTAGATTCATTGCTGCCCAAAACCTTTTTCTATTTTATTCTCCCAATTTCTTCTCCAATACAATGATCAATATTTTACATTCAATTTCTTTAAATCGTAATAAGTTTAGTTTTATTTTATGAAATTAATAATTTTTCCAACCCTGTCTCTATGGGTTCAACTTCATACTTTAATATCCTATACTACCCTGTAGTTTAGTGGTTTGTTTGTTTCATGTTATAAATTTATAAATTTGGTAACCCTGTAGGAATTAAATATGTCTACAGGGCTATCAGTAATGAAAAATAAAAAATCAATATCCATAGAGATGATTAACTGCTATAATTTGGACAATGATTTTGTTTCTTTGAATAAGAAGGGATAATAAAATTGGTGTATAGAAGATATTATATTAGAAATATAAAATTATAGTATATACATGATACTAGATTTATTATGCTTTTATAGATGAAGGAGGCGAGGAGATGGTAAAAGAAGAAATGTAATTAAAAGAGATGGTTTGAGAAAGTTACCTCTTGAATATCACATCCTTGAATAATCCATTAAGGAACTTGAAATTAGTATTTTTTTGAGACCATAAACACTTTTATGTGGATAAGATAATTGTTAATATAATTGGGTCAAATATTGACAATCTACTAGGCTTCGAAGGTGTGAGGAGAAGGGGTGTTGATGGGTGATATTTATAGCGGAGGGGAGGGGTGTTTTTGATTATTATATTCGTTAGTTTATTATTTTGGCTCAATACTATAAATAGTATTTATTAATATGAATAAATATAGTAAGTAGTGAAGGATGGTTTGATATAATGGGCGCATACATCATCCATGACTCAAAAATTCATGTATTTAGCATATAATGTTAAGTACTGTAAATTGTCATATTTCACTGTTCACAAAATTAAACTATTTTAGAAAAAATCGAAAAAATTTACTATTATTATTTTTTGATGTGTATATTTCAAAAATATAATTCATTTTATGAAAATAATTCTCTAAATATGAGAAATTTAATTTTTAAATAAAATTATTATTTATTAAAAAATACCGATTTTAGTATTACAATCAATTTTTTTAAACCTTTGAAAAATTAATTAAGGACACATAATATTATCTTATAATTATAATACAAAATAAAATTAATTTATGAATTTATTTTATGATAATAAATTTTATTTTAAATCATTATATTAATTATAAAATTGTAAATAAACATTCACATTCTATAAAAATACCAATACCTAATTTATCATTTTTCAAAAATTTATTTACTCATACCATGATATAAATATATCATATTTTCTTTTATAATATATCTAAATTTTATTGTATACTTTAATAGGTTAGGTTACTATTATAGAGACCAAATTACTACTCCTAATAATCAGATTATTATTCCAATGGTCAGGTTACTATTCCAATGGTATAGGTTCTTTAATTTCTATAAATATCTCTTATTTCATTCACTCTTCATTCAATTCTATTTTCTATTAAGGTTATGTATACTTTCATCTTCAAAATAAATATCTTATTATTAACATTATATTTTATCTCTAAAGCTTTGTTTGTGAGTGAGGTCATTCGAGTGGATCGAGAAAATTGAAAATTTCCCTTGTTATCTTATTTTATATTTTTTGTCCCGCTATAATATTTGGAATACTTATTGGTTTATTTTCTAAATAATTTACCATTATTAATTTATTATAATAATGTTTTTATTGGGTTCTCTATGTGATGTATGTGTTTTATAACGTAAGAAGGGAAATTCTATTGATAAAATTCTAGGTCATTACATTATTCCCCCTTATGAAGTTTCACCCTCGAAATTCTATTTTACATACTAAGGTGAAAACAGGCGAGGGTACTTCTCCTTTATTTATTCCCATGGTTCCCATGTTTCCTCTTCATACTCATGGTTTATATATAGTACTTTGACTAGGTGAGTGGTTTTTTTGCATAGAAACTCATCTCCAGGGTCCAAAATATCCATTGGATGCTCCTCATAAGAGAGGTCATTTTCCATCTATACCACCTCTGAGTTGAGTACATGTGAGGGATCTGATATGTACTTCCTCAAGAGTGATACATGGAATAAATCATATACTTGAGACACGGTTGGTGGAAGTTCTAGTCGATATACCATAAATTCGACCTAATTAAGAATATCGAAGGGGTCGATTTAACCGGGACTTAGCTTTCCTTTCTTCCAAAATTTCATTAAAATATTATGGGGAGATATGTAGAGGAATACCTTATCACCAACCTCAAACTCTAAGTCCAGTCGACGATTATCTAGATAGATCTTCTATCAACTTTGGGTAGCCTAGATATGCTGCTGGATGGTCTTCACATTTTCTACAATTTCTTCGACCATTTTAGGTCCCATAATCTTATGTTCATCGACTTCATCCCAACACGAAGGTTTTCTACATATTTTATCAAAAAAGGGCTTCATATGAATCCATTTGGATACTTGAGTGGAAAATATTGTTGTAAGATAACTCGACCAGTGAAATATATTGATCCAATCCTACATTTAAGTTCATTGAACATGCTCTTAACATGTCTTCCAATGTCTGAATAGTTTTCTTAGGCTGGCCATTAGTTTGGTGGTGATAAGTCGTACTAAATTTCAAATCACCATTTAGATCATGTTAGAGACTTTTCCAAAACTTGGAATTAAATCTCAGATCATGCTAAGATATAATTGAAAATGGTACTCCATGAAGCCTAACCACTTATCTAATGTATATCTATGTAAGTTGGTTAAATGATAAGTCCTCCCAAATCACAATAAAGTGAGTAGTCTTTGTAAGATGATCCACTATGAACCATATAGCATTATTTCCTATGGATATCTTCATAATTCTAATGAAAAATTCTACAGTAATGTTTTCCCATTTCCATGTAGGAATGGATAATGGTTTTATAATACCCTTAGATTTTTTCCATTAAACCTTCACTTGTTTAAATACTAGGAACTTTGATGAATATTCAAAGTTATCATTCTTCATATTGTCCCACCAATAGTTCTCTAAGAGATATCAATACATATTTATGCTCCCTGGGTGGATAGAGAAGGTTGAGCCATGTGTATCATTAAAAATATCACTCTTTATCTTAGGATATTATGGTACACATATTCATGAACCAAATATTATGAATCCTTCTTCATCAATTTTTAACTCTAAGTATTTACCATTTCTGATAGCTTCCATCTTATTCAAAATTTTTACAAAATTTCTTTGATCATCCTTTATCTTTTCTAAAAGGGATGGTTGAGAAATAATTTCTAAAAGAAATGATGATGTAACTTCCTTTTTTATTCCCATGTCCATCCTTTACAATTCTAATAATATTTTATCCTTCTCAATTCTCATAATTGATAAAGTTACAAGATCCTTTCTACTTAGATCATCTTCCACTTTATTTTCTTTAATAGGATGGTAATGAATTGATAAGTCATAATACTTGATGAGAATTAACCATATTCACTGGCACATATTAATATCCTTTTGTGTGAATATATATTTGAGTATCTTATGATCACTATATATCTCACACTTCTCCCCATAGAGATAATTCTGCCAAAATTTCAATGAAAAGATAATAGCATCCAACTCTAGATCATGCATGGGATAATTTTGTTCATGAACTTTCAAATTACTTGAGGAATAGGCTATTAATTTACCATTTTTTATCAGTACACATCCTAATAACTTCTTTGAAACACTACCGTATACCATAAAGAGTTCCCCACTTTTTGGTAGTGTAAGTATAGGTGCATTGATAAGCCTTTTTTAAACTCTTTGAAGTAGTCTTTGCATACAATGGTCTAGAAAAATTTTAATCCCTTATAATAAAACTTGGTTAGTGTATTTTAAAATCATCATAAGTTCCTCACAAATCATCGAAAATACCCAATTAGACCAAGGAAAATAAGGATCTCCATTACAGATGTTGTTCTAGGACACTTCTCAATTACCTTTGTTTTAGAACGGTCCACAAATATTCCTTTTCTAGTGATAACATGATCCAATACTGATACTTCCTATATCCATAACTCAAATTTACTTTCCTTTGAATATATTTTATCCCTCCAAAAAGACTTTAGAATAGTATTCAAATTCTCCTTGCATTCCTCCTTTCTCTTGGAGTATATTAGAATATCATCTATAAATTATATCAATTTTTTTTAAGGTAATATCTAAAGACTCTATTCATTAGGTACATATAAATTAATATAGAATTAGTGAGACTTAATGGAATCAATATGAACTCATAGTGCCCATACCTCATTTTAAAGGCAGTATTGGGAATATATTTCTTCTTCACCTTTAATCAGTGATATCTCAACCGAAGGTCCACATTAGAGAAATAATTGGGCCCACATAGTTGATCAGACAAGTAATATATCCATGGTAGGGGATAATTTTTCTTTATAATTATTATTTTTATCTCATTATAATAAATGCATAGGTGCATTGATCTATCCTTCTTCTTAGTGAAAAGGACTGGATCACCCCACAGTGAAGCACTCGGGTATATAAAACCCTTGTCCAGATTCTCTTATAACTGCTTCTTTAGTTCCTCCAACTTAGTGGTGTTAATCCTATAAGAAGTATTTGATATGTGAAGATATCTTGGTATAATTTCAATTGAGAACTCAACCTCTCAGTTAAGAGAAAGACCAGAAAATTATTCAGGGAACACATTAATCCAATCCCTCATAATGGGAATGTCTTCAAGCATGATCCTCTCCTTTGCCTCAATCATTTGAGATATATATGATTGATCATAAGAAAATAATATCCAAATTTTAGATGATGATTTTAAATTATATTCATCATCCTTACAATTTTATAGAATTGGGCGATGCCTTGGGATGTGAAGAGTGATCTCCCTTTCTTGATAGTTGATGTTGTATTTGTATAAAGATATCCAATCCATGCCCAATATAACATCAAATTCTACCAAAGTAGGTAATATGATATTTTATATGAGCTTCCATAAAAAAAAATTAACCAAGGAGGAGTTATATACTTTAGATGCAATAATTGACCCATTCACTATTCTTAAAGATAACCCAACCTTCATATTTTGAGGTGGTGTTTGAATAGTTCTACTAAAATTTCATGATATGAAAGAATGTGTAGAACTAGAATCAAATAGTAAATTTTATATTCTTGAATGAATAACTAGAGTACCTATAACCACATCATTTTTGGGATCCACCTCAGTAGTAGTGATATGATATTCCCTTCCTTTCTATCCTATAGGTTGTTGTTGTTGATTGTCTCTAACAAACCTTATCTTAGGGCATTGGATCAAATAATGCTCATGTTCCATACAACTGAAACACTTCACTACAGGATGAGTGTTGACATGAACCTTAATTTCTTCTTCCACATTAGATGTCTTCTTTAAATTCCTTTAATAATAATTATCCTGATTCCTCTCTCTTCCAAAAATTAAACATCTCCTGGTTCCCTTTAGATAGTTCCTGGGATGCTTCTTCCCACACTTTTAACATGTGGGATGTTTGGTTTTATTTTCTTTATGGGATTTATTTTTTTATCCACCTATATTAAAATCCATTTTCCTATTTTTATCTCTTAGCCTACTAGCCCACTGAGAGTCACCAATCTCCATCTCAATATTTAGGGCACATCGAAAAATCTCCTCATTACTGTCAAATCTCGAATAACTAAGGTTTTTTAGACTCAAATTTAATCCACTAAATAAGAGATCCAAATTACTTTAAATTTTCATGAAAAATATGTAGTTATATCATGAGTGAATTTAAAGTTTTCCTCATATGCCCTGATAGATTCATCTTCCTTTTACTTCAGTTTGAAGAACTCCCTATTCATCTTAAGACAAATAGTTCAAGAAAAATATTTATTGAGAAATATTTACTTGAATCCTTCCCAATCCATGGAATCAATTTCCTCCTTATATTTTGTGTTTTTGATCAGTGTACACCATTTATTAGATTCCCCATGAAACTGATAGACTGCCAGTATGACTTTCTCTTATTCTGAGCATTGATATACAAACAATATCTTCTTAATATAGCTAATCCATATTTCTACGATGAGGGGATCATAAGATCCACTAAATATAGGTGTCCTTTCTCACATAAATAATTCTACCACAACATTATATTTCTTAGGATAATGATAGATTTACACACAATTCATGTTATTATTCATAACTTGATCCAGTTGAGCTGGTACTTTCATGAAGTTCTGGTCTCCCATTCACATCAAGTTTGGAATATCATTAGGTCAATTATCAAAATTACATAACATTTACTCATGGCACGAGTTCTCCTATTTTTCACCATTAACTAAGAAAAATAAATAAAAAACAATTAGGGGTCTTTAGTACTTAGCTAATGATCATATAAAAAGTCAATAATGAACATAGAGGTAATAACATATAAATAAAAATTTTATCCTAACTTATGATTCCCTAAGTTTCAATCTAGTTTATCCATGATGATAGAATTATACCTAGGGTTCTTACTAAAGTTTTCTAGTAATAATCCCCCAAAATAACTGGATCTTTCTATGATACCAACTACAGCGACCCAAGTCTTTAACATATATTTTTACATGATTTTAACCATAATAATCTATGAAATACAAACTGAGGATAAAAAAGTATAGTGTCTTTGGAATACTAGGTACATAATTAGAAAAAATGAAACTAGAATAAATTTTTTTTCTTAATCTATATAACGAGATCATAAATACCTTTGAAATACTATAACTATATAGGATAACTTGAGGAATACATAAGAAAAGGGATGAGCTAAAAAGCCCTATAAAGGAATAAACATGGGAATGAAACATAACACATGAGTTAGAAAGTCATAACATGATAAAATAACAGTAATGACTCATGAATAAACATATGGATGAATAAAATATCGAACATGAAATCACATGATCATGGGATATTGAAATTTCACAGTAACATGTATCGTGACATAAACACGAGTCAAGGCTAACTACTAAGACTATATCACATGGTGCACAAAGTACCATAATGAATTAGGTTTACTACCTAATCCCATACATGACATCTCATTATACTAAAAATTACCCAATGAATTTGAGTTCTATTTGAGTGATCCCATCATAATATTTTCATGAATATTTGTGCCATAATAAGAAATCAAACATAACTAATAAACATAAGTGTTACCCATGGAATGAAATGGGCATTGTAATCATGTCATAAGGGATAACCAAAGGGTGTAACATAATGGTATTGATGAAATAAGGGATTTAAATCATACTTGGACATTTAAAAATGGAAAATAAGTGTAGATCATGACAAATTATTTATAAATAAAGTTAAAGCATTTAAAAAGAGTGGTCCAGTAACCTTTGAAATTTTCCTCTTAAGAGGGGTTTTAAGAGAAGAGGTAAATAGTTTTTAAAAGGGATAATAGAATAATTTTTTTCATAAAACCATAAGTGAAATAATATGGTTTTAAAAATAAGAATTAGTGTTTTTATAAATCATTGAATCTTTAAAACATTTCTTTGAGTGGAACTTTAAAAGAGACAATTAAAATAGAGAAGTTCCCTTTAATCAACCTTTCGAAAGGAATTAAGAACGGAACCTTTAAAAAAATGTATATCCTCATCAAATAAAGATTAAATAAACTTGGAATATATGTTTGAGACATATATACAGAATATATAATAAGTATATAAGAATAATTAAGTGATAATTTGAGTTATATAGAGAGAGAACGTCACTTAAAGGAAATATAGAGGTTCAGAAATATCCCCTACCTTTTTTCCAAATGCGTTCTGCACTTGAACTTATTTTCCTAGATAATAAAATTAGATTCATTAATTAATTAATTAAGAACCTATTTTATATGTATATAATTTATTATAATTCTATTAATCTAATTTATTTCTATTTTTATGAGTTATAAATTTCAATTTCTTTGTTCTCAGAGCGTTCATTTTCATGGTTTCACGGTTGGTTTACTTGTGTATAATTATGGTAGTCATTTTAAACTGAGAATAATTATTTAGAAGTGAAATTATATGGTATTAATGAAATTATAGAAGTTTAAATGTTACTATATATTATTTTTTTCTGGTATGAGGATGATTCATTTGATAAAATTTAAATGATAATTGTTCAGTTTATTTTTGGAAGTTTTTCCAACCATTATGAACTAGTTCTGTTTTATTGAATATTATGTTTTTATATTAGATCGAAAACATTAAATAAGTTATAATATACTTATTAAAATCTTATTTAACCATACTAATGGTTTTATAACTAGCCTTGAATGTGGTAATGAAAAATTAAACATCATTATTCACAGAGACGATTAACCGCCATAATTCGGACAATAGTTTAGTTTCTTTGAATATGAAGAGATAAGAAAAGAGGTGGATATAATATATTAAATTATCAATATAAAATTCTAGTATATACCTGATACTATAGTTTTTATTATTTTTCTGGATGAAGGAGGTGAGGATATGGTAGAAGAATAAATGAAATTAAAAGTGATGGTTTGAGAAAGTTACCTCTTGAATATCACCTCCTTGAAGGAACACTTAAAGAACTTGGAATTGGTCTTTTGTTGAGACAAAAAGCTATTATAAATGGGGAAGATTTTTTTTAAGGTAATTGGGATTAACATTGAAAAGCTACAAGGCTTATAAGGTGTGAGGAGAGGGGGTGGTGAGGGGTGGTATTTATAGGAGGAGGAGAGGAGTGTTTTTGATTATTATATTCATTAGATTATTATTTTGGCTCAAGACTATCAATAGTGTTGATTCCTATTACTAAATATATAAAACAGTGATATAGGTTTTTATATAATGGGTGCTTACATCATCTATGACTAAAAAATTCATGTATTTATCTTATAATGTTAAATACCGTAAATCATCGTATCTCACCATTCACCAAACATTCAATTATTTTAGAAAAAATCCAAAAAATTAACCCTAACCATTTTTAAATGTGTATATTTTAAAAATGGAATCCATTTTATGAAAATAATTTTCTAAATAGAAGAAATTTAATTTTGAAATAAAATCATCATTTATTAAAAAAATACTGATTTTAATATTATAATCAATTTTTTTTTGATCATTTGAAAAATTAATTAAGACCACAGAAAATTATCTTATAATTATAATAATAAATAATATCAATTTTATAATTTATTTTATAAAAATATTTTTTATTTTAAATCATTATATCAATTATAAAATTGTAAATAAACATTCACATTTTACAAAAATACCAACACCTAATTTATAAATTTTAAAACATTTATTTTATTATACCATGATATAAATATATCATATTTTCATTTATAAGATACCTAAATTTTATTTCATACTTTCATAGGTGAGGTTACTATTCTAATGGCCAGATTACTATTCCTAATAGTTAGATTACTATTAAAATGTTTAGGTTACTATTCCAACAATATTGGTTCCTCAATTCTATAAATACCACTTATTTAATTAATTATTAATTCAATTATATTTTCTATAAAGGTTATATATACTTTCATCTTCAAAATAAATATTTTATTATTAACATTATGTTTTATTTCTACAGTTTTGTTCGTGAGTGTAGTCATTCTAGTGGATCGAGAAGATCCAAATTTTCATATTATTGTTATCTTATTTTATATATATTATCACATTATAATATTTGAAATTATTATTGGTTTATTTTCCTACTAATGTATTATTCTTCATTTATGATAATATTTTTTTATTGGTTTCTCTATGTGATGTATGTGTTTTAGGGCATAAGAAGGGAAAATTCCATTGATAAAATTTGAGGTCATTAGAGTTTATGCAACATCACACATCATGTTCATTAGTTAGTTTGGATCTGATCTAGTGGTGGCTTCCTAATGAAGAATAAGACCCAATGGATGAATGAGAAAGTGTTCCATTAGATCTTTAGATCCATTATAAATATATTTTCCAATAAAAATCTCCTTTATGTGGTATATTCTTATTCCAACAACTATTATTCTCATTTCTACACCTAGTCTTGTTTTCTAGTGAGGTTTATAGTTAGGTTTTTGTGTAAGAAATTTTTTCTAATTAAGTGTTATAACTTCTATAAAATAACTTCCAAAAGTAATCTTGACAAAACCAAATGGAGGCTTGATCATTCTCACCCAAAAGGCTTGAAAGTTTAAGTGGAATCTGAATCACATACAATAAAAACAACATATGAGTGATAAAATGAAGAAGGAACTTGGTTTTGGACGTATTCACTTGATAGGAAACCTAATTTTGGATGTTGGTTAATATAAGCAGGTGATGATTCTAAAAGATAGCACATGTTCATAAACTAGAGTACTTGATCTGAGAATATTACATGTGATGTGAGGAATATAATGACCCTTCTCTTTATTTCATATTTAAACATGATTTATTACATAAACTTGCACTTAATACAACTCATAATATCGAGAGGTCTAGTGTCTTTGGGCTTAGTAACATTACATGACAACTTAAAACATGAAATACATATCTTTATTGAAAACTTCTTTTACATGACCACAACATTCCTTCATACTTATCATTGCATGGGATAACCTAAGGACATACGTAAGAAAAGGGTGATCTATAAAGCCAAGTAAGGGAGTAAACAAGGTATAACATGAATAATACAATACATGTTAGGCAATAGACATATAAATGGATCATAAGAGAAACATGAATATCAGGGCATGATATAACATGATTATCATAACATGGAAATGCGAGAACAACTTAAAACACTACATCATTAACATAAAGTAATCAGGTAAACTCCTATCCTAATATGGTGGAAAAAGTCATATAAAGGAATCAGGTAAACCTATGTCCCAACATGAAGTATCATGATACTAAACATTACCTAATTCATTCGAGTGCTATCAGGATACACCCTTCATAATCATTTCAATCTCATGCTTAAATGTTCCACATAGATCATATAACATGGATTCATTCAACATAATTATTTATTTCATGATAAAGGAATGTGTAATTCATAAATGTAAGTCAAAATTAAATAATTATGTGTTCATAAAGGTGAATACCCTTGATATAGGAATGTGTATAGTATTCACTACACGATGATTTTGGCATGGAAAATCGTAGGGCAATTTTGGCAGCATAACAACGTCATATGAAAATTTATAAATTGGGTTGATGAGAGAGAAAGGGGTATCTCATTATTTATACATAGTATAGACAGTAAAGAGATCATGGAACATAATATCCCAACATATGAAATGGGATTTAAGAGGCATAATACAAATGAAGTGTTTGAAATGGAAATGATAAGGGAGAAATCCCTTACAGAATTTTGGCATAGTAACGACGTAGGTAAGTGTCTAAATGGGGGAGGATAAATAAAAACTCATTGAAATAAGATCAAATTTATAGTAGTTAATTTATTATAAAAGGATTAAAATATAACTAATTTAAATTAAAATGACTAATTTCAAACAAGGTTCTTGAATTGAAAGGAAGAGAGAAAGGTGAGGATCCCTTACTTGGATGTGTGATCCCAAAGGCTTGGGAGAGGCTTCTTGGGATATTAGGGTGTAAAGACCCGTAAATTTCAAGGAATTTTTTTCTTAATTTTCTTTGGAATTTTACAAGAACGCAGTTTCTGAAGGAACCTGATATCGAGGCCCGGTGTGCCCAGAATCATTTTCCGAAGTTTGGCTCGGGTACGTTCAGTGAACGGACGAGCGGTTTTTTCTAACTTTTGAACCGGTGACCGGAATCGAATTCTGAGGGCACCGATGAAATCGCAGCGCCGATATTTACTTAGAAACGCCTCTTCCAGAGTTGCGTTTGCTCGGTTGTGGTTTTTAATTTTCGGGCTTAAAGTTAAGAAATAAAATAATTGTACGACAAACTTTATTTTATTTCACTTAAGCCACTTGGAAGCCACTTGAAGCCACTTAAAAGAGGCTTAAGCTGAGTTGATCCGGATAGGATGCTATCCAGAAATATCCCACCCTCTTGGTAGGATATTTGTGAGGTGGGACCCGCACGAGCCCTTCCGTTTCTTTTCCGCTAAGTAACGCACCCGCGGAAACCTGTCATTATGAAAGTCAACTGACGAATTTTCTTAAATTCTTAACGCACCATTTAATTGGGCGGTTTTATTAGTGAATTAAATGGGCAGTTTCTTTCGTTGAATTAATTCTACGAATTAATGGTTCGTTACTTACCTCTTTTTCATTTGTTGGCGTAATAATAAAATAAGATCACCATGACATTTGGAGGATTACACGTTGAGCGGCCTTGACAGAATTCTTGAGCCTTCATCCTCCTTCGCGAAGAATGCGAAGAACGCGAAGAACGCGAAGAACGCGAAGAACGCCGTCACCCTCGGAGTTTGGCGACGCTTCATCCGAGACGTTCTTCCCTGCCCCGATCTCCGATCACCAACTACTTGAGGTAAGAGATCTCGGGTTTCTTTTTAAACTTCCTTTGTGGTTTTTGACTCAAGAAGGATTTAATTATTATTAATTAAATCTTTTTGTTCTTGAACCTCGGAGTTCGTCGACGCAACGACGCAACGCCGGATACAGCGACGACGCGACGATCCTCAAATCCGCGAAGAACCTGCGGGCGACGATTTGGCGAGGTAGGGGTTGTTGTGAATATTTTATATTCCCGTGAACGTTTCTTAAAAATTAAAGAACCAGATTCATATGAACAATTTTATTTTATTAAAATTGTTGGTTTATGTGTTGAATAATTTCTCCCGTTGTTTTTATCTAACGCGGAGGGTGCGGGCCAAACGAACACGGCTCGACAACCCTCCGCCGTTCTTCGTGGTTGTGTGGATTTTGCGGGTGGCGGAAAAACATGATGCAAGGGCGTTTTGATTATCTCGCAGTGAAGAACGGAACCCGGGAGGAACAACGGCGCAGACAGGAATGAAAACGGACCACCAGAGCAACTCCGGTGGCCCGTGGAAGCTGCCGGAAGCGCGCCGCCGGCGGCGGCTGAAGCCGCGGCGGCGGCGGCCAGCGGACCCGCAGCCGCGCGGGTCTAGATCACCCGCACGGGACGTGGCAGAAGCCATGTCCGCTTGACAGCGCGGCCCTTCGAGGGTCGCAACAGCTCCAAACCGCGGGGGCAGCGCCCCGCGGCACCCGAGCTTCTCGGCCGCTCGGCCGAGCTGAGCCAGGCCGGTTCGACCGGCCAGGCCACGCCCAGGCCGGACCGTACCGGGTCCGGCCGGGTGGGACCGGGTCGGGCGGACCCGGTTCGGCCGACCCAGGGGGGCGGGGGGGTCGGGCCGGGTCGGCTCGGGCCCGGACCCCCCGTCTTCGGACCATTTTCGGTCTTTCGCTCATAACTTAAGCTACGAGCCTCCGAACGATGCACCGTCAGTAGAAACACAATCCTTGGATCGAGACAGTCGTTTAGGTACATCACACTCAAGGTTTCGGAATACTTTGGGTTCGGCCGGGTTGGTTCGTACACGAAACCAACCGGGCCTTCGGAGCAGAAACACTCATATCTTGAGCTACGGACGTCCGACTGACGTGCCGTCGACTTCGTGGAATTACTCTAAGTGAGACGGATATTTTGGCTCACTCCGCCTGAGGTTTGGACGCAGGTGGAGTACGGTCGGGTTGGTTTTGCCTTAAAAACCAATCGGGCCCCTGGGACGAGAAAGCCAATAACTCTCAGACCGGGCGTCCGATTGACGCGTCGTCTGCGACGTTGAGTTCCTTTTGACGATACAAAACTTTTGGATACATCAACCTCAGATTTTGTGTCAGTTGATGTATCAGCCTCTCGGCTCGTGGAGCAGACCCTCCCGAACGAGCTTGCTGTGTGCGGGAACCCTAGAGCTGGCTGGGACTGCTACTACGACAGCGACGACTGTGCAGAGATCCTCAGTGGATTGCAACGACGACTGTGCAGAGATCCTCAGTGGACTGCGACGATGATTGTGCAGAGATCCTCAGTGGACTGCGACGACTACAGCACTCAGCGATCCTTTGCGGGTCAGTGCTACAGGTCCTGTGTGGGCCCGATCCTGTGTGCGTCCGATCCTGTGTGGGTCAGCGCTCAGCGGTTCTGTGTGAGACAGCACCTACAGGTCCTGTGTGGGCCCGATTCTGTGTGGGTCTTTGCGGGGGTTAGTACCTATCGATCCTTTGTGGGTCCGATGACTTAGATGGATCAGTGATCATCTTTATCGTCATCCGAAGAAGTATACTTGTGTGAGCTGAATCTTATGTTACTCTCCTTTGTGGATTGTGTTGAGCTATCCTGTGTGGATTTACTTTTTACTCTCCTTTGTGGACTGTGTTGAGCTATCCTATGTAGATTACTGTTTACTCTCCTTTGTAGATTGTGTTGTGCTATCCTGTGTGGGTATACGTTTACTTTCCTGTGTGGACTGGGTTGTGCTTGGGCTCGGACGTTGGAGCCGAACGGGAATCGATGACTTAGGTATATGTATGGGCATATACCTAAGCCATGTCGGATGTTACTTCGTGATTGTATCTTTCCTTTGTGGATTATCCTTTGTGGATTCTGGGAGACCTTCGGGGGTCTCGGGGTCCCTACTGAGTAGCTTATACTCACTCCTGCACGGGCTTTGCCCGCACTTCGTTGTGTTGGTTGCAGACGACGGACAACGCTGATCGTGGAGGAGGCGTGCGGAGCAGGACGATACCTGGAGGTGGACCACTGGGCGGGACGTACTCGGAGCGGTCAGGTGGACCCAAGGAGCAGTGGAGGCTATCTGTACCCACCCTTCATGTGGGACTTCCAGAGGACGGCTCGACGCTGCGGCTTTTCTTTTCAGTTGCTGTTTTTCCCTTTTAGATGTACTTTACAGTTGGGCTTGTATTTCCGGCCCCCTTTTTACTTTCAGCACAGCTTGTTACAGTTTTTACTTAGTGTTTACTTTTCCTCTTGCTTACTCTGTGGTGCTTGTTTACTTTTCAAAGGCAATGCCTTCCCTTTTGTTGGGATTTACGCCTTGGTGCTAGTTGCCAGCCCCTGGCCTATGGAAGGCGGGCTTGGGGTAGTCACGACACGGGCCCCGAGGACGGGTCGTGACAAATTGGTATCAGAGGGGTCGGCTCTACCGCAGACTCTGATCTTCTTCTATGTGAAGCAATAGTGTTTAGCGTATTGAGTGTGGTTATCAGTCCAGGGAGTCCAGTGTTGGTGCGGCGGCCGACGTATCCATACACCAGGACCCTGACTTCTGATTTCCGACTTAATGCACGAAAACATTGATTGCATGTGTGTTTCAAGTTTTCTTTGTGATTACTTGTGTCAGCTCACCAGGTATACTGTTCTGACCGTGGCGCACTTTTTTTCTTTTCAGGATGGCCCCACGATGGCAGCCAGTTAGGGCTCTGAGAGTAAAGCACGACGACAGCCCGCCGAGCGACGAGGCCTCGGTACAGGGCCCGTTGACAGCAGAGGCACCGGCGGTACCTTTACCCGCCGAGCCCCCGATGCTTCCAGCACCGACCGCTGACGATGCACGTCACCTCGGAGCTCTTCACGAGTTTCAGCACCAGCGACCACCCAGGTTTCGTGGGGAGAAGGACCCCCAGGCAGCCGAGGACTGGCTGGAGGCGGTCGTGCGAGTTTTCAGGCTAGTGAGGACACCAGCAGACCTCATGGTGATCCTCGCGGCGAGCCTACTACACGCAGCAGCAGGATGATGGTGGAGCTTGATGCTCCAGGTGCATGATGAGGCCTCTCTCATCTGGACGGACTTCTAGAGCCTCTTCCACTCAGAGTTCGTCCCGACCACCCTCTGTGCGGTGCGCATTCAGGAGCTTCTTCATCTGCGACAGGGTAGCTTGACGGTCGCCCAGTACGCGGCGAGGTTTACCGATCTTTCTCGCTACTCGACAGATATGGTACGGGACCCTTTCTTCCGGGCTCGGACCTTCGAGCAGGGATTGAGACATGAGATCAGGGCATCGCTGATCTCCCTCAGCATCCCGACCCAGGTAGGAGTACTGGAGCGAGCCCTTCTGATCGATAGATTTCTGGCTGAGTCCACAGCGAGACCTACCGCAGGGCGGCAGGTAGCGGAGTCTTCGGCAACAGGTAGCCGATGGATGACTCAGGGTTCCAGACAGACCAGACCCTCTCGTAGACGACCTCAGGACACTGGATCAGCAGTGCGGGGCACACAGCGCGGAGCCAGTCTTCCGAGAGGCAGGCAGTGCTATGCGTGCGGCGGGCAGGGCCACATGGCTTGTGACTGCCCGACCCGCCGTACCGAGGAGCAGCAGACGGTGGAGGGGTCACCTAGGCAGAGGCAGAGGGTCGGTCGTGGAGGTCCATAGGGAGGAGGCGGACGAGGCAGAGGAGCTGGCCGAGCAGCAGGTGGTGGGCGACGCTTTGAGGCTTTGCCACCACCACCACCAGGAGGCCCGCCCCGACCACAGGGAGCTGGCGGGCAGAGACAGGCACAGCTCCAGGCAGCGGAGTCCTACGACCATGGCGCGCCAGAGATGATTCGAGGTACGATCTGTGTTTATTCCACCCTTGCTGCAATTCTTATAGACATAGGAGCAAGTCACTCTTTCATAGCCGCTGACCTTGTTCGGAGCTCGGAGATTCCGACAGAGCCGTTGGCTCGATCCTTACGGCTAGAGACCCCTACGGAAGCAGACTCGACGATTACGCACTGGTGCCGGCAGTGTGAGCATACTCTAGGAGGCGAGAGCTTCGGCTGGGATCTTCTTGTATCGACGTCGAGGCCTTACGACATCATCTTGGGCATGGATTGGTTATCTACAGTCCATGCTCAGATTGACTATTTTAGGCGCAAGGTGCGATGTGTACGCACTGACGGAAGCGGGTTCACCTTCACCGGAGAGAAGGGAGACTTTGCAACACAGGAGGGACTCTTGCAGAGGAGAGGGCAGCCCATCACTCATCAGTTGGCTAGCCTCATCCTTGGAGCAGTTGACGTGCATAGTCCTAGTTTTCCTACAGTGGTGGATCGGTATGCAGACGTCTTCCCCGACAACATTCTAGAGCTACCTCCTCGCAGAGAGGTAGACTTTTATATTGATCTGTACCCTGGGACAGACCCGATATCCACTCCAGCGTATCGGATGGCCCCCGCTGAGCTTTGAGAGCTACGGGTACAGTTGGAGGACTTGCAGAGCAAGGGGTTCATCCGACCCAGTGTTTCACCCTGGGCTTCCCCGATATTGTTCACCAAGAAGGAGGACGGGAGCTTGAGACTGTGTGTCGACTATCGTCGCCTGAACCAGGTGACAGTGAGGAACAAGTATCCGCTACCGAGGATTGATGACCTCTTCGATCAGCTCAAGGGAGAACGGTGGTTCTCAAAGATAGACCTCAGGCCAAGCTATCATCAGCTCAGAGTTCGAGACGAGGACATGCAGAAGACGACCTTTAGGTGTCGGTATGGCCACTATGAGTTCTTGGTTATGAATTTCGGCATAACCAATGCTCCAGAAGTTTTCATGAGCCTCATGAACATGATCTTCCAGCCATACCTCGATCGATTTTTCATGGTCTTCATCAACGGCATTTTGGTGTACTCGACCACGGAGGAGGAGCACACCTACCACTTGAGGGTTGTACTAGACACACTCCGAGAGCACCAGCTTTATGGAAAGCTCTCAAAGTGCCAGTTTTGGTTACGTGAGGTCCACTTCTTGGGGCACGTCATTTCTGAGGTGGGAGTTGCAGTGGATCCCGTGAAGATCGAAGCAGTGCTAGCTTGGGAGCCACCCAGGAGCGTGAAGGAGGTGTAGAGTTTCTTGGGTCTAGCCCTATACTATCGGAGGTTTGTTCCATACTTCTCCAGAGTTGCGGTGCCACTCTCAGCTTTGACGAAGAAGGGGAAACCCTTTGTGTGGTCAGACAGATGTCAGCAGAGCTTTCAGGAGCTGAGACAGAGATTGACCAGCGCACCTATCTTGAGGTTGCCTAAGGAGGGAGTTGGATACGTAGTCTACTGCGATGCATCAGGGACCGGACTCAGATGTGTCCTGATGCAGGAGCGGGCCGTGATTGCCTATGGATCACGTCAGTTGAGGCCGCATGAGCAGAACTAGGCTATCCATGACCTGGAGTTAGCAGTAGTGGTATTCGCACTGAAGACATGGCGGCACTATCTGATGGGTGAGCGCTTTACAGTCTTTTCTGACCACTAGAGTCTCAGGTACATCTTCTCTCAGAAGGACCTAAACCTGAGACAGCGGCGATGGCTCGAGTTCCTCTAGGACTATGACTTTGAGATAGTCTATACTCCTGGGAAGGGGAATGTAGTAGCCGATGCCCTCAGCAGGAGGACGGGCATTCAGCTACTTGAGGAGGCGACAGAGCAGCTAGCCACCTTGCAGATATCCTTCGTGGATAGAGATGGAGCATCCTTCCTTCAGTCTATCACAGTCACTCCTCCACTACTACAGCGGGTCAGAGAGGCACAGCATGGGGATGCCGACTGTGAGACGCAGCGTGCTCAGATATCCTCGGGACAAGCACTTGATGGTTTCTCCCTTGGAGCAGAGCACGACATCCTTTTCAGAGGATGTACCTTGGTACTAGTTGCTTTACGAGAGGAGGTGCTGAGAGAGTTTCACACTTCTCCTTTGGCGGTACATCCTGGAGTGGCGAAGATGTACCAGGACCTCAGACGACAACACTGGTGTCTGGGCATGAAGAAGGCTGTGGCAGAGTTCATTTCACGGTGCCTCACCTGCCAGCAGGTGAAGGAAGAGGATCAGGTACCAGCAGGCTTGGTACAGCCCTTGGAGGTCCCGGAGTGGAAGTGGGACGACATATCTATGGACTTCGTGACTGGACTTCCACGCACTTCCAGAGGTCACGACTCCATTTGGGCGACTCACCAAGTCAGCGCACTTCTTACCCATCCGAGAGTAGGGCTCAGTGGAGAGCTTGGGGCGTCTCTACGTTCAGGAGATTATATGGCTTCACGGTGTACCATCGTCTATCGTCTCCGATTGGGATGCTCATTTTACTTCCCGGCTTTGGAAGGGGCTGCAGGAAGCGTTCGGGACGCGGCAACGTCTGAGAACAGCCTTTCACCCTTAGACAGATGGTCAGACGGAGAGGACCATTCAGACTCTCGAGGACATGCTCCGCGCATGTGTCCTCGACTTTGGTCGCAACTGGGAGGATCACCTGCCCTTGGTGGAGTTCGCGTACAACAACAGCTACAACTCCACCATCGGGATGGAACCATACGAGGCGTTGTACGGCAGACCTTGCAGATCTCCTTTGTGCTGGATAGACCCTGGGGAGTCAGCACTTGTGGGACCAGAGATGGTCCGGGCCACGACAGAGAAGGTCCAGGTCATCCAGGAGCGGATGAGGACAGCTCAGAGCCGGAAAAAGTCTTATACTGACAGGAGGCAGAGGCCACTAGAGTTCGAGGATGGCGACCACGTCTTCTTGCGTGTCTCACCTCGACGTGGATTACGAAGATTTGGCCGAGGTGTCAAGTTGTCTCCACGCTTCATCGGACCTTTCCAGGTCCTCAGCAGGATTGGCGAGGTGGCTTATCACCTGGCTCTACCACCTCAGTTGCACCGGGTGCATGACGTCTTCCACGTATCTCAGCTGAGGAGATACGTGCACGACCCGACGCACATCATTGACCATGGGGAGCTAGACGTGGATGATGGGGCGACTTTTGTGGAGGTCCCAGTGGAGATCGAGGATCGACAGGAGCGGGTCCTACGTGGACGATCAATTCCTCTGGTGCGCATCAGATGGCAGCACGAGAACCTCCAGGAGAGCACTTGGGAGCGGGATACTCAGATCCGTGCTCAGTACCCCCATTTGTTTTCCTAGTTTATGATGTATCTTTACGGGGACGTAAAGCACTGAGGTGGGAGTAATGTAAAGACCCGTAAATTTCAAGGAATTTTTTTTCTTAATTTTCTTTGGAATTTTACAAGAACGCAGTTTCTGACGGCACCTGATTCCGAGGCCCGGTGTGCCCGGAATCATTTTCCGAAGTTTGGCTCGGGTACGTTCAGTGAACGGACGAGCGGGTTTTTCTAACTTTTGAACCGGTGCCCGGAATCGAATTCTGAGGGCACCGATGAAATCGCAACGCCGGTATTTGCTTAGAAACGACTCTTCTGGAGTTGCGTTTGCTCAGTTGTGGTTTTTAATTTTCGGGCTTAAAGTTAAGAAATAAAATAATTGTACGACAAACTTTATTTTATTTTACTTAATCCACTTTGAAGCCACTTGAAGCCACTTAAAATAGGCTTAAGATGAGTTGGTCCGGATAGGATGCTATCAAGAAATATCCTACCCTCTTGGTAGGATATTTGTGAGGTGGGACCCACACGATCCCCGCCGTTTCTTTTCTGCTAAGTAACGCACCCGCGAAAACCCGTCATTATGAAAGTCAACTGACGCGTTTTCTTAAATTCTTAACGCACCATTTAATTGGGTGGTTTTATTAGTGAATTAAATGGGCAGTTTCTTTCGTTGAATTAAGTATACAAATTAATGGGTCGTTACTTACCTCTTTTTCGTTTGTTGGCGTAATAATAAAATAAGACCAGCACGACATTTGGAGGATTACATGTTGAGAGGCCTTGACAGAATTCTTGAGCCTTCATCCTCCTTCATGAAGAACGCGAAGAACGCGAAGAACGCGAAGAACGTGAAGAACGTCGTCACCCTCGGAGTTTGGCGACGCTTTACCCGAGACGTTCTTCCCCGCCCCGATCTCCGATCACCAACTACTTGAGGTAAGAGATCTCGGGTTTCTTTTTAAACTTCCTTTGTGGTTTTTTACTCAAGAAGGATTTAATTATTATTAATTAAATCTTTTTGTTCTTGTACCTCGGAGTTCGTCGACGCGACGACGCAACGCCGGATACCACGACGATCCTCAAATCCGCGAAGAACCTGCGGGCGACGATTTGGCGAGGTAGGGGTTGTTGTGAATATTTTATATTCCCGTGAACGTTTCTTAAAAATTAAAGAACCGGATTCATATGAACAATTTTATTTTATTAAAATTGTTGGTTCATGTGTTGAATAATTTTTCCCGTTGTTTTTATCTAAGGAAGAGGGTGCGAGCCAAACGAACACGGCTCGACAACCCTCCGCCATTCTTCGTGGTTGTGTGGATTTGGCGTGCGGCGGAAAAACGTGACGCAAGGGCCTTTTGATGATCCCGCAGTGAAGAACGGAACCCGGGAGGAACAACGGCGCAGATGGGAAGGAAAACGGACCACCGGAGCAACTCTGGTGGCCCGCGGAAGCTGCCGGCGGCGCCCCGGCGCGCCGCCGTGGCTGAAGCCGCAGTGGCGGCGGCTAGCGGACCCGCGACCGCGCGGGTCCAGCTCGCCCGCACAGGATGCGGAAGAATCCGCGTCCGCTTGACAGCGCGGCCCTTCGAGGGCCGCGACACCTTCAAATCGCGGGGGCAGCGCCCCGCGGCACCCGAGCTGCTCGGCCGGGCCGGACCGGGTCCGTCCGGGTTGGACCGGGTCGGGTCGACCCGGTTCGGCCGACCCAGCTGAGGGGGGGGGGGGGGGGGGGGGGTCGGGCCGGGCCCGGACCCCCCGTCTTCGGACCATTTTTGGTCTTTCACTCATAACTTGAGATATGGGCCTCCGAACGATGTGCCGTAAGCGGAAACATGATCCTTGGATCGAGACGGTCGTTTCGGTATATCGCACTCAAGGTTTCAGAATACTTTGGGTTCGGCCGGGTTGGTTCGTACACGAAACCAACCGGGCCTTCGGAGCGGAAACACTCATATCTTGAGCTACGGACGTCCGACTGACGTGCCGTTGACTTCGTGGAATTCGTCTAAGTGAGACGGATCTTTTGGCTCACTCTGCCCGAGGTTTGGACACAGGTGGAGTATGGTCGGGTTGGTTTTGCCTTAAAAACCAACCGGGCCCCTGGGACGAAAAAGCCAATAACTCTCAGACCGGGCGTCCGATTGACACGCCGTCTGCGACGTTGAGTTCCTTTTGACGATACAAAACTTTTGGATACATCAACCTCGGACTTTGTGTTAGTTGATGTATCAGCCTCTCAGCTCGTGGAGCGGACCCTCCCGAACGAGCTTGCTGTGTGCGGGAACCCTAGAGCTGGCTGCGACTGCTACTACGACAGTGATGACTGTGCAGAGATCCTCAGTGGACTGCATCGACGATTGTGCAGAGATCCTCAGTGGACTGCGACGACGATTGTGCAGAGATCCTCAGTGGACTGCGACGACTACAACACTCAGCGATCCCTTGCGGGTCAGTGCTACAGGTCCTGTGTGGGCCTGATCCTGTGTGGGTCCGATCCTGTGTGGGTCAGCGCTCAGCGGTTCTGTGTGAGCCATCGCCTACAGGTCCTGTGTGGGCCCGATCCTGTATGGGTCTTTGCGGGGGTTAGTACCTATCGATCCTTTGTGGGTCCGACGACTTAGATGGATCAGTGATTATCTTTATCGTCATCCGAAGAAGTATACCTGTGTGAGCTGAATCTTCTATTACTCTCCTTTGTGGATTGTGTTGAGCTATCATATGTAGATTTACTGTTTACTCTCCTTTGTGGATTGTGTTGAGCTATCCTATGTGGATTACTGTTTACTCTCCTTTGTGGATTGTGTTGTGCTATCCTGTGTGGGTATACGTTTTCTTTCCTGTGTGGACTGGGTTGTGCTTGGGCTCGGACGTTGGAGCCGAATGGGAATCGATGACTTAGGTATATGTATGGGCATATAGCTAAGCCGTGTCGGATGTTACTTCGTGATTGTATCTTTCCTTTGTGTATTATCCTTTGTGGATTCTGGGAGACCTTAGGGGGTCTCGGGGTCCCTACTAAGTAGCTTATACTCACCCCTGCACGGGCTTTGCCCGCACTTTGTTGTGTTGGTTGCAGACGACAGACAACGCTGATCGTGGAGGAGGCGTGCAGAGCAGGATGGTACCTGGAGGTGGACCACTGGGTGGGACGTACTCGGAGCGGTCAGGTGGACCCGGGGAGCAGTGGAGGCTATCTGTACCCACCCTTCAGGTGGGACTTCCAGAGGACGGCTCGACGCTGCGACTTTTCTTTTCAGTTGCTGTTTTTCCCTTTCAGTTGTACTTTACAGTTGGGCTTGTATTTTCGGCCCCCTTTTTACTTTCAGAATAGCTTTTTACAGTTTTTACTTAGTGTTTACTTTTCCGCTTGCTTACTCTGTGGTGCTTGTTTACTTTTCAAAGGCAATGCCTTCCCTTTTGTTGGGATTTACGCCTTGGTGCTAGTCGCCAACCCCTGGCCTATGGAAGGTGGGCTTGGGGTAGTCACAGAACGGGCCCCGAGGACGGGTCGTGACATAGGGGCCCTTAGTGGGACTCTAGGGAGTAGAGGGCAGAGGGTGGTCTAGCTTCAAAGATATTGAGTGAAGATAAATGGGTGCTTGGGTGGCTTTATTAGGAAAGGTGGGGGAATTCTTTATTATTTTGGTTTTGTACCCTACACACTAAAATATTTAAAACCACAAACTATTATATGGTTTTTACCATGTTTTCTGAAAAACTGGGAGTGGTATAAATTATTTTAAAAGTATAGGGTCCTAATATATTAAAATATTTACCTTTATTATGTGGAGATGAGTCACACTTTCAAGGAAATGATTTTAAAATCTTAAAATATTTTATGTCTTGGATTCACTAAGATTTTATAAAATAAATCAAATAAACCTAAAATTATATTATTTTAAATTAAAAAACATATTTTTATGAATATACCCTTTATATTATTTTATTATATCACTATTGGGTCATTATGATGTCATAAAACAGATTATATATTTATACAGTATTTAAGTTTTACCAAAAAATTCAAATGTCTCAGAAAATTATGAAAAATTCACCATTGAATAATTTAGAAATCTTGATTCTAAAAAAATATTAATTTTATCTAAATAATTTTCTAAATATGTTAATTTTCACTCTTAAAATAAAAACCGACATTTATTAGAAATTAACGGGTTTTGATAAAAATAGTTTTTAAACCTTAATAAAAATCACAATTGACTTCATAAGAATTATATGATCATTTATATTTAATAAAGTTAATTTAATAATAATATTTTATTAAAATATTATTTAATTCAAAAATCCATTAATTCATCAAAATAAAATACTTAATTAAATTTGAATATTAACTAAAAAATACTATTTGTGCTTTAAAAATCATTTACAAAGTAACAATAATAGAATGAAAGTATATTAATTATTCTATACAAAAATAATGTATATAATCATAATTTTATGGTCTTGTTGCATATCTCTTTATTACACCAACATATGCCCTATGAGTAAGGTGTGCGATGGTGGGGCTTTCATTGGGCCTTTTAGTGAACATGGTTTGGGCTGTGATCACGATGGACTTGAACTTCTCCCATAAATGGTTTTGCTTATGGTTAAGTTGTTGGATATAAACCTAGGACCAGTCTTGGGAGAATCCTAGAAATGCTATCTCCCTTAGAATCTCTGATAAATGGTCTTTATAGGGTACGATCCTACTGGTTGAGTCCATCACTTCCTTTGTCTGTATCAAATGGATTTGTTAAAACCCTATATTTATACTAGTCATGTGATCTCTATTCAAAGACTATATTATAAGCAGTAAGGATACTTAACGGTCATTTAAATCCAGTTTTATATAATAAAAAAGGAGTGCATGTGTTTTCTATATCCATAAGACATTTAATTAAAAGAAAGGGAATTTTATTCATAATAGTTTGGGTCGTTACAACATTCCCCCCTTAAGAAATTTTTCCCTTGAAATTTCCTTTTACCAAACTAAAAGTGATGAGGGTAGCTCTTCTGCATCACTTCCTCCAATTCCCACATCGCTTCTTCAAACTTGTGGTTTCTCTACAACACTTTGACAAGGGGGATTGTCTTATTTTGTAGAAATTTTTCTCTACGATCTAAGATCTTCACCCGATTTTCTTCATAGGAGAGGTCATTATCTAATGGAACCACCTTTGGATTGAGTACATGTGATGGTTATGGTATTTATTTCCTTAAGAGTGATACATGAAATATATCATGGACTTGTGATAGGTTTGGTGGGATTTCTAGTTGATAGATCACTACTCTGATGAGATGAAGGATCTCAAAAGGGCCGATGTACCTTGGAATAAGGTTTCCCTTCTTCCAAAATCTCATAACTCTATTCTATGGATATATGTAGAGGAATACCATGTCTCCAACATCAAACTCTAGGTCTCATCGATGATTGTTAGCATAACTCTTTTGTCAACTCTAGGAAGCTTTGATGTGCTGTTGGATGGTCTTAACCTTCTCCACCATTTCTTCAACCATTTTTAGAACTATAAGTTTTCATTCCCTAACTTCATCCCAATATGCTGGTGTTCTGCACCTCTTCGCATAAAGGGATTTATAAGAATTCATTTGGATGCTTGAGTGGAAATTGTTGTTGTAAGAGAACTCCACGAAAGGAAGGTGTTGGTCCCATCCAACTTTGAAGTCCATTAAGAAATCTCTCAACATGTCCTCAAGTTTCTGGATAGTTTGCTCAGATTGAACATAAATTTGAGGGTGATAGGACATGCTGAAGTTAAACTCAGTGTTTAAAGCATATTGTAGACTCTTCTAGAACTTAGAGGAGAATCATGGATCTCAATCGAACACAATAGATAGTGGTACTCCATGCAGCCTTTCCACTTCTCTGATGTATATCTGTATGATTTCATCCAATGAGAAATACTCTTTAATTGCAATGAAGTGTATAATCTTTGTAAGGAGATCCACAACAACCGAGATAACATTGTTTTCTTTGGATGTATTTAGAATTTTGGTGAAAAATTCCATGGTGATATTTTCCCATTTCCATGTTGGTATGGGTAATGGTTGCATCACCCCCTTAGACTTTTTCCTCTCATCCTTCACTTACTAACATACTAGGAACTTTGATGTATATTTAGATATCACTTTCTTCATGTTATCCCACCAATAGTTCTCTCGGAGATCTAGATATATCTTCATGTTTCCTGGGTGAATGGAGAACTTAGAACTCTGTGCATCATCCCAAAGTTCTTTATTTTACTATGGATTTTATGGAACACATAGTCTTGACCAAAATCTCACAATTCATTCTTCACTAACATTGAAATCTAAGGATTTCCCTTTTTTTTATAGTTTCCACTTTATTTTGAGTTCCTACATAATCTTTTTGAGAATCCTTTAACCTTTCCAAAAGAGACAGTTGTGAAATAATTTTTGAAAGGATCGATGACATTCCACTATTTATGATTCCCATGTATATATTCATCAAATATAAGAAGATTTGATCCTTTTAAATTCTCATCAATGATAGAATTGCTGGGTCCTATCTACTTAGAGCATCTGCCACCTTATTTTCTTTCCCAGGGTGGTAATGGATTGAGTAGTCGCAATCCTTGATGAGATCTAACCATATTGTTGGCACATATTCATCTATTTCTATGTGAATATATATTTGATACTTTTGTGATCTGTATATATTTAAAACTTACCCCCAAAGAGATAATGGTGCTAGATTTTCAACGTAAAGATCACTAGTTCCAACTCCAGATCATGTATAGTATAGTTTTAATCATGAATTTTCAACTTCCTTGAGGAATATGAAATGAATTTGTCATTCTGCATCAACACACAACCCAAGTCCTTCTTCGAAGCATTGCTGAAGATTACGAAAATATCCCCACTTGTGGGTAGTGTGAGAACAAGGGCAGTGATAAGCCTCTTATTCAAGTCCATGAATATTTATTCACATTCATTATTCCAAGAAAACTTTACTCCCTTCTGAGTTAGCATGGTAAGATGGTTTGATAATCATGAGAAATTTCTCACAAATTAGTGATAATATCCAGCTAACCCCAAGAAGATACGAATATCTGTCATATATGTCGGCCTCAACCATCCCTCAATTGATTTTGTTTTGGAAGGATCCACAAATACCCCATTTATTGTGATTATATTCCCCAAGAATGAGACTTCCTTCAACTAGAACTCACACTTTCTATACTTTTCACAGAGCTTCTTCTTTCACAAGGTCTCTAGTACAATGCTCAGATGTTCCCCAATATCCTCCTTAGTTTCAGAGTATATCAGAATATCATCTATAAATACTGCAAAATGTTTTCTAGGTAATCTCTAAAGACTCTATTAATCAAGTCCATGAATATTTATAGAGCATTAGTGAGTCTGAAAGGCATTACTATGAATTCATAGTGCCTGTACCTTGTACGAAAAACATTCTTGAGGATATCATCCTTCTTCACCCTAACTTTGTAATATCTCGACCACAGATCCACCTTGGAGAAGTATTGTGCTCCATGTAGTTTATTGATTAAGTCATAAATTCATGGAAAAGGATACTTGTTTTTTATCTTGATTTTGTTGAGATCACAATAATCAATGCAATGGTGCATTGACCCATCCTTCTTCTTGATAAAGAGGAATGGTGCACCCCATGGTGAATCACTTGGGTGTATAAACCCTTTATCTAGATTCTCCTATAGTTGTTTCTTTACCTCCTCAATCTCCACAACAACTATTATATACAATGTCTTGGATATTGGAAATGCCCCAGGTATAAGATCAATCGAGAATTAAACATCTCTTATAGGAGGAAGACTAGGAAATTCCTCAGGAAACACATTAGTGAATTCCCTCATAGTAGGCATGTCATCGAGGATGTTTCCTTCCTTAGAATCAATCATCTGAGAAATATATACATGCTCATAGGGAAACAATATCCATGCTTGAGATGACGGTGCTAAAGAAGATCCATCCTCATCCTTGCACTTTTATAGAATTGGGGGTCGATTTTCCATATGGAGAGTGATTTAACTCTCACAAAAATTTATGTTGGATATATATAGGGAAATATAATCCATGTCAATAATTTCATCGAATTCCACCAAGGGAAGTATGATGAGGTTCTCCAGGAAGTTCAATCCACAAATTGTGATAGGAGAGGAGTTATATTCATGGGATGAAATAATTACCCCATTTTTAGTTTTCACTAACATCTATACTTCCATTATTTGTGGTGATGTTTTGATTGTTCTACTAAACTTTCGGGATGTAAAAGAATGTGTATAACCATAATCAAAAGGTACATTCTCTATTCTTGAATGAATAACTAGTGTACCTGTCACCACTTCATTTTCGGGATTCACTTTGGTGGTAATGATGGAAAAATCTCACCCTTTCTACCTTGGAGGATGTTGGTTGCCTCAAAAAACACTTGGGTTAGGGAATTGGTTCACAAAGTGCCCTAGTTCTTTGAAGTTGTTGCAATAAACAATGCATTGAGGATCGAATAGAGCATTCCTTTCCTCTGTCGTAGTAGTAGGTTTTTTCTTTCCTGTAATCGTTGGATAGGTGACCTTCCTTCCCGTACCTAAAGAATTTCCTCTTCCCATTTAGGCAAATTCTAGTGTAAAGACCCGTAAAATTCAAGGGATTTTTTTTTAATTTTCTTTGAGATTTTACAAGAACGTAGTTTCAGACGACACTTGATTCCAAGGCCCGATGTGCCCAAAATTTCTATCCGAAGTTTAGCTCGGGTACGTTCAGTGAACGAACGAGCGGGAATTCCTATCTTTTGAACCGGTGCTCGGAATCGAATTCTGAGGGCACCAATGGAACAACAGCACCGGTAATTTATTAGGAACACCTGTTCCGGAGTTGCGTTTTCACAAGAGTTGATGTTAAAAATTGTGGAAGTTTATTTTATAATTATTCTACAATTTTTATTTTTACTCTAAGTGTTTAATCCTTTGGATGGAAGTTGGGTAACCACCCAACCTCCCTTGGGAGGTTATGAGGGTGGTGGGGACACACGAACCCCACCCCTTCATATCCTCTAACCCCCTCAACTCACCATTAATGTGGTTAACTTAAGTTTATCAAACTTATGGATTTAATGTTGGGAGTTTAATGTAAGTTTTTAAAATTCAAACCCTTGAATTTCAAAAGGCTTGTTGTGTTAATAAAATAAGAAAAGAGCTTATTTTATTTTGTTGTTAGAGTTTTGTCGTTGATAGATTTTGGGAAGAACATCTTCTTCTTGATGAAGAACACAAAGGACGAACGATCTCCGACGTGGAACACCGAGCCCCCGGAGACCGTCTTCCGTGACACCGACTCGCGATGCGGCGTCTTCTTCCACGAAGTTTTTCTTCCGCGACATCTCTTTTCGCGACGGTTTTCCGCGATGAAATCTCCGTCAACGTCTTCGAATCCTCGCTTCGCGACGCCGACGTTCGTCATCTCTTTTATCAAGGTAGGGGTTTATTTTATTTAATTATTTTTCGTTCATGAATTCTAGTTTGTCGTTCTTCATGGATAAACGACTAATTGATAACGATTAACGAGAGGGGGCCGGACCGCACAAACACGACCGGCCCTCCTCCTTTATCCTTGTTTGATTCCTTGTGGATGGAACGGAATGGCGTGGTGCAGTCGCACCACGCGGGAATCGCACGGTAAGTAATACGCGACACCATCACGCCGCACCATGAAGTTGATCAAGGACACGATGCCGTCACGCCGCGTCGAAGAAAACCGAAGATGCTGCGACTAAAGCGGGGCCACGACGGAGGGGGTGCGGTGCCATCACACCGCGCCGGACGAATCAAGCCGCGGCCGGTTCCGGGCCGTGGCGGGGCAGGGTGACCGGCGGCTGGTTCCGGGCCGCCGGTGTCGATGATGGAGGAAGGACAGGCCGTCGCCGGTCCTTGTCGGCAGAACCGGCCGGCCGGTGCGGTCTGGCCAGACAAAGGAGAGCCGGGGGAATTAATTCCCCCGGCCGGCCAGATCAAACGGCCCCCATAAATGGGGGGGGGGGGCGCGGTTACACCAGGGGGGCAGGCGCCCCCCCTTTGCCAAAACGGCTCGGCCAAAGGCCGAGCTGGCCAGCGCGCTGGGCGCGCTGTGCCCAGGCCGGGCCACGCCGGGCCGGGCCGACTCGGACCCGGGGCGGGTCGACCCGGTTCGGGCCGACCGGGGGGGGGGGGGGGGGGGGGTCTCGGGCTGGGTCGGTCTGGGTCCGAAACCCTCGTTTTCGGATCGTCTTCGGTCTTTTGACCATAACTTGGGCTACGGACCTCCGATCGACGCACCGTCAGTTGAGATGCGATCCTTGAATCGAGACGGTCGTTTCTGTATATCTCACTCAAGGTTTTGGAATACTGTGAGTTCGGCCAGGTTGGTTCGTACATGAAACCAACCGGGCCCTCGGAGCGGAAACACTCATATCTTAAGCTCCGGACGTCTGAATGACGTGCCGTCAACTTTGTTGGTTTTCTCTTAGTGAGACGGATCTTTTGGATTATTCCGCCCAAGGTTTGGATGCAGATGGAGTACGTTCGGGTTGGTTTTGCCTTAAAAACCAACCGGGCCTCTGGGACGAAAAAGCCAATAACTCTCAGACCGGGCGTCCGATTGACGCGCCGTCTGCGACGTTGAGTTCCTGTTGTCGATACAGAACTTTTGGATACATCAACTCTGGACTATGTGTCAGTTGATGTATCAGCCTCTCGGCTCGTGGAGCGGACCCTTCCGAACGAGCTTGCTGTGTGCGGGAACCCAAGAGCTGGCTGCGACTGCTACTCTGACTGCGACGACGACTGTGCAGAGATCCTCAGTGGATTTGACGACGACGACTACAGCACTCAGCGATCCTGTGTGGATCAGTGCTACCGATCCTGTGTGGGTCCGATCCTGTGTGGGTCAGCGCTCAGCGGTTCTGTGTGAGCCAGCGCCTACAGATCCTGTGTGGGTCCGATCCTGTGTGGGTCACTGCGGGGGTTAGTACCTATCGATCCTTTGTGGGTCCAATGACTTAGATGGATCCGTGATCATCTCTATCATCTTTCGAAGAAGTATACCTATGTGAGCTGAATCCTGTTTTACTTTCCTGTGTGGACCGTGTTGTGCTATCCTGTGTAGATTTACGTTTTGATTTCCTATGTGGATTGTGTTGTTCTATCCTGTGTGGATTACGTTTTGCTTCCTGTGTGGAATACGTTTGCTTTCCTGTGTGGAGTGGGTTGTACATGGGCTCGGATGTTGGAGCCGAATGAGAATTGATGACTTAGGTATATGTATGGGAATATACCTAAGCCGTGTCGGATGTTACTTCGTGATTGTATCTTTCCTTTGTGAATCATCCTTTGAGGATTCTGGGAGACCTTCGGGGGTCTCGGGGTCCCTACTGAGTAGCTTATACTCACCCCTGCACGGGCTATGCCCGCACTACGTTGTGTTGGTTGCAGACGACGAACAACGCTGATCGTGGTGGAAGCTTGCGGAGCAGGACGGTACCTAGAGGTGGACCACTGAGCGGGGTGTACTCGGAGCGGACGGCTAGACTGAGGAGCTGTGGAGGCTATCTGTACCCACCCTTCAGGTGGGGCTTTCAGAGGACGGCTCGATGCTGCGGCTTTTCCTTTCAGTTGCTGTTTTTCCCCTTTCAGTTGTACTTTATAGTTGGGCTTGTATTTCCGGCCCCCTTTACTTTTCTGTACTTACTGTTGTACCGGTTTTTACTTAGTGTTTATTTCTTTCCGCTTACTTACTATGTGGTGTTTGTTTACTTTACAAAGGTAATGTCTTCCCTTTTCACTGGGATTTACGCCTTGGTGCTAGTCGCCAGCCCCTGGCCTATGGAAGGCGGGCTTGGGGTAGTCACGGCACGGGCCCCGAGGACGGGTCGTGACAAATTGGTATAAGAGGAGTTCGGTTCTACCGCAGAACTTTGGACTCTGATATTTTCATATGTGAAGAAATAGTGTTTAGAATATTGAGTGTGGTTATCAGTCCAGGGAGTCCAGTGTTGGTGCGGCGGCCGACGTATCCATACACCTGGACCCTGACTTCTGATTTCCGACTTAATGCACGAAAACATTGATTGCATGTGTGTTTCAAGTTTTCTTTGTGATTACTTTGTATCAGCTCACCGGGTATACTGTTCTGACCATGGTGCACCTGTTTTCTTTTCAGGATGGACCCACGATGGCAGCTAGCTAGGGTTCTGAGAGTTGAGCATGACGACAGCCCACCGAGCGACGAGGCCTCGGCGTAGGGCCCTTTGTCAGCAGTGGCACCGGCGGTAGCTCTACCCGCCGAGCCACCGATGCTTCCAGCACCAGCCTTTGATGATGCACATCGCCTCAGTGCACTGCATGAGTTCCAGCACCAGCGACCACCCAGGTTCCATGGGGAGACGGACCCCCAGGTAGCCGAGGACTGGCTGGAGGCAGTGGTGATAGTTTTCAGGTTAGTGAGGACACCAGCAGACCTCATGGTGATCCTCGCAGAGAGCCTACTGCACGTAGCAGCAGGTAGATGGTGGAGCTTGATGCTCCAGGTGCACGATGAGGCATCTCTTCTCTGGACGGACTTTGAGAGGCTCTTCCGCTCGGATTTCGTCCCAGCTACCATCCGTGCGGTGGGCATCCAGGAGCTTCTTCAGCTGCGGCAGGGCAGCATGACGGTCGCCCAGTACTCGGCGAGATTTACCGATCTCTCGCGCTACTCTACAGACATAGTACGAGACCCATTCTTCTGGGCCTGGACCTTTGAGAAGGGATTGAGACACGAGATCAGGGCATCGCTGATCTCCCTCAGCATTCCGACTCAGACAGGAGTACTGGAGAGAGCCCTTTTGATCGAGAGCTTTCTTGCTGAGTCTACACCAGCGCCGAGACCTATCGCAGGGCGGCACGTAGCAGAGTCTTCTGCAGCAGGCAGTCGACGGATGACTCTTGGGTCAAGGCAGAACAGACCCTCAGGCAGAGGACCTCAGGACACTGGCTCAGCAGTGCGGGGCACACAACGCGGAGCCAGTTTTTCGAGGGGCAGGAAGTGCTACTCATGCGGCGGGCAGGGCCACATGGCTCGTGATTTCCCGACCCGCCGTGCCGAGGAGCAGCAGACGGTTGAGGGACCACCGAGGTAGAGGCAGAGGGTCGACCATGGTGGTCCGCAGGGAGCAGGCGGACGAGGTAGAGGAGCTGGCCGAGCAGAAGGTGGTGGGCGATGCTTTGAGGCTTTACTACCACCACCACCAGGAGGTCCACCCCGGCCACAGGGAGATAGCGGGTAGAGACAGGCACAGCTCCAGGCAGTAGAGGCCTATGACCACGGTGCGCCCGAGATGATTCGAGGTACTATATGTGTCTATTCCACCCTTTCTGCAGTACTTATAGACACAGGAGCGAGTCATTCTTTCATAGCCACTACCCTTGTTTGGAGCTCGGAGATTCCGATAGAGCCGTTGGCTTGATCCTTACGGCTAGAGACTCCTACGGGAGCAGACTCGACGATTACGCACTAGTGCCGGCAGTGTGAGCTTACTCTAGGAGGCGATAGCTTCAGCTGGGATCTTCTTGTAGCAGCGTCGAGGTCTTACGACGTCATCTTGGGCATGGATTGGTTGTCTACGGTCCATGCACAGATTGACTGTATTAGGTGCAAGGTGCGATGTGTACACACCGACAGAAGCAGGTTCACCTTCACCGGCGAGAAGGGAGCCTTCGCAGCACAGGATGGACTTCCGTAGAGGAGAAGACAGCCCATCACTCATCAGTTGGCTAGCCTCATCCTAGGAGCAGTTGACGTGCGGATTCCCGGTTTTCCTATAGTGGTGGATCAGTATGTGGACGTTTTCCCCAACGACGTTCCATGGCTACCTCCTCGTAGAGAGGTAGACTTTTATATTGACCTTTACCCCGGGACGATCCCGATATCGACTCCAGCATATCAGATGGCCCCCGCCGAGCTTCGAGAGCTACGGGTACAGTTGGAGGACTTGTAGGGCAAGGGGTTCATCCGACCCAGTGTTTCACCCTGGGCTTCCCCGATATTGTTCGCCAAGAAGGCGGACGGGAGATTGAAACTTTGTGTCAACTATCGTCTCCTGAACCAGGTGACAGTGAGGAACAAGTATCTGCTACCGAGGATTGATGACCTCTTCGATCAGCTCAAGGGAGCACGGTGGTTCTCGAAGATAGACCTCAGGTCAGGCTATCATCAGCTTAGAGTTCGAGACGAGGACATGCAGAAGACGACCTTCAGATGTTGGTATGGCCACTATGAGTTCTTGGTTATGCCATTCGGTGTAACCAATGCTCCAGTGGTGTTCATGGACCTCATGAACAGGATCTTTCAGCCATACTTAGATCGATTTGTCGTGGTCTTCATCGACGACATTTTGATTTACACGACGACTGAGGAGGAGCACGCCTACCACTTGCGGGTTGTACTAGACACAATCCGAGAGCACCAGCTTTATGGTAATCTCTAGAAGTTCCAGTTCTGGATACGTGAGGTCCACTTCTTGGGACACGTCATCTCTGAGGCGGGAGTTGCAGTGGATCCTGCGAAGATCGAGGCAGTGCTAGCTTGGGAGACACCCAGGAGCGTGATGGAGGTGCGGAGTTTCTTGGGACTAGCTGGATACTACCAGAGATTTGTGCCAGACTTCTCCAGAGTTGCGGCACCACTCTCAGCTTTGACGAAGAAGGGGAAACCCTTAGTGTGGTCAAACAAATGTCAGCAGAGCTTCCAGGAGCTGAGACAGAGATTGACCATCGCACCTATCTTGTGGTTGCCTGAGGAGGGAGTAGGGTACATAGTCTATTGCGACGCATCAGGGACTGGACTCAGATGTGTCCTGATGCAGGAGCGGGAAGTGATCACCTATGGATCACATCAGTTGAGGCCACATGAGCATAACTATGCTACCCATGACCTGGAGTTAGTAGGAGTGGTCTTCGCTCTGAAGACATGGCGACACTATCTAATGGGCGAGCACTTTACAGCCTTTTCTGACCATCAGAGTCTCAGATACATCTCCTATCAGAAGAACCTGAATCTGAGACAATGACGATGGATCGAGTTCCTCCAGGACTATGAATTTGAGATAGTCTATACTCTTGGGAAGGGGAACGTGGTAGCCGATGCTCTCAGCAGGAGGACGGACATCCAGCTACTTGAGGAGGCATCAGAGAAGCTAGCCTCTTTGCAGATATCCTTCGGGGATAGAGATGGAGAAGCCTTTCTCCAGTCTCTCACAGTCACTCCTCCACTGCTGCAGCAGGTCAGAGAGGCACAGCATGTGGACGCTGACTGTGAGATGCGGCGTGCACAGATATCCTCAGGATAGGCACCTGATGGTTTCTCCTATGGAGCCGAGCACGACATCCTTTTCAGAGGACGTACCTTGGTACCAGTTTCTTTACGGGAGGATGTGCTGAGAGAGTTTCACACTTCTCATTTGGCGGCACATCCTGGAGTGGCGAAGATGTACCAGGATCTCAGATGATAGCACTGGTGGCCGGGCATGAAGAAGGTTGTGGCAGGGTTCGTTTCTCGATGCCTCACCTGACAGCAGGTGAAGACTGAGCAACAGGTACCAACAGGCTTGGTACAGCCCTTGGAGGTCCCGGAGTGGAAGTGGGACGGGATATATATGGACTTTGTGACTGAACTTCCACACACTTCCAGAGGTCACGACTCCATCTGGGTGATTGTCGACCGACTCACCAAGTCGGTGCACTTTCTACCCATCAGAGAGCAGGGTTCAATGGAGAGCTTGTGATGACTTTACGTTCAGGAGATTGTGCGGCTTCATGGTGTGCCATCATCTATCGTATCCTATCGAGATGCTCTCTTTACTTCCCGGCTTTGGAAGGGGTTGCAGGAGGCGTTCGGGACACAGCTACGTCTGAGCACAGCCTTTCACCCTCAGACGGATGGTCAGACGGAGAAGGCCATTTAGACTCTCGAGTACATGCTCCGTGCATGTGTCCTCGACTTTGGTCGCAGCTGGTAGGACCACCTACCCTTGGTGGAGTTCGCGTACAACAACAGCTACCACTCCACCATCGGGATGGCACCATATGAGGCATTGTACGACAGACCTTGCAGATCTCCTTTGTGCTGGAAAGACCCTGGGGAGTCAGCACTTGTGGGACCGGAGATGGTCCAGGCCACGACTGAGAAGGTCCAGGTTATCCAGGAGCGGATGAGGACAGCTCAGAGCCGACAGAAGTCTTATGCTGACAGGAGGAAGATGCCACTAGAGTTCGAGGATGGCGACTATGTCTTCTTGCGTGTCTCACCTCGATGTGGATTACAGAGATTTGGACGAGGTGGAAAGTTGTCTCCATGCTTCATCGGACCATTCCAGGTCCTCAGCAGGATTGGCGATGTGGCTTATCGCCTGGCTCTACCACCTCAGTTGCACCGGGTGCATGACGTCTTCCACGTATCTCAGCTGAGGAGATACGTGCACGACCCGAAACATATGATTGACCATGGGGAGCTTGACGTTGATAATGGGGAGACTTTTGCGGAGGTCCTAGTGGAGATCAAGGATCGACAGGAGCGGGTCCTACGTGGACGGTCGATTCCTCTAGTGCGCATCAGATGGCAGCACAGGAACCTCCAGGAGAGCACTTGGGAGCAGGAGGCTCAGATGCGTGCTGAGTACCCTCATTTGTTTCCCTAGTTTTCGATGTATCTTTAAGGGGATGTAAATACCTGAGGTGGGAGTAATGTAAAGACCAGTAAAATTCAAGGGAAATTTTTTCTTAATTTTCTTTGAGATTTTACAAGAACGCAGTTTTAGACGGCACTTGATTCCGAGGCCCGGTGTGCCCGGAATTTCTATCCGAAGTTTAGCTCAGGTACATTCAGTGAATGAACGAGCGGGAATTCCTATCTTTTGAACCGGTGCTTGGAATCGAATTTCAAGGGCACCGATGGAACCACAACGCCGGTAATTGCTTAGGAACTCCTGTTCCGGAGTTGTGTTTTCACGAGAGTTGATGATAAAAATTGTGGAAGTTTATTTTATAATTATTCTACAATTTTTATTTTTACTCTAAGTGTTTAATCCTTTGGATGGAAGTTGGGTAACCACCCAACCTCCCTTGGGAGGTTATGAGGGTTGTGGGTCCGACACGAACCCCACCCTTTCATATCCTCTAACCCCCTCAACTCACCATTAATATGGTTAACTTAAGTTTATCAAACTTATGGATTTAATGTTGTGAGTTTAATGTAAGTTTTTGAAATTCAAACCCTTGAATTTCAAAAGGCTTGTTGTGTTAATAAAATAATAAAGGAGCTTATTTTATTTTGTTGTTAGAGTTTTGTCGTTGAGAGATTTTGGGAAGAACATCTTCTTCTTGACGAAGAACACGAAGGACGAACGATCTCCGACGTGGAACGCCGAGCCCTCGGAGACCGTCTTCCGTGACACCGACTCGCGACGCGACGTCTTCTTCCACGACGTTTTTCTTCCACGACATCTCTTTTCGCGACGGTTTTCCGCGACAAAATCTCCGTCAATGTCTTCGAATCCTCGCTTCGCGACGCCGACGTTCATCATCTCTTTTATCAAGGTAGGGGTTTATTTTATTTAATTATTTTCCGTTCATGAATTCTAGTTTGTCGTTCTTCATGGATAAATGACTAATTGATAACGATTAACGAGAGGGGGCCGGACCGCACAAACATGATCAAACCTCCTCCTTTATCCTTGTTTGATTCCTTGTGGTTGGAACAGAATGGCGTGGTGCCGTCGCACCACGTGGGAATCGCACGGTAAGTAATACGCGACACCGTCGCGCCGCACCATGAAGTTGATCAAGGACGCGACGCCTTCGCGCCGAGTCGAAGAAAACCGAAGACACCGCGACCAGAGCGGGGCCGTAGTGGAGGGGGAACGGTGCCATCGCACCGCGCCGAAAGAATCAAGCCGCGGTCGGTTCCGGGCCGCAGCGGGGCTGGGTGATCGGCGGCCGGTTCCGGGCCATCGCTGTCGGCGATGGAGGAAGGACCGGCCGTCGCCGTTCCTTGTCGGCAGAACCGGCCGACCGGTGCGGGCCGAACGGACAAATTAGAGCCGGGGGAATTAATTCCCCCGGCCGGCCAGATCAAACAGCCCCCATAAATTGGGGGGGGGGGGGTTACACCATGGGGCAGGCGCCCCCGTTTGCCAAAACGGCTCGGGCAAAGGCCGAGCTGTCCAGCGCGCTGGGCGCGCTGTGCCCAGGCCGGGCCGACCCGGACCTGGGGCGGGTCGACCTGGTTCGGGCCGACCGGGGGGGGGGGGGGGGTCTTGGGCCGGGTCGGTCTGGGCCCGAAACCCCCGTTTTTGGACCGTCTTCGGTCTTTTGCCCATAACTTGGGCTAAGGACCTCCGATCGACGCACCGTTAGTTGGGATGAGATACTTGAATTGAGACGGGCGTTTCGGTATATCACACTCAAGGTTTTGGAATACTTTGAGTTCGGCCAGGTTGGTTCGTACACGAAACCAACCGGGCCCTCGGAGCGGAAACACTCATATCTTAAGCTCCAGACGTCCGAATGACGTACCGTCGACTTTGTTGGTTTCCTCTTAGTGAGATGGATCTTTTGGCTTACTCCGCCCGAGGTTTGGATGCAGGTGGAGTACGGTCAGGTTGGTTTTGCCTTAAAAACCAACCGGGCCCCTGGGACGAAAAAGCCAATAACTCACAGACCGGGCGTCCGATTGACGCGCCATCTGGGACGTTGAGTTCCTGTTGTCGATACAGAACTTTTGGATACATCAACTCTGGACTATGTGTCAGTTGATGTATCAGCCTCTCTGCTCGTGGAGCAGACCCTCCCGAACGAGCTTGCTGTGTGCGGGAACCCAAGAGCTGGTTGCGACTGCTACTGTGACTGTGACGACGACTGTGCAGAGATCCTCAGTGGATTCGATGACGACGACTACAACACTCAGCGATCCTGTGTGGATCAGTGCTACCGATCCTATGTGGGTCCGATCCTGTGTGGGTCAGCGCTCAGGGGTGCTGTGTGAGCCAGTGCCTACAGATCCTGTGTGGGTTTGATCCTGTGTGGGTCATTGCGGGGGTTAGTACCTATCGATCCTTTGTGGGTCCGACGACTTAGATGGATCAGTGATCATATCTATCGTCTTTCGAAGAAGTATACCTGTGTGAGCTGAATCTTGTTTTACTTTCCTGTATGGACCGTGTTGTGCTATCCTGTGTGGATTTACGTTTTGCTTTCCTATGTGGATTGTGTTGTTCTATCCTGTGTGGATTACGTTTTGCTTCCTGTGTGGAATACGTTTTCTTTCCTGTGTGGACTGGGTTGTACAAGGGCTCGGATGTTGGAGCTGAATGAGAATTGATGACTTAGGTATATGTATGGGCATATACCTAAGCCGTGTCGGATGTTACTTCGTGATTGTATCTTTCCTTTGTGGATTATCCTTTGAGGATTCTGGGAGACCTTCGGGGGTCTTGGAGTGCCTACTGAGTAGCTTATACTCACCGCTGCACGGGCTATGCCCGCACTACGTTGTGTTGGTTGCAGACGACGGACAACGCTGATCATGGTAGAAGCTTGCGGAGCAGGACGGTACCTGGAGGTGGACCACTGAGCGGGGTGTACTCGGAGCGGACGGCTGGACCGAGGAGCTGTGGAAGCTATCTGTACCCACCCTTTAGGTGGGGCTTCCAGAGGACGGCTCGACGCTGTGGCTTTTCCTTTCAGTTTCTGTTTTTCCCCTTTCAGTTGTACTTTACAGTTGGGCTTGTATTTCCAGCCCCCTTTACTTTTCCGCACTTACTGTTGTACCGGTTTTTACTTAGTGTTTATTTTTTTTCCGCTTGCTTACTCTGTGGTGTTTGTTTACTTTAGAAAGGAAATGCCTTCCCTTTTCACCGGGATTTACACCTTGATGCTAGTCGCCAGCCCCTAGCCTATGGAAGGCGGGCTTGGGGTAGTCACGACACGGGCCCCGAGGACGGTTCGTGACATCTAGGGTTATTTTCACACTTTTGACAAGCGGGGTGCTCGAATTTTTTAGCACCATTTGATTTATCCATCAGATCATCAGAATTAAAGTCCACTTTATACTTTTTATCCCCACGATACCCCTGATATTTTACAATCTCCATCTCAACTTTGAGGTCACATCAGACAATATCCTCATAGCTGTCAAAGTTTTGGATCTATAGGTCTTTCTGTAGGCAAGGTTTTATCCCACCAAAGAAGTAGTCAACCATTCACTTAGGGGTAATGAAAAAACTAGAGGCATATCATGAAATTCTAGGGATGATTTCCTCATACTCCCCAATAGATTCGTCATCCTTTTTCTTTATTGTAAGGAAATATCTTTGCATATTAAGATAGAGGGTACATGGAAAATATTTATCGAAAAACATTTTCTGGAAAACCTTACATCCCATCACCTTGATCTATTCTTCAAGTTTCGTATTTTTGATCAATGTACACCATTGATCAGCTTCACACTCTATACAATAAACAGCCAGAAGAACCTTCTCTTGTTTAGAACATTGAAGGATGTAGAAGTTCTTATCAATGGAGTTGATCCATTATTTGGTGATTGAGGGATCAAATAATCCATTGAAAGTGGGAGGCCTTTGTCTCCTAAAGCTATCAATTGCAACATGTTCTTTCTTAGGGGGTTGGAAGTTCCTCTTGACCTAGGTTTCTATTCAAAACTTGAGTTAATCAATAGAGTATCCTAACAAAGTTTATGATTCCCTCTCCCATCAGATTGGGCATCTCATTTGATAAGTCATCACATTGATCTTTGCATCGGTTGTTAGCCCGATTCCTCTTATTACTGGCCATTGGCTATAATAAAAGGAAAAATTAGGGGTAAATATTTTAAAATATTAAACACATAAAGGGGAATCCAATGACAAAAAGGGATAAATTATAAATTACATTTATCTCCTTAACTGTTGAATTTCTAAGCTTCGATCTAAGTTATCCATGATATACTTCCTAACATATATTCATAGGGGAATTTTTTTGTTATCTTAATAATGGTTCGTACTAATATTATGAATTTACCAAAACATATCTTCTAGGAGTGTCGAACTAAGAGTACAACAAGGTCTCTTTTCATGCACCGATTCCTGTTCGAGTCTAGCTCAAAGCAGTGTTTTCGGATTTTACCCCTAGATACATCTGTTCCAGAGCCACCTCTACTTATTCATATCCAGACATAGATGTATTTTATTCATAAAACACTTACTCTATACTCACAAAAATTTAGGTATTATTTTCTTACACTTAGTCTTATCCCTAAGTATTTCACTATATTTTTCTAATCCTAATCCCAAAAATAACTAAATCTATCCTCTGATACCAACTATAACGACCCTACTCTTTATTTCATATTTAAACATGATTTATTACCTAAACTTACACTTAATAAAACTCAGAAGATCGAGAGGTCTAGTTTATTTAGGATTAGTAACATTATATAACAGATTAAAACATGAAATATTGAAAACTTCTTTTACATGACCACAACATTGCTTCATACTTAGCAGTGCATGGGATAACCTAAGGACATACATAAGAAAAGGGTGAGCTATAAAGACCGGTAAGGGAGTAAATAAGGAATAACATGAATAATACAATACATGTTAGGAAATACACATATCAATGGATCATAATAGAAACATGAATATCAAGGCATGATATAACATGATTATCATAACATGGAAATGCAACAACAACTTAAAACTATGAATCATTAACATAAAGGGATTAGGTAAAACCATATCCAAACATGGTGAAAAAAAGTTCTATAAAGGAATAAGGTAAATACATTTCCCAAAATGAATTATCATTATACTAAACATTTCCCAATGCATTGGTTCACTATTAGGGCACACCCTTCATAATCATTTCAATCTCATGTTAAGTGTGTCATATAGATCATATAACATGGATTCATTCAACAACATCATTTATTACACGATAAAGAAATATGTAATTCATACATATAAGTTACCATTAGATAAGTATATGTCCATAAAGGTGAATAACCTTGATAGAGTAATGGGTATGATATTCACTACATGATGATTTTGGCATGGAAAATCACGGTGCAATTTTGGCAGCATAATTGTATCATATGGAAATTCATAAATTAGGTTGATGAGAGAGAATGGGGACTCTAATTATTTATACATAGTATTTATAGTAATCAGATCATGTAAAATAATACCCCAACATATGAAATGGAATTTAAGATGCATAATATAAATGAAGTGTTTGACATGGAAATGAGAAGTGAGAAACCCCTTACAAAATTTCGGCATAGCAACGATGTAAGTAAGGGTCTAAATGGGTGAGGATAAATGATCTATCATTGAAATAACATAAAATGGATATTATGGAAATTATTATAAAAGGATGAAAATATAAACAATTGAAATTAAAATGACTAATTTCAAACAAGGTTCTTGAATTGAAAGGAAGAGAGAAAGGTGAGGATCCCTTACTTGGATGTGTGATCCCAAAGGCTTGGGATAGGCTTCTTGGGAGCTTAGGGGTTCCTTGAGAGGACTATAGGGAGTAGGTGGTAGAGGGAGGTCGATCTTAAAAGATATTTAGTGAAGATTAATGGGTTCTTGGGTGGGTTTATATAGGAAAGGTTGGGGAATTCTTTATTATTTTGGTTTTGGACCATACACACTAAAATATTCACAACCACAAAACATAAGATGATTTTTTCCATGGTGTCTGGAAAATGGGATTGGTATACATTATTTTAAAGGGATAAGGTCTGAATATATAAAAATATTTCACTTGCTTATGTGGAGGTGAGTCACACTTTCAAGGAAATGATTTTAAAATATTAAAATATTTTATATGTCTTGGAGGATTCACTAAGAATTTATAAAATATATAAAATAAACCTAAAATTATATTATTTTAAAGGAAAACATATATTTGGACGAAGATACCATTTATAGTATTTTATTACATCACTATTGGGTCATTATGATGTCATAAAATACATTATATATTTATACGGTATTTATTTTTTACCCAAATATTTGACTATCTTAGAAAATTATGAAAAGGTCACCATTAGATAATTTTGACATCCTGATTAGAAAAATAATATTCATTTTATCTAAATAATTTTCTAAATATGTGAATTTTCACTTTTAAAATAAAAACTGACATTTATTGAAAATTGACGGGTTTTAATAAAAACAGTTTTCAAACCTTAATAAAAATTACAATTGACTTCATAAAAATTATACGATCATTTATATTTAAAAAAATTAATTTAATATTAATATTTTTTTAAAATATTTTACAATTCAAAAATCCTTTAATTCATCAAAATAGATTACTTAATTAAATTTTAATATTAACAAAAAATATAATTTGTGATTTAAAAATCATTTATAAAGTAACAATAACAGAATGAAAGTATATTCATTATTCTATATGAAAATAATTCACATAATCATAATGATATTGTCTTGTTAAATATCCCTTTATTACACCAGTATATTCTATAAGAGTAAGGTGTGTGATGGTGGGGCTTTCATGGGGCTGTTCAGTGAGCATGTTTTGGGTTGTGATCTTGATGAGCTTGAACTTCTCCCATAAATGATTTTGATCATGCTTAAGTTATTGGATCTTGTCTTGGGATTGGTATAGGGAAAATCCCATAAATTATATCTCCCTCATAAGCTTCGATAAATGGGCTTCATAGGGTATGATCCTACTAGTTGCGGCCATCACTTCCTTTGTCTATGTCAAAAGGATTTGTTAAAACCCTATATTTATAATGGTCATGTGATCACTATTAAATGGTTATATTATCAATGGTAAGTATACTTAACGGTCATTTAAATCCAATGGGATACAATAAAACAAAAGGATTTCATGTGTTTTCTATATCCATAAGAAATTTAATTAAAATAAAGTGAATTTTATACATAATAGTTTGGTTCATTACAAGAAAATTGACTGAGAATTTGGAGATTTCACTATTCACCAAATGGATCACTTGAGGTTCTATAACTAAGATAATATCCCTAATAAAGTGTAGGGACATCCAAAAAATATTAGGAGGCAGTTCAATCAGAAGGACCCTCTAGCTTCTATAGAGAACCTCTATAAATAGAGGATGCAGGTCCTCTGTTTAGTGTAATATAGAAAAGAACCAAGGTTCTGAACTGAAGAGTAAAAGTTTGTGATGTTGGAGGCTAGTGAATCCATGGAACTAAGTGGAAACAGTTCTTTAATGAGGGGAATTCCCTAATAGAAGCACTTATGAAAGGATTTTTTTTGTTAAAGTAATTTCTTGAGAGTTTCTTCTATTCTTTAGTAGGGTGTTTGTAAGGATTCCCTTGTAACTTAGGATAGGTATGGTTTCTAAAAGTATGTGTCCCTTGTAACCTAATTTCTTTCTTGTTTTCATTTCCTTGATTGAAATATTGTAGTATTCCTCCATAGAGTATAAATTTCTCTCAACTATGTAATTTTGGTGTTGTGTTTATTCTATATGTTTTTCATTATTTAAGGAAGATCTTATCAAATACCATAAGTGAAAAAAATCAAAGAGGGGAGGAACAACATGGTGATTAGTTTGTAGAGTCCTCCTAGTTTAAAAAATTGTGTGTGTAGTAGTGTCTTATAATTTAGACCTTCCAAATGGCCTTGTTCCCCATTTAAAGTTTTGGAAGGGTTCATTCTACATTAATATTTTTTTATTTTCCATACATCACTTTATGGTTGAGTGAGAAACTCAAAAAGGTCACTCTTATGGTGGTTACAAGTAATGAAAATGAAGCTATAACCAAAAATCATCATAAAAAATACCTTTAGAAATCTCTTATTCCCTCTCAGAGTCAAAATCTAGATCATCACGTACAAAGTCAGATTGATAACTAACAAAGCGAGTACACATCTTTCCCATGTCTACCACATCCTATTTTCCAGTGACCATTGGGAAAAAACCCATGTTAGACAACTCTATTTCATTCCCTCTTAATTTTGGATCATTTTTGTATGATCATCACCCCAAGGATTCCAAATTGATTGCGAGTGACTAAAGGATCTTCCATTTACTACTAGACACTCAAGCCACCGATCTGCCCAATCTTATAATTAGATTGGGTTTGAGTGGTCTCAGATGCCATTTACTTCCCTTGGACACCATCGTCCTTAGGTTTCCCCTACAAAGTTGGGACATCACTTCGCCCAATAAGTTTTACCACAAAACCATGAACAATGTTGGCATAGTAAAGTGTTTCAAACTCTAGAAGTTTTATGATAATATTTTGTTTCAGATGCATGATGGAGGATCAATTTAATCTGCAACAAGTGATATCAAAGCTGGTTCTATTCTGATGACTGGTACCCTAAAAAATGGTATTAGAGCTTTAGTTGTAGAGAACCAGTGAGTGGTTTATCAAGTTTTAAAAAAACCACGGTTAATTAGTATTGATTTTGGTTGGAATAATTTTGGGTACTTTTGGTGAGTGGTTTACCAAATCTCTAAATAATTCTATAGATGAAGATAATGATAGTGAAAGGGGTTTCCTTACAAATAATTCCAAATAAAGGATGTGTGATGACATGTTTTTTTGTTGGAGAAATGTTTATGTTCTTGGTTTGAATAATAATAAAGACTTTTAAATGATATCCCTAACCTCTTTTTACTTATTGGATTCATTGGTAGTTCATTGTTTCTAGATGATTGAGTTATTAGAGGGGAAGGTATAGATTGATGTTCAATATTGAAGGTTTTGGATTTTAGAGAAGGTCGATCATGATACACCTTGAGAATCTATATGGTTAGTTGATGGGAATCATCTAGAATAGTGGTTTTTGTAATAAAAGGACTGCATTATAGGAAATATTTATGAATTTTTCTGAAATATGTTGACTGGGAAGAAGAAGGTTGCATGACCTGAAAGGTGGATATCAAAATCGGGTAAATTTATTTCAAGATATTATGTTAGATATGTATAAATTTTTTTCTTTGGTATTATAGAGGGAAGGTTTTTTTGAATAAGATTATCAAGATCGAAAGGTTTATTTCACATGTTACTTTTAGATAGTTTGTGAATCATTTTTATAAAGTGAAGTGTATGTTTTTATATAGACCGTGACTAAACTATTTGAGTTTTTTTTACTTTGGGTTTTGAAAATAATGCAGCACATGCTAAGGTTTAAAGAAAGAGTTTCTATTGGTTAGTTGGTGCATAGGTTTTTATATGAGAATTGGAAAATGGAATGTGATTTCATGAGTTTGGGATCCATGGTTGTGGAAAAGTGTTAAAGATGTATTTTTTCCAAGAAAGATTTTAGAAGTATCATGCATAATAAAGAAAAAAACTTTTGGACTTAGGTAGGTGTGGCATGGAAATATTAATTACATGAATGTGAGAAGTGAGTGAAATATTGGGAATAAGAACACTGATTCTTCATGATTCTAATAATACCAATGAAAATCTGCATGTTGATCCATCAAAAATTCACATGCATTTGTGCAATGGAAAACCCAAATCTCTAGATGTTCCCTCTAAATAGGTGTACCAGAAGTTGAAAGTCAAGACAACCATACCACCACACAAATTTTTCCTTGATCGTTCAGATAAAAAATCACAAATATATAGAAAGTAACATAATTATATTCAATGATAGTACATGAAATAGAAATACAGAAAGTAAGAAATGAAAAAAGAGTTTAATGTTCTTTACACAACGAGTCCTATGTGAACAAGAGAAACACACAACTGTTTGTTTTATTATAAATGAAATATAAATGTGATAAAAAATAAATTACAAAATAAAATAAATCCTCACCAACTTAACATATCTCTAATTAATCTCATAATGATTCACAATTTTCATTGAAGGTCCCACTCACTTATATACTATGTGGTATCCAGTCAACCCATAATACATGCTCCCTTGAATTCACAGATTACTAAACATAATCAACTAAGATTAATTACTAACCCAGGGACCCTTTAGACATATTGAGCCTATATAATTCTAGTGCTCCGTCATACAACCATCAATAAATATGAACTTCTAATGGTTATGCTATTTGGAAGAATTCCTACTTCCATTGTCTGCACTTCATGTTCAACCCATTATCTGGTGCATGAAATTTTGATGAATGTAATTCTTATGGATGAAATTTCAGTGAATTGAAAACTTCACTTCCTAAAAATCCCCCAATTGAAGACTTTGTTTCATGGAGCATAAAAAACTCTCAATACTTAGCATGAAACAACATACTGCATCTTCTTTTTTCTTTCACCCAAGTCTCGTTAAGGATTGATTCTACCTTATGATTTCTCAAAATACCATATTGGTAAAAATATATTTTGGATTTTAGATTTTAGATATATTCCAGATATCTAACACATTCTCCTCCAACATGTTTATGATGAATTAGTACTTTAGTTTGATATTCTTTGTCTGAGAAAGTAACATAAAATTTTTAAACAAGTGGATCACACTTTGGAAGTCCAAGAAAATAATCCATCCTTCCCAAATCCTTCCCAATTACTTCAGTAATTGATTCAACCAAATCATCTCCTTCCCAATTCCTCTATAACTGTATACTCAGCTTACATTATACTTAATGTGATGATATTATTTAATTATGACATTCAACTAATTGATGTTCCTCTATGAGTAAATACAAACCTAGTTGTGCTCTTATGTCTGCACGAGTCTCTAGAAAAGTCAACATAAAAAAAATCCTTGTAATGGATCTTCCTAGTAAAAGGAAAAATCCATATATTCTATTATTTTCAAATAATGAAGGATCCACTTAATAGCTTTCCAATTTTCCTTTTCAGGGTAAGAAATAAATATGCTTATAGATCGCAATATAAAAGAAATATCCGATTGAGTACAAATCATAGAAGAAATTAAACTTATTACAACCAAAGAGTATGGTACTAATTCTATGCATCTACGATATTATTATATTGTTGGTGCTTTTACTTTTGATAGTTTGAATTTTCTGATAAGAGGAGTAAAAAATAGTTTTCATCCAGTCATTCCAAACTTTTAAATGATCTTTTAGATGTAATCTTTCTAAGATAACATCAATGTTATGATCTTCCTATGTCATTGTATCACTATTCCCAATATCTTCTTGGAATTCTTAAGATCTATCATCTTGAAAATTTTAAAAAAATTAAACTTAAAATTTAAATTTTTTCATTCATCTGGTCCAACCAAAAACATGTCATAAACATAAAAAAAAATATAATGAAAGAATTATCGCATTTCTTCTAATAACATATATGATAAATGTTACATATACTGAAGCCTTATTTTGATGTAAATGATTTAATTTTTTGATTTCACTATCACAATTATTGATTAATTCCATACGATATTTTATTCAATTTACATACCAAATTTTATTTCTCAACTTATGATACACCTATTAGCTACTTCATGTAAATATTTTATTCTAATTAAACATAAAATATTTTTTTTAACATCTATCTATTGAACAGAAATAATTTTTGATGCCACCATTCTTAGCACTATTCGAATGGTAGAATGTTCAACTACTGGTGCTAAAATTTCTTAAAAATTAACTCTTTCCTTTTATTTGAAAAAATTCACTACCAGTAATGATTTATACATTTTATTGGAATTTTCCTCTTCCATAATCCAGTAAACCCACGCATTTTCATGTTTTTTTACCTTCTAGGTGTTCACCCATCTCACAGCTTATGTTGAAATTTAATGAATTCATATCTATATTTATATTTTTCTCCCATAGTTTTTGAGTCATTGAGAAATGCTACATCCTCTAGATTTTAAGGTACTCCTACATCCATTAGGATTAAATAATTCATATCATCCCAAAATCTCTAAACTATATTTCTAACTTTGACTATTCTCATTAACTGAGTTGGATGAACTATACTTCTTTACTCTGTTATTTATTCTAGCACATAAAATTCTATAACTCTGACTTTTAGATCATGTAATTATGGTACTCCCAATTTATCTTCATCTAACCTTGAATTCTCTAGTATTTTTTATGGTCTTAATCCCCGAATTTGGGTGCTTTCATCACTCACATATGATTTCTATGTAAGTTTTTAACTTTAGATAACCTTACTCTAATAAACCGGGACTTTAATAATTGATTTTTATTCAACTTATTTTTCAACCAAAGTTACGATCCATCCAAAGAACTTTTTAATTGAATAAAATATCTCTACTCCTGATGATTTATTTTCTATCATTATACCCTGGACAATATCTATTTTTTTCTATATAAATAAGGAAAATCACATTTTTAAATTTGGATTCAAGTTTATCAATTTCATTATCATTAAAATGTACATATTCTAAACTAATAATGATTCTAAGATATTGAACTTCCAATAATTATTCATACTATAACTCTTCCAAAAGTTCCTACTTAACTATTGATAATAGAATTATGTTGATGAGATATGCCCCTTTGTTGAGTGCCTATACCAAAGAAAGCTTCGACATTCTTGAGTGAAACCTCATACTTTGACCTCTATCTATTAAAGCATCATTATTTCTTTCATATACTCCATTGTTTTGTGGTTTTTTGCAAAATATCTTCTCATGTTTTATTCCTTTCTTCTAGAAGAAGTTCCAGACGTTATGGATGATGTAATCACCACTATTATTCATCAGAATGCACCTAAATTATAGTTATATTCCCTTTCTACAAAATATTTTTAATAAATGAATACCTAAAATAAATCAAACTTATACTTCAAAAAATAAATCCATACTTTTCTTATTGCATTATCGATAAAAGTAATAAAGTACAGGGAACCACCATAGGATTGAACATGGGTAGGTCCCCAAACATTGGAATACGCAAGTTCCAACTTCTGGTTCCTAGGATTCCAACCATCTAAGTTATTGGATACCTTATTTACTTCTTTGGTACACAAGTTTTCTAACAACCTAGAAATTATAAACATAGTTTTATTGGAAAAATATTTTATTAAATGGATTTATTTTTAATTAAAACATTTTTAAGCTAATTTTCTTTAAAAATAATAGTTGAAAGTAATTATTTTATTTTATTATTTTTTTTTTCAAATTTATTCTAGCAACAAATATTATTATTTTTTGTTTAAAAGAGTATTTTAAAATAACTTTTTTTATTAAATAGAATTTATTTTTGTCAAAATGGATGTTTAACAGAATATTTTAAATAACAATTATATTAATATACGATTATAATTAATTGGGTTTTATGAATTTTAACTTAAAAAAATGTTATATATATACATACGAATATATATTTATATGAAATTACAATTGATAATTCTGAATTATGAATCATGATTAAATTATTAAAACTATTACTTTTATAAAATTTGAATTATAAAAAATTTTGTTTAAATGAATATAATATAATTGTTAGTTTAAAATTATAAAATATGTTTAGATTTTTTTAGTTAAGTTAAAATTTAAATAATATACATATAATCTTTATATAAATTATGTTTATTAAAGAAATTAAATATATAATAATAAAAATATAAAAAAAAAGAAAATGAGTTAAAAAAATAGAAGATGTGATAGGGTCTTTGGGGGGGGGGCATTGAGGGTTTTGAGCAAGGGGAGGCCGAGGGTCTCCAAGTCATGTTGTAGGGGGATCAGAGTCACACAATGAACTTAAGAAGAGGGAGAAGATCTGTAGTTGGGTCTCGTCCAAGGTTGAGCTAAGCATGTTAGGGGAGTAGAGGGTGTTGGGAGTCGCGATGATAAAGGAGGTCCACCGACGAGAAGTTTGAGAACAGCGGCTGCCTGCAGGTGTGGTCTGAGTGATTTCATAGCTAGGGTTTCAGGTCACCATCCTTGAATTAGATCCAAGTTAATTTCCTCTGTATTGATTTTACAGATCTAGTGTGAGGTAGATGTTTTTGTTTTGAAGTCTCATTTTCTTCCCCATAATAGTGTTTTGGTTGTCTGTATCTTTATTTCCTCCACTAATTTTGCTGTCTCTCAACTATTTTAAGGTTTATTTATTAATATTACTATGGTCCTTTTTTCAAATATTGGTTTGCATTTTTTTTTGGTCGGTCAATTCGATCCGATTATGATATATATATGTGTTTTTTTCTTTTGATAATATTATCAGAAATTGATTGAAACTTTTGGCCTCTTTTTTTTTTGGTATGAACCAAATCTCACAAAGGATTTGATTTTTTAATCACCGTAGTTTCCATAAAGATTCTCAGATAAGATTATGTTAGTGGTGTGTATTTATATAAGTGTTTTTATGCATAAAATAACCCAACTCCCTCTGCATGAGGAAAACTCTTCCCAAGCCAAACCCGTATCTCTTTTCTTATCTCTGGTTCAAGATTCTTCAAGCAGAAAGAAGCCTTCTACCCTCATCTGGTTTAGGAAACTGTTGGCAGAAGTGTTATTTTTATTTGGGTTCTTAATTTTAGGTAAGGGAAATTATATTTCTATGTTAATTTGTTCGACTATTTTCATTATCAAAAAATGTTTTCAAATATAGTTTGTCTATTTTTTGGTTAAGTTCTTCATAATCGTTTGTAAGGAAGATTATAAATCCTATTTTCATATGGTGTTTGTAAAGAGATATATATTTATTTTTCTTTTTCAAAACCATATTTTTGTAAGGGATAGTATGTATAATTTTTATTTATTGGTTTGGAGTAAGAGATCAGTTTATTTATTAACTTTTATATCTACATGTAAGAATGTTATTAGATTTATTTTTATATTATGGATCTTGGTTTTTAATGAATTATGTAAGGGGATTATCACTACAAAAATATTTTCTTGTAAGGGCGTTATTGTGTTTATTTATGCTTAAATTATAATTCTTGATGGAAATTGTTTAATTATGTTTTTCGAGGGATTCACTACTATATATATATATTTACATATATATCAGTTTTACATTCTTCAATTATATTGGTACATACTTATATTCCATTAAATCTCAAGTTTTCATATATAAGTATTATTAATCTCATGTTTATTCATTTATTATAAATTTCTAATTTGAAGCTAATACATGTAAAGGGGATTTATTTTATTTCAAACAATTTTTATGATTTCAAAGTTAATATTTTATTGAATACATAATGTATATGCATGTAAGTAGTATAATTTATACCCTATACTTATAAATCAAGTAAGTATTTTATGGGATTACCCTTATATATAAATAAATAAATAAATATATATATATATATCACACAAGTAATGGTAATTGAATAAGTGAATGTATATGATTTTCTCAACATTCAAGGTAATTTTTTTAAGCCTTCTAGTTACATGTTTAAAATTATATATATATATATACATAGACATATTTAACCTATGTTGCATGATTTTAATGCACAATCAAATCACATATGAAGATGGGTTAAAATTTAATTCAAGGTCTTATACAAGATTATATTTTCAATTTACTCATGGATGAAATGTTGATTTAAAATGTTTCCTTTATGATTTTTTATGAAAGCTTATGTTTAATTATCTACTAATCTATGATTTTGATTTATATGAATGGTTTAATTCATTAAATTATGCATAAAATCAATTAATAGAATAAGTTGTCGATGCTTTTATTAAGTTTTAAATAATAAAAGATATTACTTAATTAAAATTCTTTTCATGAAATAATGAATAAAATATTGAGTACGTGGGTGTTTACACGAAGGCTAAGTGAAATGAGTTTAGGGTTATAAAAAATCACAAGTTTTTTCCAATGAAAATTCACATCTATCTATATATATATATATAAATGTATAAGTATTTAATGTATGAACATGTTCATAAGAAAAACTCTGGTGTAAATTATATATGTAAGGAAAGCTCAATTTTTTTTTATAAAATCGTCACATGAATGTTGTAAACATGGTAGGGTATTGGGGAGTGAACCCATCCATCAGCAAGTGGGTAGGCCCCGATAGCCTTCAATGTTTCATGGGACCTCATGGTTTTGTTTTCAGGATCTTGTTAAGTGTTTTCCAAAGAAAATCACTTGATTAGTTTTAAAGTGATTTCGAAGCATAATTATTTTAAAATAATTATAATATTTTGTAAATATATTTTACAAAGGTGTTTCTAACTATATTTATTTTAAAGGGTATCTATAAAAGGTTTTAAAACACCTTACTGATTAATTTTATGCTCACCCCTTATTTTAAAATTATTTTTCACAGGTTCGGTAATGTTTCTCGAAGGCATTCATTTTGCTTACTGAGTTAGAACTCATGGAGTCTTAGTTTATTTTATTTTGTATAGTTTACTTTAGTTGTTAGTAACTGTATCTAATTCTCCAAAACCTATACCAATAAAAGATCTTATTATGTAATTCAAAAATTGTTTATTTATGATATTTATTTTATAAAAAATAAATATCATTTATTTGTACTGAGTCTGAAAGTGTGGACTCGGGTCTTTATAGTTAGTATTAGAGTAATGGTCTAGACAACATTGAAGATTAGATGTTGTCGAGTCTATAAGTTTAGAAGTCCTAGTGTTTCTTAATTATAAAGATGAAAATCCAAAATTGTTTTCAGTCCAACAAAATGAATTGTGAGGACACAATTATTTTAAGGCATGAATAATGTAACAACCTAGAAATTCTAAACTTAGTTTTATTATAACAATATTTTATTAAATGGATTTATTTATAATGGAAACATTTTAAAGCTGATTTTCTTTAAAAACAATGGTTGAAATTAATTGTTTTATTTGATTATTTATTGTTTTCATATTTATTCTAAAAAAATATTATTTTTATTTGTTAAAAGAAATATTTTAAAATAACTATTTTTATTAAAAAGAATTTATTTTTGTCAAAATGGTTGTTTAACAAAATTTTTTAAATAAAAATTATATTAATATACAATTATAATTAATTGGGTTTTATAAATTTTGAATTTCAAAAAAATATTATATATATACATATATATATGTATATGAAATTTCAATTGATAATTCTGAATTATGAATTATGATTAAATTATTAAAATTATTACTTTTATAAAATTTGAATTATAAAAAAAGTAGTTTAAATGAATATAATATAATTATTATTTTCAAATTATAAAATATTTTTAGATTTATTTTGTTTAAGTTAAACTTAAAATAATATACATATAATCTTTATATAAATAATTTTTATTAAATAAATTAAAATAGATAATAATAATAATATAATAATAACAATAAAAAATAAGAAAACAAATTAAAAAATATAAGATGTGATCGGGTCTTGGGAAGGGGTCGAGGGTTTTGAGGAAGGGGTGGACAAGGGTCTCTAAGTCGCACTATAGGGGGATCATATTCACACTGCGACCTTGAGAAGAGGGAGACGAGTCGTGGTTGGGTCTTATCCAAGATTGATCCTAGCATGATAGGGGAGCAGAGGGCGTTGGGAGTCACAATGATGAAGGAGGTCCGTCGATGAGAAGTCTGAGAAAAGTGGACACCTGTAGGTGTGGTATGAGTGACATCGTAGCTAGGGTTTTAGGTCTCCATTGTCGAAGGATATCTGAGTCGATTTCCTCTATTTTGATTTTCTAGATTTAGTGTGAGGTAGATGTTTTTATTGTGAAGTCCCACTTTCTTCCCCATAATAGTGTTTTGGTTGTATGTATCTTGATTATTTCCACTAATTTCACTATCACTTGACAATTTTAAGGTTTATTTATTAATCTTTTTGTAGTACTTTTTTCAAATACTGGTTTTCATTTGTTTTTCATTAGTCAATTCAGTCCGATTATGAAATATATGTGTTTGTTTCTTTTGATAATATTATCAAAAATTGATTAAAACTTTTGGACACTTCTGTTTTTGGTATGAACCAAATATCACATAGAATTGTTTCATTTTTTTAATCACTATAGTTTCCATAAACCTTCTCAGATAATCTTATGTTAGTGGCTTGTATTATATAAGTGTTTTTATGCATGTAAGAACCCAACTCTGTCTATGTGAGGATGACTCTGACCAAGCCAAACCCATCTATCTTTTATTATCTCTAGTTCAAGATTCTTCAAGCAGGAAGACACCTTTTTCCCCCGTCTGGTTTAGGCAACTGTTGGCAGAAGTGTTATTGTTATTTGGGTTCTTCATTTTAGGTAAGGGGAATTATATTTCTATGTTAATTTTTTTTACTATTTTCATTATCAAAAAATGTTTTCAAATATAGTTTGTCCATTTTTTGGTTAAGTTCTTCAGAATCATTTGTAAGGAAGATTAGAAATCCTATTTTCATATGGTGTACATAAGGAGATATATATTTATTTTTCTTTTGCCAAACCATTTTTGAATTTGTTCTACCGTAAGGGATAGTATGTCTACTTTTTATTTATTATTTTGGCGTAAGAGGTCAGTTTATTTATTAACTTTTAAAACTATATGTAAGAATTCTATTATATTTATTTTTAGATTATGGATCTTGATTTTTAATAAATTATTTACGGGTATTAATACTAAAAAAATATTTATGTGTAAGGGTGTTATTGTGTTTATTTATGTTCAAATTATAATTCTTGATATAAATTGTTTAGTTATGTTTTCAATGGATTTACTACTATATATATATATCATTTTTATATTTTTTAATTATGCAGGTACATACTTACATTCATTTAAATCTCAAGATTTCATATATAAGTATTATTAATCTCAAGTTTATTCATTTATTCTAAATTTCTAAATTGAAGATAATACATGTAAGGTGGATTTATTTTATTTCAAACAAGTTTTATGATTTCTGAGTTAATATTTTATTGAATACATAATGTACATATATGTAAGAAGTATAATTTATACCCTATACTTATAAATCATGTAATTATTTAATGGGATTACCCTTATAATTATATATATATATATATATATATATATATATTTCACAAGTTATGGTAATCAAATAAGTAAATATATATGATTTTCTCAACATTCAAGGTCATTTATTTTTTTGAGCCTTCCAATTACATGTTTAAAATTATATATATGTATATATATATACATCGACATACTTAACCTATATTTCATGATTTGAATGCATAATCAAATCAAGTATGAATATGTGTTAAAATTTAAGTTAAGGTATTATACGATTTTATATTTTCAATTTACTAATGGATGAAATGTTGATTTAAAATGTTCCCTTTATGATTTTCTGTGCAGTATTATATTTACTTATCTACTAATCTATGATTTTGATTTATATAAATGGTTTAAGTCATTAAATTATGAATAGAATCAACTATGAGAATAAGTCATTGATACTTTTATTGTGTTTTAAATAATAAAAGATATTGATTTTAAAAAAATACATTTCATGAAATAATGAATAAAAGATTGAGTATGTGGGTGTTTACACAAAGGCCAAGTGACATGAGTTCTGTGTGATCAAGATTCGCAAGTGTTTTCCAATGAAAATTTATATCTATCTATATATACATATAAATGTATAAGTAGTTAATGTATAAACATGTTTTTAAGAAAAACTCTCATGTAAATTATATATGTATGGCAAGCTCAAAACATTTTTATAAAATTAGCACATAGATTTTGTAAACATGGTAGGTTATTGGGGAGTGAACACATCCCTCGACAAGTGGGTAGGCCCAAATAGCCTTTAATGTTTCGTTTGACCTCATGGTTTTGTTTTCAAGAGCTTTATTAATGTTTTCCAAATAAAATCACTAGATTAGTTTTAAAGAGATTTCGAAGCATAATTATTTTCAAAGCATTATGATATTTTGTAAATATATTTTAAAAAGGTGTTTAAAATTTTATTTATTTTAAAATATATCTATAAAAGGTTTTAAAACACCTTATTGGATAATTTTATGGTCACTCCTTATTTTAAAATTATTTTTCACAGGTTTAGTAAAGTTTCTCAAAGGTGTTTGCTTCGTTTGTTGAGTTAGTGCTCCTAGAGTCTCATTTTGTTTTTTTGTACAATTTTCTTTAGTTTTTAGTAATTGTATATAATTATCCAGAACCTTGAGTAGAAAAATATCCCAATTTGTAATTAGAATTTTGTTTATTTATTACATTTCATTTATAAAAAAAATACGCAACATTTATATATACAGAGTCCAGAAGCATGGACTTGGGTCTTTACAAGTTTCACACATTGAAATTTCCATGCGATTAAGCTTCCGTATTCACTTTTCCTCTAAAAATTTCGTATTTTTATCATTGAGGTAACAAAACCTATAGTGCTAAACTTTTAGATCATCAAAATTTATACTTACAAAAACTACAATCCTATATGAATTTCCTGTCATGTAAAAATTCCCATCCTCTACTCCTTGTGAAACTATCATAGATCCTTAGGTAAACTTTCATTACCAATTTTCAAAACTATTCCCATAACCTTCTTCATCAAGTTTCCCAACTAAGATAATATTTTTTTTGTAATCCTGAAATGTGGTGAACTTCTGTTATCCCTAAGAATCCCCCATTATTCATCCATATGTTGAATTTTCCATTTCTAATAACTTATTGGGATTCGTCACACTCTATGTGAACTTTCAGAAATTTATTTTATATATAGTTAACTATGAATATTTGATCATCAATTTAATGTAAAGATTCCCTAGAGTCAGTCACTTAATATTATACTAGATTTTTCACACTTATCAGATAATTGCTACTCCCTTATAATATAGTAATGGAATTTGAACTATCATAGGTTGATGTTTTTCAATGTTATCCTTGTGATTTTTTCAGTTCTTCTTCATATTATATTTCTTCCCAAAACTCCATCATATATGAAATAGTCCATCTGAATTTCTTTGACTACTTTATTGAGATTTATCTTCTATTAGTTTCTTCTGATAAACTTGCTTATGATAGGGTGATCATACCCTTTTATCAATATTAATCACACTATTGGATGGTTCCTAAACGTCACTCCTCCTAAGATATTCATTCAGAACTAAATTTTGGATATCATCAAACACCAAATATATTTCTATCATGGATTTACTAACTATAGTAACCATAAAATCCCATATTTTTGGAAGTTAAGAAAACAATAGTAGCAACTATTCTCATTAGAAAATGTTACTTTTATTGATTCAAGATTCCCATAAATCATATTGAAGTCATTAACCTGATTAACCACTGATATTACTTCCAAAAACCTTAAACTAAATCATTATTGCAACATGAAAACTTTTTTAAGGGATTTTGTACTTTCATACATATCCACCAAATCCTTTATAATATATGTTGTAGTTTTCTTCTCCCAAATCTTAAAAGAATTTTTTTTTCCAGATACATTATCACCAACCAAATTATTCATATATAACTTTTCCTATTTTTCCTTCTCCATTATGTTAGTATTAACACCTTTCAATGAAATTTCTAGATCTTTCTAGATGAGATAATCTTATATCTACATCTTCCAAAAGTCAAAATCCATTCTATAAAATTTATTGATCCAGATATTCCCTTCATTTGATGCTATACTAGATATGTAACCAGTGTGTTAACCTTGATTTTATACCAATTATTGGAAAGTAAAAGGTTTATCCTATAGGATTGTGACAAAACCACCAGAAATATACACATTGACCCCCCAAAAATTTGCATGCAGTAGTATAGTGGAAAACCCAAGTATTTCAAATTTCACTCTGATTAAGTTTACTAGAAGTAGGAAGTAAAGGATCTCTACCCATGAAAAAATTCATCCCTAATCATTCACACAAGAAGGATTATAAATATAAAAAGTAATGGAAGTGAATTCAATGGTATCACATGCAAGTGAAATATAGAAAGAAATAAATAAACATAGGATTTTATGTGCTTTGGAAAACGAGTCTAATGTTCGTGGGAGAAACATAATATTTCTTTATTTATTATAACTGAAAAATACAAGTGATAAAAAATATATTACAAAATACAAGTAATCCTCACAAACTTTAAATATCTCCAATTAAGCTTAGAATGAATCACACTTTTCTATTGAGGCCCCACTCAATTATATACTAAGTGGTATCTAGTCAACCTATAATACCTACTCTCATAAAAACAAGAATCACAAAACATGAATACTTGATCTTGATTACCAATGAAGTGACCATTCATGCTTGATGAACTTACATACTTCTAGCATTCTATCATACAACTATTGGTAGATGTGAAATTTTGAGGTTCGTGCTTCCATGAAAAAGCCCTACTGCTACTACCTTCACCTTATGTTCATCCCATCATCTAGTGCATGAAATTTTGATGAACATAATTCTAATGGATGAAATTTTGGTGAACTAAAACAAACTTCACCTCATAATGTGAAAAATCTTAATTCCTAGCAGTCTTGGTAAAACTGATAGAAATTTTAGGGGTCTATTAACACTTAATAGAAACAAAAAAGTCATTTAAATCCAAAGACCAAGTACTTGATGCATTTAATTAAAAAATAATGAAAAATTTTAAATAAATAAAACTATATATTACAAACCCTATACTAAATAGTCCAATTCCATTCTTATCCATTGTGTTTGATGAAGATTACCAAGAGGTACCCGTAATATATCCTCTTCCGTAGTGTATCCATGGGAAATTGAATCACCCGAGCTTCAAATGGTACTATTCATCCTAAACTATATGCTAGTGCTTTAACATGCTAAGGAGTCAAAGGAAATATATATTTTGGGATAGATAGCATAGATTGATCTTAGGTTAGTTTCACAAACCTACCATCTCAAGGCAGTACCCATTTTATAGGACCTGAGTATTCTCCTCGATAGTGTATGCATTAACTCTTGTGCTATGACACAGAAGTTAATGCTTCAACCAATACATGTATCACATGAATTCATTAAAATATAATCCTCACATTACATATAATGTAATAGATCCTTAGATGATAGACAACATGGAATAAAAGTTTGGATGCCATAATAATTAAAGGTAGCGGTATCTCATATCATGCCTTATGATTTGGAAAGCCATAAAATATTAATTTCATGGAATTAAAATGTTCCCATTCAATAAAAACCACATTCAATCATAAAATATGATTAAAAAAGTAGCTTAAAGTCTATATATTTTTTATGCCTTATGATATCCCTTATATTGCACCATATGATAGAAACAATCTATTGTATGAAATCATATTTCATGAAAATTTTATAAATTATTAAATATTTCTAATCATAGGATACAATATAAGCTATAAGAATCTCAAGAAAATGGATTTATGGAATACATCTCCTTCAATATCCCAATCACACTAAAGCCTAAAATTCTTGTACCATTTCACCTTATATTGTATCAAATACAATAACTTGTGAAACTATATCCAAAACCCTTTTTAATATCTTCATAGAAATCTATCATAAACTTCAACTCGTATCATATCATATGTAATACCTTATACCCATTCAAAAATAGTTTATATTAACTCTAAAACACTTTTAGAGAATCTCTATAAGTCAAACTCAACTCCCATTCTATCATCCACAAAGTGTGACTCCACTAGAATTTATAGCATTGGAAACAAATATGAATCACTAGATCCCTAAATATAATCAAAGAGAAGAATCTAGAAAATCATTAATATTACTAAAGATATAAAGGGATCTATCATGATCTCTATCATATAGATTTATCTCTATACCTATGACAACTGACCACATCTCATACTATGATGCATTATCATATGTTAACTTTTTCCAAGGCATTGAGTGAACATGGGAAATAGAGAATGCAAATAACATATAGTCAACTGATACATTCTTGAATTTTTGAGTATAGAATAACCAAGTCTATTAATACATCACATGTCATTCATCTTTATGGTTGAGCCTAATCCAAATAAATAAGAACATTATATGTACTATCCAGGTACATCATTACACTTCTAATTCTTTCTCAATCGATGGAGCATATGTCATACTCATCATTTGATAGAAAAAATACCATTTTGGTTAATATCTGACCGACAACATGATAAAAAACATACACAAACACCCTATGATTAGAAAAGGCACAATAGATTACATAAGAAACACATAAAATTATGAAGGTTCTCATGCTAGGTATCTCATTAACCTCATTTAATGAATAATCGTATATGATCTATTCACCCCTGTTATACCAAATACATAGTGCATGATACTACATGTGGTATATTTAGTGAAAAAAATACTTTTTATACCCCATGGTTATATTTTGTATCTCATACAAGAATCCTAATCTTGTTAACTTTATCATTTTATCACAACTTATGATACTCCATGATGAAAATTGGTTAGGGATAACTCAAAGTTATAATTTGAGAGTTCAATAATCATTATACTTTAGAAAATTTATATCAATGTAAACATTTATTCAACCAATGTGAAAGAAAGATAAACTGGAGACTGACTGTAATATGATATATTTTATACTGTTAAAAATATTTTAAGAACATTTAACAAAACCCTATATCAGCTCCAATTTATCATATCATATAAGATATAATTCCATACCAGCCTTATGTTTTTTCACCTTCTAGGGATTTATGAAGTCATTAGACACACACACACACACATATATATATTTAAGTCATTATATACATACACACACACACTCACACACATATATATGTATATATATAATTCCTGCCATATCTCTATGTGACTATCTAATAAAACCCTCTAACAAAACTCTTTATTTAGTAACATCTATGAATAAGTCAAGTTTTAATAATGGTGAGACTTAAGAATCATATTCTTAATGTTCAAATCCTTAAACATGTTCAAGTATCTTAACTTCACAACATCAAATGTTACGACACCAACTTTTTCTGTCTACTTAGATTTCTTTATATGTCTAAAATTATCATATTTGAAACCTTTTCCACAAATATTTTCCTTGAAATAATATAAATATTTACATTATTACTTACTGACACTTCATAAAATTATTTAGGATAAATCAGAATACATAATTTAAGTAGCTACATGTAAATATTTACATTTTTACTGCCATACCTTAAAAATATTTTTTCATTTTAAGTGTAATTCACTACATGATTTCACTAGAATAACCCTTTTTGAAAATAGTGATATTCAACATTCACAAAAAAAATATGTAATTTTTACATTTTTCTTTTACCTTCACATATCCTAAACTCTTTAGGATATTAACTAAATAATACTTTAATATTAAACTAGTATAATCATTTATTTTTCAACTTTGAACTTCCCCAAGTTCAAACATACTCCCACTAGACTCCCAAATGCTATTATTTTCAGAATATCATGATAATATATACCAAATATTTTTTGTTTGGGAAATAAATATTATTTTCTATTAATATAAATATTCAAAAAAAACTATTTTTATATATCATATAAGGTATTCTATGTGTTTAAATAATTTTCATTTGAAAATAAGAACATTTATCAAAATATGACACTAATGGTTAGAGTGAACAACTTCCTTCATGTTTTAAAATATATCCAGATAAACACTTTATCTTATATAAGGCATTTTTATCCTTGTATCATTTCCATAATAGGTTATAAAATCCGATGAATCATAAACCATGTGTATATAATTAATAATTTTATTTTGTTTACAATAACTCTTTATTTACTAATAAACTTTCTTATCATATAACAGTAATGATAAGAAGATACATATACTCTACTATGATTCATATGAGCTTGATAAATTCCTTTACATTCAAATCCTTAATATAGAAACTCTTTGCTCCATCATTTGAATTAAATTTCAAGATTTATTAATTCTTACCTTGATTTTGAACTCCTATATATTTACAACACCTATAAAATATACAATTATCATCACATACCTTTCAATACTAAATAATAAATTTATATAACACTTACACTTTATATGGAATTTCCATGGAGTTTTCAAAAATCCTTCAAGTATCTTAAACAATTCCATCCTATGGAATCATTACTCCTCATTACTGATTTTACCTTTAGGTTTGAATTACCTTTACTAGCTACTCAAAGAAAACATTATTGGACTATAAAAATAATTTTCTTATTCTGATTTGAACTTTTACTCACTAATACTATCCACACAACACCTGAACTTAGGCATCACATGCCTACTTTATCTATTCTAAATACTTGATAATATAATGTTAAATTTTTCTGAATTCATTCAACTTGTGAATAATTTTCTATAAATGACACAAAATGAATTCCTTAACCATAAAAATCCTTAAGGAAACCTCTAGTCATACCAAGTCATTAGCATACTCAATTTTATTGAGTATATGAGTGGAGACTATTTCCTTTGGTAATTTTGTATCTAATTCCTTTTAAACCCTTATTTAAAAATACTATGATTCCTAAGAAACTAGATTAAATTATTAAACCACTTAAACAATTGGTTACATTGGAAGGTGTTTCTCTAACACATAAAACTTTTCTTTACTTAAAAACTTTTCTTAAGTTACAAATCTAAGGAGTTTCTTACATTAAGAATATCCTTTCTAATGGATTAATATGAAAGTCAAGTTTGATTATGATGTTGTTACTATATATAATAAATAATTTTATTAGATGAGTATCATGTTTTATTACCATTTAATAAATAATTTTTTTAAAGAATCTCCCACTAAAATGATAAACACTTTAAAACACATCATAACTATTAATGGGAAAAGATCTAAATTTCACTAAGATATAAGTCCACTATAGTATTCATATCACTAATTAATTAATTATTTATGGAATTATATCAATCATATCATATATAATTTTTGGATAGTTTAGTGGATAACTCATTATCCGATCAATTAAATGAAAAAATCAACTTTAGTCCTATGGTATCCTAACTCCTAAGGTTTCCTAGCTAAGTGTAACCTAAATAAAATACCAAGAATATTCCCCTAACTATTAGGTTGACCTAATTACTTTCTTTCCTTACACAAGATAATCCATAGGTACCTGAATATGAAATGAAACTTCTCGGTTGGATGATCGAGGCCTTAAAAAGTTTCACTTTGGAAGGAATCTAACACTTAGTATTTTAAAGGGGATTTAATCTCACCATCTTATATCATGTTATTCCTTTTATGTATTATTTTTTATGCACCTCCAAGACCTTGATGTTTTGAGTATAGGAATACCGGATTTTCAAAGACATGTAGTCACTAGGACTTTACCACCGATGATTTGGGTTACACATTAGTTGAGAGGATGTATCAAAAACCTATCTAGGTCATCCTTGAACCAAACACATGAGTTGACCCATGGAAAGACCCTAAGGGTATTCTCAATCCTCACAAGTTGGAAAAAATCACATGGGAATAAAGAAATACCTTTCAGAATGATGTAGCCTACAAAAAACCAGACAAAAATAGTTAGAATATATAAAATAAATACAAAATAAAAATATAAAGTTAGATAACTAATGAAAAATTGTACAAGGTAATACAAGTTCCAAAACAAAATAGAAAAAAAATATAAGACCAAAAACAACCCATCTCCGTGTTATTATAGGTAAAACATCCCGCCATGTCACTTCTAAATTCCCACACCCCGCTAGTAGTGATACCCACTCCCACCATGCATCGCCTTGACTTTACCTATGTTAGATAAAACAAGATACAAAAAAACCCAAAGGTTTGTGTGGGGTTTGATAAAAATAATCCTAATAGATCCCCACTAAGTGTTTCATAAGTATTATTTATAAAAAAAATATTCTCATTTTAAGAAAAACCAAAGCATGAAATGTAGCTTCTCACGTTTTATGGTAAAGCATTAAAATCCACCCTTTTTAAAATATTTCATATTAAATTTATAAATAATTTAGTTTTCAAATACTTTTAGATAAATAATTTTTCCATCAAATAATATTTTAAAGCAATCCTTTTTATTTCAAATCCAACCATTTTAAAAGTCATCAATAAGTAGAAACATGGAAGTGTATCTTAGGACAATTTAGGTCTGGGCTGGCTAGAATCCTCATAACTTAGTGAACAATCATGACTATTGTATTGACATTTACCTAGATCAACAGGCCTAGGGATGGGATAACACTTCGATAAGTGAACCGTCTAAAAATTTAATGAAACACAAAGTTTAGTTAGAGTTGTAATTGTATATCCGTTCTATAAAAGAAACCATGCCTAGCGCAATTTTTCCAAAACTATCCCTCTTCTATGTACCCCAGGTTCCCATGCATTCTACCTATACCGAGGCCAATAAATTCAAATAAATAAACATTCATCAACTACACTTGGAGGTTATTCAATTTTACATACCATGCTTTGAAATCACTTTTCATCAAAATATAACATTCCTTAAAATCACTTCCATCAAAATAAAACATGCTTTGTAATCAATTTTCATTAAAAAACCAAGAGAAAATCTCATTTCATAAAAACATATAAAACATGCACATTTTAAAAAAACTTAAACACATCTTTAACATTTTAAAAACCATTTCAAAATGTGAAATAAATAAATGTTCATAGAATAATAACTTTTATGAAACCACTTACCTTAAAACAACTAGTATTATCCAATGATCAAGGGATCCACAAGTTAGTGAGAGAGAGAGAGATCTCTAGGGAGATATGATAGAGCCATATATCAACAAACCCAAGTCATGAATCTCTAATTCAATCATATCCAGATTAATAGATGGGAAGAAAAACTACATACCTATATACCAATCACATAATAATAAATATAATAAAATTAAATCAAGGAAGGATGATATTGCCTTAGGAAGAAGTATGAGTAAAGGAACTTTTAATGCTATCTCTAGAATCAGATAAATCAAGAACCCTAGAAATGAAAAAGAGTGGTTTAAGAGAGGGAAAACCATTCTAAAAGTAATTATTCATCCCCCCTTAATGATCACACACACCGTAATCAATGTGAACTGCCTCCTTTGGAAGACTGGGTGTCCAATTTTACTGTTTAAAATTCTGAAACCATCGAAAACATGATGTAGTGGGTGTTCACCATGCTTGTGGTGGTCTAGATCACACCACACTAAGAAAAGTTGGTCCTTTTGGACTCACCATTCCCTAAAACATGGCATAGTGGATTCCAAATTGGCCAGGGATCATAGGTAGACTCCCCACACCCCATGCCCAAGACTACACCCTACATTAGACATGTTGGTCATACCCATGGTACACATGCATTTCTCAATCTCAATAGGGCTTGAACCATAGCGTGGTCTAGATCGTTTTATATCGTGAAATGAAAATAAATACTTTAAGCCACCATGCACTAACCAATACATCCCTAACCCAAAAATAACCATCCCAAAACCCTAAAAAAATAACATACCTTAAATTGGGATGTGACAATCTCCCCACCATAGCACTCTCTATCTCCAAAAAGTATTATTTAAGGAAGTTATTCCACAAATAGATTAGTAAATTACTCTCTGTTCATCAATTCTAATTATCACATCTTATGATAATCTATTCCATGCTATTATAAAACACATACCAGCATAATATAATTACCATGAATGATCTTCTCCTGAGAATCAATAATCTAAATTGGTGTTTTGACTATTAACATGTACGGTTCCAAATAAATCTATCTCCTGCTCATAACATGGGAGGGGTTAGGATGATACTTTTTAAGCTCATATTGTTGGAAAATATCATGGATATAATTCAACTAACATAGAAATGATAAATGATAATCCACATTTCCAATCTGATAACGACCCAACTGAGGTCAAACTTTCAAGAACACTTTTTCACCCACTAAAAATTCCAAAGGATGGTTCCAATGATCTTTATAAGATTTATACCAACTATGAGTGGCCATAATACACTAGTGAATAGTTTAGACCTACATCGATGTCTCCTATACATGGCTTGGTCCAACAAGAGAAGCTTCACCCACCTCTGACCAACAAAGAGTTGATTTATAAGGTAGGACATAAAAATACTCATAGAGATCCATTCTAATGGACAACTGATAACTATTTTTATAATAAATCTTGAAAAATCCCAAATAGACATCCAAAAATCCTCAAAATTCCAAAACATAAGAACAAAACATATCTTTCATAATTTGAATAGGTTTCCTTGTCTGTTCATCTGTCTGAGGATGGAAAGTCATGCTCAAATTAACTTAAGAACCCACTAACTCCTGTAAGCCTTTCCAAAATCAAGAGGTAAAATAGGAATCCCTATAAAAAATAATAGTAGATGAAACTCCATGAAACCTTAGGATTTCCTAGATTTATAGCTTTCAAAAATCCTCAACCTTGGAGGTTTCTTGAATCAGAATGAAACGAGATGACTTCATTATTCAGTCAATCATCACCCATATAACATTATTTCTTCAAGGAGAATATGGTAACACAATTATGTAATCCATTGACACCTCATCCAATTTCCAAGTGGGAACCACATGAGGATGAATCAATCCATAAAGATTTTGGGGTTTGACCTTAATATTCTAACAAGTATAGTAACAAGACACAAAATCATCTATGTTGCATTTCAAACCTAGACACCAAAACCAAATCTTCACGTCCTAGTAAATTTTTATTATACTAGGTTGAACTAACCATCAATAATAATGAAAACTTTCCATCACATCCTTTTTCCCAGATAAAAGAATGAAAAATCAGTTTCTAAAAAAGGCCTTCTAGGGATAAAAACCACCCAATAATGGTCTAACCTCCATATAAAAAATTCCTAATTCTCTTGAACTCTTATCTCACTATTTCTTATAAAAAATCAACTTGATATGAGATGATTTCTACAGAGAACTAGGTAAAAAAATACATGTCTCTTCTTTTATCCCATTCAGGTGCATCCAAGAAAAGAGTCCCATAAGATTTCATTCATATTTCAATTCCATCAACACCTAAGAAGGAAAATTTCTAATCAAAGAATCTATAATAACATTCCATTTTCTTAGGGTATAAGTAATGTCATAATCAAAATATAAAGGTACTCCACCCATCACCTTTTCCTAAGGTTCAGGTGCTTCTAAGAAAAAATTTAACTTAAACTCTTATAGTCAAAATTGACAATGAACCTTTCCCTAAAGAGATTATTCCTATAACTATTGAGAGAATACATAATTGTTGCAAGTTATAGATCATGGATAGGGTAATTCTTCTCATGTGGTTTAATTTTTTGAGAGTCATACACCACTATATGATCTTCCTACGCAAGGACATATCCCAAACCATCACCCAAACCATCAAAAAATACCACATAGCCCTTTCCTACTTCTAATAAAATTAGAATATATTTTTAGGTAAAAGGATTCTTAAATTAGTCAATGGAATTCTAAAACTTAGAATCCCAAATTAATTTTACGCCTTTCATATTAAGAGTAGTCAATAAAGATACAACCTTCAAGAATTATTTTAAAAACCACAAATAACATCCTTTCAAACACCAGAAGATTCAAATATCAAAGACATTTCATGGATCTTACCATAATAAGATAACTTTAATCTTCTTAGGATCAACTGAAATGTCGTGTTTTAAAACCACATATCCTAAGAACTTAACTTCTCAAATCTAAAAATGAAATTTCAACAAATTAATATAAAGGTGGTGATCCTTTAATATTCCTAAAATAGTTTTCAAGAGACTCTCATTATATTCATTAGATTTTGAATAAAACAGAATATCATTCATGAATACCACAATAAATGAATTGAGGTACTATTAGAAAATCTGATTCATCATGGCCATGAAAATAGCTGGAGCATTATTCAAAGAAAATGAAATTACAAGATATTCAAAGTGTCTATACCTACTCCTGAAGGTGGTCTTTGGAATATCCAACTACTTAACTCTGAGTTTATTATACCCTGATTGGAGATTTATTTTCTAGAACCAATTTTCTCCCTTTAATTGGTTAAACAAGTCATTGATATGGGGTAAAAGATACTTATTCTTAATCTTTACCTGATTAAGATTCTGATGATCGACACACAGACAAATAGTTTCATCAAACTTTTTGGAGATGGTCATAGGATCTACCCAAGTAGATACACTAGGATGAATGAATCCTTTAACTTTAAAATCATCCAATTAAAGATTCAATTCCTTTAATTTCATCAAAGATATATAGTATGAAGTAATAGATATCAGCTAAGTTCTTGGAACAAAATCAACCAAAAATTTAACTTCCCTATCTAGAGGAAGACTAGATAAATATACTAGAAATACTTTAGGAAATTCCTTAACCACCAATGGAAGATCACAATCCACCATTTCATTCCCAAGTTCAAATATGAAAGAGGAAACCAACTTTCTACCTTATTTTAAAGGAGTTCCTAGTCAACCAGATCTTTGATCCCACTCTATCTGAAACATCTTAGAGTTCCCACCATAGGTAGTGAAGAACACTCATTGATGAAAGAAATAGATCTCTTCTTTGTGGGAAATTAACTAATCTATCCTAAGGATAACACCAAAGCTATCCAAGTTGAGAACCAAAAAATCCCAAACTAGATTGACTTATAATATCAAAATTGAAGATGAGGTACATCAAAAAAGTTATCTTTATTCTTTCTAAGAGTATTATTAAACTCCATAACAAATGAAATAAGTTTCATTAGAATTTTTAAGGGGTTAGAAAAGTAGGTAAATATAAAGGAATGAGAGACACCAGTATCAAATAAAGAAATCGTTAAAAATGAAGCAATAAAGATATTACATGTCATATTTATAGGGCCTACATATACTTCTACCTAAGACTCTTCCACTATGTAAGACTGCATAATTCTAGAATCACATGGATGAAACCCAGGTGTCTTCAAAGTATCTGACTTCACCGTAGATCCTTTATGTGAAAACGATCCTGTACCATAATGTGGATTAAAAAGTTCCTCTCCGAAATTCTTCAAGTGACCTTGGGGTCCACATGATTTATAGATCTTTATAGGTGAAAGGAAACCATATCTCATGTGTCCTATATTTCCAAACAGGTAGAGAGTCAAAGGTCCAACACTAGCTACTTTCAGAGGTGATGTGTAATCCCACTACTGGGAGACATTGCTACCACATTTACGAGTATCATTACACTTCTACTTCTTCCCCTAAAAGCCACTGAAACTACCCCTAGACATAAGAGGAATACCAACTAAACATGGACTTCATTATAGTTCAATCTATACCATGAAATCTATGCTGAACACTTTAAAATAGGAGGTGAGATTCAGTATATAAACCTAAAATAAAATAATTGATTCAAAGCCCATTTAAAACCTATGAGCCTCCAACTTATCAATTGATAAAATATTAAGAGAGAAACAAACTAGTTTAGTGAATTGGTTGACATATTCAATTATAGTTAAATCACCATGTTAAAGGGTGAGGAACTCTATTTATTTATACACCATCAACAATTCAGGGAAAAAATGCTGAAAAAATATGGCTTTAAAGTACTTCCACTCCAAACCATGATGTTGTTTTTCCTAAACTACCATGTCCTACTATCTCCTACTAGGGACTTTGAACTTAAAAGTGTGACATTTTACTCTGATAGAATCTAGAGTTTCCAATAAGTTGAAAACCCATTGGACCATCCCCACCCAATCCTCCACTTACTAAGGTTTATTCATTCCTTGTAAGGATAATTTTTTTGGTGGAGAAACTCTTGGGTTAAATATTTATCCCCTCTTGTACATGGTTTCATTTCCTTAGCTTGATATATGGAGGGGAAAACACCCTATGATCAAACATAACATAATAAATGGGTATAAACTCCTTTAGAAGACCAGGAAGATGATCAGTCCATTCAAAATTCTAAAAATGGAAATTGTATGATGTGGTGGGAGTTCACTACACCTGTGGTTGTCTTAATCATGCCACACCAAAGATCCCGACACACCGACTGACTATGGCGTGGTTCAGAAACATTAGTTGTTTTGGAATCACCATGCCTTGAACCATAATGTAATGGAGTCCAAGATGGTCATGGAATATAAGGAGACCCCCATGACCTACACCTGATACCATGCCCTACACCAGGTGTGTTGGTCCCACCTATGTTATATAGAAATTTCCTAGTATCAAAACATCTTGTACCATGGAACATTCTAGATTTTTTTCACCAAGAATTTCCAAAAAACATTTTTAAGATTCTAGGCACTAACCAACACATCCCAAACCCAAAAATAATCACCCTAAATTAAAAAAAACATACCTCAAACTGAGATGTGATAGGATGAGAGTTCAATATCATATCACCCTTGGAGGGGGGGGGGGTAATGGCCTAATCCATGAATCTATAAAATATTTAAGATATATTTAAGAATCCTTCCCCATAATAATACAAGTTAAACTTAAGAAATTTATTGACTCGCAACATAAGTTTTATATTAAACTGTACATATAGATTATAATGTCTCTTATTTGACTTAAATATTTGGTCTCTCTATAGTTTGAGGCCATATATATTGTCACTTTGGAATTTATCATCATACAGAGAGGTTTTGGGCCCCTATTAAAGGTGGTAGGATTTTTGTTTGAGTAAGGATTTCGACCATAAGAAGGTATTCCTATATATCCATATGAAATAATTAGAACCCATGTAGTTCAATTCCATTTAATAGGCCACATCATAACTTTTAAGGTTGTGTAATAGGGACCATAATGGTTCATCTAAAGGTTAGGAATCCATGAACAAGTGAAGTTAAGTTTAATTTCACACATCCAAGAGCTATTATAATAATTTTAAAGTTATGAAAAGTGAACTACTAGTTTAAGGGTGCCTAAAAATGGGTTTTATGGGACTTAAGCATGAGGGGCCCTTTTTGATTCCTCTTGTTTATTGGTAAAAAAATATTATAGGGTATTGTTTAGGATTACATTAGGTATGATTCTATTTATCTTAGACACATTGAATCATGAGGAGATATTATTCTCACCACATAAGGAATAATGGGTCATTCTATGTTTTTCACACATGGAATCTTATGCTCATCACATAGGGTATCACTGGATGATCAATAGAGGTATACCTATATCATCCCCATAGGCATACCTAGATCATTACTATAGGAATAATTAGATAATTAATAGAGGAATCATATTCTCATCACCAGAGGAATCCTTGTCTCATCACTATAGGCATCCTAGGATCGTCACCAAAAGTGATTCTCATGCACGTCACATGAGTCATAATGATGTTATGCTCATCAAAAGATGAAATGGTGGTCCACTTATGATTGTTACATAAGGTCTCCCTATATTTTAACTAGATTCATAACTAATGAATCAATAGAGGCATCCCGAGTTCATCACTAGAGGCATCCTTGGATCACATCTAGAGGCATCCCAAGATCATCACCAAAGGAACCCGTGTCTCTTCACTAGAGACATCTTGGTCTTATCACCAGTGGTGGGTCTCTTGATTAAACATAAGGAAGAATGATGTTATTATCCTCAATATAAAGAATAATGGTCGACCTATGCTCATAATATAAGGAATACATGTTTTAACATTCAATGGTGATGTTTTTGAATATTTGGTTCTATCTAGGAAGGTAACTAATCTTATAAGGTCTGCCACTCAAGGGGTAGGTCAAATGATGATGATGCTGGAATATTGGGATTTGAACATAGGGAGATATTCTATGTATAATTTTGGAATAGGAATAAAAAACCTTATAATTATATTTTTATAGTTTAAGGTCATGTTTCAAGACTTGTCCATGGATTTTGGGATCATTTAATAAAGAGGTTATGCTATGTAGTTTAAAGTCATGCAAATAATATTACTAGGTGAAAGGTGATTATAAAATATTTTTGTGGGGATTATGAATGACTGGTCCTTTATATTTTACCATGTACATTGGTAACTAAACAAGAGGATGTATGGATAGGTATTAATCCTAGTATGAGTTCCATATCCTACCTAGGACCAATAAGGATATGTGTGGGGATTATGCATATTCTTCCAGAAGATGACCCTACTAATAGGTGCCTCAGGGGAAGGAAAGTTTTGTAAATTAAACCTAGTATAAGTCACATACCCTACTTAGAAACATAAAGGATATGTGTGGGGATTACTCATATACTTCATAGAGATGTCTCACATGATAGGTTAGCCATGTGAAGGCGGGTTTTGGGGATTACACATAGTAGTAGGGCCATAATGGATATGATATTTTTTGGGGTTTGAACTAAGTGAAAGGAATATAATGAGGTCATTTGGATAAAATTGACCTAGGTAGATAACCTGATCTAAATAAATGATATAAGGTAGGTCTAGTTACTCATAGTTTGGTTCCTTCATAAAGTGTTCAATAATGGGTCAAATCCTTCATGGCCTGGTATGATTAAAAAGAGGATAAAAATCACCTCAAGTAACCCCCACTCTGCATAGAATCAAGGTTCTACATGAAGTGGGAATGGTTTGAATAAGGATTTATGTGAGAGAATCTCTATGAAGTGGGATTCATGGGAGTCCTTTATGATGTGATATTCATAGGTTTCCTTTGTAAAGTGGGTTTCGTAGGAGTCCTTTATGAAGTGGCCTTCATAGAATTCCTTCAAAAAGTGGGCTTTATAGAAGTCTTTTACGAAGGGGACTTCATGAGATTCCTTCACCAAGTGTAATTTTTGAGAGTTATTTATGAATTATACTTTTTGGGAGTTCATCATGAAAGGGACTTCATGGGAGTACTTCATGAAGAAGCCTTTGTGGGAGTTATTTACAAAGGGGACCTCAAGGTAGTCCTTTGCAAAGTACTTATGCGGATGGATCTATGAGATTTATATATAGGGGAGTATTATTGTGAAGAACTTTTATGATGATCCTCTACTTTTCTTCTCTTGATTAATGTTAGTAAATTAACTGATTTTAACACCACCTTTACATAAATGATTTCCTTACATGAAGGAATTATGTGACCAAATAATAATTCCATGTTCTTTCCACAAAAGTAATATGGTTGAGAAGAAACCATGAAGTTGTGTAGAAATCTCATGCTCACTGAAAATGAATCTTAACCACAAATTAACTATGTGATCATATAGAAATTCCATGCGCAAGCTATAAATAATGATTAACCACAAAGGATTTGAATGGACACAAATGATATATGACCATAAAGGTTTTATGCGGTAGCAAAAATCCTCCATGAAATCTTCCTTCCAAGTAATTTTCCCTTTTCCATTTTTTACTTCATGATAAAATGAATTCTGACTTAAAAAATCTATAAATTTTTATCCACAAGTTCATTTTGGATCTAAGAGTCGTTAAATTGAAGCCTAAGAAATGAACTAGGCCATAGGCTTTAGATTTACCTTATAGAAAGTGTTTTATATAAACAAAAGAGACCATAGTATGCTCAAAAATGGGTTTTATGGTTTCAACACCCCTTTTTTTCAGCAATGGATGAAATACATTACCTAATTACAGTGGTAGGTTATCACCACTATGACACCATATTGGGAAATGTTTTTTAGGAATATATATCCCTTAGTATGTGAGAAATCATGTGACACATGGATATCCCATTTGCCTCTTCTTCATTCAGAGAGATACTTTCTTTCCCACACTTGACTTAAGTTATCCGAGTGAGGACCATATAATGACTTCTATGAAGAAGTACATGACCCACATTTTCTGGTGCCTACATGTATAAATTCTTATAATGATTTAGTTTTGGAATCCTATTCCATCCACAAAATTAATATGTTCAAACCATAATAATTCATAACTCATTACACAACCTATAGTTTGTGTTACTTGCCCAAAAATAGATGTTAAAAATATTTACACATATCCAAATGAATATCATGAATAATGTATATAAACAATTCTTGTAAAGGATTGAAATTATATGAGATTTAAAATCTCTACAAGAGTATTCTTAGAGGGGTATATACCCACCCCACCTTTCTAGAATAAGGTATAGCCTTTTGTCCAGTGGGAAGTCTAGCCCGAAGTCCCTATCCACAGGGATACTTTAATCAATGATAATACAATTAATCATAAATTTAACATCTAATATAAATAAACTATATTCAACAACCAAATTCAAGAAAACAACTTTAATCGAAAACCAAGGTCATGGTAGATAAAAACTAAATCTTATGAGATAATACCTAACATATAGCTCTTAAATTCTTGTAAGATAACTAAGAATAATTTTAATTAATTTAAACTAAAGAATATACATATTCATAATATGAAAAATTTATAATCATGAATAAAATAGGAAATAACCTTTAAATAAACAAATACTTCACAAATTTAAACATAAGATAAAATTATGAACAATTAATAAAATAATTAATTTAAAAATTTTATAATCCATTCCATAATAAGATAATGTAAAAACTTTATATTTATTACAAATCCGAACTCCTTTATATTCATTATATGGAATTTTATTTTAATATATGATATTTTATGAAATATAAGCATTTTAATTTTTAATTTTACATTATTGTAAATAGTTTACATAATATAAATACCATATATTAATATTATTTAAAATTTTATCATATTAATTTTTCAAAAATCTTTTGACAAGGTCTAAATAATTTTCAAATAAGGCTCTTTTAATTTGAACATTTCAAATTATTCAATATGAACATTTCATAATTTTCTTAAATATAAAATTTTTATATTATGCCTTATTTTTTAATTTATAAAATCTTTATATATTACTCTTATATTTTTTCATATAAACACTTTATATTTAAATTATAAGGTATTACATATAAATTTGAGAAATATTTTTTAATATTAACACTTAATATTAATGGGATATTTATAATAAATGTTTTAAAATATTTAATTAATTAATCATAAATAGTTTATAATTAATTAATTAATTTATAATTTTTTTTAAAAATTTATAAATATACCTAAATGTATTTTATAATTATTTACAAATGAATTTTTAATAATTAAATTCAATTCATAATTAAAAATTAAGAATTTTTTTTACTCCAATCGTATTTTTCAATATAGGGAACAATTCATAACTATACCATATGATTTAGGTATATTATATGATAGAACTTATAAGCTAAATATTCAGCTATAATGAGTCATATTTTATGACTTATATCCCACTCATCAAATATGATGGGTAATCATATATTACAATTGACTATCACTGTCATAGCTAGTGATATCCTATCATATTTAATGATAAATGTATATATTTACCTATAAATTCAACACTCTATTTTTCATATATAATGCACATATATTATATTTTATGATATCATGATATCGTATGATATATATAGAAGAAATACGAGGATTCAATCATTATCACAATTTATATTATTCAATATCATATGCCACGATACATAACCCATATAAAAAATTTACTAATCATATTTAACATCTGGAATGAGACATGAAATGAGATTTATATATTTTTCATTTTCTGTATGATTTCAGATACAATCTTAAGGTGGATAGTTCAAAATTAGTGGGAATTTTAGAAGTTCTAGTGGAAGTTTTTTAGTGGTTTGAGGAGACACTTGAGGATGGTGTCACAAAGAATATGTTTCAACTTTGAATGAGAAATATGGAAGAATGTAAAGGATCCAAGGAGATACCTTATATAGAATTTACTCCTAATATTTGGATTTAGACAACATTTCCTAAAAATTATGGCATAAGATGTTTTGGATTTGGTTAAACATGTGGATCTTTATTTTGAATGAAGGTTTTTCTATTTCATTTGGGGATTAAGATTTTAGAGGTATTATAGTCTAGAAGGGGATGGGTTATTTTTTCTTTCACCTATAAAATCTTTGAGAAATTTCAACCATGAAAATATTGATTTCTGGAAGGAAGGATAGACATCCCAAAGTCTCAAGAGCATTTCTTTGCTAAGGAGTGTTGATGAAGACTTTGATTCCATCACTAGAATATCATCTTATGAAACATTGTGAGAGTTTTAGAATGAAATATATAATAAAGGTAATACTTGGATGGATCATAAACTGTCTTTGATGTAATGATAGAAAAGAACCATTGTAGGCCTTAATTTCATTGGGAAATGGTGCCTGAATGATGCCATATTATTTTAGTGGGAGTGTATTAGTTCATTGATACCAAAATTTCTAGAATTATTTTTAGGTGGAGGTCAGTTCTGATGGTATCAGTGAAGATAGATATACCAAAGCATGCCAATTTATATAATATTAGTATAGAGTTTCAGAATATTGGTTTTATAAGGAGTGGTTTCATGGATATGGTGCTTGTCATAACTTATTGAATGTTTTAAATAAATGTGAATGATGCTCAGACCTGCTCGATTTGGAGGAAACTTCATGAAGGTATTTATAAGGTTTTGTAAAAATTAAATGGTTGGTCTTGGTCTAAAAAGTATGGGGATAGATTGTATCAATGGGGTTTGGTTGATCGGAAGCATGGTGGGGAACTACGATGAAAACAAAAAAGAAGTTATAATGGAAGATGATTTTTCATAAAGCAACTGATGGACTTGGTGGAAGTTTTGATAATGGTTTTGAAGTATGAGTTTTTAAAAATTAACCCATGAAAAAAAAATCATGTGGGAGATTGTTAGGTTTTATGGTGAGAAATGTTTTTAAGTTATGTTTTGGGACTTTCAGAACAAGACATCTTGAAGTAAACTTGGCAGAACTGGATGGAGGCATGTTCACCCTCACTTTGAAGGTCCATAAGTTGAAGTAGAAGCTGAATTACAAGAAATAAAAACAATTAATAAGTGGTATAATGTAGAAGGAACTTGGTTCTGGACATATTAACTTGGGAGGTAACCTTCTTCCATATATTTAAGTGTGGAAGATGATTTCAGAAGCTAGAAAAGGTGTAGAAGTAGGAATTTGTGGTTCTAGAAGATTGTACATGATATGGAAAAAGTAGTAGAAAATATGAATCTTTCATTGCTCAATGTATGGATTGGTTGAGGTGGTGGAACTCAACCAATCAACCTAATCAAGTGGATGGACATCCATTAATATTAGGAGGAAAGGAAACTAGAAGGATGGATAAATTTTGTGAAATAACTCTATAAATAGACGGTCTTGGTCACTTGTTTGGGAGTTGTTGCAGAGTACCAAGGTACTAAACCGAAGAGATGAAGGCTGTGGTGTCGAAGGCTAGTGAAGCTGGAGAACTAAGTGGTGATGGATACCATTAGAGAGAAATACCTATTGTAATCACTTTTACAATGAGTTTTTATAATAAGTTCAGTATAATATATATATTATTACATGTTTTTAACATAAAGACCTAGAAAAAACAACCCATAAATCTAGAGGCCTGGTGTATTTGTGAGATTAGATACATAAAACATCAACTTGAAATTAAACTACATTATGTTTATTTTAATATTCATAATGTGATCCTAAATCCAGTTAAACTTATATAACTACATAGGATACACTAGTACATGCATAAAGATAAAGAGTGGGTGTCACAAACCAGCCTAGGTACTCTGGTAACTCGATAACTGATCAATACCTGACATAGCCCGATGGGAGTTCCTGATCCCCATGGGTCAGTGACTAGAACCTGGAATCATACAAAATGCATGTGGGAACGATTTTTTACACTAACAATACAAAAATAAAAAGAAGCAAGACAATATACCTATCAAAAGAAACTATACTGGGAGTAAAGTACCAGAATACAACATGGTATAAAATCCCAAAGTACTACACCCCAAGTTCTAAAATGGGAAGATAACACCAAGGTCCCTAAGGACACAACTCATCAAGTCCAAATCTTAACCACTGGTTCCACCTCCAAGAGATCCCTTCCCTTCACTTAGACCTAGAAGAAGAAAGTCTAGAAACACCTCAAGGAAAAATTAGTGTGTGGCATCAAGCCCAGTAGGATACCAGCAAATATTCCATAACATATTCCAAATATAGATTATCCAAATAAAGACTTTCAATTTTCAATATAAATTGGTTTGGAAATTTTAAAGCATATTTAAACTCAACATGCTATACATTTTCAAAATGATGGAAAAATAATTTTAAAGTACAGGATTTGCTTTACAAGAGATGGAATATTTCTAAAATAATGGATTAAATAAAATAGTTACATAAAGCAGTTTATGTAAATATAGAAAAGGCATGTAAAGAAATTTAACAACATTGGCATACATTTATATCTCAAATATAAATAAACAAGTGAGTAACATGGTCATCTACAAAGTAGGTACGATAATACTAACCAGAAATAGGATTCCACACTCTCTAAGTGAACACATTAAAATGAGTATACCCACGTCCCCCTGACACTAGCCAGAGGTGACGTTTCACCCTCCCATTAGGGATGTGACCCACTGCAGTCATGGTTTAGAACATTGTAATATCATAGAGTGTATCCAAATAACTCACTGAATACCTAAGGCTTGCATATGCTCTTACACGATGGGAAACTTATTTTAAGACTACTTAAAATGCAATAAATCCAATTCTTTTTTCATAAATTCTAATTTCTTTCCATTTAAAACCAAAATGGGTTTTAATAAAAAACATTCCCTTTCCATAATATAAAACGACTTAGTTTCTATCAAATCATTTTAAATCCATTTTCACAAGTTTGAAATCCATTCAAAAACAATTCCATATTTTTCACAATTAATTTCCATATTTAAATTCAAAAATTTAATTGAAAACATTTCTATAAAATCCACAATTTATATGCAATAATTTAAATCATCCAATTTCCATAAACACCCACCAATTCAATGGAATTGGGGTTTTTCCAAATTTCTATGCCAAAACCATTTAAGATATCCCAGTTCACTGGAATTGGGTTTTATTAAGTTAATATAAATAAAATTTTAGAAATTGAATTTAAACCAATAATTAAAATAAATCAATTAATACAAGGATAATCAATTTGACTAATCAAGACAGAACCACCTACCTTTTCTTGAAACTTGACATTCACAATGAAACCCATCAATGAGAATGAAAGCATAGAAGATCTCAAAACTCAACCTATAAGTGAGATACGACATCAAGGAGGATATATCCATCAACTTTAGGATGATCTATAGAAATCCCAATATAGGATAAAGAGAGATAGATGAATAATGATGAAGAACGCTTACCCAGATATCACCCGCTAAAATAATGACTATTGATCGCTAAATGAATATATCTAGAAGGGTTTCAAGACTCCAAGAATGATTGGGGTAGGATTTGGGTCCAGAGGAGGGGAATCAGAGAGGAGTGAATGAAAAAAATAGCCATGTGCTACCTCCCTTTTATAGCATTTTTTCAATGCGTTACACAACGTGTAATTCAGTTTCACTCTGTGAAAGTCTTAATTTCCGTAGCGGCAAAGACACATAGATATTGTGACGCCCCTTTAATGTTGGGGTATTACACAACGTGTAACCCCTATTTACGTTGTGAAACTCTTGAAATTTGTTACGGTAAAAACCCTATCATCATACTAGATACTTCTTAGACCTACACTACGAGCTCGAATTAAATATCTAATATTGGTCTTGAAAAGACTACCTCAATTCCAGGGTCACGCTGCCGCTGACGACACATCAATCCGACTCCATATGGGGAAGTTATGATTAAAATGGTGTTTTTACAATGATAATAATAATAACATCAATAAATATTATTATTAAATATCTCACATTAATAATAATAATGATAACAAAATTATATTATCAAATCACTTTCATAATTTCCACCCTTAATACTATTTTTTAGAATTAATAATAATAATAATAATAAAAATTATTATTTTTATCCTTAATTATCTTAAATTATTGTCACCATTAACATTTCAAAAAAACTGGCATTAAATACCAAAAAATTAAAATACCCGTTTAATCCATAATTCAACATAATGTTAAGGGTGGAGTGTTTAAATTCAAACATTAATGGCACTGCCACCAAATCATATAAAAATGCTTAAGAAACAGAGACTTTTAAAATGTTGCTACGTCAACCATGGTGGTGTGGTAGCTTAAGAAAATTATTTTCTATTTTTATATTAAATTAATAATTTAATAATTTAATAATTTATTTCAATTTTTTTAAATATCTTGATTTAATTAGAAATATAACCAAATGCCCATTGCATATGAAATTTATACCCTGCCTAGGGTAAAACCCATGTTCCAGACCTAACAGTGGCCTCAAATTTCTTATAAAATGATCCATTTGAGAGAAAATAATTATTTATTAATTAAAAAATGGAATAAATAATTAATTAAAAATAAAACATGTTTTATTGCGTGCGATGTTGCCAAACATCCGACGCACATTAAATTTATACCCGGTCTAGGGTAAACACCCCATTTAGGACCCAAAAGTGGTATCCAAATTCCCATACGACATACTGTTTGATAGATATTAATTAATTAATATTAGAAAAATGGATTAAATAATTAATTAAAATAAAAAGGGTTATTTTTATGAGTGAGACATCCAAATTTCCGACGCTTCCAAAATTTATACCCCGCCTAGGGTAAACACCACATCCCAGACCTGTTGGTGGTCTCATATTTCCCATACAACACACCGTTTTGGAGTTATTAAATTATTTTGATTAAAAAGTGTTCACTTAAAATAATAAATTTAATATTTTTTATTCAGTCTTCACTGAGACTTTGCAGGTCTTGGAATCTCACACTAACTGAGTGTAGAACTCCAAAAATATTCAATTTAATATTACCAGACGTTAACTGGTATTTTAGGCCTTTAACATATTTTTAAAAAATTCACTGATAAATCACTTTTTTTCACTTATTAAATTAATAAATTTACACAAGAGAAATCAAGAATACTTGAAAAAAGTAATGGGATGTTACAACCTCCCCACTACAGGAACTTTATATCCCTAGAAAGCCTTTGGAGAAGCCTCTGTATCAAAAAGACGAGGTCAATGCTCTCCCATAAGTGCCCCCCTCTCCCGCATCTTATGAGAATCAGAACCATGCTACCATAAAACATAGACAATAGGTATCATCCTCCCAAAAAGTACCTTGGTCTTATAATCAAAAACCCTGACTGACCGTTCAGTCACAAATAAATCAGGTTTAATCTTAAGACCACTTCATCTCAAAATGCGAGATAGATCATAGAGATACTTTCGCAGATGCAATACATGGAACACATTAGTATATATTTCCACTACAGTGGTAGTTATAAATAGTAAGAAAATTTTCCCCCATGATCAATAGCTTTGAAAGGTCCCACAAAAATGAGGAGCAAGCTTCCCTTGCCTCCTAAGCCATCGATGACCCAACCGGGGTGAAACCTTCAAGAACAACTGGTCACCAACTGATAACTCCCAAGGTCCACAATGATGATAAACATAGGAATTATATCGTCTATGGGATATTAACTAAATCTTTGTTTTTGTCTCTTGAACCAAACTTGGTCCAACCAAGGAACTTTTATCAATCTCCAACCAACACAAAGTAGATTTACAAGGCCGAACATACAAGGCCTCAAAATGATCTATTCTGATTGATAACTAATAATAATTAGTATAAGAATACCCAAACAGTCCCAAATGGTCATCCCAAGCCCCACCAAAGTCAAGAACACAAGAGAGAAGTATAACATCAAGAAGATAGTCCAACTGGGACTTTAACTCTTTCAGTTCAACTGGTGCCATGCGGTAAGAGGTAATTGAAACTAGTTGAGTACCAGACATCAAGTCAATGAAAAACTCAACCTACCTTACTGGTAGTAAGCTAGAAAAGTTAGATGGAAACATGACAGGAATTCAATGAAAACTGGAGGAAGATCTCCACTCATTGAATCTCACTCTAGATCAAAAGTAAACACTGATATTACTTTCCCTAACTTTGGATAATAAGGTCCATATCTACTTGAACTTACATCCCATTGTACTTGAAAGATAAGAGCCACACCATTGGGTGTAGTAGACCCATCAAAGATAATAATCAATCCAGGATTTATTGGTAGTGAGCCAATCCATCCTAAATATTATGTCAAAAGATTTCATGTTGAGAACTATAAAACTCCAAGCAAGATCGTCATATGATAGAGAGAAGACACGAGTGGGACAATGGAGACCCTGATCTCTCTTCATACCGAGGTGTGTAGTAATATCCATTACACAAGATAAAATCTCCATAGGTTGATTAAGAATATTAATGATACGAGTTGAAATAAATGAGTGAGATGCACCAATATCAAATAGAGCAGTCACTGAAGATGAAGCTATAGTGATGGTACCTATCACGGTCGCTGGACCCATATCAGCTTCCTCTGGAGACTCTTACACTACATGAAGAATCTTCATTCCAAATTTCTTTTACTAGATCCATTTTTTACATGAATTATTTTACTACCCCATAGTTTTTGGAGGTGCTGATGATCTCTTGCAACTGCACGAAGTGGAAAAGTTGTGGCATAATTTCTATAAGTTCCCTGAAAGTCTATATATTCCACAATTCTTGGGTCCCTAAGTATAGAACCTATTTGAATGCCTTGTATGAACACACTGGTATCATATCAAAGGTATTATTCCGGGAACTATAGGTGGTCCAAAATGACCCTGTTGTCGAGAACCACTACAAGAGTCATCATGGTTCCTCTTTCCTTTTAAAGGAACTCATGCTTCCAATGAGATAAAAAGTAACACCCTTCAACCCAGAATTTCATGTGAGGTCCATATCAACTATCATTGTCCTATCCATCACATAAGTATAAGTGGTAAGATTTAGAAAGAAAACCTAAGAACAAATATCTGATCGAATCCCCAACTCAAACTGTTTAGCCTTCATCCTCTCATTAGATACAATCTGAGGCACAGACTCCACTAACTTAGCAAAGCGATTTGAATACTCAGTTATGGTTTTTTCATCTTTCTCAAGCTTGAAAAAATCCACATCCTATGCCAACACCATTGAATCTGGATAGAACTGGTTGGTGAAATGAACCTTGAAATCCCTCTACTTGAATCCCTCATGTTTATTTGTCGTCACTGTCATGTCCCACCATCTCTTGCTTGGTCCCTCCAACATAAAGGTGGTTCACTTCACCATAATCTCATACGGTGTCTCCAAGAACTCAAAAAGGAATTTTATCCTACCCAACCCTTCCTCAGCATGTTGAGGATTAGTGAAGCATTTGAAAAAGGGTGGTTTCTAATGAAGGAAATCTTGAGAATGATTTTGAAGAACACCCCCTAAGGATCCAAATCTGGAGCCAAAATGGGGACTGGTGGTGGTGCCTACCTGAAATCTTGGATAGTAAACACGATCAAATCAACTAGATTTTGATCCACAAAAGGATTCACTCACTAAGGTTCAGCACCATCCTCCTATTGGATCTGATTCATAGGTCTTCTTGGAGGTATGATGTAACACAACATTACCATACAACATTTAAGACAATAGGTAGTTCTCAAACAGATCAATGAGCGAAATTAATCCCAACAGAAAGAATAAAAAAGATTTAGATTTCACTTTATCTAAATCAAAATAGGGAAAATACTAGAAATAATCCAAAAGAAACCTTTCCCTAATAACCCTTAGATACTTAAAGTTCATTATGGTGAGATCTGGACAGGCATTCAATTGCAACTACCTCCTAAGTCCTGAAAATATTTCACAATGAAAACTGACTTCAAGACAAAAGCTTAACCTGACTCTCATACCATTTTGTCACGAACCAGCCCGGGTACCCTATTAAACCAATAACTGATCCAAACCCGACATAGGCCAAAGGGTGTTCCCAATTTCCATGGGTCACAGACTACCACTTGACATTATACAAAAAGCAAGTGGGAATGATTTTTTACACTTACAATGTAGAAATAAAAAGAAGAAAGAAAATATTCATATAAAAAGAATCTACCTTGAGAGTAAAGTACTAGAATACAACAAGGCATAAAAATTCCAAAGTAATACAACCTAAGTACTAAAATGGGAAAATATCCCCAAGGTTCCTAAGGACACAACTCACAAAGTCCAAAGCTCAACAGCTGGGTCCACCTCTAAGAGATCCCTTCCCTTCACGTAGACCTTAAAGAAGAAAGTATAAAAACACCCAAAGGAAAAAGTAGGGTACAAGCCTATGCCCAATAGGATACTACCAAAGATTCCATAAAATATTAAAAATATATATTATCCAAAGAAATGATTTCAATTTTCCAAATAGACAAGTTTGGAAATTTCAAAGAATATTTAAAAAAAATGCTATACATTTTCAATACGATGGAAAAATAATTTTAAAGCATAGGATTGACTTTAGAAGAGATGGAATATTTCTACAACAATAGATTAAATAAAACAGTTACATAAAGCAATTTATGTAAATCTATCAAATACATATAAAGTAGTTTTACAACATTGGCCTACATTTATATCTCAAATATAAATAAACAAGCGAGAAACATGGTCATCTGTCAAGTATGTATGATAGTATTAACCAGCTATAAGATTCTACACTCTCTAAATGAACAAAAAAATGTGTATACTCCCGTCCCCATGAAACTGGAAAGAGGTGACTTGTCACCCTCCCATCAGTGATGCGGACCACCACATGTATGATTTATAACTTTGTAATAGCGTAGAGTGTATCTAACTAACTCACCAACTACCTAAGCCTTGCATGTGCTCTTACATGATGAGAAACTTATTTTAAGACTGCTTAAAATACAATAAATCCCATATTTCCATTTAAAAAATTCCAATTTCTTTCCATTTAAAACCAAAATGAGTTTTAATAAAAAAAACTTTCCCTTTCTATAAGATAAAAAAACTAGGTTTCTATCAAATCATTTTAAAACCATTTTCAAAAGTTTGAAATTCATTTAAAAATAATTTCATTTTTTTCACAATTCATTTCCATAATTAAATTCAATAATTTAATTAAAAAATTTCCATCAAATCCACAATTTATATGCAATAATTTAAATTGTCCAATTTCTATAAACACCCACAAATTCAATGGAATTGGGGGTTTTCCAAATTTTCATGCCAAAACCATTTCAAATCTCCCAATTCAATGGAATTGGGTTTTATTAATTTAAGTGAAATAAAATTTGAGCAATTGAATTTAAGACAACAATTAAAATAAATCAAGAAATACAAGGATAATCAATTTGGCTAATCAGGACGGAACCACCTACCTTTTCCTGAAACCCGACACCCGCAACAACACCTGTTAATGAGAACGAAATCATAGAAGATCCTAAAACTCAACCTAGAAGGGAGATACAATATCAAGGAGGATAGATCCGCCAAATTTAAAATGATCCATAGAAATCCCAAAATAGGATAAAGAGAGATATATGAAGAACTATGAAGAATGCTTACCCAGATATCACATGCTAAAACAATGATGATTGATTACCAAATGAATGGATCCAGAATGGTTTGAAGACTCCAAAAATTCATGGGGAAGGCTTTGGGTTGAGAAGAGGGGAATCATAGAGGAATTAATAAAAAAATAACAACCATGCACTGCCTCCCTTTTATATCCTATTGTCGGGGAATTACACGACATGTAATTCAGTTTCACACCATGAAAGTCTTAATTTCTATAATGGTGAATACACATTGAAATTGTAACTCCCATTTAATGCTGGGGTATTACACGATGTGTAACCCCTATTCACCTTGTGAAACTCCTAAGATTCATAATGGTCAAAACCCCATCATCATATTGTGCGCTTCATAGACCTACACCATGATCCTGAATTAAATATCCAACATTGGTCTTGAAAAGGCCACCTCAATTCCAGGGTCATGCAACCGCTAACGATGCGTCAATCCGATACTGTATGAGGAAGTTATGACCGAAATAGTGTTTTGACAATGATAATAATAATAATAATAACATCAATAAATATTATTATTAAATATTTCATAATAATAATAATAATGAAAACAAAATTATATTATCAAATCACTTTCATAATTTCCACAATTAATATTATTTTTCATAATTAATAGTAATAGTAATAATAATAATAATTATTTTTACCCTTAATTATCTCAAATTAGTGTCACCATTAACATTTAAACAAAACTTCCATTAAATACCGAATTTTTTTGTTTAATCCATAATTACACATAATGTTAAGGGTGGAGTGTGTAAATTCAAACTTTAATGGAGCTACCACCAAATTGTATTAAAATGGTTAAGAAATAAAGGATTTTAAAATCTTGCTATGTCAACCATGGTGGTGTGGCAACTTAAGAACATTATTTCCTATTTTTATACTAAATTAATACTTTAATAATTTAATTCATTTATTAAATATCTTGATTTAATTAGAAACCTGACCAAACACCTATTGCGTGTGAAATTTATACCCCACCTAGGGTAAACCCATTGTTCCAGACCTGACAGTAGTCTTAGATTTCTCATAAGATGCACCGTTTGAGAGAAAATAATTATTTATTAATTAAAAAATGTAATAAATAATTAATTGAAAATAAAACATGTTTTATTATGTGCAATGTTTCCAAACACCTGATGTGAATTAAAGTTATACCCTGCCTAGGGTAAACACCCCATTCCAGACTCAATGGTGGTTTCAGATTTTTCATACAATGAACCATTTGAGAGATATTAATTATTTAATACTAAAAAAATGGATTAAATAATTAATTAAAATAAAAGGGTTATTTTTGGGAGCGAGACGTCCAAATGTCTAATGATTACAAAAGGTATACCCCGCCTTGGGTAAACACCATATCATGGACCTATCAGTGGTCTCAGATTTTCCATATGAGACACCGTTTTGGTGTTTTCAAATTATTTTGAATAAAAATTGTTTGCTTAAAATAATAAATTTAATATTTTTTTATTCAGTCTTCACCTAGACTTTTCAGGTCTTGTAAGCTCATACTAACTCAATTTCTAACTCCAAAAATATTCAGTTTAATATTCCAAGATGTTAACTGGAATTTTAGGCCTTTAACATATTTGTCAAAAATTCACTGATACATAAATTTTTTTCACTTAAGAAATTTATAATTTTACACAAGGGAGTTTAAGAATACCTAAAAATGGTAACTGGATATTACAGTGGGCTATAAATCCTATTAAGGGAACAATCAAGATCATAAATTATAATATATCATCCAAGTGGCATAACATGGTATAATAAAATTGGAGGGTTATATATATAATCACATAGAATACTGTTATAAATAATACTATATCATAGTATTATTGCATAATAATAATGTATTAACAACATAAAATATGACAACATAAGCATAAGTAAAGTCTTACTTCCAAGAAAATATAACATAGCGTGCCAGGCTTATTGCCTGTGCACTATAAATGGTATTTCATGAGATGAAAATATTAACCAATACATTAGGGGATGTATAATTTAGTCCCACATGTAACATCATAATATTTATATGCATATTTTTTACATATAATGAAATCATAAACAATAGATAAGAAAATCCATAAGAAGGAAATGGGTTACATAATCAGAACTTAAATAATGAACCCCTTGAATTATGTTTTAATAATTGAGTGAACAATATTTGATAGAAATAAGTATGTGGGATTTTCCTTAAAACTAGATATAGAATAGAAGAATTTCACTTATAAGAATTATTTTTTTATAAATCATGTCATATTAAAATTTTTTAAAGGAGAGGTATATGAAAAGAAACAAGAAATAGAAAATATAACTTTATCTGGGTTTGATTTAAAGATAGGCATGAGAATAGAACTTTAAAAAACTATATATCCCTAAAAAATAAAGGGAAGATAAAATAGGTATATATGTAAGGAGGACATATACATAATATAAAAGAAGTAATTATGAATAATATAGAGATGGAGAGAGGTAAATAGGGAGAAATCATAACTCAAATGAAAAGAGAGTGGTTTTAGAGTTCCCTTACCTAAAGTCCTAACTTACTATGTACTTGCACATAACTTCCAGAATAATAAAATTAAATTTATTAAATACTTTCTTCTGAACGTATTTCATGTATTTTTAATTTATTATTGTTATTTTATGTTTTTTATAGTTATTTTATCAATATATTATGAATATGTTAATTGTTATAAGGATGTTTTTTTCATGGTTCTGAGGTTGCATCTGTTTATTTGTAATTATAGTTATTCTCTTCAAATGAGTAGATAGCTCCAAAATTGAAATGGTATAATGTTAATGACTTTAAATAATTTAAAATCTTTTAAATATAAAATAATCTTTAAAAATAAGTGTGGTTTATAGAGTGAAAATTTTATAGTTTAATGGTTAGTTCATTTAGGTGGGTTTTCCAACCATAATAAAATTAATTGGTTTCATTAAGTATTTATGTTTATTTAAACATTCCATAATATAAAATAAAATTTAATATATTTATTAATATTATATTTAATTATAATTTTTTATTACAAATAGCCATGAAGGTGGTGATTAAAAATGAATTACGTCATTCATGGAGGTGGTGAACCGACTAAAATATGGGTGAATATTTCATTTTAGAATAAATAAGAGAATTTGAGATAATTGTTATTCCATTAATATGATAAAATTTATTATGATTTTTATTTCATCATATTAGAATGTATATAATATATTTTAGAAGTGGTAATAGAAGAAAGTAACTTGAAATAGTTCAGTTGAGAAAGTGACCTCTTCCTTTGGATGTCCTCCTTTAACACATTACATGGGGTTAAGGAATAATATATTATGAAGAAAAAACCTCCAGAGAATAGATAGGGATGTTGAGAAGGTATTTTTATAGGTAAAATTCAAGGAAATAAACTTATGGTGTGAGGAGAGGTGGGGTGGTGAAGGGTGCTAATTATAAGGGTAGGCGATTGATATCTCGATTTTATATAACATTATTTATGGGCTTTTGTATGTGAATTCATTGAATATTAATTGATTAAAGTTTATTTACATATAATATATTGATATATGATGCTCCCAATTTGTGTATACATTTTCATATATATTATTGAAAATAAAAACACGTTTTCACCAAATATCTGTTGTTTCATGAACATATTCTTTGATTTTGGTGATTCTGTTTATTTTCAGGAGATTTCTGGCCAAAACACACAAATCGAGAGAAACTTGTGAAAATTTTCCAACTACACGATGTTTACTTTTCTACACACCCTGTACATTCAGACAGGGACATGAATCAAAAGGGGGAGTACACACCCAAGTCACCAGCCAGAGACTACACGTCATGTGTCTTACTAATACACGCCGTGTACCGGCTTCTAGATGTGGTTGGTGGCTCTTGCTAGGGGCTACACACCATGTATGGCGGTGCTACATGATGTGTACTTTCTACCAACTAGCTGCCAACGCTGTGTGAGTCAAATACGGTGTGAATGGCCACCTACCAAAGAAAAACCGTGACAAAAGCAAGTTGACAAGACTAAACGGTGTGTACTTTTATACACGCCATGAAATTTAGTTTTCTATAAATAGAGGCCTTGGCCTCCAGACCAGAGGGATCCAGAACACTTGAAGAGAGGGGAACTTCTGCTACCATATTCCCAAGCCACCGTTGTGCCGCTATTCCGCCATTCCACCTTTCGACACCTCTCCTCGTAGCTTATTCAATGATCACATCAGGTATCAAAGGTGTTGTTTTCATTATTTTTTATATGTGAAACTAAACACCCCTTGTGTTGGGGATGTGGATGATGAAGAGCTTTTGTATGTTGGATTGATTTATACGGTTGTGTTTATTCTTTTAAATTCTTCTCATTCTTCTTTGACCACTACTCTTTACCACTGAGAAATCTAATCCAGACCAAGGGTAAAATTCTGAGGGACTTCAAAGAAGAATCACAGTGAATGATTTCATGATCATTAAAAGGATTCATCAATTCAAAAATGGACTAAACTAAAAGTAAGAATTTTGAAACATTGACTACCAGACTAAGGAGTCAAATTTCTTCAATTCCAAGACAAAATCAATCGGACCAAGGGAATCTTGTCATTAATAAGATCCAGAATGTTGAATTATCATGAACAACACAACCATATAAGAAATCCACATTAAATCTCCATAATCACCATAGCCCCAAAACTCTCTTTTTCCTGCTAAATACATCAAAAATTCACTTGTTGTTTTCTCTTAAATTGTTAAATACTATTTCAAGTAAACAAAAGAGCTTCAATAATCCCAACCAAGACAATCCACTCTAAATTCAGCATAACTCATTGAATTAATTCTAAACTCAATTGAATTCACGCACTTACCAAGTTCCCTGTGGATCGACCCCGCACTTTCACTATACTAAGTTTAAGAGTGGGTAATATCAATTTGGGATACCGATAACATGCCTTCGGTAAAACGACAGACCAAATTTTGGCGCCGTTGCCGGGAAACTGACGGTTTAAGTGCTAAAATTTAGTTGTGTTAGTAATTAATTAAGTGAAACTAAAAATTAAAAATTCCCAAAAATTTCTTTTCTAAACCCATTTTTGTTTCTCTTTTGTTTTCCCTTTTACACCTGGGTTTTGTTTGGTGTATGTATCCAATCACAGGTGCATGAACCAACGCCCCACGCGGTCCAGGAGCACTGAGTCATCGGATATTCTTTCGATTGACCCAGAGATCGAACGAACCTTGTTGCGATGTCGACGTGCACTGGTAGAGACGCATAGACAAAAATCATTACCTATGGAGAACAAGGAAGAGGGAGCACCGACCACTAAAGTTGCAGCTGGACAACCATTCTAAGACCAGCAGCCTCCCACTACTCGTATACCGGATTAGGCCCAACCTGGAGGTTTCATGGAGTTCCTCCTGAGGGAATACCAGCAACCACCACAACAACCACTTCTGCAGTACAACCAGCCCCAATAGCAATGACAACTCTTTCAACAGCCCTACTTCTCCCCTCAGGAGCAATAGTACATGCCTCCTCCATTCCCTCAGCAGCCACCTCCATGACGTACTATTATGGAGTACGGCCTGCCTTCGATCCATGGAGCTGACACGGGCATCGTTCGTCCTCCGTTTCAGGCCCATCACTTCAAGATTAAGCCTACTATCATGCAGCTGATCCAGAACACCGTTCAGTTTGGAGGCCTGGCCAGTGAAGACCCGAACGCCCGTCTCTCTAATTTTCTGGAGATCTGCGATACATTCTGTTACCATAGAATGTCTGAGGATGCCATTCGTCTTTGCCTCTCCCCCTTCTCTCTACGGGACAAGGCGAAAGACTGGATCAAACGGTTTCCACAAATATCCATCCTCACCTAGGAGGACCTAGCCCAATCATTTCTATCCAAATATTTTCCACCTTCAAAAACAGTAACCCTACGGAATGAAATCCACAACTTCCAGCAGCACGAATCCGAATCGCTGTATGAATCATGGGAATGTTTCAAGGAAATGTTACGTAAATGCCCACACCATGGACTTATACTCTTGATGTAAGTACAAACCTTCTACCGAGGACTAACAATGAATACAAAGTCCATGGTGGATGCAGCTGCTGGAGGTACGGTAATGCGAAAGTCCCCCGAAGAACTTTTCGAACTGCTGGAAGGTATGTCTACCAACAAATTCCGGTGGAATTCCGAGAGGGGGACCCAAAAACGAGGTATGAATAGTATTGATTCTACTACCATGCTTAATACCCAGTTAGATTATGACATCCCACCTTTTTATCACATAAACTTTCATTACATTATACAAAATCGAGGATATTTAAGGTTTAGTGTCTTGAAAACTAGGAACTCAAAACATGAAAACATAAAACATTCTTATTAAAAACTTGAAAGGCTTCTCCTTATGTTTATCCTAAGTTAATTACTGCATCTCATAACCTGGGGACATACATCAAAAGAAAGGGTGAGCAGAAGGCCCAGTAAGGGAAACAAGGGAAACATTTAACATGTGAACTTGAGATACATCAATAAAGTCATGAAAAAGAACTTTAAGGCATGAGAAAGAAATCATGAGGCATATCATAATAAAAATAATGTATTTCACAACTTGAATATGTGGCTACAACATTTAACATAGAAAATCATGAACATATCACCAAGGTCCATCCCTAAGGTGTCATTTGAAAATTACCAAGGTTATTCACCAAGATATCGTGAAAATTGTAATCTCTAGTGGTTACATCATTACCCAATGCATTGGAGCGCTATCAGGGTGCACCCTTAAATTTTCCTTTATTATCATGTGATTCACATACATCATCATCAAAAATTTCATAAATAACCCATATAGCATAAAAAAAATGGGTTTCCTTTCATAATCATAACGTTTTCAAAACTGCTTTAAAGACATGATCTTTATGTCACTTTAAACCCACAGAAAAGGAAAGCGGGTTTCATGTATATAAATCCAAGAATTTAAAATAGAAAATTTTGATATATATATGTGAATACCGATATAGAAGAATGAGCTTTGAGTATTCACTTAATAAAATAAAATAATTTTAGAAAAAGAGAGAGGCATTTTGAGATGAAAATTCTGCAGCATAACGGCTACGTTACAGGGTTTTAGAAAACATTGAAAAGAGAGGGGACATGGGTCACCCACTCATAAATGATACATAAAACAGTAGGGGATAGAATATAAAGGATTTAAGAACATGATAATGAAATTTTAAAGATATACCATATGAAATGAAGAGCATGAAAGGAAGACAAAAATAAGATTTCTCTTATGAAAATTTGGCAGCCTAACGACGTCACTTAAAACTTCAAAAAAAAAAGAATTGATGAGATAAAATAGGGTATCTCATCATATGAACATAAAAGATCAGTATGATATATATATAGATCATACCCCAACATAATGAAAAGGAACATGAAAGACTTGACATGAAAATAGATCGTGAAAATGAGAAGGGTGAAAGAATCCCTTAAAAATTCGGCAGCCTAACGACGCCACTTAAACATTCATAAAATGAAATGATGAGATCAAGAGGGGGTATATCATCATATGAACATGAAAAGGAAAGTAGGATTAATATAAAAGAACATCCTCAGCATAAGAACATGGATCATAAAAGAAATGACACAAAAGAGAGTACTTGGAAAGAAAGAGAGAGGTATGATCCCTTACCTTAAAACGTAACTCTTAAAACTAAAAGGTTGGGACCTTGAGGGATTGGGGGAACCTTGGGAGGACTCTTTTGGAGGTAATGAGACCATAAATTTGTTGGGGAAGAGTTGGGAGTGAAAACTAAAGGAGTAAAGGGTGGGTATTTATAGGGAAATGGAGGTGATACTTTAATAATTTCAAGGGCCACCTCACTAGTGGTTTTTGCAAAACCATGGGCTTTCCCATGGTATTTGCTCATGTTTTTGGCCACATGGGACCCCTCATACAATAATTCACCCCCTTTAGTCGAACATCACTTAAAATATCCCATGACATCATCATGATGCAGTCATGATTTCATTAAACATACCGAAACCCCAAAATTGTATTTTTACTATTCATTGAAAATTCAACTTTTTTCCAAAAACTCCGAAAAATTTATCTTAAAATAATATCAATGATATGAATTAAAAAATAAACTCTATTTTATAAAAATAATTTTCTAAATATTTTTAATTTAATTTTTAAATAAAAACACTATTCACCAAAAATTCATTTTTTCAGAAAAACCCCAAAAATTACCTTAACATAATATCGGTTCTATAAGTTCAAAAATAAAGTCCATTTTATAAAAATAATTTTCTAAATTTTTTTAATTTAATTTTTAATTAAAAAACACTATTCACCCGAAAAAACTAATACTTGATTAATAATTAATGAAACATTTATTTACCTATTTTATTAAATCACACTACTTAATCAAGGTGCCTAAATTATGTTAATACTTTCTTTAAGTGAGATTACTAATCCATTTGGCCACATTACTAATCCTAAGCATAAAATCACTATTCATAATTTACTATTTATCAAAAATTAAGTTGATCTTATTAGACTCTAAATTTCTTACTGAACACATTTGCAGAATACCATTTTTTGAAAATCATTACACATAATTAATTATTTAAGGTTTACATAAATATTTTAAAATACCTTTTTTCAAAATACATCAATAAAATACATCCTATATTCATTCGAACATTTGAAAACTCCCAAACTTCACCATAAGAAGAAAACACAATTTTATTTATAACAAAGGATTATGATCTCCTTACATAGCCCCTTATAACCCCAGCATAAGACCTAAGTGTAAGGTATGCTAAGGTGAGAGAATCTGAAGGCGGCTCAGCCAACATCGTACGAGTAATAATTTCTATCCGTTTAAACTTATCGCGAAGGCGATTCCATTCTAGCTTCACACGATGAAGTTCAGGTTGGGTTTGGTCCAAAGCAAAGCCCAGTGGTGCTACTTCCTTCCCAAGTTCTGTTAGATGGGATTCAATCGGTCCAAGACTACTGGATGAGGCCATCGAATCTTCTTTTTATATTAATTAACCAAGATCACTTGTATTTAGAGACAATAGTCACAACATTCAGTTTCCAATGGTCATACTGACTAATGGTCATATAATAGTAAAAAACCAATAGTCTCACTTTAATTATACTCATGTTATCAAAAGAAACACTTTTTTTGAGTATGAAAAATAAAATAACACACAAAATTAGGAAACAAGATTTATTCAAAATTTTGGGTCGTTACATTCTTCCCCCCTAAAGAAATTGCATCCTTGCAATTTTTAAAATTTGCCTTGGAAATTTCATTGGAAGTCTCACATCGTAAAAAGAGTCAGTAACACTATTACTTTAAAAGAAAGAAAATAAAGTACAAAGGACACCCGAGTTAACCCATACTAGGATTCCATGTAGGAAAACATGGACATGGAAGAGAAAACAAAGGTTCATGTTCTGAGGGAGAGTGATAGAAAACATGATTTGGATAAATTTAACAACAAGAAAATCACAAACTTATGATGGGTTAAACGGTATTTGATTTCCCAGTAGGAAACATTAACATACAATGTTTTTGTTTTACGTTCCTTTTCATAGTTTTGAGGAATTCATTTACTACATAGAATAAAAACACAAGGAAATATATTTACCTTCAAGTAGAGTTTCATCCCTTAATAAGCTTCTACCAAAAATAATCTTTTCTCCAAATGATGAGCATTAAAAGAACACATGGTCTCATCAAAAGCACAAGAATCATCTTCTAGAGAATCACATAATCCACCAAATATTAACTATCTATTTCTTCTATCTTTAAACATTATCCCAAAAACAGAAAAGGTAAGATAAAACAACTCTTCCAAAATAAAGAACCCCATAGGAAGGGAAACTACTTTTAAATCTTCAAAATTCCACGGTACTACCCAAAGTTCATCATAGACCATTCCATAAATAACTATCCTTAAAATTCCTCAAAATAAACCAAACTAAGATTGAAACCCAAATACAAGAAGGATTTGATAACATAGTATTCCCAAATAAACTTCATCGTTCATCTCCAAACAACATCAACCACTCCTAACATCTTATAAAAAAAGTAGCTAACCTAAACATATTTTACCCAAGGTAGGTTAATCATTTCTATAAGTAACCTATATTACCATAAGTTCACCTTAAATTATTCGATTCTTCAAAATATAAGTCAAAATTTATTCCTCAAAGAAAATACCGTAGTAATCTATTTACCTCGATCATATAGGGTTCCCAAAATAGTGAACATCTTCCAAAATAATAATCATCTTTTAATCCCCTAATCATCTTTTTTTTTCAAGAAGAGCAGCTTCACAACATCAACATGTGCTACATAACAATATATGTTTTCCTTAATGATATAAAACCATCTTAGGTAGTGACTTGATGTTCTTAAAAAATGTTAAATATATTCTCATAGGGCATGAACTAAAAAACAACAACATGACATAGACAATTATTGCGAAGAAGTCACATGTACTTTAGTCATCAGGATCCATCTCAGAATAGGACTTTCATTGTTCCCTTATCCTTGAAGATTGTTGATGCTCATCATGCTTCTCATCCCTTACAAGAGGGCATTGCCTTGGATAATGTCTAACTTCTCCACATTTACGACATTGAAAAGTATAAGGTACCTTAGATCGAACCTTATCTTTATTCATCACATTATCCATTTTTTTAAAGCAATTAGCTACTTTATTCTCTATCACCCCACACTTAAAATATCTCTCGGTTCCTTTGTGACATTCCCATTGGTGCCTATTTACACACTTTTTTCACAAAGGAAATTGAGTCTTCTTTCCCTTATCAACTTTATCAGATGAACATCCTTGAGACTTTGTCTTCTTCTTCCTTAATGAATTTGGGCATTAAACTAGGTACCAATTATTAATTGTGATTTTTGATAGCTGGTTTGGCATAATCACAATATGTTCAACTTGATCTCTCGTCATCTCTATCACATTAATAGGGTAATCATCACATTTTCTATCACATTGGTTGTTGGGACAAGTTCTTCCATTTCCTGCCATTAACTTAGAAAAGAAAGTATAATTAGGGGGCTTAAATACTTATCCAATAATCATGAAAAGGAAACTTAAAGCATAGATGGATAAACTTGTAGAAGAAAAGTTTACCCTAACTTGTGATCCCCTAGGTTACAATCTAGGTTATCCATGATCATATATTCTCATGTGAATCTTTATTTTATTTTATCTTTGTTCCTTTAATAATGGTTCATACTAAGCTTATGAATTTACCAAAGCATATCCCCCGGGAGTGTCGTAACCAAGAGTGCAGCAAGTCCCTTTGTCATATACCAGTTCCCATTCGAGTCTATCTCAAAGCGGTGTTTTTGGGTTTTACCCCTATATATATCTGTGCCAAATCCACCTATACCTGCTCGTATCTAGTTAGGGATGTATTTTCTTGATAAACCACTTACTCAATACTCACCAAAATACAAGGAATATTTACTATATTTAAACTTTTCTATAGGGTTCTTCCTAAAGTTTTCATATCATAATTTACAAAAATAACTAAACCATCCTTTGATACCAACTATGACATCCCACCTTTTTATCACATAAACTTTCATTACATTATACAAAACCGAGGATCTTTAAGGTTTAGTGTCTTAGAAACTGGGAACTCAAAACCTGAAAACATAGAACATTATTCTTAAACACTTGAAAGGATTATCCTTATGCACATCCTAGGTTCATTACTGCATCTCATAACCTGGGGACATACATCAAAAGAAAGGGTGAGCAGAAGGCCCAGTAAGGGAAACAAGGGAAACATTTAACATGTGAACTTGAGATACATCAATAAAGTCATGAAAAAGAACTTTAAGGCATGAGAAAGAAATCATGAGACATATCATAATAAAAATAACATATTTCATAACTTGTAGATTTGGATAAAACATTTAACATATACAATCATGAACATATCACCAAGGTCCATCCCGAAGGTGTCATTTGAAAATTACCAAGGTTATTCACCAAGATATCGTGAAAATTGTAATCTCTAGTGGTTACATCATTACCCAATGAATTGGAGCGCTATTAGGGTGCACCATTAAATTTTCCTTTATTATCATGTTATCCACATACATCATCATAAAAAACTTCATAAATAACCCATATAGCATACAAGAAAGGGGTTTCCTTTCATAATCATAACGTTTTCAAAACTGCTTTAAAGACATGATCTTTATGTCACTTTAAACCCACGGAAAAGGAAATCCAGTTTCATGTATGTAAATCCCAGAATTTAAAATAGAACATTTTGATATATATGTGAATACCCCTGTAGAATAAATAGCTTTGAGTATTATCTTAATAAAATAAAATAATTTGAGAAAAAGATAGAGGCATTTTGAGATGAAAATTCTGCAGCATAACGGCTACGTTACAGAGTTTTAGAAAACATTGAAAAGAGAGGGGACATGGGTCACCCACTCATAAATGATCCATAAAAACGTAGGGGACAGAATATAAAGGATTTAAGAACATGGTAATGAAATTTGAAAGATATACCATATGAAACGAAGAACATGAAAGGAAGGCAAAAATAATATTTCTCTTATGAAAATTCGGCAGCTTAACTGCGTCACTTAAAACTTCAAAAAAAAAAAAGAATTGAAGAGATAAAATAAGGTCTCTCATCATATGAAAATAAAAGATCAGTATGATAGATATAGAGATCATACCCCAACATAATAAAAAGGAACATGAAAGACTTGACATGAAAATAGATCGTGAAAATGAGAAGGGTGAAAGAATCCCTTAAAAATTCAGCATCCTAACGACGCCACTTAAAAATTCATAAAATGAAATGATAAGATAAAGAGGGGGTCTCTCATCATATGAACATGAAAAGGAAAGTAGGATGAATATAAAATAACATCCTCAACATAAGAACATGAACCATAAAATAAATGACATAAAAGAGAGTACTTGGAAAGAAAGAGAGAGGTAGGATCCCTTACCTTAAAACATAACTCTTAAAACTCGAAGGTTGGGACCTTGAGGGATTGGGGGCACCTTGGGAGGACTCTTTGGGAGGTAATGAGACCAGATCTTATTTGGGGGAGAGTTGGGAGTGAAAACTAAAGGAGTAAAGGGCTGGTATTTATAGAGAAAGGGATGTGATACTTAAATAATTTCAAGGGACACCTCATTAGTGGTTTTGGCAAAACCATTGGCTTTCCCATGGTCTTTTCCCATGGTTTTGGCCACATGGGACCCGTCATACAATAATTAATCCCCTTTAGTCAACCATCCCTTAAAATATATCATGAAATCATCATGATGCAGTCATGATGTCATTAAACATACCGAAACCCCAAAACTGTATTTTTACTATTCACTGAAAATTCAACTTTTTCCGAAAACTCCCAAAAATTTATCTTAACATAATATCAATGCTCTGAATTCAAAAATAAAATCCATTTTATAAAAATAATTTTCTAAATATTTTTAATTTAATTTTTAAATAAAAACACTATTCACTGAAAATTTATTTTTTCAGAAAAACCCCAAAAATTACCTCAACATAATATCGATGCTATAAGTTCAAAAATAAAGTCCATTTTAGAAAAATAATTTTCTAAATATTTTTAATTTAATTTTTAATTAAAAAACATTATTCACCCGAAAAAACTAATAGTTGACTAATAATTAATGAAACAGTTATTTACCTATTTTATTGAACCACACTAATTAATCAAGGTGCCTAAATTATATTAATACTTTCTTTAAGTGAGATTACTAATCAATTTGGTCACATTACTAATCCTAAACATAAAATCACTATTCATAATTTACTATTCATCAAAAATTAAGTTGATCTTATTAGACTCTAAATTTCTTACTGAACACATTTGTAGAAGACCATTTTTTGAAAATCATTACACATCATTAATTATTTAAGGTTTACATAAATATTTTAAAATATCCTTTTCTCAAAATACATCAATAAAATACATTCTATATTCATTCGAACATTTGAAAACTCCAAAACTTCACCATAATAAGAAAACAAAAATTTATTTATAACAAAGGATTATGGTCTCCTTACATAGCCCCTTATAACCCCAGCATAGGACCTAAGTGTAAGGTGTGCTAAGGTGAGAGAATCTGAGGGCGGCTCGACCAACATCGTATGAGTAGTAATTTCTATCAGTTTAAACTTATCGCGAAGGCGATTCCATTCTAGCTTCACACGATGAAGTTCGGCTTGGGTTTGGTCCAAAGAAAATCCCAGTGGTGCTACCTCCTTCCCAAGTTCTGTTATATGGGCTTCGATCGGTCCAAGACTACTGGATGAGGCCATCGAATCTTCTTTCTATATTAATTAACCAAGATCACTTGTATTTAGAGACAATAGTTGCAACATTCAGTTTCCAATGGTCATACTAACTAACGGTCATATAATAGTCAAAACCCAATAGTCTCACTTTAATTATACTCATGTTATCAAATGAAACAGTTTTGTTGAGTATGAAAAATAAAATAACACACAAAATTAGGAAACAAGATTTATTCAAAATTTCGGGTCGTTACATGGATGCAGTTTCCAAAAAGACTGACGCACTGAATCTCAAGGGCACATCTCAAGTCCATGTGGAGAACCATCCAGCATGTAGTGACTGTGGTAACAACCACTTCCTGGGAAAATGCCCGGGACCTTCAGTCGACCCTTCGACAAGCGAGGTGAGCTATGTTGCTCAAAACAGAGGGTCGAACCAGTATCAATAATACCAGAACCCGACATGGAGAGATAATCAGAACACAGGCTGGGGCCAACAGCAGCAGAATCCTCCGCCCCAGTGACATCCCAGATACAGTCAGCCACAATATCAGAACCCATACCCAAGGAAACAACAGAACCAACAGGGCCCCTAACATCAGCAAGGGTATCAAAACCCTTGCCCGTAGCAGCCAAGGCAACAACCACCTCCACCAGCTGCACATCCACCTCACCAAGAGAATAGCTCAAGGTTAGAGGATCTTCTGACAAAATTCATATCAACTGCTGAGACCAGATTGTAGAACTAGGAGGCTTCTATTTGAGGCCTCGAAAACAAAATCGGTCAGTTAGCAAACCAGCTCTCAGGGAGACAACTTTGTACACTACCATGCAACACCGAGAAGAACCCAAGGTAGGAGGCCCATTCCATCACTTTAGGAAGTGGAAAGAATATTCATCAGAAGGAACCAGCACAATAAACTACACCTATACTCTCTATTGACAACAAAGGTACAATTTCATACCCCTCTTCATCTGAAAATCCATCACCGGAGGGTCAACCTGGGAAAGGAAAGGAGGTCGTCAAACCATTCGTGCCTGCATTACCTTTTCCGGAAATAATGAAGCAAAGGAAGCTGAATCACCAGTCTGGAAAATTTATGGAAGTATTCAGAAAGCTACACATCAACATCCCATTTGTAGAGGCTCTGATTCAAATTCCCACATATTCAAAATTCATGAAGGAAATCCTCTTGAATAAAAGGAAGATGGAAGATTTGGGCGCCATTGCATTGACAAAGGAGTGCTCCACAGTCGTACAAAATTCCATTCTTCTGAAACTCCAGGATACAGGTAGATTTACTATCCATTGTACAATTGGACCCTGTGAATTTGGAAAAGATCTATTCGACTTAGGAGCTAGTGTAAACCTCATTCCCTTTGGAGTTTTCCAAAAGCCCAGAATCCATGATCTGAAGCCTACTCGAGTCTCCCTTCAACTTGCTGACAGATCCATTAAATATCCAAAAGGGCTACTGGAGGATGTGCTCGTGAAGGTGGGAAGATTGATCCTCCCTGTAGATTTTATTATCCTAGACATGGAGGAGGATCAATAGGTACCTATTATATTTGGAAGACCTTTTCTGGCCACAGGGAAAGTCTTGATCGATGTGCACCAGGGGGAGTTGATTTTCTGGGTAGGGGATGAAAGAGTCTCTTATAATGTTCTAAAGGCCGTCAAACAAGCATCGTTATCCGAACATGAGGGCTTCTATGCAGTGACTACCATGGATGGACAATTGAGTAGACAAGAAGATGATTTGTTATATTCTTCCATTTCAGCTAATATGATTTTTCCAGACATGCCCACTGATGAAGTGCCAAAGGACCTGAAATTCATTAAAGGCCAGGGCGACCATTACTGGCAACGAGCTGTCATTCCTAACATCCTATAGAGGGTAGAAATACAGCTACTGGTACCTTCAGTTCTCAAGGCACCTGAACTAGAACTGAAGCCTCACCCACCTTCCTTAAGGTATGGGTATTTGGGAGATCATCATACATTGCCTATTATACTTATAGAAGCACTATCACAGGGATAGGAGGATGCACTTCTTCAAGTTTTTAAGCAGAGATAGCAGGAAATTTGATGGAATTTTTCAGATTTGAAGGGTATCAACCCTACCATTTTCACCCACAAGGTGCTACTCGAAGAAGGAGCAAATCCATTTAGACAACCCCAACGGCGTATGAACCGTCCCATGAAGGAAGTCGTAAAGAAGGAGGTAATAAAGCTTTTAGATGCAGAAATCATTTATCCTATATCAGATAGCCCGTGGGTGAGTCCCCTATAATTGGTCCCTAAGAAGGGAGGCATCACTGTGGTCTCAAAAGATAAGAACGATATCATCCCCACTCGCACAATCACGGGATGGAGAGTCTGTGTAGATTACAGGAAACTGAACGACGCCATAAGGAAATATCATTTTCTCCTACCCTTCATGGATCAGATGCTAGAAAGGCTAGCAGGACATGAATATTACTGCTTCCTTGATGGCTACTCAGGCTATAACCCAGAAGATCAGGAGAAGAGCACCTTCACTTGCCCATACAATACGTTTTCCTACCGGATGATGTCTTTCGGTATGTACAACACTCCCGCCACATTCCAGCAATGCATACTGGATATTTTTCACGACATGGTGGAACAAATCCTATAGGTCTTCATGGATGATGTTTCCATTTACGGGAAGTCATTTACCACCTGTTTGCAGCACCTGGAGCTGGTACTGGAGTGATGCGAAAACACTAACCTAGTTTTGAAATGGGAAAAGTGTCATTTATAGTGAAAAGTGGAATATTACTTGGTCACAGAATTTCAGAAAAGAGGATAGATGTGGATCTGGAAAAAATAGAAGTTATTTCATGACTTCCCATTCCAACTTCTGTTCAATCCATCCACAGCTTCCTGGGCTATGTGGGTTTTTACAGGCGGTTTGTCCGCGATTTCTCGAAGATAGCCCAACCCCTTGCCAATCTTCTGACTAAGGATTCCATTTTTGAATTCACTAAGGCACGCACCTCAGCTTTTGGGCATCTAAAGCAACACCTAGTGGAAGCTCCAGTAATGGTTGCTCCCAACTGGGAGACACAGTTTGAAGTCATGTGTGATGCCAACGACTATGCCGTGGGATCTGTCCTGGGTCAGCGTCTAGAATGAATCTTCCAACCCATCTACTATGACAGAAGGACACTCAATGAGGCCCAAATAAATTACACTACTACAGAGAAGGAGATGTTGGTAGTGGTATTCGCCTTTGACATGTTTCGTTCTTACCTTGTGTTGTCTAAATTTATTGTTTATACTGACCATGCAACACTTAAGTACCTGTGAAACAAGAAGGATGCAAAGCCCTGATTGATCCGATGGGTCCTCCTCTTACAAGAATTTGATTTAGAGATTCGAGATAAAAAGGGGAGTGAGAACATGGTCACTGATCATCAATCCCGTCTGGAGCTTCCACACTTGGAGATGGAAGAGGATCGAGAGATAAGGGAGGATTTTCTTGATGAGCATCTCGTTTCAATTTTTGAGTCCCCTAGGCCCCAGTTTGCTGATATTTCTAACTATTTAGTTACAAGGGTCATCCATCCAAACCTCTCCTTCTAGTAGAAGAAAAGGTTATTCTCTGATGTTAAGCGATACTTCTGGGAAGACCCACTCTTATTCTGATTCTGTGGAGACGAGGTGATCCGACGGTGCATACCAGAGACAGAGGTTCAAGGGTGATCTGACGGTACAAGCTCCTGCTTGGCATCCAAAAGACCCAGGATCAAATCCGGGCAGTGGCGAATTTATGGGTACTGTACCATAACTGTACCAGCGGTGACACTCTAGTGGGGGCGGTACTGCAACAGGCGCTGTAGTAGTGCGGGTACTGTAGCAGTACTGTTCACCAATGGGTCCTTTGGGCCAAAAAATGGGCTTTCAAGCCTTGTATTCAGGCCACTTTGCCTTGGGCCTTCAGGCTATGTAATGGATCACCCTCTACCCAGTATAGAGAGGTATTTGCTTTAAATAATAAATTAAGGATTCAGCCCCAACCTTTAAAAAAAAGAGGACATCATGGGCCGGATCGTACCATAGCAAAGATTCTGCAATCTGGGTTTTTCTGGCCCACCATTCATAAAGATACCTGAGCCTTCATTGCCCGTTGTGATCCATGAAAACGTATAGGTAATATGGGAAGTAGATCCATATTCCCTAGCACCCCATCCTAGAGGTCGAGATCTTTGACGTCTAGGGCATCGAATTCATGGGACCATTCCCCCTTCTTTTGGGCATACTTACATCCTCGTCTGCATTGATTACGTCTCCAAATGGGTGGAATCCACTGTGACGAACCACGACACAACCAAGGTAGTCGTGACCTTTTTAAAGAAACACATTTTCAGCAGGTTTGGCGTTCCTCGTGTGCTGATCAACGACAGAGGGACTCACTTTGACAATGCGTTAATGAAAGGAGTACTATCTAAATATGGGGTAAAGCATCACATTGGTACACCATACCATCCCCAATCAAGTGGACAGGTGGAGCTCTCCAACCGTGAGCTCAAACAAATTTTGGAGAAAATAGTGAATACCTCACGGAAAGACTGGTCCAGAAATCTTGATGACACTTTGTGGGCCTATCGAACCGCCTTCAAGACACCACTGGGGATGTCACCATTTCGCATCGTCTATGGAAAATCATGCCATCTACCAGTGGAATTGGAACACAAAGCATATTGGGCCATCAAGGCCCTAAATTTTGATCTGAAGTCGATTGTAGAGAAGTGAAAGTTCCAACTATCGGAACTCGATGAAATTAGAAGAGAGGCGTATGAGAATGCTAAATTGTACAAGGAGAGGACAAAAGGCATCCACAATTGGATTATTTCTCAAAAAACATTTCAACCCGGTGATCAGGTACTCCTCTTCAACTCTCATCTTCGCCTATTCCTAGGAAAACTCAAGTCAAGGTGGTCGGGACTATTCCATGTCATACGAATATTCCCCCACAGAGCGGTGGAAATTACTAAGGAGGATGGTCAACCGTTCAAGGTGAAAGACCAACGACTGAAGATTTACCATCACATGGAAGATATTGCGGGAACAATCTCCACAAACCCTCTCAGGTAAGAAAAGGTAATTTGGTCGAGCCAACGACCTAAAAAAAGGAGCTTCCTAGGAGGCAACCCAGAGGTTACACACCGTGTCCCACTTATACTACACGGAGTGCACTTATCTTTTTAGTTTTTCATCTCAAATAGTATAAATATATAGTGTAACTAGATAAATAAACAGGGATGATGCCAGTGCCGATGGTAAGGTCACTAGAGTTTATCCGAGCTATCCCCGGTTCGAATCCTCCCGACCTACCTTCGGCACAGGGTTCCTTATTTTCTTACACGACGTGTGTAGTAAATTTCATATATATATATATATATAATTTTTTATAAGAAAACCCATGGTGGGGATGGATCGGTTGGCCATGATCGTAACCCGGTTCCAAAAGACCCAGGTTCGAATCCTGGGAACCACCCCATTTCCATCATTTACCCTTTTAATAAAACCACACGGCGTGTCTTTCGATATACGTCATGTGTTCCATATTTTTCCTTTCTAAATTAAAAATGTTTTCTTTTAAAATAAATTCATGCGGATGAAGTTGGCAGATTGGAAAAGTCTCGACCCTGGATCCAAAAGTCCCGGGTTCGAACTCGGCTAATCTCCCTGCTTCATCCCCTTCTTTTATAATTAAAAACCACACGCCGTGCGTTGCTTTATTCCCATGTGTATAGGATATATAGATTAAATGTATATAAATAATAAATATGGGCAACAGTACAACCTTCTCTCTAGTGGTTGAGGGCTTCCGTTTGGAATGGACGATCGCCAGTTCGAACCTCTCCCCAAGCACCAGACCAAAGGTTGTACTTATCTTTTTCCAATTTTACAACACACGACATGTATTTCCCGATACACGTCGTGTATAGTTTTATTTGTAATAAAATATGTATATATCTATATATATCTATTTTTATTTTATTTATTAATAATAATAATTATAAAGTTTACTATAATAATTATATATATATGCATATATATATTGTTTTCTTAAAAAAAAACATACACGGTGTGTCTGATAAAGTACACACCGTGTAGTCTGGCTATAAAATCCGGACGCCCTATGCAGCCACTGTCCGTGTCACACAGCCCCCCTCACCGTTTTCTTCCTCTGGAAGCCGAATGGCCCACCTTTCCCAAATCCACCATTTTACCTCGTTTTAAGGCTCGATTTCTTCCTCATTTCACTCGTCGCATCAGGTATGCCGTTCTTCCCTTTTTATTTCCTAGTTTTTGTAGCGTTTAGGGTGTTTTTAGATTTCTCGACCGTTCGGCTTCCGACAGTACACATGCATGCATGAAGAACACACGCCGTGTACTCTTGTACACGTCCACACACTAAACAATTCTAATTTTGAAACTACACAGTGTGTATGTTCGGTACACACCGTGTACTATCCAGAGTCGTGCCCGGGTCTTCCATTTTACACAGCCAGGCATCCCATGTTCCCCTACATGACGTGTATGTTCGGTACACACCGTGTAGTTTATTATATGGCCCAAACCGTTTGTAGTTCCCACCTGACCAGGACCTCATATGCTTATACACGGCATGTAATTTCAATACACACCGTGTACCCTTCCCTAGCCAAGTGACTCCCCAACTCGGCGTTTCTTTCCCGAATACACGGGTTGCTTCCCATTACCACTACACACTGTGTACTCTGGAATTACACGCCGTGTACTTTTATTTTGTCTCACATTTTTCTCTTTTTCTTCTTTTTCTTTTCTTTTCCTCCTATTTTATTTTGTTTTCCTTTTCTTTCTTTTTCAGGTTATGGAAAATCGCGATCCTTCTTGGGGGAATCGGTCGGCCTCCGCCACTGAGGGTGAGAGGCCCATTTTTTGGTGGATTCGATTCCGACCTGCGACGCATCCATACCCCGACGCTCCGGTATACGAGCTCCCTCCGTTGTCCATTCTTCCACCACCCACTACCCCAGTAGAGGCTGGGCCTAGAACAGCTGTACCTCCACCTTCCAGCATAGAGCTTCCGAGCACCACCATTTCTGCTACCTCAGTTTCCACTCTCCCTGCACCATTTTCATCATCAGCTGGCCCCACATCGACTACTTCTCCACCGAGCCTTCACCTACTACTGCCGATCCACCCCCTGAGCCAGCCCCTACTGCAGCATCACCTAGACCGACTTCTGCGGGTATCCCCTATCCGTGTATGGTGTTCCCATCTACCGACTTGGTGCACGACAGAGTTCGGGGTTTCTCTCGCCACCTGATCCCCTTGAGCAGTGGCTATCTAGACCCTGCCGTGCCTCAGCAGCTGGGCATCTGGGAGGAGTTGAGGGAGCTCCTCATCCACACATCGCTTCTGGATATCTTTCAGGTCAGCACTCCTATGTATAAAGATTTATTTTTGGAGTTTGATGAATCCTTCGAGTTCGATGGACCCAAGTACTGGGAGACACTGAGCAATACCGTCCCGTAAGTTTGATTTCGTCTAGGCGGCCTCCATTTTTCCCTTTCCCTACCCGACTTTGGCCGAAGGTGTCGGTTCTACCCCTATCCAGTCACCCCACCCCGAGTCTCCACTTGCTCCGCCCTGAGCGCCTGACCCTCATGGCTGCATGGCGGGAAATTGCCGAGCCTGACCACTCCTATGCCCCACCTCCCAGAAGATCACTCTCATCCTCGACCCTCTCATCCGCTTCACTCACCAGTGCTTTAGCACCATTATTTTTCCCTGTCATGAGGATATGGGGGTCGTGACTGCCCATGACATGGAGCTCCTTACTTGTGTTATCACGCAGACCTACCCGGACCTTCCTTACCTTGCAGCCTCGTATTTCCATGCCATGTTCACAGGCCGTCAGGGAAACCTGAATGATGACTTTTATGCCACTCTCCTTGCCACCCACCATGGAATCTTTGAGCCTTATCTTCTACATGATCGCTTGGGTACCCCTCAACGGATGGAATTTCTCATGCTTATTCACATGGGATTAGTTTAAAAGTAGGGGGCACCTACGTCATTGCCCATGCTCAGCCCCCACCCACTGTTGACCCTCTTTCCCTTGCAGATTCCCCTGCACCTCCTTCCCCGCCCCTTCCTACCACCTCTCCTATTCCTTATTCCTCTACCATTCCCCCTCCTGGCCCTTCCCATGCTCCTTCCCCCTCCGCACCCTCGGCTGACCCGCCCCTCACCCTCCGCCTAGCCGAGACCACCCTTCGTCTGACTTGCTTGGAGCAGCAGCAAAATGCTATCCTTCAGCACCAGGTCTATCTTGAACAGATGATGGAGCTGATCCTACATCATCTTCAGCTTCCCATTCCTATACTGGTTGCTTCCTCATCCGCGCCTCCAGCTTCTCACATCCCGCTTGCTGACACTGCCTTGGCCACAGACTCCATTCTCATTTTCACTACAGATGTTGTTCCATATCCTCTTTTCGAGCTCACAGTTCTAGATGTTCCTGCAGCCGTGAGCCTCCCACAGGCCGAGGCCCCAGTCTCTTCCACTACTACGGTCGCTGCTCCCGACCCACCTGTGTCGGACGTGCCGTCCCCTGAGGTGACGCCATGATAGTGTCCTTTCTAATTGTCTTATATATTTTTTTTCCTTTTTCTTTATTGTGATATTGTGCATGCTTGTAGTTTTCTTTTTCATCGATAGTCACGTGTATCATGAAGCGACTTGGGCACCATTTTTCACGAGGGGAGTATTTTTTTCCTTTTTCTATTGTCTATATCTTTGAGTTTATTTTTTCCACTACTTTACCTTATCTTTTCCCCATTTGTTTTTCCCCTTGCCTGCCCTTTCCCTTGGTATTTCACTTGGTGGACCATGTGCGGTATTAAGTGTGGGGGAGCCTCTTTCTATTTCACCTTAGTCTTTTCCCTTGAACTAATCTAGGAGACATCATTATTTGATTATATATTTGCAAATATGAAGCAATTTTGGTTAATCATATTTATAAATGCTAAAGTTTTCAGTAGGAACTTTTTTAGGTTTGCATGCTTATTTTGATTCTTAAGTGTTTTAAAATGATTGCTGATATAATTTAAATTACAAACTTGTAATCCTTGGATAATTACATCGATTAGACTAATCAATTATTTTTCAAGACACGACCTGATTGTCTCTTTATTTATTTTTCCCACTCCCGAGAGGTATTCTAAACCCCATTTTCATATTCTTTATAATACCCTCTTTCTTGAGAGATTCTTAGTATATACATAACTACCAGAATTTGCAAGTTTTATTTTCGAAACATGAGGAATTTTTGAATTACATTAAAATGATTGAGGTATAAGATTGTTAACCCCTTTATCTTGATCCTACCCTACATCTTATCTTCGTGAAGCCCGTAGAGACCATGAATAGCCTTTATAGGAAGCCATATTACAAGCCTATTTCCCTTCCTACCCTAATTCTTTTATGATTTTGCATGATTATTTATTTGAGCTCAAAAGAAGGGATTGGCAACACATGGTATTAATTTGTGAATTGTCAAGAAATAAATTATGGGAGAGTGCCTCTTGATTATTTGGGGCAAAAAAGAGTTCCAAACCTCTATTTGGAAAATTCAGAAAGGTTCCCTTTGTGCTCTAAAAAAAGTACAAACAAAGGGGCCTTATACACATTTGTTGCTTTGTGACTCTTACTCAGCTAAAGGAGATGGTGATGATGAAATATTTTGATAAAGCTTGTTGATGACGTTTTTACATTGAGTTTAATTTTGAATATCATGCATTTTTATTTAAGAATTTAGCCTCCTTTTTCAATCCTCAGAGTTATTTTTCACATCTTTACCTACCAACCTTTATCCATAGAAACATCTGATCCTATTTGAAAAGTCCTCATGATTTTTGTAATTTTTTTTTCTAAAGTGGAGAACTAGAATTCTTGAAGACCTACGGATAGAGTGTATACATCTTTGATTAGGCATAAACTTGTTTAAAAACATCTTAAGTTTTGAGCATATTGTAGGTAAGGTAAATCATCAAGTGGCTTGATTATATTTGTAAGGTTGAAACATGTGTTAAAAGAAGACGTAAGTAGTTAATTGAATTATATATGAGGAATGATTAAAATATCTTATGAATTGATTTTTTTTGTGCCTTTTAGAATTTTCCTCCGTAATTATATCATTTATACTTTTGATTAATTGAATGCCTTCCTTTTAAAAGTATAGACTCTTTTAATTAGATGTTGAGATTTTTCTTGAGGGAAAGCAAAGGACTAAGTGTGGGAGAGTTTGATGCACCCAATTTGTGTATACATTTTCAAATATGTTATTGAAAATAAAAACATGTTTTCACCAAATATCTATTGTTTCATGAACATATTCTTTGATTTTGGTGATTCTGTATATTTTCAGGAGATTTCTGGACAAAACACACAAATCAAGAGCAACTTGTAAAAATTTTCCAACTAAACGACGTGTAATTTTCTACACGCCATGTACATTCATACGGGGACACGAATCAAAAGGGGGAGTACATGCCCAATTCACCCTCCAGAGACTACACTCCGTGTGTCTTACTAATACACGTCATGTACCGGCTTCTAGATGCGGTTGGTGGCACTTTCTAGGGACTACACGCTGTGTGTGGCGGCACTACACGCTGTGTACTTTCTAACAACCGGCCGCCAACACCGTGTGAGTCAAATACGGCGTGGCTGGACACCTACCAAAGAAAAACCATGGAAAAAGCGAGTTGACAAGACTACACGGTGTGTACTTTTATACATGCCGTGTAGTTTAGTTTTCTATAAATAGAGACCTTGGCCTCCGGACCAGAGGGATCTAGAACACTTAAAGAGAGGGGAACTTCTGCTACCATATTCCCAAGCCACCGTTGTGCCGCTATTCCGCCATTCCACCTTCCGAAACCTCTCCTCGTAGCTTATTCGATGATTACATCAGGTATCGAAGGTGTTGTTTTCATTATGTCCTATATGTGTAACTAAACACCCCTTGTGTTGGGGCTATGGATGATGAAGAGATTTTGTATGTTGGATTGATTTATACGGTTGTATTTGTTCTTTTAAATTCTTCTTATTCTTCTTTGACCACTTCTGTTTACCACTGAGAAATCTGATCCAGACCAAGGGTAGAATTCTTAGGGACTTCAAAGAAAAATCACGGTGAATGCTTTCATGATCATTGCATGGATTCATCGATTAAAAAATGGACTAAACTAAAAGTAAGTATTGTGAAACATTGACTACCAGACCAAGGAGTCAAATTTCTTTAATTCCAAGACAAAATCAACCGGACCAAGGGAATCTTGTCATTAATAAGATCCAGAATGTTGAATTATCATGAACAACACAACCATATAAGAAATCCACATTAAATATCCATAATCACCATAGCCCCAACACGATCTTTTTCCTACTAAATACATCAAAAATTCACTTGTTGTTTTCTATTAAATTGTTAAATACTATTTCAAGTAAACAAAACAGCTTCAATAATCCCAAACAAGACAATCCACTCTAAATTCAGCATAACTCACTGAATTAATTCTAAACTCAATTGAATTCACACACTTACCAAGTTCCCCATGGATCGACCCCGCACTTGTAATATACTAAGTTTAAGAGTGGGTAATATCAATTTGGGACACCAATAACGTACCTTCGGTAAAACGACAGACTAATATATCATGTATTCTTATGTAGGATCATAATTTTTAGCAATACGCGATGCGACAATAGAAAATGATGAAGAAGTCAAGGTCGATGATTGAAGCCAAAGAGAACAAGATAGGTTCCCAAGGCACAAAACTTGAGAATCATGATGAAACAGAGGTTATGAAACTGGAATTTGAAGATACACATTATTTAATTTATAAAAATATGTGTAAATTTACAAGGTGTAAAACATTTATAGGTTGTGAGAAGTAGAAAATATGCCCAGGGTAAGGATAACCTATGTCACGACGTGACACATGTAAAAATTTACAAAAACTATTTTCATGTAATGAAGAATTCTGTGAAGGTTTTAAGGAAAGAAGATTACATGTTTTTTTGATATTTACATGACTTAAAAGTGTTATACAGAAGAGAAAAATTCTTATTTTTAGTGTATCTTTAACGAGAAATATTTCCTTGATGACTCGAACGACCATTAAAACATTTCATTAACATGTGTAATCCCATTAATGAATTAAAGAATTTTAATTATGGGTACTTACAAGAGATTTATTCATTCCATTCTAATATTGAGTTGTGGCCACTGGGAGGACACCCTTAGAGTCATCAAGGAAATAAATCAAATAAAAGAGATACTGAAAATCAGTGTTTTTCTTCTCTGTCTATCACTTTCACATCATGTAAAGATTACACAATGTGTAATGTATAGGAATTAAAACCTTCATATCATGATTCACACCATTAAAATATCTATGAGATATTTTAACATGTTTCACAACATGACACATATTTTTCATGGTGTGACACATGTGATCTTCACTGTAGTACTTTTTTCTTCTTCTCATGACTTTTAAATGGTTTACGCCTTGTACATCTACATGTTTTGTATAAATTACTCGGCATTTATCTTAAAATTCTAGTGGAGAAACCTCAATTTCATTAAGCTTTGTCAGTTTTTTTTCTTTGGAACCTCTCTTGTTCTATTTTGTTTTGATCATCGACCTTGGATTCTTATTCTTTTTCCATTGTCGTGCCACATTGATTTTCTATGCCGTATAAATTTACTTTATGTTCCTCAATATGTCACATTTTCCTTTTTTTGTCCAAATTCTCGAACTAAATAAGAACACATTATACATCAATATCTTACATGAAAATCAACTTTAATCAGTTAATATTCAATGAATTAACATAAAAAAATCCATTAATAAATAAACATAAAATCAAAATATCATGGGTGGGTATTTTTGAATAAAATATTGATTAATTTATTATTTTTTCTCAAGACTACCAATAATGATTATTCTTATGACTATAAAAAGTAATTAGTATATGTGATGCTAATTTAATGGTTTCTCATATCATCCAATAGAAAATTAATCATGTATTTAACTTATAATATAACATATCATATTTTTCTATATTTCACTATTTACAATAGAATCAACCTTTTTAGAAAAAACCAAAAAAGCACCCTAAGTTAATTTTGAAATGTTAATTTCAAAGATTATATTCATTTTATCATTTTCTTTCTTAAATATTAGACATTTAATTTTTAAATAAAATCATTATTTATTGAAAAATATAATTTTTTTATGATGCGGCCAAATTTATGAACCTGGAATAATTACATATGGTTTAAAAAATTATTCTATTTTTTGTATACAAATAAATAGTTTTATTTAAAACAATTTTATAGAATTATTTTTTTAAAATATTAATTTTTTTCATAAAAATGTATTTTAATGAACATAAAACATATATGTTTTCCCCCCAAAAAATACAATTATGGTTTTTTTCTATCAAAATTTTAATTTATCATATTGAAAACTTTATTTAATTGTTTTATGATATAAATTTATTATATTTTTTATTTCATAAAATACCCAAATATTATTTCTCTAATATAATTGACCAATTATTATTCTAAAGGTTAGGTTAGTATTCTTAATGGTTATGAGACTATTATAATAGTCATATTTTCAATGGCCATATAGGTTTCCCACTTCCTATAAATACCTCATATTTATTTCATTCATCATTCAATTCAATTTATCTCAAGGTTATATATTTTTCATTTTAAAAATATCAATTACAACATAGATATTTTGTTTGTTTTTCATAGTATTAATTGTGAGTATGGTTATTTTAAGAGACTAAAATGATCCAAATTTTCCAATTCTAGTTATTTTTTAGATTTATTATTCCATTGTATCATTTTTAATTTTATTGGGTATATTTATCCTTTAAATTTAATATTATAAATTGATATAATGGATTTTTTTTTTATTTTTATGATATGGTACATGTGTTTTCAAATATATTCCTAAATAAGACAAACACATATATATTTGAAAGGTAAATTTCATATATAAAAGTTTGGGTCATTTCATTTCCCCCATTAGAAATTTACTTATCAAAATTTCATTTCATACACTAAAATGACTACAGATGAGGATGCCTTTGTTTCATTGATTCTTTAGGTTCCCATGTTGCCTCATAAAATTTATGGTTTTCTCTAAATTACTTTATCAAGGAAAGTTTTCTTATTAAATAAAACATTTTCACTATGATCCAAGATCTTCCTGGGTTTCTATTTATAAGATAGATCATGTTCCAGCTATACTATATTTGGATTTAGAACATTTGATATATGTAGTTTGTACTTCCTTAAAAGGTATATGTGAAATATTTCATGCATTCGAGACAGGTTTGGTGGGAGTGCTAATAAATTGGCCATAGATCCCATGTGATCAAGAATCTAAAAGGGGGTTCCGTATTTAAGGCTTCCCTTTCTCTTCTTCATAAAAATCAGAAATCTCTTCCATGGGCATATATGAAGGAGCAACTTATCTGCAACCTAAAACTTTAAGTCTCATTGATGACTCTCAGTATAACTAGTTTTTCAAATCTATGATGCTCTAATGTATTATTTAATATATTTGACCTTATCTTCCATTTATTCTACCTTTTATGATATCATTATATTATTTTCTCTTAGTTTATCAAAAAATGTTATAGTTCTGTATTTCTTCCCATAGAGGGATTCATAAGGATCCTTCTGAATGCTTGACTAGAAACTATTATTATATGAGAAGTAAATCAAAGAAATATGTTGATTCCAACCTTATTTACAATCTATAAAGAAATCTATCAGTATATCCCCAAGTGTCTCTATATTCAATTCATATTGGACATCAGTCTCGGGGTGATAATCTATACTAAAGTTCATCTCTACGTTCAAGGAACAATGAAAAGTTTTCTATAACTTTGAGGTGAACCTCAAATATTGATCAATTAAAATCAATATTTGTTTTCCATGTATCCTAACAACTTCTATAATATATATTTTTGGAAATTTATCATGTGGTAAGTCCCCTCAAATGGCGATGAAGTGAACTATATTTATGAGATAATTCACCACAACCCAAATAGATTTATGTCCTTTAGATATCTTTAGTAGAATTGTGAAAAAATCCATGTCGATGTTCTCCCATTTACAAGTAGGGATGGTTAATGATTTCATCTTCCCCTTATATTTTTACCATTATTCATTCACTTATTAGAATACCAAGCACTTGGGTGTATAATCAACAATATAATTCTTCATATTGTCCATCCAAAAGCACTCTTATAGATCTCTGCATATCTTTTTTCTCCCAGGGTGGATAAAGAATGTTGAGATATGATAATCATCTAATATATATCATTATTCTAGGATCTAATAATACACATAATTGTGTTATAAATATCAAAAATCCTTCTCTATCAATGTTGAACTCTGATTCTTTCCCCTTCCTTATTACAAACATCTTCTTTTGTATCTCCATACCCTTCATTTTATCTTTCTTGATCTTCTCTAAAATGGATGGTTGGGTAAAAATTTGAGAAAGTTAGGATGTGGTTCCCCCCATTATTATTCCCTTGTCCATCCTTTACGTGTCTGAGAATATTGGATTTTCCTCAATCCTCACCATGGATAAGGTCACATGATCTTTTCTAATTAGAGAATCTACCACATTATTCATATTCCATGGATGGTAATAGATTGTTTAGTCATAGTCCTTGATCAGATCTTTCCAACTTCATTCATTCATATCGAGTTCCTTATGTGTTAATATATACTTTAGGATCTTGTGATCTATATATATGATCTAATTTTCTCTATAGAGATAATTACTCCAAATATTCAATTCGAATATTTCTACAACCAACTATAGATCATGTATAGGATAATGTTTATCATGAACCTTAAATTATAGTGAGGAATATTATATTACTTTATTTTTTTTCATTAGTATATAATATAAGACTTTTTTTATAGAATCAATATATATCAAAAATTCATCTCTCTTCATTAGTAATGTTAGTATAGGTTCAATTATTATCCTTTTATTTAATTTATTAAATCTCTCTTTATATTCACTAGTCTATATAAACTTTACTCCCTTTCGATTTAGCTTGGTTAGTAGGTTTGATAATGATGATAATTTCATTAAAAATTATTGATGGCACCCATTTAATCTAAGGAAACTGTATAACTCCATTATAGATGTTAGTTTGGACCATTCCTCAATGATTTTATCTTCAAAGTATCTATATATATACCCTTGATTTTGATTACATTCCCTAAGAATGTTACTTTCTCCATCCAATTAATTTACTATAATATACATATAAATTCTCATTTCTAAAATACTTTAACATATTACTCAAATGCTGTTCATGTTCCTCCTTTATTTTATATTATTTGATAATATCATCTATAAATACCTCCATAAATCTATCGAGGTAAGCTATAAAGTCTCTATTCATCAAGTCTATGAAAATTTATAGAGAATCCTCGATTTTTAAAGACACCAGTATAAACATAAAGTGTTCATACCTTATACAAAAGGTAGTCTTAGAAGTATCCTCCTTTTTTACCTTCAGTTAATGATATCATGGCCAAATATCCACTAAAAAAAGAATTTTTTTCCACGTAGCTGATCAAATAAATCATCAATAAATGTTAGTTGTACTTTTTTCTATATCATGACTGTATTAAATTCATGATAATCAATTAAGAGATGTATTTACCAATCCTTATATTAAAAAAGAGGACTGTTGCATCCTATAGTGAAGCACATAGGCATATGAAACCCTTGCATAGAATATCTTTTATTTTATTTATTAGTTATTCCAGTTCAATGAGGGTCTTTATATAAGGAATCTTGAATATGGGTAGATATTTGGGTATAAGTTCAATTTATAACTCAACCTCTCAAGTATAAAGAAGACCATACAACTATTTGGGGGAACACATTAATACATTCCCTTATAAGGGAAATGTATTTAAGGATGGTCATATCATTTATATCAATTATTTGAGATATATATTCTTACTCATAAGAAAAAATATCCACGATTGAGAAGAAATTTTCAATTGAGATTCATTATTCTCCTTTCACTTGTGTAGAATCATATGATGATTTGGGATATTGAAAGTGGTTTCCTTAACTCTTTAGTTGATGTTGGCCCTATATTAATACAAATAGTTCATTAATAGTATTATATAAAATTCCACTGAAGAGATTATAACATGGTTTGTTAGAAAATTAATCCAAAAAATGTTAATTGGGGAAGATTTTGAATCACTTGGTGTTTTCACTGATAACTTAACCAACTTTTTTTTATATGGTGTTTGAATATTTATAGTCAACTTATATTATATAAAAGAATGCATAGAACACGAATAAAATAGGGAATTAGCTATTCTTGAATGAAAAATAATTGTAACTATCACCATTTAAATTTCATGATCTACCTCAATAGTAGTGATAAAATAAGCTTGTCCTTTCTATTTTGGAATTTGAGGTTGTTTTCATTAGTTATCCCCGAAGACCCATGTCTTAGTACACTGAAATACATTGTACCCTTGTTTTTTATAAATGAAACATTGTATTATAGGTGGAATATTGATGATAACCTTCCTTTATTTAATAATATTAGTTGGATTATTCATCTTCTTTTAACATTTATTAGCTTTATTACCCTTCTTTCCACACTTAAAATATCTCTTTATTCCCTTAAGAAAGTTTCTAGGATGATTCTTCCTAGAAATATTACATATGGGAAGTTGTAATTTCATCACTTCATGAGTTTATATGTATATGATTTATAATTAAACTCCATTATCCTTTTTTTATCTCCATCACCATGAGAGCATTAAGAATCACTAATCCCCATATAATCTTTAAGGGAACTTCTGAATATCACCTCATTGTTGTCAAATTCTTAAACTGGTAAAGCTTTTTAAATACTTAACTTTAGTCCACTAAAGAAGTGACCAAAATTAATTTTAGGGCCAATGAAAAATTTAGAGGACTACCTTAAAAACCTTTTTAAATTTAGTTCATTATACTTGATTGATTCATATTATATTTTCTTGATCCCAAGAAACCCCCAATTTATTTTAAGGTGTGGATTATAGTGAGAATATTTATTAAAAAATATATTGTTAAATTCAACACATTAATTAATTTAATGTCTTACTTGGGTTTTTTATTATTGATAAATTTACACTACTGACCAGATCCTAACTCTAAGTGATAAAAAACCAATATAAATTTCTTTTAATTAGAACATTAAAGGAAGAAGAAAATATTCTTGATGGAATTAATAAACTTTTCCATGATTAGGGGATTAAAATACTCACTAAAATAGGGAGGAATTTTTCACATAAATGACTTAAATATAAGTTTTTATCTCTTGAGAGAAGGATGGTGTTTTGTGTGATTCATGTTTTTATTCCTAACTTGAGCCAATTTAACGAGTTCCATCATGAGGTTCTAAACTCTAGCTCCCATAATATTAGCCATCTCATTTGGGAAATCATTACATTGACCATCACATTGGTTTTTGAGATGGTTTCTATTTTTCATATCAATTTAATAATATAAATGAAATTTAGATATGAGAATACTCAATTTAAAAAGCATATAAAAAAATAAACAGTGAACTTTAAAAGGAATAAATGAAATGTATATCCCAACTCACAAATTTATAGGTTTAAATCTTGGATATTAATGGTCTATTTGCTATTAGGTTATATGAACTAATAACCAAAAAATAACTATAAAATTATCTGATACCAAATATAATAAACTAAGTCTCATACACATATTATTACATTATTTTTAACATAATGATCAAGAAAACAAAACCAGTAAGTCTAAAGACCTGGTGTCTTTTAGAGATTAGATATATAAAAAATAAACTTGAAAATATAATATATGATCTTTATTTTAATCTCTATAATGTGATAAAAAATTCTTTTGAACTTCTATTACTCTATAAGATACCATGAGACCATACATAAATAGAAAGGGTGAGGTCTAAATCCTAGTAAGGGAATAAATATGACCATAAAGTATAATATATGATTCTAGAGGCATGAAATTATACCCTAAAAGAGTAGGATCATATATATAATCAAATAGAATCATGTAAAATATAATATGATTTAATAAGATCATTTCATCATAATAATGTGAAAAACATAAAACATGACATCATAATCATAAATCAAAGCTCACTTACAAGACAATATAAGATAGTGTGCTTCACTAATTTCCTCTGCACCATTAATGGTATCAAATGAGTTAAAAACATTACCCAATTCATTGGGGGATTTATAATTATTTTCTCACCCATAAAGACATAATATATACATGCATATGTGGTCCACATAAGGAAATAATACACAAATCAAAAAACCCATGAGAAGAAAATGTGTTACATAATCATGTCTTAAATCATAACCAAATGATACATCATAATGTTTCCTAAGAAAATATGGGATTAAGGTTTTTTATACATTAATATATTGAAAAATAAATATAGTTCATCAGGATAGAAATCAATTGAATAAAATATCATGGGGAAGGGGTGAATAAGTAGGTGTGGTAATGAACCCCTTAAATGATTTTTTAATAATTGATTAAAGAACCTTTGAAGGAAATAAGTATGCAAGGTTTTCCCTAAAACTAAAGATGGACTAGAATATTTTTACCTAATAGAATGGGTATTTTTATAAATCTTATAATATTAAAACTTTTAAAATAGTGGTATATAAAAATAAATAGGAAATAAAAATTTTACCTTTAATCGGGTACACTTTTAAGAAAATAATGAGAATGGAACATGAAAAACTTATATATATCCAAAAAATAAAGTGATGAAAAATAGGTATATATGTAAGGGAAATATATATATATATATATAATATAGAAGAATTAATTATAAGGAATAGAGAGATAAAGAGAGTTAAATAGAGAGAATTCATAACTCAAAAGAAAAGAGTGTAGTTTGGGAGTTCCCTTGCCTCAGGTATTGACTCTCTTGGTACATGCATCTAACCTCCTGAATAATTAAATATTTTATTGAAAACATTTTTATTTTATATTTTATTCATTATTATTATTTTATGTTTTTTTATATTCATTTTATTAATACATTATGATCATGTTCATCGTCCCATGGATATTTGTTTCACAGATCTGAGGTCACATCAGTTTATTAATAATTATGGATGTTCTAGTAAAATGAGTCCATAACTCCAAAAGTGAAATGGTATGAACTTTTTGTATTTCAAAAATTTTATAATTTTATAAATATAAAATATTTTTTCAAAAATAATAGTGTTTCATAGAATGTAAATGCAATCGTTTAATGGTTAGTTCATTTAGGTGGGTTTTCTGACCATGATGAACTTAATCAGTTTCATTTAATATTTTTGTTTATTTAACCATTATAGGATATGAAATAAATAATAATATACTTATTAATCTCATGTTTAACTATATAATTATTATTACAAATTTAAATTAATAGTGTGATGAAAAATAAAATACATCATCCATGGAGGTGGTGAATCGACCATAATATGGGTGAAGTTTTCATTTTTGAGTAAATGAGCGAAAGGTAGATAATATTTATTACATTGAGATAATTATATTTTAGTATAATTATGATACTTATTTTATCATATTAGGATGAATAGAATAAATTTTGGTGGAGGAAGGAGAAAAAAATAACTTTGAGGAGCTCAGTCGGGAGAATTACCTCTTCCTTTGGATGTCATCCTTTGGCACACTACTTAGGATTAGGAAATAGTTTTTTATGTAGGAAACAAACATTAATAATTTTGATTGGGATTTTGGGAATGTGTTTTTATTGGGTTTTTAAAGTTAATAAACTTACGGTGTAAGGAGAGGTGGGTTGGTGAACGGTGGTATTTATAAAGGGAGGATAAAGGTGTTTTTGAATGAAATATTTTATTGGTTTATTATTTTTTCTTAGGACTACCAATAATTATGGGTATTTTGTATATTAAATAATAATTATTATAATTTAGGATGAGATAATGATTTATATGTCATAAAATATACAATTAATCATGTATTCATCTTATAATGTAAAATATCATATTTTTCAATATTTCACTATCGATTTTTTTCAACCTTTTTAGATTAATACCAAAAAGAACACCCTAATCCAATTTTGATGTGGTGATTTTTAAAATGAAATCCACTTTTGTAAAATAATTTTTTAGTTATAATAAATTTTATTTTTAAATAAAATCCATATTTATTGAAAAATTCTATTTTTTCTGATACAATCAAATTTATGACACATATAAAAATTAATTAAGATTATTTTTTTTTCTATTTTTATAAGGAAAAATATATTTTTCATTTAAAAATAATTTATATAAATAAAATTTTATTTTAAAATTTTAAATTTATTATAAAAAATATTCTAATGAAAATAAAATATATATGTTTACCCAAGATTATAATTATGGGTCCTTTATGTCAAATATTTATTTTATCACATTTAAAACTTTTAGTTTGTTTTAATTTGATATAAATTACTAATATTTTATTTCATAAGATACCCAAATATTGTTTTACTGATCTAATAGTCTGATTGTTATTCTAATGGTTAGGTTACTATTCATGATGGTCAAGTGACTATTCCAATAGTCATATTTCCAACGGTCATATAGATTTTCCACATCCTATAAATACCTCTCATTTCCTTCATTAACCATTATTTTTAATTTCTATTAAGGTTGTATATTTTTCATTTTTAAAATTTGAATCACAGTACTATTTTTTTGTTTCCTTTTTATAGTATAGTTCACGAGTGTGATTATTCAAGGAGATCGAGTTGATCAAATTTTTTTTATTCTGGATATTTTTCTTGTTCATTTTCCCATTATATTATTGTTAATTGTTTTGGGTATATTTATAATCTAAATTTAATTTTATGAATTAATATAATAAAGTATTTATTATTTTTATTATGTGGTGCATGTGTTTTATACTATATTTCTAAATATAACACACAAATTTTTATTTAGAAAGTAAATTCAATATATGAAATCCTTGGTCGCTATGGTTTTCCACTAAAGTTATTGTTGGAATTATTCTTATATTTTTTTATGATGTGTTTATAAATAGTCCCTTATAACTCAAGTTGGGTAGGGTTTCTAGAATTATTTTTCACTCTTGTTTTAGTTTTATTAAATGAAAGGTTGTAATGTTCCCCCATGGAGTTGGAATTTTTTTAAACCACAAAATTTCATTGTTGTTCTTGTTATATTTTGTGTGTGTTTGTTATTACTTTATCATTTATAAAATTTCTTTTTGAAGTCCATAATTGATTAGAATCTAAAAGGTGCATAATAGTATAGTGATTAAGGTGTATATTTTTCCAAGTTTTAGACACTATATTTTCAGGGGTTTTTTATCCTTCGGACCTTCTAAATAGTCTTATTACACATTTGTGGTTCTGTAATGTGTCATTCTAAATTGTTGGTTACAAACAATATATGTGATATGGGACACTTGGGTTTTAGATGCATGGTGGTGGCTAAATTTAACCCCAAATTTTTTCTTAGGTTCAAAGTACTGATTTCCCAAGAGAAAATTGTGGATTATCACTAATATTTGATATTTCACCTTAAAACTAAGTAATATTTATACTTTAGATTACCACTTAATATTTTCAATTACACACACACACACACTTATTATATATTTATAATTCTTATATGTAGCATTAATATGATAATTTCCTTAGAATATTTTGTCACATAATGGGTTATATTAGTTCCCTACTATAATAAGAATATGGAGATGATATAGATATATTATTAAATAAATATATCTTATGGTATATATATTAATATGATAGGACATATATGAATTATGACTATTAGGCGATGAGGAATATTAACCATTAATACTTCTTCTCACTAAGTTTTCACTTTGTGATCTATAAGATGGGATGTAATGAGGACATACTTGAGATCATAATTTTTTTAATCATGAATCTGGTACTTTTATACGTGGATAAAAACAGTAATGATATATGATCACAGAAAGGTAACATGTGTTGGGTGCATAATAAGTGATATAACATTAATTTAATGGATGATAAAAATTTTATCACTTTTTTTAAAGGTGATGCCTTGGTCAGAAAAGACCAAAGCACAAATAATATTAAAAAAGAAATATTACAAGAGTCTAAAAAACGGGATCATATTACAATCTTTTTCATTAAAAGAAATAAGAGAAATGGGAAGGTCTTCAAACCAAGTAATGTCCTAATTGACTCTCATGTTGGCCAGCTGTGTTTTTTTATCGATAAACATGTGTGATGATATAGTTAAGATTGCTAAGAGAATGGAAGAATTTTATCCAGTGAGTAGTAATCGGCCATGCAAGGTGGATTATGTCATTCCAAATTTCTTAGATGATAGTCGTCGATTCACTTTTGATCCAAAGGTTATTCCAACCAAAGATTTTTGAAAAAGAAATGGCATGTATCAAGCCAAGCATCTCAGCTTCAAGGGAGGCGACAATACCACATTTACCCATGAAGCATCCAAGGATCTGACCATGGTGATTCCTAAAAATGGTACCACATACTACAGGTCCCAGATTGCCCTTGGAGGCGCCATCAGTATTGATCTTGATCCATACAGGAAGGGGGGATCTCTAGAACACCTTTAGTGTGTGATGCAGCTGGCATAAGTTGCCTTTAATATTTAGATGCTTCAGGATCGCAAAGTCATACACGGTGTTGTGGAAATGTCCCTTTTGAATCAAGGAATCTTATTGTATGGTAGTGAGGATCCTCGTCCAACCTGAATTTTGATTAAATGAGTAATTATTATGAATAATCAAATTTTGATCATACCAGATCACATGGTGAAGCTCAGCAATCGCAACATGAAAGAGGTTCCTGATTTACAGAGAGCCATCCATTTCTGTATATTTTTTAAGTTGATATTTGGTAGAATTAAGGCTCAACCATATGCAGTAAAAATGTCAAGAATATAGTTACAGAGATCAGAAGTAGTAACACCGGAGAGAAATAGGTGGTTATTATCTTCCCTGTGTTGATTACAGATTTTACATTTAGAGCAGTGTTGGATGCCAAAATATTGAAGTCAAATATTAGTGGGCACTCTGTTGTGAGTAAGACGCCATATGAGGTTGAATCTCGATGGTTTTATCCAAGGTTTGTTGAAATGTTTTAACCAAATGTAGTCAATTTCAGAGTTATAGAAATAATGTTTGTAGAACTATTTTTATTTGATCATACCATTGCAAGAAGGTTCCCAAGTTAAGTAATCATTGCTGTGAGATAAAGAGTAGTTTTCAATGACGTTCAGAATAGTGTCAAGAAGGTGATCATGTTGGGAGTTTAAGATGTCTCTAATAGAGCTTCTGGTATTATCAGGGGTTTGATCATGAGTCATCATGGAAATTAAAGTCATTATAGTCTAGTTATCCAACCAAAATTTCATGGAGGAATCTCTGGAGACCATCTATCTAGAGTTATGCATAATATCGGTGAAGGAGTTTTTGATGGAAGGCCAGATTTATGAGTTAATAAAGTTCAAGTTTCCCATTTTAAGTTTGTCAGGAAACCTGTTTTTTAGAAAGGAAATAGCTTTAGAGGTAATGTGAAAATGTTTCCAAGTGAGTCTTACTTGAAGGTATTCATTAAAGTATTTGATATTTTTAATACCAATACCACCATTTTCAATGTGTTTGCAACAAGTTGACCAATGCACAGTCACAAGTTTTCTTTCTATAATTCTATCGGTGCAGATAAAGTTATTTATGGCGATGTTCATTTTTTTAATGAGCCCAACTGGCCATTTATAGAACATCATGGAATAAACTATCTTGGAGATAATAATGGATTTAAAAATGCAAGTCTTTCCTACCACATAAAGAGATTTACCTTTCTAAGAGGATAGCTTATTTAGAACTAGGTCGAAAATAGTCACAAAGTGATAAGATTTGGGTCTACCCCAAAAAATGGGAACACCAAGATAGGTGAAAGGGAGCGTACCTTCTTTCAGACCTAGGTTACTGATAATGTTACATTTTCTACCCGGAGGGAAATTCTTCCCAAAGAAGATGCAAGATTTGTTCTAGCTAATGGTTTGACCGGAAACCTCTTCATAGTGTGAGAGCTCATTTTTGAGGTTAAGAATGTTTATTTTATCCCCCTGAAGTAAAAGGATGATGTCATCAACATAAAAGATAGTTGTAGGAGCATTTACGTTCCTAGAGACATGAATGGGATTTAGTTTGTTCTGGTCCACCAGCCAGTTGATCAGATGACTGAGGTAGTCTTCTGCTATCGAGAAGAGAATGGAAGAGAGGTTCACCTTGCCTAACAACTTTTGTGCTTTTAAATATCCTTTAGGTGACCCATTTACCAGGATATATATAGACACCGAGTTGAAGAGGGTTCTGATTGTAGTGTTGAAAGAGGTGTTAAAACCATAACCTTTAAGGACTTTGAAGATAAAACTCCAGTCCATGGTCTCAAAAGATTTCATGATGTAAAGTTTAATTTCTATGTTGCCTCCCTTATTAGTTTTATTGAAATTATTGACACACTCAGAGGTGAGGAAAATACAGTTTTGAATGGATCTTCCTTTTATAAAACCAAAATGGTTCCATGAGAAAATTTTGTCTATGAGAGTTGAAAGACTGTTGGTAATGACTTTTGTAATGATTTTAAAAAGTGTGTTGATAAGAGAAATGAGTCTAAACAGGTGAATCTCAGATGCGTTATCCACTTTTGGTATCAAGGTGAGAAACTAGGCATTTAGTGTGTGTGGGAGAACCCCATTGGTGAAGAATGTTTTTACAGTTTTACAAACATCAATCTGAATCACATCCAAATAATAATGGAAAAATCCATTGTTCAAGCCATCGGGGCCCAGATCACTATCAGGATTCAGACTGAAGACAGTGTCCTTGATTTCATGATCCATCAGGGTGTTGAGAAGGAAGGATTTTTCCTCATCATTGATCACTATAGGAATGAACTTAGGTAGGAGGTCTTTTTTTATATCAGGACCACTGAAAATGGTTTCATAGTAGGAGATGATATGATGAGTGATGTCATCCTCATTGTCAAAGAGCCTGTCCACATCCATTTAAAGGGTTAATGACCTGTAGGCCTTCCTGATTCTTTTTAGAGAATTATAGAATTTAGTGTTTCTATCACTGTCTATTAATCATTTATCTTTAAACGTTTGTTTTCTCATATTTTCTTTGAAAGTGAGTAGGGAGTTAAGATTGACCATAATGTTTAGTTCATGAGTAGGATCAGTGTTTAAGTCATAAGTGGTGTTTGTGTTTTGATTATCATTGAGATATTTCTCAAGAATCATGATGTCATTATTAATTTGTTTGGATTTAGGGATGAACCATATTTTTACAGTCTATTTTAGATGTTTTAATTTGAGACTACAGTCAAGGACATCAATATTACGAGACATTGAGGAACAAAATTTTTGAATTATATGAGAGAAATCATCACCATAGAACCAATAATTGTTAAATCTAAATGGCATACATGGTTTTATGTCTTTGGTGGAGACACTGAACAGGATGGGGTGATGATCAGAGTTCAGCCTATGAAGAGTAATACTAGAGATTGTGTCCCATTTATCTAAGAAAAGGGAATTTGTTAAGGATCTATCCATATTAGAGGCAAGTACTTTGTTTTAGTACCTTCTATACCAAGTGTATTTTGCACCAGTGTGATTGATTTCTATGAGGTTGTTTTCATCTATTGAGGTTTTGAATTTTCTTGTGGAAATAGAAGCGTGAGACGATCCAATTTTCTCGCTTGAGTTGAGAATGGCATTAAAATCACCCATAATAAACTAGGGATCCTTAATATTAGTTCCAAGGTAAGAGAGGTTATTCCAAAGCGTTCTTATTTCTTAGTATCTATTCTTAACATAGAAAAATGAGAAGAAAATATGTGTGTCATCAATATTAAAATTGCAATTAAGAATATGATCAGAGATATTGTAGACACTAATATAGTGCAAAGAGAAATGCGAGAAAATATATAAAGATTTAGTATTGAGGTTATTAGTGATTGCACCAGTAAAAAAAATATTTTTTTGACATAAATAAGAGTATTGAGAGGAATAGTTAATTTTTCGCTCCTTAATAACAAATAATAGAGGATGATGAATGCCAATCATTCTCTTTAACACTTTGAAGGTGCCAGAGTTAGAAATCCGCTGACAATTTCAAAATAGTATCTTCCTTAAAATCTAGTTTTGGAGGTAGAACCCCCATTTTTCTTTTTTCTCGAGCCTTTATTTCTATAAGACATTCTAACTTACTAATTATAAGAGGTCTGTTTCTTATTATTGCTGAATTTTGTGGTGTTCTTCATTGTAGGTTCAGGTACTAGATTACTCACAGTAGAGCCTCTAGATTTCTTAGTAAACAAAAACAAAGCATTGGAAATATGATTTGAAATAGAGTTTGTAGTACACAACTCACTATTTATAGGCAGGGAGAGAGCTGTACTTGGAACTTGTGAAGCAACTGCATGCTGCTTCTTGATTCTGTCCAGACCTGGAAAACAATGCATTTGGTCCACAAAGACCTTCATAACCTGCATGGACTTAGTATCCTGTACTGATAATTTTCTGCCATGAACAATCGATCCAGGTGCCAATACATTAGTATAACAAGGCTTATTTTGTGTCTCATTGTACCTAGAAGTGGCAGGATTGATTATATTGTTAGAGTGAGTTGGGAAAATAGAAGCTGGTCCACCATTTTTCATTTTGATTTCATTATTTAGGCTTAGACTGGTGCCTTTGTTAGCAGGTTACATTAATGAATCCTTAAGGTTTGGAGATGTAGGTTTTATGTTATAGGACATAATGGAAACAGTATTAACACCATTGACAACAGGTTGAGACCCATCAGTAGAGGTATTTTTAATTTTAGATATGCCCGTATCAAGTTCCTTTTCCATCCTAGGTTGCTCAGTTGCTATATGTTTTGTGAAGCTGTTGATGTTTTGGGTTTGTGTGGGAGTTTTTACCGAGGATGGAGTTTCCTTAAAAGGGTTGATATGGTCCAGTTTTTTGTTGATAGTTTCATTTATTTGATTAGTAGTGGATTGTGTTGTGTCCAGAATGTCCTTTTGGGTGGTCCTTAGTTTACCTGATTCTGAAATGTGTTTAGTGTAATTCTAATTTTTAGAGAAAATAACAGATGTGCCTTGAGTATGGGGGAAAGAGTCTACATTATCTATTTTATTGCTGGATTTAGTCTTTAACTCTGAAATATCTGTGGCATTTACATGATGTGGATTCTAGATCTGTCCAGTACCCAAATCCAGGGAGTTTTTCACCATATTTTGAATTGAAGAGATCTCAGGACAATCATCCTTGTGTAGAGGTGCATAATATGTGTTGCAAGTATTGCAGTTCACTTGTTCAGGTGAGTTATCCCTCTTACCCAAGCTATGATTTGCATCTTGGATGAAGATAGGCCTTGAGGTTTGACAAGATTCTTCCTTCTCATTGTATATCCTTACAGTGTCAAAGACTATATTTTCTAGGGAATAATATTTATTTAATTTATGTTGATAATAAAATTCAATAATGAGATATTCAAGTTTAGAATATGCGAGTTGAATTTAATCTCTTATCGTTTTATTCATAAGTTTATGAATATAATATTTATTTACTCACATGTTTAGTGAATGTAATAGAGTAAAATGTTTACTCAAGTTAAGTGAATATATATATATATATTAAAAAATATATTTACTCACAAATTGAGTGGATATATTATTTATTTTATTTTATCAAATTTATATATTTTTATTTAATGTTCATTAAATTTTATTAGAGAATATGGACCGAGTTTAATGATTCAATTGAAAAAATTTATTTTATTTAATACTATTTTAATCAATATTTATTCATTTATTTATGAAATTATGTTAGATAAATTGCATGTCATGTAAAATAATAATGATTTTATTATTGTTATTTAATTTTATATAATATGGGGTATGACTTGGATTAAATAAAAGGATTAGGTTCATTATAAAATTATTTGATTTTAACCTAATTATATATTCAAAAATATTTTGTGTCCACCATATATATCTTTTATACACTCTTAGACATTTTTTAATATTCCCTAAATCCCTAGAGAGAATTCTCATATGCTTTTTTTGAGTCATTTTCTCAAATTAAATATTCTGGATACTTTATTTTGATGTATCACAATACACTAATTATTTCACTTGTAGATACCTAAATTTTTTATTAGTTATTTTTTTAGAATCTATCTTCTGATTTAAAAACTTTTGGACTGGCAGATTCTAAACTATTCATCTTTTGGAACATCATAAAGAGTCACCAAACCCTTGGTCAAACAAAATATTATATTAAATATTCTAAAATTTTTAGATAAAAAAGATGTTATGAAAGTTTATAGAGGTTCATTTACAAGTTTTTATATGCTCAAAACCTATAAATAGAAGGTTTAGGACCCATGGAAAAAATTTTAATTGGTGAAATTTCAAGGTCCATTCACTTTATTAATGTTTGAGTGCTTATATTTGTTTTTTGTTTTTTAATATGATAAAAAAGATTCCAATTATAATGGTTTTATTGTAAAATCTCTAAGTTTCCCATTGTAGTCATTTTATTCCAATATAATGGTGATCAAAGAGTTATAGGGACAAGAACCACTAATTCCCAAATTCCATGTTTAAAGAAATCATAAGGATAAGAAATTGGATGATTTAAATATTATGATCAAAGATGAACAATGGGGTAAGAGTTGGATAATTTCAAACTATGTTTGAAGATGTCCAATGATAATATTTACTACTAAATATATATAAGAAGCTTTAGGGTAAGAGCTTATACATCTGATCAATTGATCAAAGAGGTTTATGTTTTAGAACTTGTGTACCTTTAGATATTGGTATAAATCCTCATATTTATTTGGATCAAAAGTTAAGAATTTTAGGGATAGGAAATATTACATCCATTAATAAAATTTGTTTAAGAATTTACTTATTTTCATCAAGAACTCCATTACATAATTTATATTTTTTATTTTTCTTCATATTATATACATTATATTTACATTGTTTGATTCGGTTAAGTTGAATCTTTCAAACCCACTACATTCCATTTTATTTAGTTCTTTTGTTACACTCATAGTTTAAAACTTACAACTTTAGAAATATTCTTTTTTAAGAGGGTAAAATTGTGAAGACTTTAAAAAAATAAATTCACTCCCTATCAAAGCTACCACACTAGAATAAAATTTAATATTAATGATTTTATATTCATTTTTTATCTTTATCTGTTTGGAATCTATTACATTTTTATTTATTCCACCACATAAGTAGAGAAATTACTTTTTTATGGAAGAGAAATTACCTATCATAAATTTTTGTAGAATTTAAACCCTATTTAGCCACCCATTTTTGATGGATTTATTTATTAGTAATTGATATATATAATTAAAATGTTCATTATTAATACTGGTGTGGATAATTTCTAGATTATTGTAAGAAATTATACTCTTTTGAAGAAGGAAAATCAAAATTTTACTATATAAAACAAATTTGATTATCAAGATAATCAAAAAGTTTAGAATACACTATTTTATTCTATGTATTGAAACATTTATAGTAAAATATATTATTTTGAGATATATGAAAGAATTTGGAAGATGTTTTTGATTACAAATTTTATAACTTCAAATTTTTTTAAGATTATTAGAGCTACATTGAGTATGGATTATGAATATTTTAAAGTTCTTCTGGGATAATCAACTACTAAAAAGAATAAATGGTTTATGATAGTTTTTAATACTTTACAATCACTTATATATATGGTCTGTTTCTCAAAAGAATCATTGTTTTACAACTATTGATGATACAAATTATCTTATGAAGTTATATTTGGATTATATCATTGGGAATTTAATTCAATATGGGAACCAATTAAATAAAGATATAGAAAAAGAGAAATGTAAGAATTAATTTTCTTTTGTTACTAAAAATTATAGAGTTATTATTTCAAAGGTTACTTCTTCAAATAATTATAAGAGTCATTAATATGGTAGTAATACAAAAAATTAGTAAAGGGGAGTTTTCATAACTAGTAAGATATATGAACAAAATTATTGAGAAGAAGAATTTTTGGAATGAAATTCAAAACTAAAATAAAAATAAATAAAAAATGTTTGGATGAATGCATGAGAAAAATGATTCTATAGATGTTATTTGTTAAAAATATAGGAATTCCAAAAACATAAAGCTATATTTTTAAAGATTTAAATAGAAAGAGAAAGATTCTAGAAGATCCACTATGTTCAAAGGAAATAAAGTTCTAAAATTTATGGATACCTAGATCGAGAGTGAAGATCCATATTTCTAATGTAGTTTGTATAGTGATTGTAGTTTAAATATCTATGGTTTAAATATCTTGTTTCTTTAGAATGAAACTTATTTTATAATTAAGATAAATCCTGAATATATTATGAATTGAAATTTATATTCTAATTATCCTTATTCTTTGGATAATGAAGAAGATACTCCATCATTTGAGTAAATTGTGGATTATATCACTAACTTGGAGAAAATATATAAGAAGTTGACGAAAAACTATGATCAAGTTAAGGAAAAAATTGAAAACTTGAATGATACTATTTCAAAACTTACTTCCAAGTTGAATTTATAATATATTTCCATTTCAACACCTTCTAATGGTGATAATGAAGTTGTAAAATTTATGTCCAAAGTTAAAAGTACAAAGAAGTTACTTTCTAGTTTTAATTTTATAAGGGAGAATGTTAATAAACTTATAGGCTAATAAAACCATTTAATACATCTTATGGAGTTGTTTATTCATCCTCTGGTAAGTCAAATATTTATATCATTATTTTTGAAAAGTTAACCCTTTGTACTAAATGTTAGAGGGCAGTTCACTAGAGGAATATATGTTCCTTGAAAATGGTTCAATATTTTAGAATTTTTGGAGCTTATATTTATAAATAAGATACAACCAGTCAACATTATAGGGTTGGGAATATGTGGGTTCCTATAGACTTGTTTTCTAACATTTTAGGACCCAAACAAGTTTGGGTACTAAACTTTTTATTTCAATTATTTCATTCAATAGGGATAAGTATCGACAACTAAAATTATTATAATCGAGATAGAGTTTTTTCGATACATGACAAGAAAAAAGACTAATTTCTTGGAATTATAAAAGGAAGAGAGTGGATATATTACATTATAGATAATTTATAAGGTGAAATAATTGGTATATTTAATGTATCTTTCTATGTGAAGAGTTTAATTTTAAAATTTCTTTTTTACTTAAGCATAACCTTATCAATATAAACCAACTATGTGATAATGGTTACTTTATCTAATTTGGAAATAAATATACCATCATTAGTTTTTAAAGATATCACATTTATTCTATTGATAGGAATGATAATGTTTACACTATTAACCTAGAGGAACTTACTTTCAAAAACTTTCCTTACCTTAGTAAAATAGAGGATAAGTCTTGGATTTGGTATAAAATATTAGAATACTGAAATATTCGGAACTTAGTAAAGATTTTCAAGAAAGGACTTATGAAGGGTCTTCCAAAAATTAAGTATAACTCTTCTAATGCTTATAACCCTTTCTAATATGGTAATAAAAAAAATTATATATTTAAATATATCAAAGAAGTATCAACTTTTTTACCTTTATAGTTAATGAAAATGGAAAATTTTGGACCAATAAAAACTACAAGTATTAGAGGAAAACGCTATGTGTATGTCTCAATTGATGATCACACCATATTTATATGGGTTTATTTTTTCCTCTTAAATCTAAATCACTCTTACTATTTAAAATATTTTTAGCTCTAGTTCAAAATTTGAAAAACCTTCTTGTTATCACCACCCAGAGTGATCATAGTGAATATTTTGAGAATTTTTCTTTTAAAACTTTTTATAGTGAGAAATGAATTACCAATAACATCTAAGTACCAAAAACATTATAAAAAATGGATTAGTGTAAAGGAGGAATAAAACAATATTATAAATTTCATTATATATATGTCACGAACCGAATCGGGTCGCCATCCGAACCGACGCCCGACCCGGCCCGCGGCAAGGCCCGAAGGGCGTTCCCGATCCCCACGGGCTGGCACAAGTGCCCGGGTATCAAAATAAACCGTGGGAACGATTTACCCGAGTGAACAAATGTAAAGCAGTCAACCAAAGTAAACCAAACAGAGGTAGAGGTTACAGTCAAACATGTAGACAACCAAACAAGTTTTTTGGTTCACAAGTACTCAAAACCCAAATAACACCAAAACAAGGTAACCAAAGACCAACCTAAGGACTGTCACCCGGTGTAAGGATGCCTCCTCTAGGCCACCACCAAAACGCCACGCAGATAGTCCTGCTAACAAACGAAACCACTGTTCCCAAAAGCTGGACCCCTACCTGTATCAGAAGTAAACAAGTCTACTTACACCCAAGGGTGTAAGTAGGGTGTGAGCAATCGCCCAGCAGGATATCACCAATAAAAGATTCCACGCACAACTATCAAAAGACAACCAAATGCATTGCTGAAATAAAGATAGAAAGAAGTGCAAAAGAAAATGGTTTTCATAAAATGATTTAAAAGAAAGGCAGTTCAAGATAAACACATTAGGATAGCAGTTCAAGTGACATATCACGTATCAGCATGCACGCAAGGTAACTGGTGGCACCAAGGGATGGGAAAGGCCCTATGGGTACTAGACTAGCGGGATCCTAGAACGTCGTGTCTCGGTGAAACGTGGCTTAGGCGGCCACGACCCTCAGATAACGTGGCTTAGAAGGCCACGACCCTCAGAACACGTGGCTTAGAAGGCCACGACCCTCAGATATCATATGTTTAGTTAGTGTTGCAGTCGTCAAACCTGCCAGTGAAACCGGGTCGGGTCATCTCCGGAACACTAGCTCACTAGTCCCAGTCTCCCCACCTAATACCCCGGCTTCCCTCCTTGTGCTCACCTAAAGATCAAAGTTCATATATAATATGTCACATTATCACTTAGAGCCAAACGTGTCACCTGCACACTGATATCCTTTTGAAAAACCACGCACACACACCAAAACCTCCTTTTTCTTTTTCCTCTTAAAAAAAAACTTAAACCACACTACACAGTTTGCAATTAATAATAAACAGCCAAAGTGAGTTTCCGCGATAAAAGAAAGGACTTGCAGCACATAAATACCACTGGAAAATAAAAACGCATTTAAAAAGTAATTAAAACTAATTTGTCAATATAAAAACGAACTAGCAGGGTGATGAAAAAAATTAAACCAGCATGCAAAGGAACGCCAAAAGATAACTGAGTGCGGAACCACCTACCTCAAACGGGCGCAGAAAAAGACACGGCGCAAGACTCCAGTTGCGCCGCGGTCGCACCGTCTTGAGTCGTCAACCAGGTCCTAAAATCAGCATAACGTTCATCGGGATCAGCAAATTGTTAACGTAATAATAATGATGATAATAATAATAGCGATATCAAAATAATAATAATAATAATAATAATAGTAATAATAACATAATAGAATAATAATAATAATATAAGGACAATAGAAATAATAATAGAAATAATAATAATAATTATAAACAATAGTAATAACAATAATAATGATATTAATAATAGCATAATAATAATAATAATAATATGATAATAATAACAATAATAATAATAATAATAATAATAATAGCAATAATAATAGTAGTAATAATAATAATTATAAATAATAATAATAACAATAGTAGTATAATAATAATAGTATTACTAAAATAATAATAATAATAATAATATGATAATAATATTAATAATAATAACAATATAATAATAATAACAATAATAATATAATTATTATTGACATATTATTAATAACAGAACAATAATTATTGTAATAAAACATTAATAATAAAAGCAAGCCGTAATATCTTATTAGTTAAAATAGTAAAATGAAAAGAAAAAAAACAAAATAACCAAATGAAGAATGACAAACCGGCAGAGTGCAGCAGGGGGTTTGCGTCGGCTGGGCGGAGGAAAGAAGAGTGGCAGGGAAGAAGAAGAAAAGAGGAAGGAGAGGAGGAGGAGAGGAAGAAGAAGAAGAAGAGGAGAAGGAGAAGAGAAAGAAGAGGAAGAAGGGAAGAAGAAGAGAAGAAGAAGACAAGAAGGAGGAGAAGAAGAGCAGCGGCAGGGGCGGCTGGTCCGTTGCAGTTGCAAGAGGAGCAGCAGGCCGAGGCGGAGGCGCGGCCGACGCAGGTCCGACGGGAGGTGCAGGAGCGGCGAAATGCAGAGGAGAGGGAGAGAGGGGCGGGAGGAAGAAGAAGAGTGGGGAGAGGGGAGTGCGGATGCAGGAGGAAGAAGAAGAGTGGGGAGAGGGGAGGAAGAAGAGGAAAAGAAGAAGGAGAAGAGAAGATGGGCGCCGACTGAGCAGGGAGGTGCGGCGTGACGCTGTCCGGCGGAGCAGAGGTGGTGCGCGACGTTGGCTGGGCAAACCAGAGGCTACTATGGGTTGGCTAGTGCTGGCCAAGGAGAAAAAGAAGAAGGCCGGTTGAGCGAGAGGCTGCTGGGTAGCGGGTGCGTAGCAGGGAAAGCCGGGAAGCAGCAGGCGGAGGGCTTCGGCTGGGCAAGGGGAATAACAGGGAAGTCGACGGCTCGGGCAGGGCGATGGAAGGAGGGCCGGTGCGAGGCAGGCTGGCGCAAGGTCGTTGGAGGTAGCAGGGAGGACGGCCAAACGGGAGGAGCACCAGAGGAGGCGGTCGCGGTCTCGACAGAGCGGGAGAAACAGCGGGGGCAAGGAGAAGGAAGAAAAAGAGAAAACGGGGGGAAAGAGGAAAACGTGGGGAAGGTGGCAGCTAGGGTTTCAGGAGGGGGAAAAAGTTAAGCAACAAACTAATATAAATTAATAATAATATTATCAAACAATAATAATATGATACCAACATTAATACAAATAACATAATAATCAATAATAATAGTAATACTATTAGCATTAATAATAATAACAAAAACACTATAATAATTAAAAATAATAATAATAATAATAATAATAACAATATTAATAATATAACAATAACGATAACATAATAACCAATAAAACCATAATAAAGATTTACCGGTTATTTAACGTTCGAGCATCTGCACCACGTGCCAAGCGACGTGAAGCCAACGCACACATATCAGCGCACTTAAAAATAAATTTTATCCAGCTTGCTCGTGCCTTGCGCGCATGCCAAGCGACGTAAGGCCAACGCACACTTGTCAGCGCCACTGCGGAAGCCTCTTATCGACTCAGCCCACACTCCAACCACGCAATTAGATAAACTGGAAATTAATTTATGAAATAAAAATTTAAAATTAAACGTATACCTCAATAAAGTCCGGGCGTGACAATTCTCCCCACCATGAAAACTTTCCGCCCTCGGAAAGTCAGCTCAAAGCCTGATCAGAGAAAAGAAATGGGTACTCCTGCTCAAACCATGACTTCCGCTCCCAAGTCTCGTGTTCATCATTCCCGTGCTGCCAAAGAACACGGACCAGAGGAATGGACTTTCCACGCAGCACCTTTTCCCGAGAATCCACTATACGCACTGGTCGCTCGACCACAGACAAGTCGGACTCTATCTCCAGCTCCTCCCAATTCAGCACATGCGACGGGTCGGGGTTGTACTTCTTTAGTTGGGAGACATGGAATACGTCGTGAATCGACGTCAACTGCGAGGGCAAAGCTAGCCTATATGCCACCTTTCCAATCCGCTCAAGAATCTCGAAAGGTCCGACATATCTCGACGTCAGCTTCCCCTGTTTCCCCAAACGACGGTGACCCAAGCGAGGGGCCACTTTCAGGAACACTCTGTCCCCCACTGAAAACTCAAGGTCCCGCCGCCTCTGATCTGCATAAGACTTGTGGCGACTCTGAGTTGTCAACAACCGCTGCCTAATCAGCTTGACCTTCTCAGACGTCTCCTGTACAAGACTCGGTCCCAAGAGCGAGGCTTCTCCTACCTCAGCCCAAGACAGAGGAGACCGACATGGCCGGCCATAGAGCGCCTCAAAGGGTGCCATTCTGATGGAAGACTGGTAACTGTTATTGTAAGAAAACTCGACCAGTCCCAAATGGCTATCCCATGAGCCTCCAAAATCTAACACACAGGCTCGGAGCATGTCTTCCAGAATCTGATTTGCCCGCTCCGTATGGCCATCGGTCTGTGGATGGTATGCCGTGCTCATCTTAATCTGCGACCCCAAAGCCTTCTGGAGGCCTCCCCAAAACCGTGATGTAAAGCGGGGGTCCCTGTCAGAAACAACTGCCGACGGCACACCATGAAGTCTGACCACCTCCTGAACATACAAGCGGCCCAGTTCCTCTACCTTCGATGTGTCTCTGATCGGAATAAAGTGGGCAGACTTAGTCAAACGGTCAATTACCACCCAGATAGCATTCCTCCCTCGAGGTGTACAAGGCAGGCCAATGATGAAGTCCATGGCGACCTCGTCCCACTTCCAGGTAGGAATGGGTAATGGCTGGAGTAGGCCAGATGGTCTCTGATGTTCTGCTTTCACTTGCTGGAAAGTGTAACATCGGGATACGAAGTCGGCTATGTCCCGTCTCATACCTGGCCACCAGAACTGTCGGCGAACATCGTAGTACATCTTGGTGGTACCAGGATGCACGGCCCACTGAGACTGGTGGTTATCCTGCATCACCACCTTTCGCAGAGACAACGGCACTACAGCACGACCCTTGAAGCATAGGACCCTCTGGGAAGACAAAGACCAATCAGAAGAAGTCTCCCCACCATGGAGAAACTGCATAGATTGCTGACAAAACTCATCACCAGGCTGCTCCTGCTGAATCAACTCTAGAAGGGCAGGAGTCAACTGGATGCTAGTCAAGAAAGTACCTCCACTGTGCTCCCTGCTATCCAAATGCAACTGGGCGAAAAGCCCCATCAATGCCCACTCATCGCTGGACTTCTTCAACGCCTGCACTGGTACTTTTCTGCTCAATGCGTCAGCTACCACATTACCCTTGCCAGGGGTATAGACAATATCAAAATCAAAACCCTGCAGGTACTCGACCCAATGGCGCTGCCTCAAATTGAGATCCCTCTGAGAGAAAATATAGGCCAGGCTCTTGTGGTCAGAATAGACCACAAACTTCTCCCCAAAAAGATAGTGGTGCCACGTCTTCAAAGCATGCATCACTGCCGCCAATTCTAAGTCGTGAGTCGGATAGTTCTTCTCATGCGGCCGGAGTTGGCGAGAACCATAAGCCACAACATGGTCGTCCTGCATGAGCACACATCCAAGGCCCGTACCTGACGCATCATAGTACACCACATAGCCCTTTCCTGACTCCGGAAAGGTCAACACAGGTGCAGTGGTCAACCGCCGCTTAAGCTCCTCAAAAGATGTCTGGAACTGTGGGCTCCACTCAAACTTCACCCCTTTCCGGGTGAGTGCGGTCATGGGGGAGGCAAGCCGCGAGAAGTCCCGGACAAAGCGCCTGTAATAACCAGCCAAGCCCATAAAACTCCTGATCTCAAACACATTTCTCGGCTGCTCCCAAGACATAACTGCTCTGATCTTTTCGGGATCCACTGAAACCCCTTGTTCTGAAACGACGTGCCCCAGAAACTTCACTTCCCTGATCCAGAAAGTGCACTTAGAGAGTTTGGCATACAGGCGGTGATCTCGCAAGGTGCCCAAAACGACGCGCAAGTGGTGCTCATGCTCCTCCTCAGATCCAGAGTAGACCAGGATGTCATCCACGAATACCACGACAAATGAGTCGAGATATTGGTGGAACACCCTATTCATGAGTTCCATAAAAACTGCAGGAGCATTCGTCAGTCCGAAAGGCATGACCAAGTACTCGAAATGACCGTACCTTCTTCGGAAAGCCGTCTTCGGGATATCTGCTTCTCTCACCCTGAGCTGGTGGTATCCCGAACGCAAATAAATCTTGGAGAACCACTTTGCCCCCTTCAGCTGGTCAAACAGATCGTCAATCCGAGGCAAAGGGTATTTATTCTTGATGGTTACCTTGTTCAGCTTCCGGTAATCAATGCACAACCGAAGGGTTCCATCGGCCTTTTTCGCGAATAAAACCGGTGCGGCCCAAGGAGAGACGCTCGGGCGAATGAATCCTTTGGATTCTAAATCGACCAGCTGTATCTTTAATTCCCTCAATTCGGTGGGGGCCATGCGATATGAGGGAAGAGATATAGGCTGTGTTCCCGGCGCCAACTCAATCGAGAACTCCACGTCTCGCTCTGGGGGTAAGCCAGAAAAATCATCTGGAAAAACCTCTGGGAACTCATCCACTACACGAGGTAACCCACCCTGTGAAATACCACCATCGTCCTCCAGCGCGAGCGATGAAAACTGATAAGCAAGATTTCCAAGCTCAGGGAGTGGAGGTCCCGCACGTCCCGACCGAGGATCCCATTCTCCGTGAAGTAGCTGAGGAGTCCCATCTGGTGCTGTAAAGCTGACTCGGCGTTGATAGCAATCAATGTGCGCCTGGAAGCGCACCAGCCAGTCCATACCGAGGATCACATCAAATAGGTCCATGTCAAGGACCAAGAAGTCCCATTCCATCTCGACTCCCGACACAGAGAGTGCGCACGATCGACACTTAAGGCCTTGCTCCCTCTTTTTCCCCAACGGCGTTACCAACTCCACAACAAACGATAAAAGCTCGGATGGTAGGTTCAGCAGATTCACAAAACGAGCAGATATAAAAGAAACTGAAGCACCAGTATCAAATAAAACTGCAGCTATAGAAGATGCAACCAGAATAGTACCTCGAACCGTCGAAGGTCCTGCATCAGATCCCGCTGGTGCCTGATCCACAGCATGCAGTTGCCTGGTCCCTGCCTGAGAGCGACTGCTCGCCTGAGGCTCTGCCCTGATATGGCTCTGCCCTGAAGATGATCCGGTCCTACCACCACGCCCACCAAACCGAGATCCTGTCGTCCTGGTCGGCTCTGACTGAACTGATACCCCTCTAGAAGCCACTGATCCAGCCCCACTCTGATAAGGGTGTGCAGTCCTGCAGAAGCGCTGTAGATGTCCCACCACTCCACATCCATGGCATGGTCTGGGAGGGTATGGACAAACAGGTCGGATGTGCCCTGCCCTTCCGCACTGATGGCACACAACAGACCCTGCACCAGAAGCCCCAGATGAAAACTGCCTGGGAGGATGACCTGAGCTGCCATCACCCTTCTTCCATTGCTCATCACGCTTCCTTTTCTTCTCAGATGAACTGCCACTGCCAAGCCCTGACACTGATCCAGAAAACCCTGACTTCCCCTTCTGGTCAATCTCGGCCATACAAGCACGATCGACCACCTCAGCATAAGTCTTCAGCTTGAACAAGAAAACCTGGGAGTGAATTTCTGGTCGAAGGCCCTTCTCAAACTTCCGAGCTTTCAAGAATTCGCTCGAAACTATCTCAAGTGCGTACCGTACCAGTTCAACAAAGTGATTGGCATACTCCATCACTGTCTGATTCCCCTATGATAGCTCCATGAACTCCCGAGATCTGGCATAGGCTACAAACTCTGGACAATACTGCTCGTTGAAGAGACCCTTGAAATCCTTCCATCTCATGTGCTCGTACTTCCCAGCCTGGACCACTGATTCCCACCATTTGCGACTGGAACCCTCCAGCTGGAACGAGGCGCACTTCACCCTGACTTCCTCAGGCGTGTCAAGGAAATCGAACACGCGTTCTATCTTCTCAAGCCACTCCTCTGCCTCCTGAGGTTCTGAACCACCTCGGAAAGAAGGAGGTTTTCTCCTCAGAAACTCCTGGGCTCTATCCTTTCTGGAGCCAAAATCCTCCCCTCTAGCTGGAATAGGGGCGGGGGCAGGAGTCGCCCCTTGTCCTAAAGCCTGAACGGCTCGGACCATCGCCTCAACAAATCTCTGATCAAGCGGCGCGGGAGAACTCTCTCCGGCTTCCTCCCGTGGATGCATGGGAACTCTCCGGGGAGGCATCTTACTGAAAAAGAGCAGCAATCAAGAAAGGAAACCATCAATAAAAATGGAATAAATTTTTCCAACAAGATAGTTATTCATCAATAAACCAATCATGCAAAAACAAATCCATATAAAAACTTTACTTTCCTTATCTGGTGTCCACGCACAGTCTGCAGCCTGCACGTCCCACCCAGAAAGAAAGTGAAACAAGCACCCTGACATCCCATGGTGACTCAGTATCTGTCACGAGGCGTGCTAGCCAGGCACCCTACTCGCAACATGAATTCTGAGCCTCGACAGACCCAACTCATGTATAACCCAACTTATCCCAAATAACATAAACTACCAACAAAACCAAACCTCCCTCTGATACCATTTTGTCACGAACCGAATCGGGTCGCCATCCGAACCGACGCCCGACCCGGCCCGCGGCAAGGCCCGAAGGGCGTTCCCGATCCCCACGGGCTAGCACAAGTGCCTGGGTATCAAAATAAACCGTGGGAACGATTTACCCGAGTGAACAAATGTAAAGCAGTCAACCAAAGTAAACCAAACAGAGGTAGAGGTTACAGTCAAACATGTAGACAACCAAACAGGTTTTTGGTTCACAAGTACTCAAAACCCAAATAACACCAAAACAAGGTAACCAAAGACCAACCTAAGGACTGTCGCCCGGTGTAAGGATGCCGCCTCTAGGCCACCACCAAAACGCCACGCAGATAGTCCTGCTAACAACCGGAACCACTGCTCCCAAAAGATGGACCCCTACCTGTATCAGAAGTAAACAAGTCTACTTACACCCAAGGGTGTAAGTAGGGTGTGAGCAATCGCCCAGCAGGATATCACCAATAAAAGATTCCACGCACAACTATCAAAAGACAACCAAATGCAATGGTGAAATAAAGATAGAAAGAAGTGCAAAAGAAAATGGTTTTCATAAAATGATTTAAAAGAAAGGCAGTTCAAGATAAACACATTAGGATAGCAGTTCAAGTGACATATCACGTATCAGCATGCACGCAAGGTAACTGGTGGCACCAAGGGATGGGAAAGGCCCTATGGGTACTAGACTAGCGGGATCCTAGAACGTCGTGTCTCGGTGAAACGTGGCCTAGGCGGCCACGACCCTCAGATAACGTGGCTTAGAAGGCCACGACCCTCAGAACATGTGGCTTAGAAGGCCACGACCCTCAGATATCATATGTTTAGTTAGTGTTGCAGTCGTCAAACCTGCCAGTGAAACCGGGTCGGGTCATCTCCGGAACACTAGCTCACTAGTCCCAGTCTCCCCACCTAATACCCCGGCTTCCCTCCTTGTGCTCACCTAAAGATCAAAGTTCATATATAATATGTCACATTATCACTTAGAGCCAAACGTGTCACCTGCACACTGATATCCTTTTGAAAAACCACGCACACACACCAAAACCTCCTTTTTCTTTTTCCTCTTAAAAAAAAAAACTTAAACCACACTACACAATTTGCAATTAACAATAAACAACCAAAGTGAGTTTCCGCGATAAAAGAAAGGACTTGCAGCACATAAATACCACTGGCAAATAAAAACGCATTTAAAAAGTAATTAAAACTAATTTGTCAATATAAAAATGAACTAGCAGGGTGATGAAAAAAATTAAACCAGCATGCAAAGGAACGCCAAAAGATAACTGAGTGCGGAACCACCTACCTCAAACGAGCGCAGAAAAAGACACGACGCAAGACTCCAGTTGCGCCGCGGTCGCACCGTCTTGAGTCGTCAACCAGGTCCTAAAAACAGCATAACGTTCATCGGGATCAGCAAATTGTTAACGTAATAATAATGATGATAATAATAATAGCGATATCAAAATAATAATAATAATAATAATAATAGTAATAATAACATAATAGAATAATAATAATAATATAAGGACAATAGAAATAATAATAGAAATAATAATAATAAATATAAACAATAGTAATAACAATAATAATGATATTAATAATAGCATAATAATAATAATAATAATAATATGATAATAATAACAATAATAATAATAATAATAATAATAGCAATAATAATAGTAGTAATAATAATAATTATAAATAATAATAATAACAATAGTAGTATAATAATAATAGTATTACTAACATAATAATAATAATAATAATATGATAATAATATTAATAATAATAACAATATAATAATAATAACAATAATAATATAATTATTATTGACATATTATTAATAACAAAACAGTAATTATTGTAATAACACATTAATAATAAAAGCAAGCCGTAATATCTTATTAGTTAAAATAGTAAAATGAAAAGAAAAAAAACAAAATAACCAAATGAAGAATGACAAACCGGCGGAGTGCAGCAGGAGGTTTGCGCCGGCTGGGCGGAGGAAAGAAGAGTGGCAGGGAAGAAGAAGAAAAGAGGAAGGAGAGGAGGAGGAGAGGAAGAAGAAGAAGAAGAGGAGAAGGAGAAGAGAAAGAAGAGGAAGAAGGGAAGAAGAAGAGAAGAAGAAGACAAGAAGGAGGAGAAGAAGAGAAGCGGCAGGGGCGGCTGGTCCGTTGCGGTTGCAAGAGGAGCAGCAGGCTGAGGCGGAGGCGCGGACGACGCAGGTCCGGCGGGAGGTGCAGGAGCGGCAAAATGCAGAGGAGAGGGAGAGAGGGGCGGGAGGAAGAAGAAGAGTGGGGAGAGGGGAGTGCGGATGCAGGAGGAAGAAGAAGAGTGGGGAGAGGGGAGGAAGAAGAGGAAAAGAAGAAGGAGAAGAGAAGATGGGCGCCGACCGAGCAGGGAGGTGCGGCGTGACGCTGTCCGGCGGAGCAGAGGTGGTGCACGACGTTGGCTGGGCAAACTAGAGGCTACTATGGGTTGGCTAGTGCTGGCCAATGAGAAAAAGAAGAAGGCCGGTCGAGCGAGAGGCTGCTGGGTAGCGGGTGCGTAGCAGGGAAATCCGGGAAGCAGCAGGCGGAGGGCTTCGGTTGGGCAAGGGGAATAACAGGGAAGTCGACGGCTCGGGCAGGGCGATGGAAGGAGGGCCGGTGCGAGGCAGGCTGGCGCAAGGTCGTTGGAGGTAGAAGGGAGGACGACCAAACGGGAGGAGCACCAGAGGAGGCGGTCGCGGTCTCGACAGAGCGGGAGAAACAGCGGGGGCAAGGAGAAGGAAGAAAAAGAGAAAACGGGGGGAAAGAGGAAAACGTGGGGAAGGTGGCGGCTAGGGTTTCAGGAGGGGGAAAAAGTTAAGCAACAAACTAATATAAATTAATAATAATATTATCAAACAATAATAATATGATACCAACATTAATACAAATAACATAATAATCAATAATAATAGTAATACTATTAGCATTAATAATAATAACAAAAACACTATAATAATTAAAAATAATAATAATAATAATAATAATAATAACAATATTAATAATATAACAATAAAGATAACATAATAACCAATAAAACCATAATAAAGATTTACCGGTTATTTAACGTTCGAGAATCGGCACCACGTGCCAAGAGACGTGAAGCCAACACACACATATCAGCGCACTTAAAAATAAATTTTATCCAGCTTGCTCGTGCCTTGCGCGCATGCCAAGCGACGTAAGGCCAACACACACTTGTCAGCGCCACTGCGGAAGCCTCTTATCGACTCATCCCACACTCCAACCACGCAATTAGATAAACTGGCAATTAATTTATGAAATAAAAATTTAAAATTAAACGTATTCCTCAATAAAGTCCGGGCGTGACAATATATTACTTGAATGTTGTGTCACTAAGAATTTTTGGGCTGAATATTTTTTCAGTTCCTATTACACAATAATTTGAGTTTTAATTTTCTCCATTTTAAAGAAAAAATATTAATAATTGTATAATGGAAGGAATTAAAACTTAGATATTTCAGAGTTTTTTGATGAAATATATTTATTCTAAACAGTAAATAAAATATTAACAAATTTTATCTGAAAGATGATAATGGAATTTTTGATAGTTACTCCATCACTAATAAGGATTATCATGTTTTGAGTAGGAAAATAAATATCATTGTAGAAATGGTAAATGTTAAGTTTAATGAAATCAATCATTTTACAAGGTTAAATAATTTAAATTATGAAAATAATACAGATTATGTTTTTGAAACATCCAATGATTTATTTCCAGTAGTAGAACCATATACACTAGTTACTATCATTCAAAAAACTAGTCTAATAGAAGATAATATCCTGGTAGATGATGTAAAACCTACCCTATTACCTATAATCCATATGATTTTAATGAATTATCCTAGTGATAATATCATTAGTGATTTAGATCAAGTGGATATAACTATAAGTTCATTATATAATTAATGTGATTATATTTCATTATAGTCCCAATTTGAACGTAAAATAGTGGATGATGACTTGGGTATTGAAAGTTTAATAATTTTTATGAAATAATAGCTTGATTAATTCAAAAACAAAAAGAGTTTTAAAACTTATTCTAATTTCTTGATAGCATTTTGGTGTCAAATGGGTCTTTTAAAAAAAGTGCGATGAAAATGAAATCATAGTTCATAATAAGGCTATGCTTGTTGCCAAAGGTTATAATTGGGAAAAGGAATAGGCTATGAAGACACATTTTCTTTGGTATCTTGACTCAAATACATACTTAATTTATTAGGCTTCATGGATCATCTGAATTTTAATCTATTTGAATTTTTTGAAAAGTGTTAGTTCTACAATAGTTATACACAGGAGGAGGTATATATTGAACAAACAATGGGTTTTAAGACACAAATTTTTTAAAACATATTTATAGACATATCATGGAACTTTATTGACCTAAAAAACTTTGATAACTTGGTATGATAAACTATTTGTATTTTTAATTCAAAAATAAATTGTTAACAGAATGAGATATCATACCCTTTTTATTATTAATGCTTACAAGAAACTTCAATAATGTAAATATATGTTGATGAAATAATTTTTAGATCCACCTGAAAATAACTTGTGCAAAGTTTCTCAAAACTTATACGAAGAGAATTTTAGACGAGTATAATGGGCGAACTTAATTTTTTTTGGGTTCCAAATAACTCAAAACACAAAAGAAACTACCTTAACTCAATATAAGTATATTTTATATTGGATTAAATTATTTGGTTTTGATAATTATTTTAGTAATTACTTTAGTATTCACCTCATGCAAACTTGATCTTGATGAATTAAGAAAACTGATAGTTCAAAAAAATTTATAGAGGCATGATTGGAATTTTACCTTACATAATATCAAAATAACCAGATATTATGTAATATGTTTTCTTGTGTGTGATATTCTAAGCCAATCTGAAATAATCCCATTTTAAGGTAGTAAAACAGATATTTATTTATCTTAAAGTAACTTTGGAACTTTTAATTTTATATTCTTCTCTTTTTGAGTTTAATATTAATATTTATCAAAATATAGATTTTGGAATTTGTATATTGGATAGAAAGATTACTTTTGGTACATGTCATTTATTAAGTGAGTATTTTATTTCTTAGTCCAACAAGAATAAATATTCAATACCAATTTTTACTACTATTTATATAAATATAAATTGGATATCTTTTGTGCCCAATTTATATAGATAAATAAAACACTCACCAATTTTAGAAATATTTTTTAAAGTGATATCTGTACCGGTGCTTGATTTTTTGAGGAGGATATCAAATTTTTAGTTAGTGTATGGGATATTTTGAGAATTGATCATCAAAATAGAATTTCAAGAGTTAAAAAATATTAATGTGATGTTTTTAAATGTGGGTTGAGGTCTTGGTGGTACCTAAGTTGCTCAGTTAGATTAATTAATGGTATATTGATGAACATGAATTTACAAATGTATTAATGATGGTATTGGTTAGATAAAATGCCAATAAGAAACCTATAATGTGTTTTTCTCTAATTATAGTGAATCATATTATATTTAACCAATATATATATAATTTCTAATATTAATAACTTTTTTGAAGTTTTTTTGAAATGCGAATACCATGGGATTGGGAAGTTAAAGAAAAACATGAACCTTATTAAACTATTAATGTTTGAAATGAGAGTTTTACAAAGTGGTGGTTTTTGAAACATCTTGAAATTGGAAAGTTTTAGATAGATAGTTTTTGAAATAAAATAAATGTAAAATATATGGGTTAAAAGTTGATTTTATGGCTTGTGGTAATGGGTATCCCCTAGAAGAAAAGAATTTGGGAAGCCCATGATTTTGGTTTTGGAACTCTTGTGTACATGTATTAACCATGTTAGTTGTCGGTGTGGGTTTAAAATGTTTTTCATTCAGTTAGAACCTTAGTGGTGGTGGAATTTTGGTTTGTTTAGTGTTACCCCAGGTAAAATTGGATGGGATTGGGAGAGATATCAGTTTGTAAAATGCCTGTTGATGAGAAATGTATTGCATTATAGATCCTAAACCTTTTTTAACTTCGATTGAGTTATGACCCTTGTAGTTTTTATCTTACCCAAGAGTGAGTAGAATCATTTTAAATCTAGATTATGAGTGGGGATCCCTAGATAAGTGTCATGGTTGGTAGATTCGATGTGACCATGTGATGGGAACGAGTGTCATCCTGTGAGTGGAAACCTTTGCAAGACCCTGGTTTATAGTATAGGTGGGAGGACCAAGTGATATTTTGGTTGTGACTTAGCTTTAGTGAGTTGATGCCTAGTTACATTTTAGATTAACCCATAATGGGGGTGATAATATTAATTTATATATATCATTTGGATTTATTTGTTTATGATTTTATAACACTTTATTCGATAATGAACTCGGTTTGTGTTGATTCTTGTATGAAACAGGTGTCCAATTCTCAAAAAGGGAAAGCTATCAAAAATCAAAAAAATGAACATTACACGTCATGATGCATATACATCGCATGTCTGTAAGAGGATAACACCACCCATGATACTTTAATATTAATGAAAGGATTACATAATGTGAATATCTAATACACATCGTGTACACTTCAAATACCACTTCCTACTCAAAATTCAAGTTGCGAAGATATAAAATGTTGTGAAAAGAATACACATCACAACCTGAGAAATATCTCCATATCTTGAAGTTTCAGGCAATGAAATTCACTAGATAGAATATTTATGGAGGATTATTTGGATTGATATTACATGAAATGAGTAACTTACACATAATATAACTCTCAATATTTTAAATATATTGATCATAGACAGCTATGGAAAAGACTTCTTAGAGCAGGTCATTTCCTATTTTTTTTTTCTCATTTTCTCTTCTATTTCTCTTCCAACTCAACTTTAGTCAATTAATTAAATCTATTTTTATTTTTCTACATCAATTGTTCATAAAATCCACCTCCATTTTTTAATTTTGACGATTATTTTCTATTATCATTGTCAATCGACAACAAATGTGTGACACATTTTTGACTATTTACCTTTTCAAGTAACCGTTTGATTGAATTTACAATTTATTTGATTGTAAAATGTTTTATTATTAACTATTAAATTATTAAATTCTCCATTTCATAGGGTAAAAGTCAAGAGTAATGGTTGTTTTCCACTTAATATATCTATAAAATGAAACTTGTTAACCCTAAGGCTAGTAATTAGGTTAAAAATTAACTATTTATTTAATTATTGTATGCAAACCAAACCATGAGAAGTATAAATGAATGGACCTTCCCTTATTGGAGTTGAGCAGGCTATGGCCATTAGCTTATGACACTTTATACCGTAGAAGTTTAGATTAATTAATCTTGGTTGTTATCTATATTAAGACCAAGAAATAGTTGTATCTTGGATGGATCTAATTGGTCTAACCATAATCAATTAGTGATCTATACACCGCTTCACACCCTAATTCCTAAGACTATCCCAAGGTAGGCCTGAGATTATCTTTTTTCCCGAAACCCTAAAATTGACCCTGATCCCTATCTACTTTCTGAATGTAAAACCAATTTAGGAAGATTTAATGAAATTCAAAACCCAAATAAATTCATGAGTACTTCTACATAAAGGGTTCAAAATTACCGGTTACATGTATTCCAGTTCTCTTTGTGGGATCAACCCCACACTGCCACATTACTACACCATTGTAATAAGTATAGTTTGAGATAATAGAAATTTATAATCTAATAAAAACCCATGTGAATTTAACAATGTGCATGGGTGAATCAAATTTTGGTGTTGTTACCAGGGATATTTAGCTGTTTCTCATGTATAAGAAGTGTCAGCATGAACTTGGGATTACCTCAACCGTCCCCCTTTTCCCTTTTCATTTTTACTTATTTCTTTCAGACGACACTGTGTCCTTCTTTATTTTTGGCCTACTTCATGCTTCAGGTCCCCTTGAATCATTAAAGTATTCTCGATTCTCAATAACTTCAAAATGTTATTCCTAAGATCTAAAGATATCTTTTTTTACACTATCATCTAAGTATGGTTGACAACATAAATCCTATAGGCCCCAACCTTCCAAACATGTAATATGTTCCACCTAAAATGTAAGGAGAGAAACCCTTGTTTTAGGAGAAAATCATATTGGATCTTGACTTACCATATTTTAGTGGTGCTGTACCCTACATTGTACACCCTCATATCTAGGAAAATACATTCAAAATTAAACCTAGACTCATCAAATGATCTAGAATATGGGCCAATTTAGAGTAATTCAGATCGAAGATCCTTATGATCATATATCTAATTTATCATAAGTTTTCCACACCCTGCACATCAAAGGAGTTTCAAATGATGTAATCTGATTACAAGTCTTCCCATTTTCCTTGCATGATCGAGCCAATGATTGGATAAAAAGACAAGCTCTTGAGTTTATCATGTCTTGGAAGGACCTATCCAAGAAGTTCATAGATAAGTTTTTCAAACCTATATGAACTTAGAAGATTTGAAATGACATCTAGAAATTTTTTGAGATAGATAGAGAGATAGCCTTGGAGGTTTTGGATCGCTTCAAGGTTCTCACTTGATTGTTCCCACATCATGGATTTGATGTATGGGTTCAGCTGCAAACATTCTACCAAGGCATCTAACCAGCTACTAGAATAGTGGTAGATGCCGCTACTAAGGGTAGGATAATGCTCAAAATGACTGAAGTAGTCCGAGCACTGCTAGAAAAGGTTTCTCATTATGTTAGTCTTTGGAGTAGTGATCATGTATTGCCTCAATATGGAATCCACCAAGTAGAAGAAAACACCCAACTATCAGCACAAGTATAGGCCTTTACTAAGAAGATGGAATCCTTTTAGCTACCTCCTACACTACCACCCATCTTGTTCCTATGATAGAGATTCAATATTGAGAGATGTGTGGAGGCCCACACCCATACCAAGACTATAGGGAAGAAGTAGAAAAACCTCAAATTCAAGATTATAAATTACATTAATTATAATCAACAAGGGCAATAATTATAGAAATGACACCAATACTTTCAAAAGAGGCTGACACAACATCCACCACAAAATAATAAAGGGTACTATCGATAGAGAAGTGTTCAAGAAACACCAAGGACAACCAGGATACCTACCTATGAATTAGGTTCCTCAACCAGTGCAATAAGTACCCCAACAACCTTTTCCTCATAGATTCTGAAAATAATTTCAACCATCTCTATAAATACCACCACAACCTTCCCCACCTCTTCAATAAATTCTGTAGAATCTTCTCACTTAAGTTGTTCAAAAAGCAGATCATAGGATAACCACCCGAGAGATATAAATGAAAAAAACAAAGGGTGGCCTTCTTAAACCTTGAACACCAAATGGGTAAAATCTCAAAGATTATATAAGATAGATTACCAGGTACACTGCCTGGTAATATTGAGACATACCTTAAATAATATTCCAAGGCTGTGGTACTAAGGAGTAGAAAAATATTGTAATTTTAGAAACCCTATAGAGGAGAATAAAATAATCTTGAAGAACCTGAGAAACATGAAACAATCATTACCAAGTATGCTAATGAAATCACAACTAGAACTTACCAGGAGAAAAATCTGGAATCAACACATCATAAAAATAATTAAACATATGAGAAACATAAAGAATAAATCTACATAGCACCACCATATTAAAAACCACCTATCTACTTATAAGAAATAGTAAGTCTAGGTAAAATTTAAGGGAAATATAATAAATTTTTAGAAATGTTCAAACAATTGCATATAAACATTACATTTGATGAATCCATTGCCCAAATGTCTACCTATGGGAAATTCTTAAAGGAAATTCTCTCTAAAAAGAGGAATATAGAAGATCTGAGAGTCATATACATAGATTAAGAATGCTCTACCATTTTTTATCAGAATCTTTCACCAAATATGTGAGACCCGTGCAGTTTCTCAACCCCTTGCACCATAGGGGCATGAAACTTTAGAAGATGCCTGTGTGATTTAGAAGACAACATTAACCTCATTCCAATGATTTTATTCTGCAATATGGGACATGAATAATTAAATACAATAAGATTGAAACTTCAACTGGATGAATGATCATTCAAGTATCCTTGAGGAATTCTTGAGGATGTCATAGTCAAAGCTGAAAAATTCATTTTTCTAGAAGACTTCCTCATATTGGATATGGAAGAAGAAGGAGGCATTCCAATTATCTTCGGATGAACATTAATATCTACTAGGAAGGGACTAATTCATGTAAATCAGGGTATAATTTGTTGAGCCCTCTGGAAGATTGTTGATTTCATGTCTATGATTGATGTTTTAATAATCACAAATCATCACATACCATTAATGCTTAATCTGGTTTCATTTCTCATACACTTAATTACAATCTGTTAATGAATCTGTTATCACATTTTTTTGTCTATGCTTATTGACGTACAAAGTATTTTGGAAGCACCGATTCAATATCAACAGACATCGGAAGCACTAATCGCATATCAAAGGACAACGGTCGCACCGATCCGATGCAAAATGATTCACCGATGCAAATGAATCACCGATGCAAAATGAGTCACCGATGAAAATGACTCACCGATCCGATGCAAAATGAGTCACCGATACTGATCAAACTGACTCACCGATCAGATGACAGACCGATGCTGATCAACTGACTCACCGATCAGATGACAGACCGATGCTGATCAAATGACTCACCTATGCAAATGAATCACCGATGCAAATGAGACACCGATCAAATGACTCACCGATCAAACTGACTCACCGATCAGATGACAGACCGATGCTGATCAGTCTGATTCACCGATGTTGATCTATCTGAGTCACCAATCATTACTCACTAATGCTGATGACCCACCGATCACTTGATTCTTCAATAGTCATAAACAACTGTTTGAATTTCTTTATCTTTATCTTTATTTAATCTAACCAACGGTCATATTAGGTATATTTTAATGCTCTGTCAAATAATTAATAAAGATTTTCGGATGTCAGGAAACCGTACCTCGTTCCTACGGAAAGGAAACTTTTTCTGTCTTCCGAAGCACGTGACATAAATACAAGAAGACTCTGCTGAAGATAAAAGTGGTTGACAGAAGAACACAAAAAAGAGGAATACAGAGGAAAAGAAAGAGGAGGAAGAACCAATCAGAACAGAACCTCATACACAATCAAGCCTACTCAAGAAGAGTTCTGTGCATAAAAAAGAACATTGAAGAACTTCATCGACTACATCTCACTACCTTTGAGCCTGAAGCATACGACACTCTTCTTCTCAAACAAAAACGAGAAGAGGACTCAGAATAAATTCTGACCAAATACAAAAGAGTCCAGAGCTACACTGAAATCACCAGACCCATTTCTAAACTCTACATCTCTGCTCTGTGATACATTTGTTTTACATTTTGAGAAGTGTGTGTTATCTTCTATATTAAACACACACACTGACTCCTGTACTTTCACTGGAGGATCTGTAAATCCTCAGCAAACCTTTTTACACTTCATTTCCCACTGTGGATAGTGGTAGAGGTCGTATGAGACCTGGACAGCTCTAAGCTGTTGTTTGTTTTCCCACACAGAACTGTGGTAGAGGTCTTGTGACCTGGACAGTGTGTTCACTGTTGTTAACCCCGATCCAGGGTGTGGATTATTTTTATATAAACTTTTGAGAGGACTAAGTCTCGGCTTGAGACTGAACCTCTTGGTTAATTATCTGTGTTTGTAACTACATACTATATCCATATACATATTTATTTCATATTCCGCAGCTATTACTTTGAAATATAATTTATTTTCAAAGCTACTTTGATAGTTAAACTCGCAAGTGTTTATATTTATTATAGACCATTAAGTTAGTTTCAAAAGTTAATTTAATCATAAGATTAAGTTAACTGAGAACTAATCAATCTTTGAGAAACTAATTGAACCTTTATAATCTGTATAAATTCACTACAGTTTAATCTGTTTTTGAAATAGGGGGATTTTAATCAACATTGTTTTTAACAGAAAATTTTAATTGGAACTCAATTCACCCCCCTCTTGAGTGTCCACTCCGACCAACACTTGGTATCAGAGGGTGTTAATATTTTCTAAAAGTACTCTGTTTTTCAACTGTGATTTTAGTTGCATTTTAAAGTTCTTAAAATTTCTGTTATTTCTAAATTTTTATCTCTTTAAAATTATTTTTGTAATATCATGGATAATAGACTTGAGGGTGTTGCTACTAACCGGCCACCTTTCTTTAATGGAAACAACTATGCTCAGTGGAAGCTAAAAATGAAAATTCACTTAGAAAGTATGGGCTTTGATATTTGGACTGTCATTGAAGCTGAATATAAAATTCACAGTACTGATAGATCTACTTGGGATGAACCTACAAAGACTGCTTACAATAATAATTGTAAAGCTATGAATGCTCTGTACTGTGCTCTAGGAGATGAAGAATTTAATAGAATTTCTGCATGTAAAACTGCATATGAAATTTGGGATACCTTAGCTATTTCTCATGAAGGAGCAACTAATGTTAAGGAGATGAGATTGAATACCTATACTATTAAGTATGATAATTTTAAGATGAAGCCCGATGAACCCATTTCTGATATGTATCTCAGGTTCAATGAAATTGTCAACACAATGAATTCTATGGGAAAGGATGTTCCAGCAAAGGAGAAAATCATGAGAATTTTGAGATGTCTACCTGAAAGATGGAGAGGAACCACTGTCTCAATTAGAGAATCCTGTGACATTGGAACACTGCCTGTCAAGGAGTTAATTGGTAAGATGATGATGTATGAAGAAGAGCTTAAAGTAAATAAAGAAGAAGATGATGAACCTAAAAGGAAGTCTATTGCCTTCAAGACTACAACCTCAAAGAATAAGGATAAGGAAAAGCCTCAAGCTATCAATGAAAGTTTAAGTAGTGAGGAAAGTGAGAATGATTCTGACAGTGATGCTGAGATGGCACACATTGCTAGAAGATTTAAGAAATTCTATAGGAAGAAGAAGTTTTTCAGAAAGTCAAACTACAAAGGCAAGTATGATAACAAAGGACACTGGAAAAAGGATTGGAAGAAGTCTGATAAATCAGATGAAGTTGTCTGTTATGAATGCAAAAGAAAATGACACATAAAAACAGACTTTCCAAAGCTGAAATACAGAAAGAAGTATGAATACAAGGATAACAAGTACAAGAAAGCCATGAAGGCTACTTGGAGTGCTTCAGAAGACAACACAAGTGAAGTTGAATCTTCAGACTCTGAAAGGAATCGAGCCAACATGTGTTTCATGACAAACACTTCTGAGGTAACATCAGAAACTCCTGCTTCAAATTCATATTATTTTGGAGATGATTCTGAATGTGATAACATGTCTAAATCTGAACTGTTTGAATATTGTGATATGCTTGAAGAAACCTGTAATGAGCTTAAAGATAAATATAAAGGTTTAAAGAAACAGTATGCTTTAAGTGTTAAGCATAAATCTGATCTGGATATAGAAGTAGAAAAGAATGCTCAGTTGCTTAAAGAGAATACTGAACTAAAATTGTCTAATGAACAACTCAGAAAAGACTTAGAGAAGTTCACAAATGGCAAGAATAATCTAACACAAATGCTAGGAAAGCAAGTTGAACCTAGATATACTACTGGTATAGGATACCAACCTGGACAAAGAAAAGTTTCCAAAACTAGATTCATTCCTAAATCTGGGCAGAAGATAGTTAATTCTGGAACTTCATATGCCTCAACCAATTATATTCATAGTTATGGATCTAATAAGGTTTATCTTTCAAAGAATGTTAATTCTACAAATTATATGAGACCCATTAGACAAATATGGGCACCTAAAGTATCATTGGATAACATGTCTGGACCCAAGAAGATCTGGGTACCAAAATCATCTTCTATCTAAATCTGTTTTGTAGGAGACCTGCTTGAAGAGCTGTCACAAGAAGATATGGTACTTAGACAGTGGATGTTCAAGACATATGTCAGGAGACTTTTCATGTTTCAAGAGCTTAGTAAAAGTTGATGGAGGCTTTGTCACTTTTGGTGATAATTCAAAAGGAAAAATCATCGGCTTAGGCCAGATTGGTAACACTGATTCAATCTTGGTTTATGAAGTTTTATTTGTCGATGGACTTAAATATAACTTGTTAAGCATTTCTCAATTGTGTGATGATGGTTTTTATGTGAAATTTAAAAATGATTCTTGCGATGTTTTTAACTCTAAAAGGGTTTTAGTATTTTCTGCTTTAAGAAATGAAAATGTTTATGCTGTTGATTTAGATTCCTTAGCTAAGTAGAATATTCCATTCTTAAATGCTTTTCATAAAGAGTCTTGGCTTTGGCACAGAAGATTAGGACACTGCAATGTACACTCACTTAGAAAACTTTCTAGGAAGAACTTATTTAGAGACTTACCCAAACCTGAATTTCCAGCAGACAAAGTTTGTAATCCCTGTCAAAAAGGAAAGCAACATAAAGTTTCTTTTAAATCAAAGAAAGAAGTGTCAACTTCTCAACCTCTCGAGTTGGTTCACATGGATTTATTTGGACCTTCTAGAGTTTCTAGTTTAAATGAGAAGCACTATGTCTATGTTCTTGTAGATGACTTTTCTAGATATACTTGGGTATATTTTCTAGCTCACAAAAGTGAAGCTTGTTCTTACTTTGTTAAATACTCCAAGTCTATAGAAAATCTTAGTGGACTCAAGATTAAGACCCTGAGAAGTGATCATGGTCGTGAGTTTGAAAATCATGAGTTTGATTCTTACTGCTCACACAATGGCTATAGTCACAATTTCTCTGCCCCTAGGACACCCCAACAAAATGGTGTAGTAGAGAGAAGGAATAGAACCCTGCAAGAAATAGCTAGAACCATGCTCAATGAATATGAACTGCCTATTTACTTTTGGGCTGAAGCTGTAAATACAGCTTGTTATGTCATTAATAGAGTCTTGATCAGACCAGTTCTTAAGAGGACCCCTTATGAGTTGTGGAACCATAGGAAACCTAAGGTTAACTACTTCAAAGTTTTTGGCTGCAAAGTCTTCATTCTCAATACTAGAGACAATGTTGACAAATTTTCATCCAAGAGTGATGAAGGAATTTTCCTAGGTTACTCTATCTCTAGTAAAGCCTATAGAGTTTTCAATAAAAGAACCAAATGTGTGGAAGAATCTGTTCACATGAAATTTGATGAAACTGATCCACATGAACCTAAAATCTCTCTTGAAGATGATCTCTCTGGTTTGAATCTCAATGATAAATACAATGGACCTATAGTTAAAACATCCAACTCTGGAAATTCTCCAGAACCTGCTTCTGTTGAACCTCAATCTGTAGATGAATCTGAAATCTCTAGCCCTATCTTTTCAAGACCATCTAGGACTCTAAAGAACCATCCTTTAGATGCTGTTGTAGGAAATCTAGATAGAGGAACACAGACTAGAGATTCTCTAAGAAATCAGGTTGAACATCAAGCTTTTCTTTCACAGTTAGAACATAAAAATATCAATGATGCTATCAATGATGAATTTTGGGTAATGGCTATGCAAGAAGAACTAAATCAATTTGAAAGAAACAAAGTCTGGAAATTAGTAGAAAGGTCTAAGGACATTTTGACCATAGGCACAAAATGGGTGTTTAGAAACAAAGTTGATGAATCTGGAAACATCATTAGAAATAAAGCTAGGCTAGTTGCACAAGGTTACAATCAAGAAGAAGGAATTGACTATGAGGAAACCTTTTCACCTGTAGCTAGATTAGAGGCTATTAGGATCTTACATGCCTATGCATCACATCTGAATTTCAAGCTATATCAAATGGATGTCAAAAGTGCTTTTCTAAATGGTTTTATTGTTGAAGATGTTTTTGTAGAACAACCACCTAGTTTTTTAAATCCTCATTTTCCAAATCATGTTTTTAAACTTTCTAAAGCTTTATATGGTTTAAAACAAGCTCCAAGAGCTTGGTATGAAAGTATTTCAAACTTTCTTATCTCAAAAGGATTTACAAAAGGAGTAGCTGATCCCACTCTTTTTATAAAAAGGATTTCAAAAGATGTGTTAATAGTACAAATCTATGTTGATGATATTATTTTTGGATCTTCTAAAAATTCCTTATGTACTGATTTTTCAAAGCTTATGCAAAATGAATTTGAAATGAGCTTAATGGGAGAGCTTAAGTATTTTCTTGGTTTTCAAATTCTTCAAACTAAAGATGGAATTATTTTAAATCAAAGTAAATATACAAAAGATCTTTTAAAACGTTTTGGATTGGATAGTATTAAGGAAAGTGATACACCTATGAGTACTACCTGTAAATTGGATACAGATGAAGCTGGGAAACCAGTGGAGCAAACCAATTACAGAGGTATGATTGGGAGCTTACTTTATCTTACTGCTAGTCGACCAGACATTATGTTCAGTGTATGTATGTGTGCTAGATTTCAAGCTAATCCTAAAGAATCACACTTACTGGCTGTTAAAAGGATTTTTAAGTATCTTAAGTATACTATAAATTTAGGTTTCTTTTATCCAAAAGGACAATCATTTAACATAACTAGATATTTAGATGCTGACTTTGCTGGATGTAAGTTAGATAGGAAGAGAACATCTGGAACATGTCATTTGCTTGGAAAATCCCTAGTATCATGGTGTAGTAAGAAACAGAACTCAGTTGCATTGTCTACTGCCGAAGCAGAATACATAGCTGCTGGTAGTTGCTGTGCACAAATTCTGTGGATGAAACACACTCTATTGGATTATGGATTTGATCTTAAACATGTTTCAATTAACTGTGACAATACTAGTGCAATAAATATATCTAAGAACTCTGTGTCTCACTCTAGAACTAAGCACATTGATGTCAGACATCACTCTCTAAGAGATCATTATCAAAAAGGTGATATTTCTTTGAAATTTATTAGTTCTGAATGTCAATTAGCTGATATCTTCACAAAGCCTTTATGCTCTGAAAGAATGAAATTTATTAAACAAGAGTTGTGTATGATCGATCTGTGAAACTGATCTGTGAAACTGATATGTGAAACTGATCTGTAAAACCGATCTGTGAAACCGATCTGTGAAACCGATCTGTGAAACCGATCTGTGAAACCGATCTGTGAAACCGATCTGTGAAACCGATCTGTGAAACCGATCTGTGAAACCGATCTGTGAAACCGATCTGTGAAACCGATCTGTGAAACCGATCTGTGAAACCGATCTGTGAAACCGATCTGTGAAACCGATCTGTGAAACCGATCTGTGAAACCGATCTGTGAAACCGATCTGTGAAACCGATCTGTGAAACCGATCTGTGAAACCGATCTGTGAAACCGATCTGTGAAACCGATCTGTGAAACCGATCTGTGAAACCGATCTGTGAAACCGATCTGTGAAACCCATCTGTGAAACCGATCTGTGAAACCGATCTGTGAAACCGATCTGTGAAACCGATCTGTGAAACAGATCTGTGAAACTGATCTGTGAAACTGATCTGTGCAACCGATCTGTCATACCGATATTTTTTTATTATTATTATATTGTAATTAATTAGTAAATTTCTTTTATACTTTTTATGGAAAACCTAAATGATAAAATAAATGATACGTGGCTATTTATCCTCCCTAAACCTTTGACCTTTCATTTCCCGCTGAACCTTTCAACCTCTCTTCCCCTCTACTTCGAACCTTCGAACTCCTGCCTTCCCAAAATCCTAGAATGGATAAGCAAAAGAGACCGAGAAAAGGACCGGATAGCCCTGTACCTTCAAAGCGTGCTCGAGGCGAGTCGAGTAGTACCTCTCAACGATCAGTAAATCCGAACCTGGAAACTCAGATTGTTTCTGTAGAAAAAGAAGTAAGCTCTGCGTGGCTTTTTTCAAGTAAGTCACTGTTGTTGCAAGTTCTTGAATCGCAAGGATGGATAGACTGGTTTTCTGACAACTCTCGAATAGACTACCCGAAGCTGGTACATGAGTTCTATATGAATCTGGAAATCACTTTAGATGGTGTGGAGGCTGCCAGGATGTCGTCTGTGGTAAAAGGAAAGAAAATATCCTTGTCATCTAAGCAGTGGGCTGAGTGCTTGAACGTACCTCATAAAGGTCGGTATGAGGATTATGCTGGGAATATTCCTCCAACATCTGATTACTTCTCTTATGAATTAGCTCTGGAGCTTCTGACAGGAAACAGAGAGTCACGGAGAATCACAGCTTCAGAATTAGATGGTGAATGCAGACTTCTTTTCAAGTTTATTGAGCACCAAATTTTCCCTAGGAGAGGAGACTTTGCTGCTGTAAAGTACCAGGATGTTTTCCAATTGTTTCTTCTGAAAACACATGAGAAGATCAATTTGTGTAGATATGTGATGGTACACATAGCTGGAATGGTAAAACCGTCCAAGAAATCCACTGCCTTGTTTTATTCAAAGATGATATCTACCATGCTCAAGAATCGAGAATGTATTGATGAAGATGATGAAGTTAATGAAACAAATCATACCTTCTGTCTCAACAAAGAGATCTGCAAGAGGATGAAAATCAATTGGAATCCATGGAAGAAGTGTTGGGTTGCAGATGAAGATAAATTGTATGAATCCTACAATCCCTCAGATCATGGAAAGAGGCCAAAGGATTTGAGAGACCCTGACTTGAAACCAAATGAGGAACCAGTTTATTCTGATGATGATGAGCAAGAAGAAGGAATGGATGAGGCCACCGAAACCCAAGAGCAAGAAGAAGCTATGACTGAGGCAGGAAGTATGTCATCTCCTGTTGATAGGAGTGATCCTGACACTGCCAGTCCCAAAAGAAGAATAGAATTTGGACCTGCTAGTCCACCCTTAGCCCTACCAGAATCAGAACCTATTCTTGGTGATGAAGAAGATTCTGACACTGAAGAATATCACAGTGAAACTTCTGAGAAGAGTGATGATGGACGTACTGATGATGTTGAGGCTGTTGTTGATGGTGATAACAGACCAGTGGATGGTCTTTCTGAAGATCAAATAGAATCACCTCAGTCAGTACAAGAAATACATATCAATGGCAAGGATGATTCACCAAAAATCAGTGGAACAACAAGCTATGAGAAACCAAAATACACCCTGTGTGCTGCTGTTTGGGATGACTACCCTGGTTATGCTGTGTTGGGCTTAGAATATTCTGAAGACGAAGAAGCAATGCCAGAATCTGCTACAGCTGTGAAGAGGAACCTCCCACGTGAAGCAAGGTCTGTTCCTGCTGTTGATCCTACAAATGATAATTTACCTGGTTCTGGAATCTCTCAAGTTGATCTTGATAAATTTAAGATTGAATTGCTAACCGCTGTGAGAGCCACAGTTAGATAAGAAATTTCTAATGCTCTTACTCAAGTGTCTCTCCAAGTTTCTGAACATTCATTGGAAGCCTTCTCACAAAGAGTATCTAATGCTGTGAAGCCAGACCTGGCCAATACTGGTGAACTTATTGGCAGGCAAATAGCCTTTTTGAATCAGACTATGAAGGATATTCACACTGGCCTGGTATCTCTATCAAGCGAATTCCGATCAACCATCTCTGGTATGATGGAAGTTTTGAGAAATTTGATTGAACATCTCAACAAGTCTGACCTGAGGAAGTTGAAAGCTGAGTTAGCTCACATAGTTGGCCAAGCCAGTACAGGCAAGGTAACCAAGATCACTACCCGTGAGCTAGAAGCTCTAAGAGAAGTTGTGCATGATGAGTTAGCTGCTGTTAGACAAATTCTTGATTTAGAATCTTTGAGGAAGATGAAAGAGCTCTGTGATAATAGTCATAAGATGGCATTGGTGTATTCAGCAGATGCTAAGAAAGCTCTGCAAGAGATCAAAGAGAAAGTTGATAATTACTTTTCCAAGATTTATACAAAACATGAGATGACTGCAAGCTTCAAGGTGTTGGCAGAGAATCTGAAATTACTTCCAGTCACTCAGGCCTTCAAAACTCAAGTTCATCAGTTGCAAGATTTTGTCCCTTCCTTGGCACAGTTCATGGAGAATAAAGATGATTTTGAAAAAGCTATAAAGTATGGAGCAGAATCCATTCAGGACTTTATTCATCTTTTGAAGCCCTATTTGCATGCACATGCCACTGTAATAGTACTTCCTACTTCTGAACCTCTCAGTGACTCTGATGTTGCTCCAAATCAGCTATCTGTTGCTCAAGCTCTATCTCAGTTAAGACCAGTCCCTCAACAAGCTTCTCAATCAGCTCCTGTTTCTCAACAACAACCCTCTGTGGCACCTGCTCCTACACCTGCCCGAGTTGTCCTACCACCACTTCAGATTCGCCAAGACCAGCCTGCCTCCAAGCCTTCAAACTTACCCACTATTGATCCCAAAGACAAAGGCAAAGCCCATTTGTATCCCAACAAATAGTTGTGTATTGTTTTTGATAGGGTGAACAATGTGCTACTTGTAATAGTTTGTACTTTATCAAATATTTTTTTCTATCTATACTCTCTGCTGACTTCTTTTCCTTTCACTTTCTCTTCTCTATTTTTCCCTCCTTTTTGATCATCCCAAAGGGGGAGAAGAACAAGAATACTTTATGGGAGAAGAAAAAGAATTCTTTATGGGAGAAGAAAGATGTATGGGAGAGATATATGGGGGAGAAAAGATGTATATATCTCAAGGGGAGAAATCTGTATAATATATATGGGTAATCTAAATTAAGGGGGAGATTTATATATCTCTTTATGTTTATTCTTCTTATGGTTTAATTCTCATTATGTTTTTATTAATGATATATCATATTATTTATATTTAATGATAAAGATTTGTGATTATCAAAAAGGGGGAGATTGTTGAGCCCTCTGGAAGATTGTTGATTTCATGTCTATGGTTGATGTTTTAATAATCACAAATCATCACATACCATTAATGCTTAATCTGGTTTTATTTCTCATACACTTAATTACAATCTGTTAATGAATCTATTATCACATTTTTTTGTCTATGCTTATTGACGTACAAAGTATTTTGGAAGCACCGATTCAATATCAACAGACATCAGAAGCACTGATCACATATCAAAGGACAACGGTCACACCGATCCGATGCAAAATGAGTCACCGATGCAAATGACTCACCGATGAAAAATGAGTCACCGATGAAAATGACTCACCGATCCGATGCAAAATGAGTCACCGATGCAAATGAATCACTGATGAAAAATGAGTCACCGATGCTGATCAAACTGACTCACCGATCAGATGACAGACCGATGCTGATCAACTGACTCACCGATCAGATGACAGACCGATGCTGATCAAATGACTCACCGATTCAAATGACTCACCGATGAAAATGAGCCACCGATCAAATGACTCACCGATCAAACTGACTCACCGATCAGATGACAGACCGATACTGATCAGTCTGATTCACCGATGCTGATCTATCTGAGTCACCGATCATTACTCACTAATGATGATGACCCACCGATCACTTGATTCTTCAATAGTCATAAACAACTGTTTGAATTTCTTTATCTTTATCATTATTTAATCTAACCAACGGTCATATTAGGTATATTTTAATGCTCTATCAAATAATTAATAAAGGTTGTTGGATGTTAGGAAACCGTACCTCGTACCTGCGGAAAGGAAACTTTTTCTATCTTCCGAAGCACGTGACATAAATACAAGAAGACTCTGCTGAAGATAAAAGTGGTTAACAGAAGAACACAAAAAAGAGGAATACAGAGGAAAAGAAATAGGAGGAAGAACCAATCAGAACAGAACCTCATACACAATCAAGCCTACTCAAGAAGAGTTCTGTGCATACAAAAGAACATTGAATAACTTCATCGACTACATCTCACTACCTTTGAGCCTGAAGCATACGACACTCTTCTTCTAAAAAAAAACGAGAAGAGGACTCAGAATAAATTCTGACCAAATAAAAAAGAGTCCAGAGCTACACTGAAATCACCAGAGCCATTTCTAAACTCTACATCTCTGCTCTGTGATACATTTGTTTTACATTTTGAGAAGTGTGTGTTATCTGCTGTATTAAACACACACACAGACTCCTGTACTTTCACTGGAGGATCTATAAATCCTCAACAAACCTTTTTACACTTCATTTCCCACTGTGGACAGTGGTAGAGGTCGTATGAGACCTGGACAGCTCTAAGCTGTTGTTTGTTTTCCCACACAGAACTGTGGTAGAGGTCTTGTGACCTGGACAGTGTGTTCACTGTTGTTAACCCCGATCCAGGGTGTGGATCCTTTTTATATAAACTTTTGAGAGGACTAAGTCTCGGCTTGAGACTGAACCTCTTGGTTAATTCTCTGTGTTTGTAGCTACATACTATATCCATACTATATATTTATTTCATATTCCGCTGCTATTACTTTGAAATATAATTTATTTTCAAAGCTACTTTGATAGTTAAACTCGCAAGTGTTTATATTTATTATAGACCATTAAGTTAGTTTCAAAAGTTAATTTAATCATAAGATTAAGTTAACTGAGAACTAATCAATCTTTGAGAAACTAATTTAACCTTTATAATCTGTATAAATTCACTACAGTTTAATCTGTTTTTGAAATAGGGGGATTTTAATCAACATTGTTTTTAACAGAAAATTTTAATTAGAACTCAATTCACCCCCTCTTGAGTATCCACTCCGACCAACATAATTATACTTGATTAGGTAATGAGAAAGTTTTGTTTGACTTAGTGAAATCTTATTAACAAGCAGAGGATTCTTTTGACTATTAAGATATCTTTCTCACTAAAGAGAAGAATGACTACAAGACCATCGAGGATGAAAGTAATACACTGTATCCTTCTAAAAATTATAATTATGAATATGAGAAAGTGAACTAAATAGAACCTATGACAAGGGACACTATCCCACCATTCATACCCTTAGTAATCCATCCACTAACACTGGAGTTGAAACCTCTCCCAAGCACACTCAAGTACTCATTCATAGAGATGAAAACTGCACTTCTAGTTATCATTAGCTCATAACTAACATTGAAACATGAGGAAAAGTTGATATAAGTCCTAAAAATACATAAGAAATAAACCGCTTATGGAGTGGAAGATTTCAAAGGGATCATCCCCACAATAAACACACATAAGATTTAATTGAAAAAAGGTGAAAAACCAAAAACCCATCCCCATAGGTGACTAAAACCACTAATGAAAGTGGTATTTAATAAATAATTACTAAAAATTCTTGACACTTTAATAGTATTTTCAATATCCGATGGCGGGTGCGTGAGTCTGCTATATGTCGTTTCAAAGAAAGGTGGCATCACAGTTGTGAAAAAAGATGAATATGAACTAATCTCAACTCGAATAATCACTGGATGAGATTATGCATAGATTACATAAATATTAATAAAGAAACCCAAAAATATAATTTCTCAATTCCCTTCATAGATAAAATTCTAGAGAAACTATAAGTATACAAATTATACTATTTATAGGATGAATATTCATGATACAATCCAACTACAATCGACCCAACTCACTACTCCAAAATTATGTTCACACGTCTATACATGATCTTCACCTACAGATACATGCCTTTAGGTATATTTAATGAAAATACAACCTTTAAAAGGTGCATGACACATATACTCACTTATATTGTGGAGGAATTTCTAGAGATCTTTATGGATTATTTTTCATTTTAGGTAAGATTTTTCATGGTATGCTTAAGAAATATCGAATTATTCCAGCAAAACTATGATGAAAAGTGCTTGATTTAAACGAGAAGAAAATTAATTTTATGGTCCAAGGAGGCGTAGCCCTAGGAAACAAAAATCTCAAATAATTTCATGGAATTTGATACATTAAAGGTTAAAGTGATCATATACTTACCTAGGCCCTCAATGGTAAAAGGCGAAAAGATATTTCTGGGCCCTGTAGGATTCTACCCCTATTGGGAAAAGTAATCTATAAATTTTAATATTAAAATAACCTGTTAAAATATAAAATAAAATATAAAATAAATATAGGTATCATATAAATTAGAACATAATATATTTATATCATGGTATAAGAAAATAAATGTTTTAAAAATGATAAATTAGGTGTTGGCATTTTTGTAAAATGTAAATGTTTATTTGTAATTTTTTAATTAATATGTTGATTTAAATGAAAATTTAGTTTCATAAAATATATTCATAAATAAATATTATGTCATATTATAATTATAATATATTTTTAGGAGACCTTGATTAATTTTCCAAAGGGTTATAAAATTTATTATAATATTAAAATCAATATTTTTCGAATAAATGATGATTTTATTCAAAAATAAATTTTATCATAATTATAAATTTATTTTCAAAAAATTTTCCCCATTTTTTAATATACATATCAAAAAATGGTTAGGGTGAATTTTTTATTTTTCTATAATAGTTAATTTTTTGGTGAATAATGAAATACAGTAATTTTCGGTATTTAACTTTACAAGCTAAATAAATGATTTTTTGAGTCATTTATAATGTAATCATGATTTAAGCACCCATTGGTTTGAACTCTCCTAAACTATTTTCTATATTTAGTAATAGTAATCAAAACTATTGATATTCTTGTTCCAAAATAATAATCTAATGAATATAATAATAAAAAACACTCCTCTACTCCCCTATAAATACCACCCCTCACCACCCATTCTCATCACACATTTTAAGACATTTATCTTATAAATATTCTACACAATTAATTTTATATGACTCTTTCCCACTTCCAAGAGCTTATGGTCTGAAAAAAGGGTCAATCCCTAGTTCCTTAAGAAGGTTCTCAAGGAGAAGACATTCAAGAGGTAAAATCCTCAATATTTGTCTTTTAATTTATTTTCTTTTATTATCCTCTCCTCAAATACCCTATACAAAGTGGAATGATAACTCCAGTAACATTTATATCATGTAATTTTATTATGTTAATGAAATATCAATCATCCAATTCCATCTCTTATTTTTTTATTCTACAAATTAAAAATATCATCTGTGATATATCAGTTCACCACCTTCATGGATGATGAGTTTTCATTTTCCATTACCACCTTAAATACGGGTCATAAAACCATTATTATGGTTATAAAATATTTTAATATGTATATTATAACTTTTTCATGTTATAGAACCAATATATTGATATAATACTAAATAGAACAAAACAATTTCATGCTAATTGAAAAACTGACAAAATAAACTAAACATTTATCATTAAAATTTTATAAAGTGAATCATACTCATAACAAAAAAACAAATGGAAGAAAGTGATGCCTTTTAAAATATACCAAATAAAAATTTATTGTATAAAAAGGTTATGCGAGTCTAAAATAAGGGATCATATTACAATCTTTCACATAAAGGGAGAGTAAGTCGTCTGGTAAATCATCCAGCCAGGTAATGTCTTGATTTAATCATTTATTAGCGAGGCCATATGCAACCATATTTGATTACCAATAGATATAAGTGGTAATATGATTGATGTCTTAGAGTGAATAGATACTATCCATCCAATTCGTAGTAGTTTACCAAGCCAAATGAATCACACCATTCTGAATCACTTTCACTATGGTAGTAGAATCACTTTCAATTAATATGTTGTTCCAACCCTAGTGCTTAGAGAAAGAAATAACCTAAATCAAACTCATCATTTTAGCCTCTAAAGATGATTAAATCCCATAGATTCTAATGAATCACCCTAGTATCTGACCGAGGTGATCCCTATAGATGCCACCACATCCCATAGGGCTAGGATTTCCTTTAGAAGTGCCACCCACATTCAATTTAATCCAGATAGAGCATGGATATTTACAGAAAACCTCAAAGGTGTGTGGTAGATGGAGATAAATACCATCAAACCAAAGATGCTATAGGATCATAAGGTTGTTTACTGTATTGTTGTAGAACACCTTCTAAATCAATGCAACCTCACAAATAGCAAGGAGTATCCGCATCCGACCTGCATTAATGTTAAGTGAGAAATTATTGTGAAGAATTGAATTTATATCATAACATATCACATTATAGAGATGAATTAATTCCATATAATTTCACTTATATAGAATTGTTAACATTTGAAAAGAACTTCTATAAATATATACAAGTATACCCACTGTGAAACCATAAAAACGACCGCTCCCAGAACGACGAAATTGATCTTTGTTACACATAGAAATTGACATAAATGAATTTAGTAAAATTATAATAAATAAAATACATGAATAATTGGTTCATAATTAAGTAATTTATTAATCTAATTTGATTTTCTAGGACATTAGTTTCAAGTGAAGAACACTTTTTGACATAAATTAAGGGATCACTTTGAACCTCCATTTTTTCCTTCGGGTTATGCTTTCTCTTCCTTTACCTCAATGCAATTATTATTTATTATTATACAATTATACTAAATCTTGTGTATATGTTACAAAACTATTTGTATATATATGTTAATTAAACTTTTTTTATGGTAATATATATGTTTTATAAGGTTCCCTTCTGAATTCCTCTTGATAAGCAAGCCCGATTAAAGAGAACTTCTCCGTTTCTTACCCATTTTCAAGTACACTCCATAATTTTTTTAACCCACCAATATTTTTATTAAATATATCATTTTATCATGAAAAATATTATATTTAATTTATAGTATTATAGAAACAACTATTTCATTGTCTTCTTAAAATACTCTTTAATCTTTTTCCTTAAACCACACTAAAATTGATCATTTATAAAGTTTCATAAACACTATTTTTTATGTAATCACTTCAGTTAGACATAATTATACATGATATATTACTATTTTTACTTTATTAATGTCTCTAGATTATTTAATACCTTATTTAATGGATACCATTGTTAAATTCCCTTTGGTTTTGCTTTACAACATGATTACAATACCTATTTCTTTCCATGGGTGACCCTTATGTTTATTCTTTATATTTGATTCTTTATATGGAACACGTGAGCATGAAAATGTTATGATGGATGGTACCAGATGGTTCTCTAAATCATTGGGTATTTTTTAGTCTCATGAGACATCATGTATGAGATTAGGTAGTAAATCTAATCCATTATGGTACTTTTTCCACCAAGTGATATAGTCTTGGATGTTAGCCTTGACTCATGTTTATGTCATGTTATATGTTACTTAAACATTTGAATATTTCCATGATCATATTATTCCATGTTCTATATATTATGATTACATATGTTTATTCATGACCCATTCCTTTTATGATATAATGTCATGCCTTCTAAATCATGTGCTATTATTTATTTCTCATATTTAGTCCCTTACTAGGTTTTTTTGCTCATAAATTTTGTTTTATGTATTCTTCATGTTATCCTATGTAGTTATAAAAGCTAAAATGGAGTTAGAAGATCATTATGGAGATTAATAAAATGATTTTTTTTATAGTTTCATTTTTTCCAATTATGTACCTAGTCTTTCAAAGACACTATACTTTTTGATAATCAGTTTTTATTTCATAATAATAATGCTTAAAATAATTTAATAATATATGTAAAAGTATAGGGTCACTGTAGTTGGTATCATATCATGTTCAAGTTATTTTTTGGGATTAGGAATAGATTTTTTTTTGTAAAAACCCAAGTGATAATTCTATCATCATGGATAACCTAGATTGAATGTTAGGGTATAATTTTCATTTATAATTTTATTCTTTTATTTTCAAAGCTTCATTTTTATATGATTATTAGATAAGTATTTAATCCCCCTAATTTTTTTTAGTTAATGGTGGGAATTATGAGAACCCATGCCAATAATCAATGCGATGGTCAATGTAATGATTGCCCCAGTGAGATGCCAAACCTGATGGAAAAGAGAGCCTAAAACTTCAAGACCGTAATAGATCAACTATCTAAAGTTTTGAATAATTACTTGAATTGTATAGAACTACCTCATTATCCTAATAAAGTGAAAGTTATGATTGAATCATTTATGCAAAAAAGAACTCTTATATTTAGTGGATCTTATGAACCCCTCTTAGTGGAACAATAGATTAACTCCATTGATAAGATATTATCTGTCCTCTGATGCTTAGTAAAATAGAAAGTCATACTAGTAGTTAATCATTTTAATGGAGAATCTAATCATTGGTATACACTAATAAAAACAGAAATTATAAGGAGGAATTTGATTGTATGGATTAAGGAGGATTCAAGAAAATACTTTCAATAAATATTTTCCCTAAACTATCCATATTAATATGGAGAGGGTGTTACTAATATTAAAGAAATAGGAATATGAATATATTGGGGCATATGAGGAAAACATTACAAGGCTTGAAGGATATACCTCTATCTTTTTCATGAACACTAAAGGCATGGTGGATTTCTTCTTTATTGGATTAAACATGAATCTATAAAAATATTTAGAAATTCAAGAATTTGGAAACTATAAGGAGAATTTTTCTTATGCCTTTAAGGTTGAGATAGAGATCGTAGAATCTAAATGATCTTATGGGATCAGAGATAAAAAGAGGAAAATAGGGTTTAATATGGGAGGATTAGCCGATAAATACCATGAAGTAAATAAAAATCAACATACCACATGTCAAAATTATGGGAAGAATAATACTAGGAGATATATAAAGGGAACTAAGAGATGCTTCAAATCTAGAAGATAAGGGAATCAGGAAAATTGTTGCTAAAGGTATTTGAAGAACCCACTAATGCAGAAGAATAAAATAAGGTTCAAATTAACACTAAATCTTTAGTGCATTACTTTAACTACAAGGAACATGGGCATTATGTGAGCCAATTCACTAAGATGTGGGTTACCAGGGAAAATCAAAAATAAAAACCTATAGGGAAAAAAGGAAGGTCATATGATATAACTACTTTTGAGGCAGAGCCTGAAAATGATGTGGTGAAAGGTAGACTATTTATTCATTAAAGAATAGTGAATGTACTATTTGATTCTGGTACGGTGCATTCTTTCATATCTTGAAATTTCATTAGAACTATTCAAACACCACTTCAAAATAAGCAGGTTGAGTGACCTGTGAGAATAGTGAATGGTAATATTATTACTAAGAGAATGAATGTATAGTTTCTATATTGATGAAATTAAAAAAACCTTGTAGATAAATTCAAGTCTGAAAGTAGGGAAATTATAAAATCTAAATTATATAAATCATCCTCAATTAATGTTTATGGAGTAAAAATAAAAAAAATATCATTTTACTTCCTTTAGTGGAGTTTGATAATATATTGGGCATGTATGGTCTATCTTTATATAAATCCAACATCAACTATTGTGAAAGGGAGACCACTTTCCATATCCTAAGGCGTCCTCCAATTCTGTACATGTGTAATGAGGAAAATTAATCTCCTTCAAAATCATCATCTTAATTATGGATATTATTTCCTTATAAACTAGAATATATAGCTCAAATTATTGAGACAAAGGAGAGAATCTTTCTTCAAGACGTGACCATTGTGAGGGACTACACTGATGTGTTCCCTAAAGAATTGTCCAATCCTCCTCCTGAATAAGAGGTTGAGTTCTCAATTGATCTTATACTTGGATCTTGGCCTATATCAAATAATCCTTATAGGATGTCCACCACTGAGTTAGAGAAAATTAATAAGTTGTTACAATATAATATGGAAAAGGGTTTTAAACTCCCAAGTGCTATACCGTGGGGTGGACTTGTACTCTTCGTCAAGAAGAAGGATAAATCAATGAACCTATGCATTGATTATTGAAAGATAAATAAAATCATGATAAAGAAAAATAATCCCCTACCATAGATAGATGAATTATTCGATCAGTTATGTGGGTCCAAGTATTTTTCAAAGATGGAGCGCCATTCAGGATATCAACAATTAAAGGTGAGAAAGTAATATATTCCCTAGAATTAATTTTGAATAAGGTATGGACACTATGAGTTCTCATTAATGCCCTTTAGACTCACTAATTCTCCAAAAATATTCATGGACTTAATGGATAGAGTGTTTTCATATTTTCTCAATAAATTTGTGTAGTATTTATTGATGATATTTTAATACACTCCAAGAGAAAGGAGAAATATGAGAAGAATTTGATTATCATGTTAAAAAATTTGTAGAGGGAGAAACTTTGTGCAAAGTATAATAAATGTGGGTTCTAGATGAAGTATCATTATTGGGTCATGTTATCACTAGTAAAGGGTTATCAATGGAACCTTTTAAAACAAAGAAAATCAAAGAGTGTCTAAGTCCAACAACTATAACTGAGATATATAGTTTCCTTAGTTGAGTTGGGTATTACTGATGACTTGTGAGGAAATTATCATGATTTTAAAACCCATTAACTGATATAACTTGAAAGAGAGTAATTTTTTTCAAGACCAATGAACGTAAAGACTGATTTAAAGAGTTGATAAAGATATGTATCACTGCACTAGTACTTTCACTACTGATAAGTGGGGAACTATTTGTGGTATAAAATGACCCTTTAATGAAGGTATTAGTCTTTATACTAATGAAAAATGATAAAGTTATATCCTATACCTAAATGAAGATGACAGTTTATAAGAAAAACTATCCCATACATGATCTGGAGTTAGCCTATGTGATCTATGCATTGAAAATTTTGAGGTATTATCTCAATGGGGGAAGTGTGAGATATTCACTGATCATAAGTGTCTCTAATATATATATATATATATATATATATATATCCATATATAAGGATCATAATATGCGACAATGAATATGGTTAGAGCTAATCAAGTACTATGAATTCTTAATCCACTACCATCATAGTAAAGAAAATAAAGTGGAATATTCTATAAGTACAAATGATACTACAACTTTATAAATGATGAGAATTGAGAGGGATCCAATATTCTTAGACTTGAAAAGGATGGACATATAGATCATAAAATAAGAAACACCATCATTCCTTTCTCAAATTATTTCTCAAATATCCCTTTTAGATAAGATAAATGATTCTTAAAGTGATGATGTGAAAATTTAGAAAAAGGTGGAAGCTATAAGAAAGGGGAAATACACATGGTTCAAAATTGACGAGGAAGGAGTTTTAATATTTGGTTCATGACTTTGTGTACCATCTAATATGAAGATAAATAAATATATTTTTAATGTTTCACATAGATCGACCTTATATATCCACCCAAGCAGCACAAATATGCATCAAGATATCCAAGAGCACTATTGGTAGGACAATATGAAGAAGGAGATCACTGAATAAACATCAAAGTGTTTGGTATGTCAGCAAGTGAAGGCTAAAAGAAAAAAGTATAACAGGTGATTAAAAAATTACCCATAAATATATTGAAATGGGAAAAAATCACCATGGATTTTGTTACTAGAATTCTAAAGACCTCCATAGAAAATAATTCAATATGGGTTATTATGGATCGTCTTCCAAAGAAAACTCACTTTATTTAAATTTTAGAGGTATTATCACCTGAACAACCTATACAAATATATATAATAGAAGTGGTGAGCCTTCATGGAATACCATTATCGATTGTATCCGATCGAGATCCAAGATTTACCTCCAAATTATAGAAGTCTCTCCAACATTCCCTAAACACTAAGATAAAATTCAGTACAACATATCATCTTCAAATTGATGGCCAATCTAATAATCTTATTCAAACATTGGAAGACACGTTGAGATCATTTTCTATGGAATTCAAAGGAGGATGAGATCAATATCTTCCACTGGTCGAGTTATCTTACAGAAATAGTTTCTACTCAAAAATCCAAATGGATCCATATGAATCCATTTATGGGAAATGATGTAGAAACTAGAATACTAGGATGAAGTTAGTGAATGTAAGATTTTGGGACCTAAAATCAACAAATAAATGGTAGAAAAGGTGAAGACCATTCAACAACACATTAGGGGGACCAAAGTTGACAAAATAGCTATGTATAAAATCATTGATAAGACCTGAATTTTGACATTGGAGACATGGTATTACTTTGCATATCACTATGGAAGAGATTCATTAGATTTGGGAAGAAGGGAAATCTAAGTCCCAGATATACCGGCCCCTTTGACATTCTTGATCGCATTGGAGCTGTGTAATTTTTAATAGCACTTCAACCAACTACGTATTGAGTACATTATGTATTCCATGCATCCTATTGATAAATTACATATCATATCGCTCACATGTATTGAATTCAGAGGTGGTACAACTAGAAAATTATCTCTCTTATGAGAAGCATCCAGTGAAGATCTCATGACATAGAGATAAAGTTTTACGCAATAAGAATACTCACTCGGTCAAAGTAATATGGTAGAAACATAAGTAAAACTAGGAAACATAGGAATCATAGGAAGTGATAATGGATAATTACATCACTTATTTTCACATTAGTATATAGAATGAAATTTTGAGGGCAAAATTTCATAAGGGAGGAAGAATGTAATGACCCATAATTTTATCAATTGAATTTCCATTCTTATGTCATAAAACACATACATCACATAGAGAACTCAAAAAATATTATTATCATAAAATTATAATGATAAATTAGTTATAATATAAAACAATAAGAATTTCAAATATTACAGTGGGATAATAAATAAAAAATAAGATAATCAGAATAAGAAAATTTGGATCTGCTTGATCTACTAGAATGACTGCACTCACAAACAAATATGTAGAAATAAAACATAATGTAAATTATAAAATATTTATTTTGAATAAGAAAGTATATATATAACCTTATTATAAAATATAAGTTAATTAATAATGAATTAAATAAGAAGTATTTATAGAAATTAAGGAACCTATATAATTATAATAGTAACCTGACTATTGGAATAGTAATATGACCATTACAAATAGTAATATGGATATTATAATAGTAAACTCACCTATGAAAGTATAAAATAAAATTTATATATCTTATAAATGAAAACATGATATATTTATATCATGGTATACGTAAATAAATGTTTTACAAATGATAAATTAGGTGTTGGTATCTTTGTAAAACATAAATCTTTATATACACTTTTATAATTAACTGTTGATTTAAAAGAAAATTTATTTACATAAAATATATTCATAAATTAATATTATATTGTATTATAATTATAATATAGTTTTATGATACCTTAATTAATTTTTGAAAGGGTCATAAAATTGATTATAATATTAAAATCAGTATTTTTCAAATAAATGGTGATTTTATTTAAAAAATAAATTTCTCATACATAGAAATTTATTTTCGTAAAATGGATTCCATTTTTTTAATCCACCCATTAAAAAATTTTTAGGTTTAAGTTTTTGGAATTTTTCTAAAATAGTTGAATTTTTGATGAATAGTGAAATATGGTAATTTTTGGTATTTACTATTATAAGATAAATATATGAATTTTTGAGTCATGGATAATGTAATAATTATGTAACATCACATTGGTTAAAACTATACCGAACTATTTACCGTATTTAGTCATATGAGTCAACATTATTGACAGTCTTGAGCCAGAATAATTAACTAATGAATATAATATTAAAAGAAACTCTTCTCCCCCTATAAATACCACCCTCACCACCACTTATCCTAACACCTTATAATCTTTTTAAATTGTTAATATTCTACCCAATTACATTAGTAATTGTCTTCCCCACATCCAAGAGTTTCTTGTCTGAAAAAAAGACTAAACCTAGGTGCCTTAAGTAGGTTCTCAAGGAGACAACATTCAAGAGGTAAAATCCTCAATACTTCTCTTTTAATTTGTTTTATTTTATTATACTCTATTAACCTCCACTAAAAAAAGTGGAATTAAAAATATATTATCATATTTATCCTATAATTTTATTGTGTTAATCTAGTATCAACCATACAATCCCATCTCTTCACATTTTATTCTAAAAATTAAAACATCGTTCATGATATGTCAGTTAACCGCCTTCATGGACGATTAATTTTTTTCCATTACCACATTCAAGGATGGTTATGAAAACATTATTATGGTTAAAAAATATTTTAATATGTATTTTATAATTTTTTAAAGTTATTGAACTAGTATATTGACATAATATTAAATATAATGAAACTAGATCATGATGATCGAAAAATTCCAAAATAAACTAAACATTTATCATTAACATTTTATCAAATAAATAATTATCATACTAGAAAAACAAATGATATATGGGTCCATTTAAACCTATTTAATTATATTAATACCATATAATTTCACTTTTGGGTAATCATTTCCATTTTATAATAACTTCTATAATTATATACAAGTAAACCGACCACGAAACCATGAAAATGAACTATCTCAGAAAGAAGAAATTAAACTTTATAACTCATCAAAATGGACATAAATAAACTTGAAAAAATTATAATAAATCAAATACATGTCGAATAATTTAATAATTAAGTAATTAATGAATAAAATTTTATTATCCAGGACATTAAGTTCAAGTGAAGAACGCTTTCAGACATAAGGTAAGGGATCTTTCCGAACCTCTATTTTTTCCTTTAGGTTATGCGTTCTCTCTCTTTACCTCAATTTAATTAATATTTATTCTTATATACTTATCCTAAATTCTGATTATATGTTCCAAACATGTTTATATAGTTCAATTCATTTTTATTTGACGGGGAAATACATGTTTTATGAGGTTCTCTTCTCAATTCCTCTCGATAAGAAAGCCCGATTAAAGGGAACTTATCCATTTCTTACCAATTTTCAAGTACACTCTATAAAATATTTTAATCCCCAAATATTTTTCTAAAATATCTCATTTTTCATAAAATAACTATTTTATTTCATTTGCTGTTTTATGAATTTTTTTTTTCCAATGTCCTCTTTAAGTACTCTTTAATCTTTCCCTTAAACCACACTAAAGTGACTCATTTCTAAAGTTTCCTAAACACTATTTTTGATGTATTCAATTTAGATGGAAATAATTATTGGTCATATATTCTTAATTTTACTTTATAATTTTCCAGAAATTATTTAATCCCTTATTTCATGGATACCATTTTTATACACCCTTTGGTTTTGTATTATGACTTGATTACGATACCCATTTCTTTCCATGGGTGAGACTTAAGTTTATTCCTTATATATAATTATTTATGTGGAAAACATATGAATGAACAATTTATTATGGGTGTTCCTAGATAGCACTCCAATGCATTGGGTAATGCTCAATCCCATGAGATGTCATGTATGGGATTAGGGAGTAAAACTAATCCATTATGGGACTTTGTCCACCATGTGATATAGTCTTGGAAGTTAGCCACGAATCATTCTTAAGTCATGTTATTTGTTTCTACCACATCAAAATATTTCCATGATCATACGATTCCATGTTCTATATGTTATTCTTTCATATGTTTATTCATGATCTATTCCTCCCATGTTATAATGTTATGTCTTATAACTTATGTTCTATTCTTTATTTACCTTTTTTATTACCTTATTGGGATTTTTAGCCAATCCATTTTTTTATATATTTCCTAGGTTATCCTATAGAGTTATATGAGATAAAATTGTGTTAGAAGATCATTTTTAAGATTAATAATTTTTTTTTCTAGTTTCATGTTTTCCAATTATGTACCTAGTCTTACAAAGACACTAGAAATTTTGATCATTAGTTTGTATTTCTTGGATAATAATGCTTAAAATCATGTAATAATATGTGTAAAAGGTTAGGGTTACTATATTCACTGTATTAGGATAGAGATTCAAACACATATTATGTCCCATTTACTATTCCATTCACACGCTAAATGATGCCTAGGTAAACTATACAACTATAGAGAAGGAACTATTAGTAATCGTCTACGATTTTGAAAAGTTTAACTCATACCTTGTTTTGTCCAAGGTAATTATGTACACTAACCATAAAACCTTAAAATTTTATTAAGTAAAAAGGATTCTAAACTAAGGCTGATACGATGGATCATATTACTAAAAGAGTTTGACATCATCATAACAGACACTAAGAGGAAAGATAATGTCATTGCTGATGATCTATTTAGACTCCCACTACCCATCATTTAGGATGATGATAATATATACATCTAGGTTGACTTCCCCAATGAAAATCTATCCAATATAAATATAAAAGAATGCCCATGGTTTTTTTAAATTTAAAACTATCTCTCCATAGGGTCACTCTACCTAGACAGCTCCTAGCAGCAACATAAGATATTTTTAGTCGAATCCACGTGCTACTACTTGGATGATATGCCACCTTTTAAGCATCATACTGATGAATTATTATGGAACTACATCCCAAAATATGAAATACAAAGTCTGTTTGGCATGTGTCACCCATCACCAATCGGTGGGAACCATAAAACTGAATGTATAGTGGAAAAAATCCTACCAAGTGGATCTTTTTGGACCATAATCCATCAAGATACAAGAAAAGTTTTTTCAGATCTATGATCGGTGCTAATGAATTGGAACCATCAGAAAAAGAAATGAAATTACCCAAAACCCAATCATGGAAGTCAAAATATTTGATGTGTGGGGAATGAATTTTATGGTTCCCTTACCTAATGCACATAGAAAGTTCTATATCCTAGCTGGCATTGTATTGTCTTGAAATGGATATAGGCTGAAGTTACCACTCATGAAATAAAAAAAGTGGTCATGAATTTTCTAAAAAATAATATATTTTCAAGATTCACATTTCCCTGATTGCTTATTAGTGATCGGGGAACATGTTTTACCAATAATATTGTGAAAGTATTACTTGAAAAGTTTGGAATCTAGTACAAAATAGAAACTAACTACCACCCACAAACAAGTGAGAAAGTTTAATTTACAAATAGGGAAATAAAAAAAATCCCAGATATTATTGTGAACACAAGTTAAAATTATTGGTGCCTCAAATTAGATGATGCACTTTGGGCATATCATAAATCATACAAAATTCTCATCAGAAGTAATCTATATTGACTAGTGTATGGAAATCCATGTCATTTACTAGTGGAACTAGAGCATCGATCATATTGGTACATTTAGAAAGTAAATATGGATTCCCAAAAATCAAGGAAGTATGGATGCTGAAAATGGATGAACTGGAATAAATAGTAAAATATTCCTATGAGAATGATGATATTTATAATTGAAAGGCCAAGAAGTGGTATGTCCAGCATATCACATGATGAGTCTTTACATCAAGGGATAAGGTATTGTTATTTAAATCTCGATTGAAACTATTCCCTGGGAATCTTAAATATAGATGGTTAGGATCCTTCGAGGTCATGAAGGAATTCCTCTATGGGACCATCAAGATTCATAAAGGCAGAGATCCACCCTCAAAAGTTAATGTCCAACTATTAAGAATATACCAAGAACCATTCCATGAGGGGAACACCATCACTTTAAGATTTATCTAAGAGATATTGAGTCTATCTATCAACGTTAAATGAAGCGATGACTAGGAGGAAACATAGTATAGGTGAAATAAGCTAGAATATGGTAGAGTAGAGTTTAGGAAATCATAGGGCTTGTTGGAAGAAAAAGACATAAGCCCTGGATCACGATGGGGTACTATGTTCAAACTACATATCATTTAGTCTATACTAGATGTGTAAGTATCACAACCATAGAAAATTAAAAATTCATGCATTTCACATCATGAAATTTTACATGACATGAAATTTTGGGGATCCTTAAAATGTCACGAACCTAGGGTTCAAGATGCATGACCCCCACCCATCCTATCCCATTGCTCTCCCCCATGCAACCCACTACCTTCCACCACTCCCTCTCCCTTGCCTCACCATCATCGCACTGATCCACCCTCCTCCCTCATCCTCTTTCCATACCATCCTCTCTGATCCCTCATCCCCTACTATTTCCATTGCATCCAAAATAGCCCACATAAAGACTACTCATACCCCTCCGTATGATCATGCACCTGAGCCTGAGGATCCACCACTAGTTAAGTGATGGAGGGATTCCCTAACTCCATTACCCTATACTTCACCCTCTTTCAGCTCCAATACTACCTACATGACCCCTTCAATGACTAAGGAGTCATAATAAACTTTTAGTGGGTCAAAGGGTGCTGCCTGTACACTAACACCCTTCCCCTTACATCTTTAGGCCTGATGGAGTTGATCAAATTCCTCCTGTTCCACAAGATGTGGATGTTGAATAATGATAGATACATTTACCAGTGGGAACCAAGATACATCGAGGGTGATGAAACAGTGCCTGACCACCATGAAGATTACCCCACCCCACCCTCTACCATCATATCACCCCTATTTCCACACCTTCATCTCAACCCATCCATCAACCACCAACCTTAGCCGACCCATTACCATGCCAATACTTACCCTTCCCACCACCCATTTCCCTTCTACTTCCACCACTAACATTCCCACATATTCACCCAACCCATCCATTCCATCCAATTTATGGCCTATTATTCAGTGTGTGTTGGAGAACCTACATTGGGTTTCCCACCACCTAAACATTACCTTCACTGATCTTTCACTTTTAACCACCCCAACACTGCCATCAGGATTCCATACACTTCCCAATTTAGACCTTCCATATGCCTCCATACCTCCTACCTATGTCACCTCGACAGACCTACCCCCGAAGCTTACCAACCCTGTAGAATGATAGGCTTTTATTATAGAGAATGCCCAATGGGGAAAGGGGCCAGCCATCCCACCATCTACTGAGGTTCCATTCATCAACCTTGCTACCATAAAAATGACCAACATTTGGACCATGACCTCACATCCACCATCCACTGAGATCTCTCATGTACTGTGACATATTCATAGGCTATCAATTCTCAAAGTTTTATATCCATATAATACATATATATGGAGGGACACATAGAGAGACCCATAGTTGAGGAGGGTAATTTAGATGCAGCGGTTGGAAAGTTTTCTCCTAGGTATTAGTTTTCCCTTGTAACCCTTAACTGTTGTACTTTGTCTAGGTCTATTTTTTTATTTAAATTGTATCCATAATTTCCCATTATACACTATTTTACACATTTATGGATAAGTTAAACCTTTTTGACTCCCATTAATTCTTTACATCTATCTTCATTATTTATGATTTTTTATTGACATGTATAACTCTTCTCCCTTATTTATGGTCATTTATGCACCTATCATGACACCATATTTTATCCTTCATCAAATGTATCAAAATCTGGATAACTTTGAGTACCAATTTAAAGTGGTCTCACTTGAGATCTGTGCTCAACAAGGGTCCCCACCATGATGATCATAAATGTTTTTCTTTCCCCAAGATATTCATGTATGCTCAGTATTCTCTTAAGGAGGTAAATCCCACCAAGAATCTCTAAAAGCTCGATGAAATATACACCTGTTCTTGTAGGAGGTAGCAGACCTCTGAGCTAATGTATGACACTGAATGACCCTTTTGTCCTTCCATCTGGCTGATGGCGTTATTGTTAGTGCCTTATGGGAGGCAAAACATATGTTTGTTTTATTTATTTTTGGTTATTTACTTAGAATATTTGTTTTGCTTTTTATAGCATTCTAGTTAGTAGGTCATACATGAAATTCACTATACTCACATTTCTATATTTATCTGAGTTAATTTCTCCTAGTTTTTACTACATGAATGTTCTATTTTTCTACTTCCAAATTGTTTTAACCCGGTGGACTAATGTTTTTATCTATTACAGGTTTTGTCTTTACAACAAAATTTTTAGGTCTCACAAACTCCACAAAAAACTCAAAAAGTTTCCTGATTTCATGACATTAAATACAGGGATATATTGACTCCCTAATTTCAATTTCAAATTTCAATTTCATTTTTGTCTATGATTCTATTGATTAATCTTTCATGACACTTCACAAAATAGTGTGGACAATGTTTCACATTAAGTGTTTGGGGGAACCTCTTTTGTATTTACTATCACCACAATTGATATTTTTATTCTCATTAATATAAGATACATTTTCTATTCAATAGAATGCTTTAAACTTTGAGCATCATTTTACCCATCTTGAATAAAAGAAAATTTTTGGTAAAAAATTGTATTAATCTGTTTTCCATTCCTATTTAGAATTTCAGCATGATTTCTGAGTTGAATTGTTTACTTGTTATTCAAGATTCTTGTAATTGATTTTTTATTAAATTATTACATTATATAATGACTTAAGATATTTCCATTTTTATTTTATTCTCCCATTCTAGAGAGGATTTTAGACCTACGATTTCATATTCTTATATGAGTATATTTCTTGAGAGACACCTATGGAATATAAACTTATCAGAACTTGAATTATGATCTTATTGAGGATATAACTAAACAAATAAAATGTTAAAATGATTGAATAAATATTTATTGATATATTTTATACTGAGAACCATATTTACATTTATCTTTCTTTGTCCCATAGTATCCATGAATGACCTATTTAGGATACAACTATTTCAAGGCCATTTTCACTTCCTCGCTTACTCTTGGTTTTCAGGAATGGTTTTCTTGTGAAAAAGTGTGGGATTTATTTCATATCTACTACATACATGATGTTTTATATTGAGTAGATATATGGAAATATTTTCCCTAGGATGCTATTTTATGATTACCTTTAGTATTCATCTATGATTTCCCTTTGCATGAAAACTTATTAAAACTTACATTGTAATTTTATTGAGGATATTAATGAACAAATAATATGTTAAAATTATTTATTAAATATTTTTTGATCCATTTTATCTTGAGAACCACCTTTACATTTGTTATTCTTTAACCCATTGTATCCATGAATGACGTTTTTTGGATGCTACTATTTCAATCCTATTATACCTTCTGACCATAATCTTGGTTTTTATGCATAGTTATCTTATGAAAATGTGTGGGGTTCATATAAAATACATAAATTATATTTTATAGTGATAATTTTTATAGAATTATTCTCACCAGGTATCTAATTCATGATTACCTTTGGTATTCCTCTATGATTTCCCTATGCCATTTTTTTAAAAAAAAATTGGATTGTGCTTTAGGAGTTTCAAAAGTCACCATCCCCTGATCAATGATTCACTAAACATGATATATGTGGTATGATTATATATGTGAGAACCATACTAAGTATAATTTTCAATAAAAAAGGAAAAGAAAATTTCTTTATTCCTATTTGACACATTCATGAACCTTTATTGGGTTGTTGGGAACTCTGGGGAATTCTTTACTTGGAGGAGTTCTTTTACTGCATTGTTCTCAACTATCATGCATTATACTGTAGATATAACCCACCTCTTTGAAATTTTTCTTATCATCTACCAACCTACCCTAAGCCTCAGATTCATTTGAACCCTATTTCTTAAGTCCTCATGATTAATATTGTATTTGGATTTACAAGAGTGGAGATGTTAGAACCAACGAAAGATTATTGTTAGGAGCATGTATTCAGGGTATGGTCATAACTATAATCATATTTTACCTTGAGTGATTATAGAAAATTCATTGTGAGGTAAATTGTAACATGGGTATAGTTTCTAAAGAATAGTTTTATGATTATAATTAAAATTAAATTAAATTTGGTTAAGGAATTTGATCATTATGCATGGTTAACTTCCACTAAAAAAGTGATTTTGGTAGACCAAATTTTTCCACTAACACTTAGTTTTATTGGCTTGGTTGGAATGTATGTTTCCTTTTTAAAAACTGGTTCATTTTTTGGAGTCATTTTTGAGATTTTTTCTTAAAGATAATTAATTTTTCAATTCTGGGAAAATTTGATAAGATTAATTTATATATATAATTTGTATTGATATTTTTATTATTTTATCATGATTTATTTGATAATGAAATGGTTTTGTGTTGATTTTTTCAGGAAATAGGTGTCCAAGACTCAAAAATGAAAATCTGTCAAAATTAGAAAAAATGGACTTTATACATCGTAACACACATACAAGATGTGTATTCATCATTAAAAACATGTTTGTAAGAGGATGGATTATCCCATGATAATTTAAAGTTGTCATAGGATTACAAGGCGTGAATCTCAAATACATGTCGTGTACACTTTGAATACCACTTACTGCAAAAATTCAAGTAGTGAAGATATAGTATATCGTGAAAATAATACATGTCGTGACCTAAGAAATATCTCTAAATCCCAAATATTTTGGTCATGAAAGTATATGGATACAAGATTTATATAGAATTCATCATATTGGGATTACATGATGTGTGTAGATTATATGTTGTGTATTTATCGAGTTTTTAAATATACATTCCACAAATATCCATGAAAAAGACTTCCTAGAGTGGATTATTTTGTGTTCTTCCTCACGTTTTCTCTTCTATTTACCTTCCAAATCAACTTTAGTCAATTCCTTTTTTTATTTTAATCAAATCCAAGTGATGTTTATTGTTCCACATCGATTATTCATCAACTCCATCTCTGTTTTCCATTTCAATTATTTTTTCCATTATCATTGTCATTTGACATCAAACACATGCCACATTCTTTCTTATTTACCTTTTCAAGTAAGTGTTTTATTGAATTTACAATTTATTTGATTGCAAAATTGTTTTTTCTGAACTCCTCAATTGTGAAGTACTCTATTTCAACTGATTTATCAATATGCTAGGTGTGTTTTTTATTATTTTTCTGCTTTTGATTAATACTGTCTTGAGAAGATAATCAACTTAGGGTAATGGTAAAGAGTAAGGGTTGTTTTGTACTTAATGAATATATAAACAGAAACTTGGTAACCCTAAGGATATTAATTTGGTTAAACATTAAATATTTATTAAATTATTTTATTCAACCCTAACCATGGGAGTTATAAATGAAAAAACTTAACCTAATTGAAGTTGAGAAGGCTATGACCATTAGATCGTGACACTTTATTCCATAGAAGCTAAGATTAATGCATCTAGGTTTTTAGCTATATCTAGACCAAATAATATTTTCATCTTGGATATATATAATTAGTTTTATCATAATCAACTATTTATCTATGCATTGATTCATAGTCTAACCCTGAGGACTATCCCAAGGTAGGCTTGGGATTATTTTTTTACCTAAAACCCTAAAATTGACCTTGATCCCTTTCTCCTTCCCTAATATAAAACCAATATATGTATATTTTATTAAATCCCAATCCCAAATTAATTAGTCAAGACTCTTATATAAATGGTTTGAAATCAATAGTTACCTATCGTTCAGTTCTACCCATGGGATCGACTCCACATTTACACTTTACTACACCATTGTAGCAAGTGTAGTTTGGGATAATATAAATTTCTAAAATGATCAAGGCCCACTTGAATTTAACAATGTGTTTGGGAACATTATAGTGTTATCCTGTTTCATGTGATGCCTTAGTGGATTAAGTTAGGGGTATATACCTTGGTTTATATAGTCGATTTATGTTTGATTCTGTTGAGTCTTTAAGTTGTTATGTTTGAGAATTTTTAGGTATAGTTCCATATTTCTAGGTTAGTTCAATATGAATGATCATTTAGATTCCAAACTTTTTTCATGATTGTGCTTTTTTTATGGTATGGTGGCATGTCTAAGTGCATTGATATTCTAGAAATAGAACCTAAGGTGATGGGTGGTCATGAATCTGGCCATTACACATGAATGGTGCTAGAGCTATTATAAGAAAGAATCTAGAATGCCCCTTTCTAGTGGAAAAAATGTTGATAGCATGTTCTGTTGTTTGGTTGGTTGTAATGGCTTAGGGTTTATGATGGTCGAACCATGGTACATGAATCATGTTTTGTGAATAGCCACCATGGAGCAAGAAAACCTTGGGTTCTGATTGCATCAGATTGTGTAAGAGTGATTAACCATTTTCAAGATGAAATCGAGGTGATTTTTGGGGCTTAAAATGGTTCATATTAGGTGTGAATATGTGTGTGGTGCAAGTAGGGTGATTCCTTATATAGTTATAAATGGGAAATAAAATCTGGTTCCAGGGCTTGGTATCAAGTTGAGAATTATAGTGAAGAAGTGGTCAGGCGCCTAACCTTATCGAGTTTGAGGTATGCTTCCTAGACCTTGATGTGAGTAGGGGTAAATGCTTGAAATTTTGGAATGATGCTAGTAGAAGGTTTTCATGTAATGGACCTTGGAACATTGGAAGTGTCATTATAAGGAGGAGTCTTGAGGGTACTCTTGGTTGAATTAAGGTGACCTATGCATGAGAATACTTAGTGCCTTTGGTGTGTGTGACTCATTTTAATGTGATGTGAATCATGGGATCATGAGTTGGGCTACATGATCATTTTTTTGGGAGTGTAAACCATTTTTTAATCAAGTGTTTGGGATAGTGCACACCAGAGAGCGCTGTACCTCTCAAACTTGTTGTACCTCTCGTACCCCTCGTGGTTTAATTTTCATGATCACAATCACTCTCTTATTTATCTAATCTTGTTTTAAGTGTTTTTGTTGATAGGCAAAAGGTTTCCAAGGAATTGGGCCAAGAAGGACTGAAAGTGGACTGATTTTCAGTCCACCGGCCAACCGGTGGGTGACCACCGACCAGCCGATGGAGCCTGGACAGAAGGCATCCCTCTGTCCAGACCACCGGCCAACCGGTGTCCCACCACCGGCCAGTCGGTGGAACCCAGACAAATAGGGTCAGCTACTGTCTCAGCACCGGCCAACCGGTGGCCTCCTCACCGGACAGCCGGTGGTGCCTGAGCCCGAAGGCCTCTCCTTTTTCAAAGCACCGGCCAACCGGCGGCCAAGCACCGGTCAGCCGGTGGAGCCAGTCAAACTAGCCGTTGGGCTTTGACCAGGCCTGTCCACTTGACCCCCAACGGCTCCGAAGGCCTCTCCAACGGCTCCGAAGCCTCCCAAAGGCCATTTGAGGGTTCTCCCTCTATAAATAAAGGACTAGGAAGCCCCGGAAATGTACGGAAGCCCACGGGAACATTTTTCCATCATTTGGCGAACCTCCGTTGCATTCCCTCAAAGATCCCCATTTGCTCCAACTCAATTCCACATCCAAGGAGCACCACCATAGAAGCTTGGGACCGCTCTTCACCAACTCCAATCAATCCATTGGCGCCCAAGACTTATCCTCTTATGGTTTTTCATTCTTTATCATTTTTGAGCATCAATTTGGGTTTGTGCCTACAAACCCCTCTTTCTATCATCCTCTCTTTGTTTGGGTTTTCACACCACCTTCAAGGTGTGAAGAGGTTTGTCAAGCCTTCCCTTTAAAAGGCTTGAGTCATAGGTGAGCTAGCCTTCACCTGTAAGAAGGCTAGTGGGTTCTTGCTCAACCAATAAAAGCAAGTGGGTTCTTGCTCAACCAATAAAAGCAAGCTGTAATAGGTCCTAGACTACCTTAAAGTCTAATGGGTTTCTTGCTAAAACCATTGAAAAGCAAGCGGTAGTAAATCTCTCAACGGTTGAGTTGGGAGCGGAGATGTAGGCTTTGGGTTAAGCCGAACTCCATTATCAAGTTTTGTGTCTTGCCTCTTTTATTTCCACTGCACCTTTAACTTTGTTTTTAAATTGTTAATTACTTTTTAAAAGGCAATTCACCCCCCCTCTTGCCATCACTCTCTGCCCAACAATTGGTATCAGAGGAAAAATTTGAGTAATACCTTAACCGGTTTCAAATTTAAGATCCATTGTGATGGATTCAACTTCTTTCGCCCTCGAAGGCTATTCTTTGGGTCGTGCTCCATTCTTTGATGGAAGCAACTATACTTATTGGAAAACCCGCATGACCTCTTTTGTTAGAAGTATAGGTTATCCTATTTATAGAATTGTCATGCATGGTTACTCTCTCTCTTCTCCCGATGAATCCAAATGGACCCAAGTCGATATTAAAAATTTCGAGCTTGATGGAAAAGCCATGAACGCTCTTCATTGCGGCCTTGATCGTAATGAATTCAATCGAGTTTCCACATGCACCTCATCACATGAAATCTGGAAACTATTGGAGGTTACCCATGAGGGGACCAACAAAGTCAAGGATACTCGATTGGATATGTACCGTCAAGATTTTGAGTCTTTTACCATGAATCCATCTGAAAATATTTCTGAAATGTTTACTCGTTTTACTGACGTTTGCAATGGAAGAAAATCTCTTGGAGATGATGTTTCTGCAGAAACGATGGTCAAGAAGATCCTTTGGATCTTACCAAGCACATGGGCACCGAAAGTCACAGCAATCCAAGAAGCAAAAGATATCAAGAACATGCCGGTCGAAGAGCTCATCGGATCCCTCATGACCTACGAGATCACCATGAGGAGACAATCTGAAAAGGAAGGCAAACCGCTCAAAGTTCCAAAGAACATCGCCTTCAAAGTTCAAAAAGAAGAAAGCTCCTCCTCCTCATCGTCTTCCTCTTCAAGCGGTGATTCAGAAATGGAGAACCTTGCCCGCAAGATGCACAAATTCATGAAGAAGCACAAGAAGAAGAAATCCTGCAAGGCTCAATCCAACGAAAAATCCGAGCCCGAGGTAACATGCTACAGGTGTGGCAAGAAAGGCCATTACAAGCCCGATTGTCCACTCAACAAGAAAAAGTCCAAGCAAAAGGAAAAGAAGAAGGCATTCAAGGTCACATGGAGTGATAGCTCCACATCCTCCTCCTCCTCCTCCTCAAGTGACAACGGTAAAAAATGCCTAATGGCATTTCATGAGGTATCCTCTTCCGACTCCTCATCCTCTAGTTCTTAAAATTCTTTCAATAATTTGTCTTATGAGGATCTCCAACATGCTAGAGATCAATTGGAGGAAGGTTTTCACAAACATTCTTCCAAATTTGTTGCTTTAAAAAAGAATTTCAAAAAACTTTCTTCCGAAAAGGAACAACTTCTCAGAGAGAAGGAAGAGTTGTCCCTCAAGATCCAAAACCTTCCCGATGTTGATTCTATGGAATCAACAATCAAAGATTTAAGGGAATCTCTTGCCAAGTTCACCCAAGGTGAACAAAATTTGACCAAATTGCTAGGTTCCCAATGCATATCTAGAACCACCCAAGGGCTTGGCTATTCCAAGCAAGCTTCCTCTTCCCATGCTCCAACTATTTTTGTAAGGGGGAGCTCCCAATATAAATTTTGCAACTATTGTAAAAAACCCGGGCACTTAATTTATGAGTGCAATTGCAAAAATTCCCGGTATGGAATGCCCAAAACCATTTTCTTTAATGATGAATTTCATAGGAGACGACCCGCCACTAGACAAGTATGGATTGAAAAATCCCTTTTAGCAAGTCTCTCCGGGCCAAAATTTGTCTCGGTTTCAAAATCCACTCCCCGGTGATTTGTTGTTTTTATTTAGGGGGAGTTAGGATTGTTTAAGCCTTTTTGAGTTTTTATTTCAAAACTTTAAATTTTCAAAACTTTCAATTCAAAACATTTTTCTTTCAAAACTTTCAATTCAAAACTTTCAATTCAAAACTTTCAATTCAAAACTTTCAATTCAAATTTCAAAAATTCCAATTGGTTTAAAATATCTATCTTGTTTTTCAATCCTTTCCCTCAATCAAGTTTTATGCCCCGTGCTATTTTGATAACCACAAAGGGGGAGAAATTCTTGGTTGATTGGGGTAGAAATCTTTCTCTCATCCTTTGATTTACTTTTCAATTTATCCTTCAAAGCATGCCTTTCATTTCAGTCTTTTACATTGCTTGTTTTGGTGATTGTGATCATCAAAATAGGGGGAGATTGTTATACCTCTCGTACCCCTCGTGGTTTAATTTTCATGATCACAATAACTCTCTTATTTATCTAATATTGTTTTAAGTGTTTTTGTTGATAGGAAAAAGGTTTCCAAGGAATTGGGCCAAGAAGGACTGAAAGTGGACTGATTTTAAGTCCACCGGCCAACCGGTGGGTGACCACCGGCCAGCCGATGGAGCTTGGACAGAAGGCATCCCTCTGTCCAGACCACCGGCCAACCGGTGTCCCACCACCGGCCAGCCGGTGGAACCCAGACAAATAGGGTCAGCTACTGTCTCAGCACCGGCCAACCGGTGGCCTCCTCATCGGCCAGCCGGTGGTGCCTGAGCCCGAAGGCCTCTCCTTTTTCAAAGCACCGGCCAACCGGTGGCCAAGCACCGGTCAGCCGGTGGAGCCAGTCAAACTAGCCGTTGGGCTTTGACCAGGCTTGTCCACTTGACCCCCAACGGCTCCGAAGGCCTCTCCAACGGCTCCGAAGCCTCCCAAAGGCCATTTGAGGGTTCTCCCTCTATAAATAAAGGACTAGGAAGCCCCGGAAATGTACGGAAGCCCACAGGAACATTTTTCCATCATTTGGCGAACCTCCGGTGCATTCCCTCAAAGATCCCCATTTGCTCCAACTCAATTCCACATCCAAGGAGCACCACCATAGAAGCTTGGGAGCGCTCTTCATCAACTCCAATCAATCCATTGGCGCCCAAGACTTCTCCTCTTACGGTTTTTCATTCTTTATCATTTTTGAGCATCAATTTGGGTTTGTGCCTACAAACCCCTCTTTCTCTCATCCTCTCTTTGTTTGGGTTTTCACACCACCTTCAAGGTGTGAAGAGGTTTGTCAAGCCTTCCCTTTAAAAGGCTTGAGTCATAGGTGAGCTAGCCTTCACCTGTAAGAAGGCTAGTGGGTTCTTGCTCAACCAATAAAAGTAAGTGGGTTCTTGCTCAACCAATAAAAGCAAGCTGTAATAGGTCCTAGACTACCTTAAAGTCTAGTGGGTTTCTTGCTAAAACCATTGAAAAGAAAGCGGTAGTAAATCTCTCAACGGTTGAGTTGGGAGCGGAGACATAGGCTTTGGGTTAAGCCGAACTCCGTTATCAAGTTTTGTGTCTTGCCTCTTTTATTTCCGCTGCACCTTTAACTTTGTTTTTAAATTGTTAATTATTTTTTAAAAGGCAATTCACCCCCCCTCTTGCCATCACTCTCCGACCAACAAAACTTTGGGTTAGAAAATGGTCATGTGTGAGTTGATGGAATTAAGGAGATGTTTCTAGCTACGATTCTTGAGTGGTGGTTGAAAAATAGTCCCTTAGTTGAGTTGGTTAATTTCTATCGGGTTTAATTAATTGCAACTTGGTCATTCTTAGAGAACAATCCTGGTGATGTGGTGACGATAGTGTTAGCATGGATCAGGTGGAGTTACATGCGTGTGATGAAGTCAGGACCCATCAAGGTCAGTGCTTGAGGAGTAGTTCAAGGAAATAAATATGGTGGTGACACACCATACTCCTTAACGAGTGCGACCCTCACTTTGGATGTGATTCAGTGAGTACTGAGAATATATTTCTGTGAGTTGATAGTGATTGGTATGGCACTCATGTATTTGTAGGTCTGGTCACATCCAACCATTATGTACGATAATGAATGAGTGTGGGATATTAAGATTAGGGTGTTAGTCTGGTGTAATAATGAAAAGGACACTCCTTTTGAGGGGAGAATCATGTTGGTCATGGATGTGTAACCCTTGGGTTAGAAAATGTTTTCATAGAGTGAGATTGATCCTTGGATAGCCGTGATGGAACCGGTTGCTAATGCACATGTGATTTAAATACAACCTAGATTACTTTAGGAATTACATAGGCTACTCCATTATAGATATGGTTAGAGTATAATCAGTTATTTTGGGGCATAATATAAGGTATCTTAATCGAGGTGTGGTTTGACATAGTGGGACGCTAGTTATTGGGTGAGATAATGATGGCCAGTGTGGGTGTTTGGTGTTTTAACCATGATTTTACACTAGAGAATTAGGGTTAGACATCAATGTGTTCTTGGGATGAATATGGGATATGTTTAGAGATAAGGGAATCATGGATAAAAGTTTTAATGGTGCATCGGTGATGGAAGTTGAGAGTTTTTATAGAGGGTTATCCCGAGGAGGTTTGAACATTGTTTTTGCAAGAAATTAAATGCGGTTAGTTCGTAACCAAGTCGGGTGTATTCTTGGAGGTGTAAAAATAATTATTTAGGATTTGGTTGGGGTTTTAGGGATTAAAAAACATGATCAAGTTGTGTATGTATGGTAAAGGTATGTCCATTTGGATTCAAAATTGGAAATGAAAGTGGGTTCCAGCACTAGCCAGCACTCTTATTCACGTTGAGGCATAATATGATAGATACCATACTAAAAATGTCAGTAAAATTATAAGAGAATGTTTCAATAATAAAATTCCAATGATGGGAGGCCTAGTGATTTAGAATTGGCCTTATAATATAAACCCTATGGTGGGGAGAACCATGAGATAAATAATCAATTATAAGGTTACATGAATTTTTCATAGGATGAATGGGTGTTTTTGGGTATCATCATGGGTTTTCAATGGTGGTACAAGCATTGGTGTTGGATCGGGGGTGTTGTGTCTTCATTTATGAGATCCATTTTGAAATTTCCTTAGGATTTTGTGTTAGGGCACATTATTTGGAATCAAGTTGATAACCAATGAAGGTTGGGTAATACAGTAGGATTACCACTAGGAATTCTTAAGAACGAGAAGTATTAGGAAGGGGAATTATTAATTCCTTGTCCATACAAGCACTTGAATTTTTAAGGAGGAACTTCAATTTTCAATTATTGGATGATATGTTTTGAGAATTGAGAATAAAAATAGAATTTTTATAGTTAAAACATATTAAATTGATATTTTTGGATGTGGGTTGAGGCATGGGAGGTTCCATTGTTCTCAGTTAATTTTCAGTAGTTCTGGGATTTAGAATTTCAGCTTTGGGGTTAATAGCTCAAGGCACATGGTTAGTGAGCAGTTAGTGATCACCTCATACCCACACCATGATGATTATTTTGAAAGGGCACAAAGTTTTTTTAAACCATGTGAGGGGATTCAAAAAACCATGAAAACTATGTAATAATATGTAGTGGGGATTCACATAGTTTCTGCATAGTTTTTCAAACCATTCACACTAACCATGTGAAGCGATGTGCCACAGATAATGAGGTATGAATGGTTGGAACAAGATTTGAAAAACCATGCGGCCAAACTTCACGCCACATTAAATGTAATAAAATTTAAAATTTCCCCTATTACTTGAAACGAGTTTACCATTATTACTCCCATTTAAAATTGTAGCATCCCCCACTCGACCCTCCCTCTCCCATACTCTTCCCTAAGAGATATCATCTTCTCAGTGTATGATTTGGGTGTAATCACATGCATTGGAGAGTCTCAGGTGAGTCTATTACTCCTCTTACATCATTTGTTTCTTTTAATGACATGTAGAGTTTTTCTTTGTTTATTTAATATTATATATTTTTATGGTGTTTGTATGGTTTTCCATTTACTTTAATTTCAGTCCAATGAAACATCCAATACTATATTGTTGTGATTTTCTAAGCATAAGGTAGGTGGTCATGTAATTTAACCCATAATGTTACTTTGGTTTTTGGTGGATTCATAGTGTGGTATTGCCAGAGTTTTCATATGATGTCTTTGGAATTAATTATAGGTTTTAAAATTGGGTTTTCCTTTCATAGTAAAATTCTATTAGAGATATTTCTCTATGCTTATATGGATGTTACTAAATGGTTAGGTCGTGTTTTAACTATTCCAACATGGGGTTATGTTTTGGAACCAATGAATGTGAAATTGAATTTCACAATTTTCACTTAATAGAAATGGGCATGAATTCTAAAATTTATCTTGAGGGTAATGGGTTTTTTAAATGATGAATTTGGATTTTTATGTGGAACTTATAAAAGGGAATTGGTAAAATTGTTTTTGAAATGGTATTTTTTTTGGCCCCTATGGAATTAGAAGTTATATTTAAGAGAGTTAGTTTTATAAGAAGGGATTAACCTTTTGCAAAGTTTTGTTGAAAATAAAATTAAGGGAATTGGTATTCTAGGATAATCTCTATTGTGAATTGAAATGAAATCCAAGGAGTTCACATGATAAAGAATGAAGTTTTTTGTTTTTGAGATATTTAAATATAATGAAAACACTCCTTGGGGGTTGAAATAGTTTTCCAAATGAAGTTTTAAAAAGGAACTTCATTACTTTAATTTTTTTATTATTGATATGTGTATTATATATTTTAAATGTATGGATGTTTATGGTTAAACTATGGTGAACATAGACCCTGAGGGATGAAAAGAAATTTGGGTTAACCTAGGGTCAAACCTACTCTTAGGGGATATCGTGAAATTATGGAAAACCTTGTCTGAAAATGGTCCCTGGGGGATGCCGTGAAATCATGGTGAAACTGTTGTGAACATGACCCCCTAGGGATGCTTGTTATGGATAAGCTTAGGGTGAACAAAACCCCTGGGTGGATACTGGGGCAGTTGGGGTGGTAGACGAGTGGTTAACACACCCCATAAGTCTGCATGAAACCCAGGATCAAATCATTGTTGAGGAAGATTACTTTGTTAATATAGTTGTACTACAGTAGGTATTTTAGCGGTATGGTTGTATATGAAACTATTCATTCATTTGGGCCTTCAGGACACCAATTTGGTCCTACAGGCCACTGGGCCTTCGTCCCACACCTGGCCTTCATGCCACCAGGCCTTCAGGCCACCTCCGGGCTTTGGACCATAGGATTTAAGGTCTCAAAGACAATGTAACATCCTAGGAAGACCGCACAAACTAGGTCCCAGAAGTTGATTCAGAGTAAGTAGTAGCCACCAGAGAAGATCTAACCAGATTAGAATAACAAGAGGGTATGATAATCATTATTCGTATTAGGCACCGTGTAGCTATTCATGGGGAAATGGTAGCTAATAATAAATGTGTGGTGGGGAGCTAGGAACATTCAATTATGAAGATTCTAGGAAGGGTTAGTTCTAATGAAGTTTGGTTGGGTCTCAGGGCCATGTATTGGGCAGTGTGCTTTTGGGCCTTCGGGTTATGTACGAGTCCTTGTTCCACTAGGCCTACAGGTCATATAAGGGTTCCTTATCAACCTTGTTAAAAATGGGATTATCTAAAAATAAATATAAAATTTTAAGGCATTATGGATATTTAGGAAAGTGGATACCAGGGCTCCATGGATGGGTATATTACTCCCCATATGTTGGTTTGAACCTGAGATTAGTATAGTATCCATGGTCATGAGTGGTATGGTTAGAACAGTCATTGCGACATGCTCAGAGACACCCTGAAACTATCTGAAGTAGGTATTATGCCATTATTTGTGTGAACAAAGTCCTTGGGTTTGTTGTTTGTTTTATGCATTTAAATTTAAATGTTTCTATGGATGTAATTGTAGTTTTTTATCTTGAAACTACTACATGAACTGTCATGGATGAGTTATTTCAGGGACATTGTTGGTGGTGACCTACTATGTTATACTCTCACCCTGATCATGCCCGTATGACACTTGCGTACCTGAGCATAAGAATAACTAGTTGCAGGACACTGGTTTAGGGCAAGGGCTGCTGCATGAGTGTTCATTGGGAATGTTTGGATGAAAAATGGATGATTGTACTAGGTTGGGATCCAGACCAATTGAGGTTGATTCATAGTCCAATTTATTTTATTTTACCCTTTTATGTTCATTGTATCTTATCCATCCACAGGGGATCCATTGAGACATGTATATCATATTTTATTTCTCTATAGAACTGCGATGTTTGGATATTTTATCAACACTTTCATATTTTTATTTTATGGTTATCTGATCTGGGTTATAAGTTTCTGATATTTTTGTTGTTATTATTACTATACCCAGAGGGTATTGTCTCCCCATAGATCCTTTAGACCCTCTCCACTAGTCAGTAGCCTCTAGTGTATGGGGAGGAAAACCTGATGTCACGTAATGAACTTGTTCAATTATTATTCCTAGGGTGATTTGGGCCAACACATTATATAGTTTTTGTCAAACACCGATTCTTTATGATATCACCGGTTTCATTTCTTTTTCTAATAATATATTTTATTTCTCATGAGTGGAAAAAATTGGAATAAGACACCAATTATTTCAAAAATATTCTAAAAAATAGATATTATTTTAAAATTTATTGAAATTTAAAATTAGATTGCGGATATATTTACCAAACCTATATGTTTAAAAATATTTGAATACATTAAATAGAAGATGCATATGATTAAATTTAAATAATCATATTTAGTTTTTTAATTTTATTACACTAATATTTATAAAATATCCTTGATAAAGGGACATGATTTTTTATATATAACCTTGTTAAATATTTATGTAGTTACAATATTTATTATAAAAGATCTTGTTAGGACCGATATGGGCCTATATACCCTGAGAGGGGGGGGGGGTAAATCAGGGTATGAATATTCTTTTCTTAATAATTATTCCTGCCCCACTGGATCTTGACCTCTTAATTACAAGGGTCACTTTGTTTGATTTTGTGTGTATATTATGATCACTTATTTTCTTCTTTATCTAATGATGATGCTTTGAATGCAATGTAGGGAAACAAACTGGCATACACAAAGATTTTTACTTAGTTCACCCTCACTGGGCTATGTCCAAGGAGCATACAATGGAAATGTGCCACTGTACCAAATTTACTAAGGCTCACTCCCAATAATGTTTGGGATAGATCACTTCTATGCCTAGGCTTACTGCCTCTACAATGTTTAGGGTCAGCCCACTACTTTCCCAAGGGTCACTCCCTGTTTCTCTCTCTCTGGCTCACTGCCAGTGGAGAGGATCACCTTCTTCCTCTTCCTTTGCTCACTACTATGGAAAGAATCCACTGACAGTTTATAGACCTGTAGGTCTCTTCATTATCACCAATGAATACATCCTCTATTGTATGTGGATGCTCTGTTGAAGTCCAACTTTCACACGTAGATGAATCTCTCTTTACACCGAAGGTATCAGTCAATCTTCCTGCTTTCACCCAGCCCTGAATAACGGCTGTGAATCAAACTTACTTGGCACGCAAGTCTAACCTGGAATGCAATTATCGGCGCGCAAGTCACAACTAGCGCGCAAGTCTACCTCAACCACTTGTGCGACACCATCTTCTGCAACTCCAAACTTGCACGACTCAACCCCTTTTACTCCCAAAGCAATATTGGCGCGCAACTTCCAACCGGCACGCAACTTCAAACACTGGCGCGCAAGTCCACCTGCGCGACCACACACCACTTGCGCAACCACCACACCTGTGCAACGAGAGCTCTGATTTTTCTAAGTGTCGAGCTTGCTGAAAAATGAGAAGGGGTGGTCCTGTATTTATAGGCATTTGGAAACCCTGCGCGATGGCGTGCAAGCCTTCCCTCGGTGCGCAAGTCTCGACGCACAGGTCTCTTCCCCTGTAATTCACTTGCGCGACCAACCCAATACTTGCACGACCCTCTTTCCTTTGCCATATTTTGATCTTCTGATCTTGAAAAACAACAGGTGAACAAGTTATGAAGCATCCAAGACATCGGTGTGCAAGTCTCTTCACGACACATAGGTCACTTGCACGACCAAACCAATACCTGCATGACCCTCTTTCCTTTTCCATATTTTGTTGTTCTGATCTTGAAAAACACATGGCGTGCAAGTTTCCAAGCCTTCAAGTACACAGTGCACAAGTCCCTTTTCCAAAAGCCACTTGTCTTCATTTGTCTATTTTCAGGCCCAAAAATTTGGGAAACACTGGAAAACAATGCCACCTTGTATCTGTTATTTTTATACCTCCTCTAGATTATCCATTCCTTTGTCAACATTCTTGAATCAAACATGGATCGTTGACCACAGCTCTTGAACTCAACATTTCAGCATGAAATCCCCTTTGTCAACAAATTTGTATGTCATGGTTTGCTTTGTCAACAATCACAGCATAGTTGTACACTTTGTCAACAAACACAATCACCTCAAAAATGATTCAATGATACCTTGAGGGATTTTTTTCCCAACATATCTTTAAAGGTAATTTAAAATATGTATCTATAATATCTTATAGAAACACAAATTTTGGATACATGTTTTCTATAATCATTTTAGAAGATGTATTCTAGAAGATATGATTTTTTAAAATGTTTATAGAGGTACTCATGATTAACCATTCACCAAAAATTTATTAACCCTTATAATGCATTGATAAATTCAAATTTAATTTCACACAAAAAATATATTATCTAATCTATTCTTACATAAATCTTGTACACTTATATTATTCTCATGAAACTAATTTTTATTATTATATGATTTTTCTATTTTTTTTTACCTTTTTTATTAATATTTTTTCTTAAATATAATTGGTTTCTTTTTAACAATCAAAATGGGGGAGCAGTGAGGAGAAAATTTAAAAAGTGAAGAGAAAATATGAAGAGGATAAAGTTTAACGGGAAGAAGTTTTCATGTGGTAAGTTATTTCAATAAAGGGAGTGAAGTTTCTTAAAAAATACTTTCATATTTTAAGTGGAGTAAGTTTCATGGAATAATAGAGAGATTTATATTTTATTTATATTTATTTTTTACTCACCTTGTTATCTTGTTTTGTGATTATAAAAAGGGGGAGAATGTAGAGTAATTTTCCTAAATGAAATATTTCTTACTTAAAGTTTTTGTTTGTTTTTTTGGGAATAATCTATCTTCTAAAATACTACTTTCTAGGATAACTAATTTTGAACCACTCATTGTGATCTTTGAGCTTCTTATGGTTTGTCCTTAGGAGTAGAGGGAACCCATATGAACCCTCATTTTTATGTGATGGGAAAATCCATAATAAAACAAAATTGAAATCATGGGTTGAGGAGGAGAAAAACTATAGACTCCCAAAAAAAACCACCTGAGCCTTTAAAAAAAATCAAAACAGCCCCACCCATGAAGGATACTAACATAAACAACCCATCTGTCACTATTTCTCAGGATTTGTGATGGGCGCTGCCCCGCACCTCATCATGTCACTATGCCTCAAGAGCACATACCTTGGAACTCACACCACTAATGATGCTCTGGAAGCTGCTAATACTATAAAAACCTAGTTAATGATATAATAAATCATTTTAATATTTATTAGTATTCCTAATTTATGTATTCACATTCATCAAAAATAAATTAAGTAATCTTAAAATAAAAAATGGTTTTATTAAACTCATTTCTTATAAGATTTTATTTAAAAGTTTAGTTTTCGAATTATATAATTTTAATTTGAAAAAATTTATTTCATTTTTAAATTAAACATGTCAGAATTATCTTAGGACGAATTTTTGATAATATTCTAAAAATATTGATTTTTAAGGAATAATGAAAAATATGGATTTTTATTGAAAAATATATTTTATTTTAAAGTATTTATAAGGTAAAATTATCTTTTGGATTAGTTTTAAAATTTAATTAGTTAATTTTTATTTAAAATAATATAATTATGGTTTTTGAAATCAATTTTATACTTGAATTTAGTATAAAAATATTTTATATTTAAAAAGTCCATTTTTCCAAAAAAATTGTTTTTCATTAAATTTTTTATGGTTTAATTTTAAATTAAATTCTTAAACTTATATGTTTTAAAAATTTGAAAACATATACCATATTTAGAATCATTGGTTCCAAATTTAGTAAATAGGGCCCTTTTATTTTTAGACAATATGAATAATAACCATAGTAATTTTTATTACCACGGTAAAGGGTGAATCAGGTAATTTAGGTTAAAAATAAAATGATAAGAACTATTAAATAACCCCAAAACTTACATAAATATTATTGTATGAGTATATATCAACCATAATAATCCAAGTTTCCAATTTATTACCATTTGGGGTCACTTGGATGAGATTATAACCATTATAGTATTTTATTTATAGAAATGTCACACATGTCACACTCTTGTTTTGAATAAGTGTGATTTTTTAATATGGTGTTATCGAGAGGATATGATTTAATATTGATATTATTTTTAAATATAAAATATTTATATTAGTCATGGTAATTTATTTTTAATTTTTATTAAAGAAATAATTATCTTAAATTCTTACACAGTGTTGATGTTGTATTTATTTAATTAATGAAAAATAAAATAAATAGAATAAATAATATTAAAAATATTATAATAAATATAATTTTATATAAATAATATGATCAAATTTTTTTTTGTATTAGCATTAATGTTTTTTGGATATAATATTTTTTTTCAAATTTTAGATGTTGCTTTGATATTATTAATGCAAAAGTAATGAATTGTTCTAAAAATTGACATTATGGATATTTTATAATAAATAATATTTCACTGAATGTGATAATTTTTATAAAAGTATTAAATTAATCATATTGAATAGGATAATTTTTAAACTATCAACCATGATGAATTTATGTGTCTTTTATCCTTTTACAACAACTATATTAACCCTCAAAGAGTAAAAACCCTTGTTCTCATGGTTAGAGTTAATAAGATTAAATAGGGATTAAAACTAAAAGATAATGGTAGATAATATTGTATAAACTTATATAATTTTTATTTTTTTAGGGTATTTTAAACCATATACATTTTATCTTCTAAATTAGTCACTTTGGGTCCATTTTTAATAGAAAAAGTAATTTATATCAATTTAATATTTTTGGAAATTCCAAGAGTGCCCCTCCCCTCTCTTATAAAAGAGCACCTCTTCTTCTCTTTTTATCACACTTAAACACCATTTTTTTATCCAATATTTTTCAAATCCCTTCCTATAATCCCTACCCACATTATTAGGGTCTTATTATAGGAATAATACCAATATTATAGGTCTTATGGTGTTAAGAAAAGGAGGTTTTCCAATAAAGAGGTATATTTTTTATCGGTATGTTTTAGTTTTATTTCTTCTTACACATCCCTAAAAACTTATTAAACCATTAAAAAATTAAAAATACATTATCCTAAATATAAATATATTTTATTATTTTTTTGGAATTACCTATAACCATTTACTCTTCCATAAAATGTAAAATTAAACCATAATTTGTGTGTACACCGGATTACCGCCTCGTGAACCGATGTAATTCATTTTCAATTACCATATCTCAAGACTGATTATAATCATATAATTAGTATTTATATATTATATTAATGATATATTTATCATTATAAAAAATAATATATAATTTACCTTATTACTTTTCCATACGCTGAAAAATAATAACATTGTTTGTGTGTACGTGTGGCCTACCCCCAACACGAAGCGATGTGATTCATTTTTCATCACAATATTACATGGATTATATAGATAAGTATATTTAAAAGAATTAATATTATATATATAATATTATTATCATTATTTAAATATAAAATAATTATTATCTCATATCTATAATGATCGTTGAAAATGGAAACATTACACATGCGTACATATAACCTACCGTCTCCATGATTGTAATATAATTAATTTTTATTAAAAATATTTCATGGTTGAAATTATAATTATAATTTATTTATAAAAATTATAATTATATCATTATTATTATTCTATATATTATGTAAAGAGTAACCACTTTGACCACAATCAACCTGCTGAAGTCATTATGGACTTATGAACCGAATATTATCGAAATGTACAATGTGAACTTAAATGATTACATAATTGTATAGGATATAAAAGGAATAATAAACATGAAAAATGTTCTTAATCAAGTAGAAATTAACCTAAGTTTATTATTTATGAACATAAATAATATACATGATGAATCATACTCAAGGTAGGGGAATTTCTTTTAAAAATCATCTTTTAAAGTTTCCTTTAAAACTATTTTTTTATTTCATATTCAACTGATTTTTTCATAAAAATTATTTAAATAAGGTTTTAATTTTTATTATATTATTCTTTAAATTCATTTTTACCCAAGTTTAAATTTTTAATTTTTTTTAAAGGTACATTTTTGTCATTTTTCAAAAGTGGCACTTTGGGAATTTTCTGAAAAAAATACAGAAGTAATGTTTTTTAACATATAATACATGAGAGGATTTTCCTACCATCATGAAACCTTAATGATTTTCTGTTTTCTTTACAAGTTTACATGGTTATTTTCAAAGAAATGTTTTTCTTTATTATGTGTGCAATTTTTATATTTTAAAAGTTATTTTAATAAGAAAAAGGTTTTTTGATATCTCAAATCATTTTTCATATGGTTCAAAAATATTTTTCAATGGGTTTTATGATAAAAAAGAATAAGAATAATATGACTTATTCATAATATGGTAGATGAGTATTATTTGAATAATGTATGATCCTGATATAACTTATACTAAGGGTTAATCCCCAATATAGTTCACAAGTAAACCCAGTATAGCTTATATGATGGGTTGAGCCCTATTATAGATTATGGGTGAGAGAGTTTCAACTTATATGATGGGTTGTTCCCCATTATAGCTCAGAGGTGAGCCTAATATATCTTATACAAAGGGTTTATCCCCATTATTGTAACTCCCCAAGCTTTTATGAACATTATTTTTCAAATAAATTAAATTTATTTGATTTATTGTGTTGTATTCTATACAAAGTTAAAATTTTATTATACGATAAAATAATTTAATCTTGTGATACATGTAACATTGTCTTAGCTTGCGTTACACACGCCAGTCAATTTCTATGAATCAAAGTTTTTTTATTATTTTTTTAAGAGAGAAACTTATAACCTAGCTGTTAAAATTAGTAATATGAATATTAATAACTAATTTTTAAATATTATTTATCATGGTTTCATATAAATAAAAAACATTGGTAATGAAATATATAATTTCTGGTAAAGTATTTATATGTTTGAAAAATACTATTTTCTCTAAAGAATTGCTTTTTATATCCTTCTATGAACAATAATAAAATTAATTTTATGCACTTTTAGAAATTTAATTTGATAAAATAAACTTTATTTTTGAATTTAAAATGTCAAAATTATTTTAGGGTTAATTTTTTGGATTTTTCTAAAAGGATTCATTTTTGGATGAATACTGAAAATACTGAATTTTATTTTAGAATTTATTTTTATTCTAATTTATTTATATAGTTAAATTATATTTTAATTTGGGTTTAAAGTATTATTAGATCAATTATACACAAAGTAATCCAATTTAGGTCATTGGGACCAATTTCCCATTGAAATTGGATATAAAATCATTTCTATATTTTGAACTTTTCACTTTAAAAACCCATCCTCTCATCCCATATGTGGGATAAATTTTAAATTAATTTCTACCACTTATATGTTTAAAATTTTAAAAAATATATTCCATATTTTTAATAAGAATAATTTATAATTTATAGTATGGTAAACTTATTTTTTATCAAAAAGTTTAGTAAAAGTAATAAAAATTAATTGTAGTGATTTAGGAAAAAATGAGTTTACTTAGTGATTAAGATTTAATCTTAAAAGGATAAATGAACTAAATTTTTTCCAAAATACATTGGATGGAAATATATATACCATATAATCCATATTATCTAAAATTTACCATTATTTGAGTCACATTACGTAAAAGAAACATCTCAATAGTTTTTTTATTTTATATTTACAAGAATGCCACTCATCCTCCACTATAAAAGGGAACTCAAATCCTCACTTATTCACACCTCTCAAGCCATTTTTCTCAACAAAAACCTGACCAAATAACCTCAAAAATTATCTACCTTAATATCATACTCATCACTTTGTGAATAAATCCAACCAAGGATTCCCTTTGGTGTAAACTAAAAAGAGTTACCTGAAGAATAGGTTCATCCTTCCACAAGCACTTTTGTTTTATTTCTTTCTCCACCCATCTATTATCATTATATAAATATTATATAATAAACTCAGTTTCCTTAATATACTTATATGTGTTTATTTCAAGGGTTCAACCTATACTTACACACACTTCTATCAAATGGGATACACAATCATCGTTCACGCATAAGGCAGACAACCACCTCACGAACTGATGTAATTTGTTTTTCCATTACCACCTTTAAATGTTGGGAATAATTAGGGAATTAATATTTTTATGTTATATATATATATGATATATATGATATTTATGATGTCTTTATGCTTTTTTAATTATTATATAACACATACCTTCATGATTTTCATTTTTTGAGAATGTGATAACATCTTTTGTGGACGTGTGGACAAACGCCTCCTCAAAGCGATGCAATTCATTCACGCTTTACATGGAATATAAAAAGGATGATTTTAATATAAATATATGATAAATATTAAATAATAATTATAATTTGATGATTATATATATCTATGTATATATATATATATATATATCATTTTGTGTCATTTCTTTCAAAAATGCAACAAGAAAATTAAAATAGCGTTCATGCATTCGTATGACCTACTGTCTGCATGAATAGTGTAATTAATTTCCTATTAATATAGTTTTTATATTATTATAAATAAATATATAATAAATATATATTATATTTATATCATGGTTTAAATTCTTGAAATAAGGAAATCATTATCCAAGCAAGAGGACTAAGAATGATAGGTCAAAACATGTACGAAAAACAAAGCAGTTATTACCTGAAACGTAACATTAATATGGAGTTGTTAATAAATGGATAATATAAAGTCATAAGTAAATAATATATGGAAATATATATATTATTATGATTCTGTGATATATTTATAATAAAATTTTATTTATTATGCATGTGGTTTGAATGATTACGATGAGAGTTAAGACATAAGGTAAGAGAATTTCATCTCACTTTCTTATATTCGTGAGATACATGCCATATTCACCACCCGTTTATTTTATGTAGTGAATATAATTACCTAGTATATGTTATATAATTAATTCATTTTAATTTATTGTATTAAACATTTCAATTGATGTTATTATTTTATGGGGATCATGATTCAAAAGTTACTCATGTTGTAATGAGATTTCCAGTCTCACTTTTATTTCTCTGAGACTTATGCCTTATTCACCACTCATTTATTTTATGTGGTGTATATAATGACCATATATGTATTATATTATTCTTATAAATAAATTTATGGGTATTTAAATATCAACTTTATGACATCTATTTCAAGGGGTTTACGGTTCAAAAGTTACCAAACGAAAAGTAATTTTTGTCTTAATTTGTCTTTTTTTGAGACACATGTTATGTTATATACCTACATTATTTTACGAGGTATATATTGCAACGTAATGGATCCAGATTCCACTTAACGCATTCCCCAAACCCGGTTGGTCACATGACCTCAAGCGCATTTCCCCAAATGCCAGAGGCTGCCGACTAGTAGCGGGGGCCTAGGTCTGAAAGTGGGGAAACTATGCCCTCGTTTGTCAAAGTGTAGCATAATGGAAATAAATATAAACATATAAAAATGGAAGCAGTCAACAATACAAAGATAAATGCACAACGGTACTGAAGAAAAAGATAACCACCTATCTTATATATATGATGATGTAATATGTCTTATTTATAAGAAAGCAGTCCACAGGATACACTGCAATCAAATACAATACAGTACAAAGTACCAAGTACAACAATGCAATATATCCTATTTCTGAGGGCACGACATGTACTATTGTTCTACTGGTGGCTACTCCCACCACCTTACTGTTCACCTACCAACTGATTACACTACACGTATATACTAAGTACATGGCATGTAGTCAGTTTTTACACCCTTCATCGCCGACAGGTCTACACGCCCAATGTACTCACCCCACACAGCCAAAGTACATAAAATGTGGAATAGTGCACGTTGTGTACCCACAAATTTTATGATTTTCCCCCATTTTACTTATTTTCTCAAAAACACTTGAAGAAAATGGAAAAGAAGAAACCCATACCTCAAGAATAAGTACCAGGTTCTGATAAAATTTCCCCATTACAACAATTCTTTCCCGAATTTCCCTTCCAAGGGTAGTGAAGATAAATCCGAGAAAAACTCTAGCCAGTGAGCATGTACGTCGGTCTCCTGCTCCAAGATTTCATCCTGCACTTGGCCGTGCTGCCATAACACCTATACGAGAGGAACTGACCGGCCTCAGAGAACCTTCGTGCTCCTATAAAGAATTCGAATCAGATGATCTTCAAAGGATGCATCGACCTATAGTTCAACCTCCTCAGGATAAAAAACGTGAGATGGGTCTAAATGAAAATGGCGCAACTGAGATACGTGGAAGACGTCGTTCATGGACCGATACCTCTGTGGTAACTACAACCGATAGGCAACCGACCTGACTCTCTCCAGAATCTCAAATGGCCCCACATACCTCAGTGAAACTTTACCTTGTATCCTGATCCACCTGTGTCCCAAACTTGGTGAAACACCCAAGAAAACCTGATCCCCGACCACGAACTCCAAGGTTCATATGCGGCGATCAACATAAGATTTCTGATGAGACTGTGCAGTAGCCATTTGCTTATGAATCAACTGGACCTACTCTGAAGTCTCCTACACGAGATGTGGTCCCAGTAAAGCTGGCTCACCTACCTCCAACTAGCACAAAGGTGATCGACATTGCCTACCATATAAATCCTCATAAGGTTCCATATCTATAGTTTCCTGAAATATATTATTACAGGAAAACTCGACTAGGGGTATGTGCTTCTCCCAAGAGCCCCCAAAGTGCAGGATGCATGCACACAACATGTCCTCTAGCACCTGTATTGTACGCTCTGACTGGCCATCGGTCTGAGGGTGTTAAGCTGTGCTCAGAAGCACCTGTGTACCCAGTGCCCTCTGAAAACTCTTCCAGAAACGAGATGTAAAACAGGAATCCCTATCTGAAATGATAGAACGAGGGATGCCATGAAGATGTACTACCTCTCGGATATACAAATTTCCAAGCTCGTTAAATTGAAGGTCTCCTTGATCGGAAAAAAGTGAGATACCTTCATGAGTCTGCCCATAACAACCCACACAACATCATTACCTCGAGGTGACCTCGACAAACCTGTCACGAATTCCATCATGACATCATCCCATTTCCACTCCGGAATGGGTAACTACTGTAATAGTATAGCTGTATTTGGATGCTTCACCTTCACCCGCTGATAGGTGGAACATCTCGTAACAAAACCAGCTACCTCTCTTTTCATACACGACCACCAATACTGATGCCTCAAGTCACAATACATTTTGGTAACCCCAGGATGCACAACCCAAGATGAAGTATGAAATTCCCGCATCAACACCTCGCTTATATCCCCTGTAACCCACACTCGTCCATGGATACATAGTACCTCATCATCGCCTATCGTCCAATCGGGAAGAGGGTCCTCACTTTCCACTGACTCCCGTAGAACTAGGCGTTCTGAATCTGATTGCTGTCTCATACTCACTCTATCCAGGAGGGTAGAAGTCACAACTAAGGAAGAAAGATAGGTTTTTCCCTGACTTTCGTGTACCTCCAAATGCATCTCAGAGAATAAATCCATAAGCTGCCACTCACCACTGGCCTTCTTCACTGCCTGTATCTGAGTCCTCGTACTCAGTGTATCAGCCCCCGCGTTATCCTTACCGGGTTAATAGGAAAGCTCAAATTCGAAGGAATGAAGGTATTCAACCCACCTTCAATGTCTCAGATTCAGTTCAGGATGGGTAAATATGTGCTTGAGACTTTTGTGGTCCGCAAACACCACAAAATGTTCTCGCAAGAGATAGTGTATCCAACAGTGTAATGCAAGAACAACTGCTGCCAACTCGAGATCATGCGTCGGGTAATTCCTCTCATGTGGCCTCAACTACCGAGACCCATACACAACTACTTGATCTCCCTACATCAACACCGCTCCCAGCCCAATACCTAATGCATCACAGTAAACTGTATAGATCTTCCCTTACTCTGGAAGTATCAAGACTGGTACTGATGTCAACCTTCCCTTCAACTCCTGAAAGGCTGTCTCACAAGCTTCTGACCAAATGAACTTCACACCCTTCTTAGTAAAACCTGTCAATCGAACTACTAAGCGGGAGAAGTCATGTATAAAGCTCCTGTAGTAACCATACAACCCCAATAAACTCTGTATTTCAAACACGTTCTTAGGCTGCTCCCAGGAAACTACTACTCTCACTTTCTCTGGGTCTACTGCAACTCCTGCCACTGAGATAATATGACCTAAGAAGTGTATCTAATCCATAAAAAAGTGGCACTTTGAGAGATTAGCATATAGCCGATGATCTCTCTGTGTACTCAGAACGATGTCAAGATGGGTGGCATGGTCATGTCATGTGTGAGAGTACACGAAGCTGTTGTCCATGAAGACTACCAAAAAGTATCCAGATATGGGTTAAACACATGATTCATCAGCTGCATGAAAACTACTGGTGCATTCGTGAGTCCGAACGGCATAACCAAGTACTTGTATAGACCATATATACTCCGAAAGGCTATAAGTGGTATGCCCAATGGTTTAACGCACAACTAATGATATCCAGATCTCAAGTTAATCTTTAAGAACACTTGTGATACTCGAAGCTGATCGAAAATATCATCAATCCACGGTAAGGGATATCGGTTTTTAACTGTCAACTGGTTCAGCTTCTGATAATCCACACAGAGTCTGAGGGTACCGTCTGCCTTCCTTGTAAACAAGACAGGTGAACCCTAAGGAGAAGTAATGGGTCAGATGAAACCCTTTGTCTATAACTCCTCTAACTACCTCTTGATCTCATTTAATTCTGGTGTAGCCAACCTATAAGGATGAATAGATACCGGTGCCTCTCCTGGCATAAGATCAATATAGAAATCCACCTCTCACTTGGGAGGTAGACCTGAAATGTCGTCCGGAAATACATCCCTGAAACGATCAACCTCTGGAGGGAAATCCTTCTGACAAGTTCACTTGTCATCCAGATATAAACTCGAAATATGGACTGTCACACCGCCTCATCCGTGATGCTCGGGTCCAGATCATCTTTCCTGGATATCCCATTCGCCCTTGTATAGAAACTCTCCACCCTCTGGTGGCATGAAACTCACCCTGCGATGATAGAAATCTACAAAGGCTCTAAAGGGTACCAACAAGTCCATACCGAGGATGATATCATAGCTCGACATCTCTAATACATAGAGGTCCCATAGTAAGTGACACCCACCAACCTACAGAGGGAACTCCTTGCACTGATGCCCACATTTCGTTCTAATTCCCAATGGAGTGTTTAGCGTCATAGTATCAGAATAATAAGAAACACATAGTCCAAGGCTCTCCACAACAGGCATAGATATAAAGCTATGTGTAGCACCAGTATTGAAAAGTACAGAAGATAAAACAGAAGCAACTAGAATAATACCTATGACAGTGGAAGGTCCAAGATCATGCTCCTATTGGGTCTGTTGCACTGCATATGCCTACCCAGTGCCACAGCCCTACGACACAGCCTGACTACCCAAAGCTGACCCGCCCTGCTATCTCTGAGAGTATCACTACTGGAAACATGATCTTTCCCAACACTTCTATACCAACGGTTTGTAAAAACCGTTGGTATAGCTAACCTTTCCCAACGGTTCATCAAAACCATTGGGAAAGGGCCTAAAAACACACCCTTTCCCAACGGTTTTGGTGAACCGTTGGGAAAGAGTGACCTTTCCCAACGGTTCACCAAAACCGTTGGGAAAGGGGTGGATTTTTTCCCACTTTTTCCCAACGGTTCATCAAAACCGTTGGGAAAGAGTACCCTTTCCCAACGGTTCACCAAAACCGTTGGGAAAGGGTGTTTTTTTAGGCCCTTTCCCAACGGTTTTGATGAACCGTTGGGAAAGGGTACTCTTTCCCAACGGTTCTCAAGAACCGTTGGGAAAAAGTGGCAAAAAATCCAGCATACACCTTAATAAAAAATACACCCACCCAGAACCTATCCCAACGGTTGTCAAAACCGTTGGGATAGGTCTATCCCAACGGTTTTCAGAACCGTTGGGATAGGTTCATTGATGTTTTTCCAGATCTACTAACGGAGAACATTATATAAATCAAAAATTTATATAATTATGATAATACATATATATATTTATGAAATTATGTTTACAAAGTGATGTTAGCCTAGTGGTTAAGTCGTTCGATTATAAACGAGGGGGTCCTGGGATCAAATCCCAGCGGTGATTTTATTTTTGGAATTTATATACCAACGGTTCCATTACCATTGGTATAGATTTCATATTACCTATACCAACGGTTTCCAAAACCGTTGGTATAGGTCTATACCAACGGTTTTCGGAGAACCGTTGGTATAGACCTATCCCAACGGCTTACTTGGCTACGGTTCTCCAAACCGTTGGTATAGGCTATACCAACGGTTTGGAGGCCTATACCAACGGTTCCAAACCGTTGGTAAAGGTTGGTTTTCCAGTAGTGTATGGTGTCTTGATACCACGACCATGACCGCCACCTTTGCCTGAATGTCCTGACATATTCCAATTCCCTGACTGGTGAGAAGCTGCTGGCCCTAATCCCGCACATGGAGTCTACACAGAACCCCTCTCACTTACCACTGGTGGAAACTCCCTACAAAAGCGCTGCATATGACCCATCTTGTCGCATGCTCAACACTCTACTGGGTCACGTGGACACTGAGGTCTCTTGTGCCCCTCTTTACCACACTGGTAGCATATTACCTAGCCACCTGAAGAGATCTTCTAGCTAATACTTCCACTATGAGAGAAATAAATCTGCCTCTTCCTCTTATCGGTAGAAATAGTACCAGAAACTGGTGCTGAACCGCTCTGGCCTATACCACTAGCTTCTCGTAGGTTCTGCTTAGTAATCAATTCCTGGTTCACAATAACATGCATGGTAGGCAAACTGAAAACATTCATCAGCGCTCGAATGTCATATCGAATACCATCCTCAAATCACTTAGCCCTTAACGTCTCGTCAACCACCAGAATAGGTGAAAAATGTTGTAGCTCGGTGAAGCGGGCAGAAAAATCCATCACTGACATGGCGCACTGGTACAGATTCATGAATTCTCAAAATCGATCTTCCCTTAGTGTCTCTAGGAAGAAACATTCATAGAAGACTGCCTGAAAATCATTCCATGCGATGTCCCAGTGATGCTCGGTCTGGGTGGTAAGATCCCACCACCTCTTGGTGGAATCACCAACATGTATGTAGTGAGATTGACCCTCCTCCCAGGAGGCGTCTCTAGATGCTCGAAAATAGTCTTCATTGAACCCAGCCAAGACTCCGCAGTCTATGGTCCACCATCCCCTGAAATATTAGGCGGATTCTTCTGATGAAATATACATTTCAACTCTGCCATAGATGTGGCAACCGACAGTGCTCCCTGGAAGGTCTGCATAAACCATGTGAACCCTTCATGGAACTGCGCATCTGCAACTGCGTCCGATATAACAGATGGCGCCACATCTGGTATTGCTAGAGGATCCATCAGTAGCCCGTGGTCTACCCTCTCTAGAGTATAATCATTTCCACTCTCTTGGAGAACAACTAATGTTCCTCTCAGCGACATGACTCTACAAGGTCAAACACACACCTTAGAATAAGATCATCAAATACTGAAAACAAGGAGTGTAAGAAGGGAACATGAGAAAGAAAACATTCAAGTTTTACAAAACAAGACTACATGGCATGTATAATAGCTACATGGCGTGTTCCCTTAAGTCTTCTACATGGTCTTGTACTTATGCCAAAACTGGTCCTGTAACACCCCAAACACACGGCAAGTTGTCCACACACACGACGTGTACTTGAATTTTCTTCCCCTACCCGAGTGCATCTACACGGATTAGCCACGTAACACTCCTTTAAATGAGATTAAAAAGTGTTTATAAGGTCAACACAGCGTGTACCAGATGAGCTTCATCAACCCATGTTGTTCATTACACGACCGGGTACACAGATCACACTACACGACGTGTTCCAGATAGACATGGCGTATAAAACTTAGATTCCAACTACCCGTGCTATTAGTGACACGGTCGGCTACTCGGTTGACACTACACGATGTGTTACACCCGCACACGGTGTGTACGCCACCCCGTTTCCCCAGCCACATGGCCAAGTCCACACGGTCTCTCACCGGTTCAGACTACACGGTGTGTCCCATAGGTACACGGTGTGTCCAAGAAGAGGTAACACCGACCCATGTTGTTAGTGACATGGTCGGATCCACAGATTCCACTACATGACATGTTCATCATTGAAAGGGAGTGTATAAGCTCAGATTTCTCTGCCCGTGTTGTTAGTTACACGATGGACACATGGTCAACACAACACGGTGTGTAAAATCAGTACACGACGTGTGCCATCGAAGTTTCACTATCCTGTGTTTATGCCCACACAGCCTATGACACGGGTAGAAACTACATGGAGTGTACTTACGGTACACTGCGTGTACTTATTTTTTTCATTTATTCCCGAATAGAAGAACACATGGCATGTAGTCAAAACTACACGGCGTGTATTCTGGGTTTTTTCAAACATTAAGCCTTAGAAACTACTATAGAGCCCATAAAAACACTAAAACCAACACCTAAGTGCCAAATTTCGATCCATGAGGGCCTATACTCGCCGCAAATCAAATACTGGCATCTTAGACATGTTATAAACAAAGTAAAAAAGTCAATGATCCACCAAATTCTGGTCAATGCAGCCCCATAATCCTCAAGAACCAAAGTTTGGCGTTCATTCTACAAAACCTCACACAATAATACCTTATCAAATAGTAGGTATTTATATATAGGCAACTATCACAACAACATGCCTTTACTAGCACAACATCTATCACAATAATATACAATTTCTAATGCACCTACATGGCTTGGAAACTATGCATGGCATGTGATTCTAACATGTTCCTAAATGATGCATGAGATGGAATACGCTCATCTCACCAGGTTGCAACTAAATAGAACCCATTATAAAAATATAAATAGCACACCAAAAGTGTGTCACCCAACATTGAAATCAAATTAACTGTAAAAGAGAAAAATTAGAAAAATTGCAACACAAGGTAAATTGGATTTTCCCTGTACACGGGTTAGCTACTCTTGGGCACAACTTATTAATAAGTACCTATTCCTTCCTATCCCTGGCTATAGGCTTCAAATAGTAAGTCAAGAAGAAAAGAAATGCCTTTGATACCACTTTGTAACGTCCCGGATCTGGGTGCCACTCAACGGGTTCCCCGAACCCGGTTGGTCACATGACCTCAAGAGCATTTCCCCAAATGCTAGAGGCTGCTGACTAGCAGTGAGGGCCTAGGTCTGATAGTGGGGAAACTATGCCCTCATTTGTAAAAGTGTAGCATAGTGGAAATAAATATAAACATACAAAAGTGGAAGCAGTAAACAATACAAAGTTGAAAGTACAACTGTACTGAAGCAAAAGATCACCAACATTCATATATATATGATGATGCGATATGTACTATTTCTAAGCAAGCAGTCAACAGGATACACTGCAATCAAATACAATACAGTACAAATTACCATGTACATAAAATCAAACTAAAACAATGCAATAGGAACTCAGCAGCATCACATTCCTAATCTCGGTCCCATGCTCTCCTACTCCTCTGCAACAATCAAGTACCTGTATAGGGACCCTTTCCATTATCAACACCTGCAGTAATATAATCTGTTGGGGCCCATGACATGACCCAAACAGGGTGTGAGAAATAAATCCCAGTAGGCAACCACCAAAGGCCCATGCCCAACTGTTAAGAAAAATGTGCAACGACAGTATGTAACAAATAAATGCAGTAAGCTAGGAAGTACTCAAAGGAACTTCTCCTACCAGTTCCATTTACATTTAATTATTATATAGCAATTCAAAATAATTGAATTATAAGTTTCTGAGACTTAGCCTCAGTCAGAAATCTTCTATACAATTCCATAGCATAAACCACAACAAGATAACTAACAAGTAGAAGGTAATAACAATATCAAGCCTGTGCTTTAGCTTGGAAGGTATAACAAAGAGATCACCATAGTGAATATTAAAAGTAAAACTTATCCTTTGACATGCAAATCCTTACCCTCAGGTAATCAGAATTGAAATCCTCAGGTGATTGCGCTTAGGCATAACGAATATTTCCCTCAGGCGTACGAAATATCGCCCTCAGGCATAGAAGCTGCTGCCCACAGGCATAAAAAAAGTTGCCCTAAGGCTAAACGAAACACTTGACCTCAGGAATGAGAAACACTTACCTCAGTCTAAACAAGAAAATGGGCCAATTCCAACATATAAACAATCTATTATATATGTTTCATCTCAAGAAAAATCAAAACATACTTATAAACACTACATACCCACGAATATCCTGGCCAAATGGCTAAACAATGGAAATCCACCCACAAGGTGGCCCTGGATCCAAGAAATGATTCCAAACAACAGCTTATACATAATACATTTAATTACCTATGCAATTTTAGGTATTTTATTAGTCAATGCCTTAGCCATACCACACCCCAAACATGGGCGTGTAGCACAACAATACAAAAAACACTCAACAGTTGAAATTAAACACCAGACCACCTACCTCGATCTCCACTGATCGATATACATGAACGATGCCTCCCCAAACATCCGAGAACAATGTAGATCTAGGATAAACGTCTATTCATTCAAACTCAAATAACTTCCACTTAGGAAATAATTGGAAGGAAGGGTTCAAGGAGAGAGAAGAACTCACCCGTGTGGTTCAATCGAGACCGTTGGCGAAGGAATCCGAGTTCCAATGTGCAGTCGGGAGATCCTCCAAGCTCCGGCCCTCTCTCCCGCGCTCTTCCGATGTTCTAAGCTTCCTATATCAAAAGAGGAGGCTAATACCCGTTTTAAGTGAAAAAAACAAACTACAAGGTGTGTACTCTCATGTACACGACGTGTACTTTTCATTTTTTAACTATTCCACTGGAGGCTACTTTTCACTTCCACATTGTTCATCTGTCAGCATGATTACATAATGTGTGTTTCTGAGGACACGACTAGTACTACCACTATACTGGAGGCTACTCCCACCACCTTACTGTTCACCTGCCGACTGATTACACGATGTGTATATACTAAGTACATGGCGTGTAGTTAGTTTTTACACCCTTCATCACCGACAGGTCTACATGCCCTGTGTACTCATCCCACAGGGCCAAAGTACATGATGTGTGGAAAAGTACAGGGTGTTTTCCCAAAAATTTTGGGATTTTCCCCCATTTTACTTATTCTCTCAAAAAAACTTAAGGAAAAAGGAATAGAAGAAACCCATACCTCAAGAATAAGAACTGAGTTCTTACATATATACTGAGCTTTGACAAGTTTTGTCATGAATATAACTATTTCATGATATTTTAACCTTCATTTATAGTTATTATCTCATGTGGATTATGAGTCAAAGTTACTAAAGTTGTAATATTTTATTTCTATAATCTCATCATTTGTCGGGATTATTTATGATTATTCTTTGAATGTTGATATATTATGATCTGTCTCTCAAGAACACTCATGAAGTTTCTTATAATGTGGTTATTCATGGTTTATTCATGTATTGTTACAATTTTCCACTCTTTGGTACATAAAATAATAAAAAAAGTGTTTTTAAGAAAATATGACCTCATTTCTCTCTTTGGTCGAAAATATGTTTTATTTAAGAACCATATTTTGAAAAACTATTTTAAAAAAATGATATTTTAATCTCATTTTCAAGGAAAAAGGATTTTAGTTTTTTATTGTTTTCAAAGATTACTTATATGTTTTCAAAGTGATTTTCAAAGAAAAAGTTTTTCAAAAAAGTTTTATGTTTTAAAAAGTGTTTTTCAAAGAAGAATTGATATTTTCCTCAAGAAATGTTTTTAAAAGGATATTTCAAAATTATTTTCCATGTAAGATTAAACCAGTCGGTGTTACTCATTCATTTATATGAAAATTATCCTAGGATTCCATTCGTATTCTTTCTCTAAATGGTTTATGTTTTGATGACATGATGTTTATGAAATACATTTCTCTTTTATGGGCTATATTTTTATGAAACCTATTTCTATTTCACAGTTTATATGCTTATGAAACCAGATTATTTTCATGGGTTATTCTTTTGATAAAATAATTATGAAACTTGTCTCTTTTCTATAGGTTATGATATGAAAACATTTTTATGATACCCATTTCAATTCACGGGTTATGATATGATTGTTTATTATCTTTTGGAACACGTATGTATGATTTCATTATGAGATGGGTTGGACTTATATCTCACTCTAATTAATTGTGTAAAGATATATATCTCATGAGATATACATGGATGGAATGATAAGTGAACTTGGTTCAATAAAGGAATTTCTCCACTAAGATGTTCTTCAGAGTGAACCTTGAATACTTAAATGGTCATGGATGTGAACCATGACTACCAAGATGGTTTGGGGAGTGAAGCCATTCCAATAATATGGCCTTGGAATTAATCTTGGACTACTATTGAAATCATTTTATATACTTATGTGTCTACCAAAATTCCATATCTTTTCCATATGTTATGATTTCATGGATTATGATCTTGATTAAATTTTGATTCATGTCTTATGAACTATTGATATTTATGCCATGAATATTTATTATGATCTTTTATATGTAGGGTATGATCTTTTAATGTTATGATCATGTTCTCGTACCCTTATTCTCATGATTATGCTTACATATCTCTCTTGTTTACCCTTATTGATCATTTGAGATAACCCTTTCTTATGTTTCCTTTACTCAGGTTATGAATATATGTATTATGTATAATGTGTTTAAGATGTGTGCTATTCATTGTAAACCTTGTGGGAGATAATTTTTCTCACTTATGTTCTAGTGTTTATGTTTTCATGTTTCCAAAGGCACTAAAATAATACAGTTTGGGCATTTGTTTGTGTAATATATTGAATTTTATGAAAAAGTGATGTAATGTCTAGGTATGGGTCACTATAGTTGGTATCAGAGCAAAATTTTAGTCAACATTTGGAAATTAAAATAAGAGAAACTTAGTGAAAACCCTAAGGAAATGTCTAAGGATAAGTCTAAGGATAATGAATTGTATAAAAAAATGACCTTTAATTTTGGTAAAGTATAGAGTGAGTGGTTTCCTTGAAATACATCTATGTATGAATACTAAAAGTAGACATGGATATGGTATATATGTACATAGGGGTAACAACCCCAAAAACATCATATTGAGCTATAATTGATCGGGAACTCGTGCATGACAACGATCCTTGATACACACCTGGTTTGACACTCTCAGGGGATATGATTTGGGAATTTACAAACTCTTCATGAACCATCATGAAGTATTTAAATACATTTGGCTATGAAAGAACTAGGATAAACCTAATGTGTAATATTTTAAAGAATGTGTCATAATTTAGACATCATATAAGTGTTTTTTCTTGATTATGTGGTTTCTTAGTATGATGATTGTTTCTTACTTTATGTTTTTTGGTTTTAGTCAAAGGCTAGAATCCGAAGGAACCATGCTAATACTCAGTGTGATGGACAATGAAATGATTTTTCTCTTGAGAATCCAAATTCTATATGATCGAGAATATAAACCCTTATTTCTATTCTCACACAACTTTAGCAAGCTATGAATCATGATGAACATGTAAATGAGCAATGGAGGTAACAATGTCCTGTTGATTCTTTCATGATGTAACATCCACCTTCTTTTAGTGGTTCTTTTGATCTAATTTTTACTGAATAATGGATTAGTAACACTAAAAATTTATTTTACATTCTTCAGTGTTTTGAACATGAAAAATTCATTTGGTCTATTTATCAATTAGAAGGAGAAGTAGACTAGTGGTGTACTCTATTCAAGAATACAAGGCAACAAGATGAAATTGAATCTATGGATTGGGATCAGTTAGAGAACTTATTTTTCAATAAGTAATTTCCTCTTATTTTTCATACAACTATGGATAAAGAGTTTCTTGAGTTAAATAAAAGTGATGATAAATACGTTGGTGCCAACTGGGATAATTTTTCAAGACATGCGAGGTATGCTTATGGAATTATCATCCAACTTGAAAGTTAGGTTGACGAATTATTCAGTGGCTTAAATACAAGTCTCTGAAGGGCATTATCCATAAGATAATTTAGTAGCTATGAAGAGATTGTTCATTTTGTATTAATGGTTTAAATGGAGGATGGAGTTATGTATCAATGTAACTATTTTTAAAAGAAAAGGAAGATGGAGTTCAACATAAAATCTAAAAACCATGGGGATAAGAAGATGATATTACCTTTATTCTATAAGTGTGGGAAGAATCATAGAGTGAATTTTATCAAGGGGTATAATAATTGTTTTAAATGTAGAAGGATAGGTCATCAGGCATTTGATTACCAAAGTCATGTGAAGAAGTTAGCCAACAATGAGAATGGAGAGAATCCTACACAAAATTCATCTCCCCCACTTTAGTTATTCAAGTGTAAAGATAATGAGAATTATGCTTACCAGTGCCAAAACCAGAAGGTTTATGATGATGATCAATTTCATAAACCTGTTAAGTTGAGGGACAAGGGGAAAAATCATGAATTCACTTTTTTTGATGAGGGGTGCGATAACAACGTGGTAAAAGGTACACTTACTATCTACATGAGAAGTCTTGATGTCTTATTTGATTATGGTTATCTCTTTTTTTTCATATAAGAAGAATGTTATAAGGTATTACTATTTTACCAAAATGATTAATATGGAATTAAAATTGAAAACCACTAATTCTATGATGATTTCATCTCAAGTCTATGATTCCTATATGGTTGATATTTTTGGGAATGTGATTCTTGAAAATATTGTTATTCTTCCTTTGGTTGAATTTGATGTCATATTAGGCACATATTGGCTTTATATGCATAAATTCCACATCAATTTTCAAGTAAGGAAAGTTATGTTTTATATTTCAAACCATAATATGATCATCTATCAATGTAAAAATAAGTATGAATTTGGTATGGAGATTAAATCCAGTTTATGGGTATTAATTTCCATTTAGTAGGTTTTTTTTATATCTAATGGTTAGGGAGAAACTTGACCTTGATGATATTCCTATTTTTGTGAATTTTGAGATGTATTTATATAAAAGATATCTGGCCTTTCCACCAAAATGTAAACTTGATTTCTCAGGAGAACTCATACCTAATTCCACACCAATTTCAAAGACTCCCTATATAATGGCCTTGATTAAGTTGCATTAATTGAAGAATAAACTCCAAGAAAACCTTGAAAATGGATTAATTTTGTCAAGTGTGTCACCTTGGGGTAAACCTGTTATTTTTGTGAAAAAGAAAGACGTATCAATGTGACTATGTATAGATTATTGAGATTTGAACAAGATCACAATCAAAAATAAGTATCCTTTTCCTCCTATTTATAACTTGTTTGATCAACTATGCAGAGCTCAATAATTTTCCAAGATTGACCTCCATTCTAGATATCATCAATTGAGGGCGAAGAAGGAGGATACACCCAAGATAACATTCTGGACAAGGTATTTACACTATGAATATATAGTGATGCCTTTTCGTATTACTAATTCTTCTAATATATTCATGGATTTGATGAATAGAGTATTTAGAGATTACCTTGACCATTTGGTGATAGTATTTATATATTATATTTTTATTTATTCAAAGATAAAGGAAGGGAATGAAGACCAGTTGAGAATTGTACTAAAGTCCATAAGGAAGGAGAAACTGTATGAAAAAGTTAAAATATGTGAATTTAGATAGCAAAATGTTTCATTTTTGGGTCATATAATCTCTATATAGGGTATATAAATATATCCATCAAATAAATACACTATTTAATGTTGTTCTAGACCAACGAAGGTGACTGAGATTTGTATTTTTCTTAGTTTATCTGGATATTATCAATGTTTTGTGGAGAGTTTCTCACATCTATATAATCCTCTGACCAAGTTAACTCGAAAGGGTGCCAAGTTTCTATGGACAGATGAATGTGAGGAAAATTTCACAGAACTGAAGAGATGTTTAGTCAGTGTACCTTTTTTTACATTACCCTGTAGTGAAGAGGGTTTTTTAATCTATAGTGATGCATCCTGGAAGGTATTAGGATGTTTTCTCATCCAGAATAACATTTTTATAGACTATTCCTTGTGAAAATTAAAGATTCATGCGAATCATTACCCAACTAATGATTAAGAAGTTAGATGTGGTAATTTTTTCATTAAATTTATGGAAGTATTATCTTTATAGAGAAAATTTTGATATATATACAAATCATAAAATATTGAAGTATATATTCACATAGAAAGAGTTGAACATGCACCGGAAAAGATAATTAAAACTGTTAAAGGATTATGATCGCACAATACATTACCAAACTAGGAATATGACATTGTTTTTATATTCTTTTAGTTGAAAATATAATGCTATCTTATCCATGATGTGGATAAAAAATGATCCAATATGTCTAGATTTGTGAAGGATGGGTCTAGAAATCCTGAAGGAAGGGGAAAAATATTATCTTTACCAATTGAATATTTAAACATGTATCCAAGTGAAGATTAAAGAGTCACATATGGAATTTTAAGAGATGAAAAATAAGGTTATAAATTTTTCTGAGTTTAACCTTAATCAGGATGGAATGATAAGGTTTAAGAATCAGGTATGTGTTCCATCCATATTGGATTTGAATAAGGATCTTTTAGAGGAATATTATTGTTCTTATTTATCTAATCATTCTAGAATCATGAAGATGTATAGATACTTGAATGAATACTTATGTTGGGATGAAATGAATAGGGATATCGTAGAGTTTGTATATCAGCGCTTGGTATGCCAACAAGTTAAGGATAAAAGACAAAATTATAAGGGGATGTTACATCCATTACCCAGACCCGAATGTTGATGGGAGAAAATCACTATGGTTTTTATTATTGGACACCCAAAAAACTCTAAAGTGTATAATGATATATGTGTGGTAGTTGATCACCTTAATAAGTAATTTAGCTTTATCTCTATCAGATAAGACCTCTCTTTGGATCATATTTTAAGGATATACATTAAGAAAGTGGTAAGATTGGATGGAGTGCCACATTCCATCTTATCTGCTTGAGATATGAGGTTTACCTCAAAGTTATAATGAAGTCATAAATAGTCCCTGTTTGTAATACCTATTTTTTATTACATAAATTTTCAATACATTATACAAAATAAATTATCTTAAAAAGTTTAGTTTATTAAAATAATGGTACATAATACATGAAAAATTAAACCATTATTCTAAACAACATGAACATATTCTTAATTGGTTAATCCTAAGTACTTTTACAACATCTCAGAACCTGGCAACATACATCAAAGGAAAAGGTGAGCATAGGGCCCAAAATGAAAACTCAAGGGAGATAGTTGACAAGCGATCTTGAAGAATATCAAATAAGAATATGAGGAATATCATTATGGAATGATCAAGATAACATGTGCCATAAAATAATAAAAAGTTCACAAATCATAAATTTTGAATTAAAATTAAACATTTAATTTAGAAATTCATAAACATATCAACCTAGTTAATCAACGAGGTGTCATAAAAATTTATAATGTTTTTCACCATGGTATCGTATAACATGTCATCTCTTGAGATTAAATTCTCTACCTAATGAATTGGAGTGCTATTAGTGTAAAACATTCATATATATATTAATTAATGTGATCCAAATAGATAATATTAAAAAATTTCATATATAATATTTGATTAATTTGAGAAATGGGTTTTATATAAAAATCACAGTGTTTCAAAAAAAAGTGATTAAATACAAGATCTTTATGTCATTTATAACCCATAGAAAGGGAATGAGGGTTTTATGAATATAAATTACAGAATAAAATAAATCATTTTTACTTATTTGTTAATAAAGCTAGAAAAGAAATAGGTTTGGGTATTCACATAATGAAAATAAAAGGGTATTTCTCGAGGAAAAGAGAGAAATTTTGAGAAGTAAAATTGGATGCATAACTGATATAAAGCATGGTTTTAGAAAAGGGTAAAATGAGAGGGAAAATGGGTCTCCAATTCATAAAAGACTCTTAATAGAATAATGGGATAAATTAAATTTGAAATAATAACTTAGTTGGGAAATTTTAAAGACATGCCACATAAAGAGGAAACTTGAAAGGAAAAGAGAGGTGGAGATTTCCCATACCTTGAAGAGTAGTTCTTAAAACTTTAGGATGGGGAACTTTGGAGATTTTGGACACCTTGGGATCTAAAACTATCAGGTATTCTTGGAGGATGAGTTGGGAGTGAAGGGAAATGGAGAAATGGGTGGTTATTTATAGAAAAAGTGGTGGATTTTTTATTTATTCTAAATTTAGTGCTTGGACACCTAGATATTGGAAAATGAAAAACCACAGACTTTTCCATTGTATTTTCTCATGGTATTGAACACTCAAGAAAAATTTTATGTTATTTTTTTGACAACCCTACTCTTTATTACACAATTAAACATGATTTATTACATAAAATTTCCCTTAATACAACTCTAAGGATCGATAGGTCTAGTGTCTTTAGAAATTAGGTACATTACATAACAACTTAAGACATGAAATACAACATCTTTATTTCAAACTTCTTTGACATGACCAACTCATTCCTTCATACTTAACACTGCATGGGATAACTTGAGGACATACATAAGAAATAGGTGAGCTATAAAGACCAGTAATGGAGTAAACAATGCATAACATGAAGAGTAAAATACATTTTAGGTAGTAAGAATATCAATGGAGCATAGGAGAAACATGAACATAAAGGCATGATATAACATGGTTATCATTACATGGAAATGTGGGAACAACTTACAACATGGTATTAGTATGAGCCAAGGCTTATATAACATGTATTAGAATGAGTAAAACCTCATTGAACATGAATTAACATGAGTAAAAACTCATTTCACATGGCGTGTCATGATACTAAACATTACCTAATGTATTGGAGTGCTATTAGGGCACACCTTTCATAATCATTTCAATCTCATTCTTAAGTGTTCCACATAGATCATATAACATGGATTAATTAAAAATCATCATTTATTCCATGATAAAAGAATGTGGAATAAATATATTTAATTTCAATTCAATAAGTATATGTGTATAAATATGAATACTCTTTATTGAGAAATGGGTATGGTATTCACTACATTATGATTTTGGCTTTGAAAACGTGGTGCAATTTCGCCAGAATAACGACGTCATATAGAAAATAATAAACTAGGTTGATGAGAGAAAAATGGGTCCCTAATAATTCATTCATGAAATATATCATAAGGGGATCATGGAAAAAAATATCCTAATATATGAAATAGAATTTAGATACATAATATAGAAGAAATGCTTGAATGGAAATAAGAAGAGATAAATCACTTACAAAATTTCAGCTTGGTAACGAGTGCACACAGAAGGAATTAATGAGAGAGAAATGGGTCTCTCATCATTCCAACAAAGTGAAGGAAGTATGGGGGAGGTGATAAATAATTCCCTAAAATAATTGAAGATAAAATGGTATAACAACATAAAGAAACTTGGATAAAAATGAGAAAGGAAGTATAATAAGGACCCCTTACTTGAGTGTGTAACTTCAAAAGCATGAAGAGGGGATTATTGAGAACTTGGGGTACCTTGGGAGGACTATAGATAATCTAGGGAAGAGTAAAGACATGATACAAGTATTTTTAGTGAAGTGAAGTGGGAGATTGGGTAGGTTTATATAGGAAATGATAGGGGAAATCTTTTATATTTCACAAACTTAGGTTTTGGAATCTATATAATTAAATATTCAAAACCAAAAATGTTTCCATGGTTTTTCCCATTTTTTTTAAAAAATAGGATTGTAAAAAATTATTTTATAAGGAAAATGGATAAAAATACTAAAATATTATCCTAGATTATGTGGAGGTGAGTCACACCCTCAAGGAAATGAATTTAAAATCATAAAATATATTATACACTTCGGTGGATTCACTAAGGCATTATAAATAAGTAAAATAAATCAAAAATCACATTCTTTTAATGGGAAAATATATCTTGGGACGATAATACCCATTATAGTATTTGTTACATCATTTTGGGGTTATCAAGATGTCATAAAACACATATTTTATTTATATGGTATTTAATTTTTACCAAACAATTTGACCATCTCAGAGAATTATGAAATATTCACCATTGGATAATTTTTACATCCTGATTCCAAAAATAATATTCATTTTATCTAAATAATTTCCTTAATATGTAAATTTTCACTTTTAAAATGGAAATTGATATTTATTGAAAATTCACGGGTTTTGACAAAAACTGTTTTCAAACCTTAATAAAAATTAAATTTAAATTCATAAAAATTATATAATAATTTATTATTCATAAAATGAATTTAATAATAATGTTTTATTAAATATTAATTATTTCAACAATTAATTAATTCCTTAAAATAATTTTTTAAAAAATATGCTTCATGTTTTATCATATAAAAATGTAACTCTTATTAATCTGATTACCTAATAATTTACAGATAAGGAACTGATATAATCATCAATTATAAGAATTGTTTTTATAAAATTATTAATAGAAACCTTAGTTTAATATAATAATTTATATATTTCTCAAAAGTACCATTTTTACCTGAAAAATCAATTTATCATATTTATCATTTTTAAAAAAAGAGTATTCTTATAAAGGAATTGATGTAATAAAAATTTTATTTATAAAAAGAGATTACACAATAAGTAACTAATACCTTATTACATAACCCCTTATTAAACCAGCATAATACCTAAGGATAAGAAGTGTGATGGTGACAGACTCTTGGGGTAGCTTGGATAACAGCGCTCGGGTGGTAATCTCTATTAACTTGAACTTCTCCCTTAGGTGATTCAGTTCAAGTTTAACGTGTTAAATCTCAGCTTGGTATTGGTCAAGAGTGAAGATTAGTGATGGTACCTCCTTTTTGAGCTCCGATAAATGTGCTTCATATGACTTGAGTCTATTGGATGAGGCCATCCTCTCCTTTTTCTACGTCAAAAGAATTTTTGCAAAAACATTAAATATATATTAGTGATCTGATCACTGTTCAACGACTATATTATCAATGGTAATGATACTTAACGGTCATTTAAACTCAATAATAATAATAATAATATGTGCATGTTTTTTATATCTATAACTTATTAATAGAAATGGAATTTTATTCATAAAATATCGGGTCATTACAACATTCCTCCCTTAAGAAATTTATCCCTCCAAATTTCATTTTCCCACACTAAAATAGGTGAGGGTAACTCCACCTCATCACTTTCTCGGGTTCCCATGTTGCTTCTTCAAACTTGTGGTTTTCCCACAACACCTTGATGAGGGGCATCGTCTTATCTCTTAATAATGTTTCTATACAATCTAAGATCTTTACCATATTCTCTTTATTGGAGAGTTCATTTTTCATTGGTACATTCTATGGATTGAGTACACGTGATTGGTCAGGTATGTAATTCCTCAAGTGTGATACATGTAATACATCATGTACTTGAGATAGGTTCGTTGGGATTGCTAGTCGATTGGCCATTGCTCCAATGAGATCAAGGATCTCAAAAGGGCCAATGTGCTTTAGATTACGATTTCCCTTCTTCTCAAAAATCATAACTCTCTTCCTTGGTGATATGCAGAGGAATACCATGTCTCCAAAATCAAATTCTAGGTCTCATCTATGATTGTCAGCATAGCTCTTTTTTCAGCTATGAGGAGCTTTAATGTGCTACTAGAAGGGCTTAACCTTCTCTACCATTTCTTCAACTATTTTTGGACCTATAAGTTTTCTCTCCCCAACTTCATCCCAACATGACAATGTTCTACACCTCTTCCCATAGAGGGATTAATAAAGAGCCAGTTAGATTCTTGAGTGGAAACTGTTTTTGTAAGAGATATCAACTAGAGGAAGATTTTGATCCCATACTCCTTTGAAGTCTATTGAGAATGCTCTCAACATATCCTCAAGTGTTTGGGTAGTCCACTCAGATTGGACATCAGTTTGAGGATAATAAGTGGTAATGAAGTTCAGATCAGTATTCAAAGTATGTTAGAGGCTCTTATAGAATTTAGAGGTGAATCTTGGATATCTATTGGATACAATCGATAGTGGTACTCCATGTAGCCTTACCACGTATCTGATGTATATCCATTCCAATTGATCCAATGAGAAATCATCTCAAACTGCAATTAAGTGTGCAATATTTTTAAGATGATCCATAATATCCCATATATCATTGTTTCCTTTGGATTTATTCAGAAGACCGGTGATAAAGTACATGGTGATGTTCTCCCTTTTACACATTGGTATAGGTAATGGATGCATCATCCCCAGATACTTCTGCCTCTCAGCCTTCTCTTGGTGACATGCTAAACAATTTTATGTATACTCAACGATTCCCTTCTTCATGTTATCCCACCAATAATGATCTCTGAGATCTCTATACATCTTTATGCTTCTTGGGATAATGGAGAAATTCAAACTATGTGCATCATCCAAAATTTATTTCTTTAACTCTGGATTTTATGGAACACATAGTCTTGACCCAAATCTCAAAATTCATTCTTTATTAACATTGAACTCCAAGTATTTCCCTTTTATGATAGTTTCCACGTTCTTCTAAATTCCAATATCATTTTTTGATCATCCTTTAACCTTTCCAATAGAGACAGTTGAGCAATAATTTATGAAAGGATTGATGATGTCCCTTATTTATGATTCCCATGTCCATCTTCATCAAATCTAAGAATATTGGATCTTTTTTAATTCTCTTCAATGAAAGAGTTTATGGATCCTTTCTACTTAGAGTTTCTTCAATTTTATTCGCTTTACATGGATGGTAGTGAATTGAATAGTCATAGTCTTTGATCTGCTCTAACAATATTTTTTAGTGCATATTCAACTCTTTACATGTGAATATATACTTGCGGCTTTTGTGATCAATATATATTTCACACCTTTCTCCAAAGAGGTAATGTCACCAAATTTTCAAAGCGAATATCACTACAGCCAACTCCACTTCATGTTTTGGATAGTTCTTCTCATGAACTTTCAATTTCCTTAAAGCATAGGCAATTACTTTTTCATTTTCTATCAAAACATATCCTAGGACCTTCTTCGAAGCATCACTGAATACCACAAAATTTTCTCCACTTGTGGGTAGTGTGAGAACGATTGTAGTGATAAGACTCCTTTTCAACTCCTTGAATCTCTATTAGCATTAATTATTCCATCCAAAATTGACAACCTTTTGAGTTATCTTGGTAAAAGGGTTTGAAAATCGTGATAAATTTCTCACAAATCGGCAATAATATCCAGATAACCCAAGGAAGCTATAGATATCTTTCAAAGATGTTGGCCTAGACCATCCTTAAATTTTATTTTTCTTGGAGGGATCCACATATATCCCATTGCTCGTGATGATATGAAAAAATAATGATACTTACTTCAACCAGAACTCACACTGGCTATACTTTGCAAAGAGATTCCCCTTTTACAAGGTCTCTAGTATAGTGCATAGATGATCCTCATGCTCCTCCTTGGTTTTGGATTATTTTAGAATATGTTCTAGAAATACTAAGAAAAAGTTTTCAAGGTAATCTCTAAAGACTCTATTCATCAAGTCCATGAATATTGTTAGAGTATTAGTGAGTCCGAAAGTCATTACTATGAATTCATAGTGCCCGTACCTTGTATGAAAAGAAGTCTTGGGGATATCCTCATTCTTCACCCTTAAATGGTAATATCCTGAACGTAGATGCACCTTGGAGAAGTATTGTTCTCCATGTATCTGATCAAATATGTCATCAATTCATGGAAAAGGATACTTGTTATTTATCATTATTTTTTTGAGTTTACAATAATTAATACAAAGGCACAATGACCCATCCTTCTTCTTGATGAAGAGGACTGGTGCACCCCATAGTGAAGCACTTGGGTGTATAAATTATTTATTCATATTCTCTTGTTGTTGTTTCTTTAGATTCTTAAGTTCCAAAGTATCCATTATATACAGAGTATTGGATATTGGCAATTACCTAGGTATAAGATCAATCGACAATTCAACATCTCTTCTAGGAGGAAGACTAGTCAATTTTGGAGGAAACACATCCATGAATTCTCTCACAAAAGGCATGTATTAGATGATTGTTCCTTCCATAGACTCAATCATCTGAGAAAGATATGAATTCTCATAGGGCAGTAATATCCATGCTTGAGGTGATGGTGTTAAAGAAGATTCATCCTCCTCTTTACACTTCTACAGAATCAGGGGTCAATTCGTCATAAGGAGATTGATTTCCCTCTCAAAGAAATTTATGTTTTCTTTATATAGGGAAATCCAATCCATGCCAATAATTGCATAAAATTATACCAGAGAGAGTATGATGGGGTTTTCCAAGAATTTTAATCCACAAATTGTGATAGGGGAGGAGTTATATTCATGGGATTCAATAATTTCCTGATTTTTCATTCTCACTGAAACCTCTACTTCCATGATTTGGGGTGGTGTTTAGAATGTAATACTAAACTTTCGGGATATAAAATAATGAGAATAAACAGAATCCAATAGTACATTTTCTATTCTTGAATGAATAATTAGAATACCTGTCACCACTTCATTGTTGGGATTTTCTTCAGTGGCGGTGATGTTAAAATCTCACCCTTGCTGCCATAGAGGTTATTGGTTACCTTTGAAAACCATTGGATTATTAAACTAGTTCAAAAAGTGCCCTAGTTCTTCACAGTTGTATCACTGAACAATATGTTGAGGGTCTAATGGAGCGTTCCTCTCCTCTATTGCAGCATCGAGTCTTTCTTGTTGTTAATGATTGACAAGGTTTACTTCTCTTCCACAGTTAAATAATTTTCTCATCCCCTTCAGGAAATTTTTCAGGTGCTTCTTTTGGAACATTTGGAAAGTGGGGTGATGGAATTTATTATCACCATTGGATTTATCCATAGGACTACCAAAATTAAAGTCCACTTTTTGCTTCTTATCCCCATGATACCCCTAAGATTCATGATCTCCATTTTGACTTTGAGGGCACATCAGACAATTTCCTTATAGCTATCGATGTCATAGATCATTAGGTATTTCCATAGGCTAGGTTTTTTACCACCAAAGAAGTGGTTAACATTGCATTCAGGGGTAACGAAAAATTTGGAGGTGTATCATGCAAGCCTTGTGAAGTTTACCTCAAACGCTCCGATGGATTATTCGCTTTTTTATTGAGGGAAAGCAAGTCCCTTTCCATCTTAAGTCAGAGGAAGTGAGGAAAATATTTATCTAAAAACATTTTCCATAAATCCTTCCATTCTAATGCCTCAATATCTTTATTAGGCTTAATATTTTTGATCAATTTATACCACTGATCATCTTCACCCTCCATATGATAAGTAGCCAAAAAAACTTCCTCTTGTTTGGAACATTGAAGGATTGAGAAGATCTTCTCAATAGAGTTGATCCATTGTTTGGAGATTGAGGGATCAGATGATCAATTGAAAGTAGGAGGCCTTTGTCTCATGAAGCTCTCGATTGTGTCTTGTTATTTCTTAGGGGGGTTAGAAGTTCCTCTTGATCCATTTTTCTATTCAAAACACAAGTTAGCTAAGAGGGTATATTGAAAAAGTTTTTGATTCCCACTCCTATCAGATTGGGCATCTCATTAGAATAGTCATCACATTGATCTTCGCATCGGTTGTTAGCCCGAGTCCTCATATTATCGACCATTGGTTAGAATAAAAGGAATGTTAGGGGTAAGTATTTTAAACTATTGATCACATAAAGGAGAATCCAATGACAAAAAGGACAACTTATATATTACATTTATTTCCTTAACTTATGAATTTATAGGCTTTAATTTTAGTTATCCATGATCTACATCCCTACATATATTCGTAGGGGAATTTTTTTATTCCCTTAATAATGCTTCATACTAAGATTATGAATTTACTAAAGAATATCCCCTGAGAGTGTCAAATCAAGAGAGCAACAAAGCCTATTTTCATGCACCAGTTCCCATTTGAGTCTATCTCAAAGCAATGTTTTCGGGTTTTACCCCTAGATATATATGTTTCAGAGCCACATCTACTTGTTCATATATAGATAGGGATGTGTTTTATTGATAAACCACTTACTCTATACTCACCAAACTTTAGATATTATTTTCTTATACTCAGTCTTATCCCTAAGGCTTTCACCAGAGTTTTATAACCCTAATCTAAAAAAAATAAACGTATCCTTTAATTACAACTATAACAACCATGATATTTATTACACACTTAAAAATGTTTTATTACATAAAATTACACTTAATAAAACTCCATGGATCGACAGGTCTAGTGTATTGGGAAATTAGGAACATTACATAACAACTAAAAACATGAAATACAACATCTTTATTTCAAACTTCTTTGACTTGACAAACTAATTCCTTCGTAATTAAGATTGCATGGGATAACCAGAGGAAATAAATAATAAAAGGGTGAGATATAAAGCCTAGTAAGGGATTAAAAAAGGAATAACATGAAGAATATAATACATGTTAGTCAATAGGAATATCAACATAGCAGAATAGAAACATGAAAAAAAAGGCATGATTGTCATAACATGGAAATGTGGCAACAACATATAACTTGGTATTAGCATGAGCTAGAGCTCATTGCACATGGATTAACATGATTAAACCCTCATTTCACATTAACTATCATGAGTAAAATCTCATTTTACATGGAATATCATGATACTAAACATTACCCAATACATTGGAGCACTATCAGGGCGCACCCCTCATAATCATTTCAATATCATGCTTAAGTGTGCCACATAGATCATATTACATGAATTCATTCAAAATGATAATTTATTACAAAATAAAAGAATTTAGAATAAATAAATGAAAGTACCATAAAATAAGTATATGTGCATAAATTTTAATACCCTTGATAGATAAATGGATGTGGTATTCACTACACAATGATTTTGTCTTGGAAAATCGCAGTGCAATTTCGGCAGCATAACAACGTCATATGGAAATTCATAAACTGGGTTGATGAGAGTGAAAGGGGTCTATAATAATTTATAAAATAAATATAAATAAAGGGTATTATGGAAAATAATATCCCAACATATGAAATGGAATTTAGATACCTAATATTGAAGAAATGCTTGAATGGAAATAAGAAGAGAGAATTCTCTTACGGAATTTCACCATGGTAACGTGTGTACACGGAAGGAATTAATGAGAGTGAAATGGATATATAATCATTAAAAAAATAAGGATGGAATTATGGGGGATGTGTGGAATCATACCCCAAAATTTTTAATTTATAATTAAAGGATATAAAACATAAAGAAACTTGGATAAAAATAAGAAAGGAAGGAAAGTAAGGATCCCTTACTTGAGTGTGTGACTTCAAAAGATTGAAGAGGGGATTATTGAGAGATTGGGGTGCCTTGGGAGGATTATAGAGAGGTAAGGAGAAAGTAGGGATGGGATAAAAGAATTTTTAGTGAAGTAAAGTGGGAGTTTGGGTGGGTTTATATAGGGAATGAGAGGGGAGTTCTTTAATATTTCACAAACTTAGGTTTTGGAATCTATAAAATTAAATATTGAAAACCACAAATATTCCCAAGGTTTTTTCCCATGTGTTTTAAAAAAGAGGATTGGAAAACATTATTTTATAATTCCAATGGCCGAACATATTAAAATATTATCCTTTTTTATTTGGATGTGAGTCACACCCTCAAGGAAATGAATTTAAAATCGTAAAACATATTATACACTTTAGAGGATTCACTAAGGCGTTATAAAATAAGTAAAATAAATCTTAAATAACATTATTTTAATTTTAAAACATATATTGGTTCTATAATACCTATTATAGTATTTATTACATCATTTTGGGGACATTACGATGTCATAAAACCCATATTTTATTTATATGGTATTTAATTTTTACCCAAAAATTCAACTGTCTCAGAAAATTAGGAAAAATTTACCGTTGGAAAATTTCGACATACTGATTCCAAAAATATTATTAATTTTATCTAAATAATTTCCTAAATATGTGAATTTTAACTTTTAAAATAGAAACTAACATTTATTAAAAATCCACAGGTTTTGACAAAAACAGTTTTCAAACCTTAATAAAAATTAAATTTGACTTCTTAAAAATTATATACTCATTTGTTATGAAAAAAACTAATTTTATAATAATAATTTATTAAAATATTAATTATTTCCAAAATCCATTAATCACTTAAAATAAATTATTTTAAAACACACTTTCTGTTTTATCGTATAAAAAATGTAACTCTTATCAAACTGATTACCTAATCATTTAAAGATAAGAAACTGATATAATCATCATTTAAAAGAATTGTTTTTATAATATTATTAATAAAAACTTTAATTTAATATAATAATTTATATATTTTTCAAAATTACCATTTTTACCTGAAAAACCAATTTATAAAATTCATTATTTTTTTAAGAAAGAATATTCTTATAAATGAATTGATGGAATAAGACTTTTATTTATAAAAATGGATTACAAAATAAGTAACTAATACATTATTACATAACCCCTTATAACACCCGCAAAAGACCTAAGGGTAAGGTGTGCGATGGTGACAGAATCTTGGGGTAGCTTGGATAACATCACTCGAGTGGTACTCTCTATTAACTTTTACTTCTCCCATAGGTGATTCTATTCAAGATTAACATGTTAAAGCTTGGCTTGGGCTTGGTCAAGAGTGAATCCTTATGATGCTACCTCCTTTCTGAGCTTCGACAGATAAGCTTCGTACGACCCAAGTCTTCTGGATGAGGCCATCCTCTCCTTTATCTATGTTGAAAGGATTTTTTCAAAAACCTTAAATTTATATTAGTCTCGTGATCACTATTCAACGACTATATTATCAATAGTAATGATACTTAATGATAATTTAAAATAAATAATAAAAATAATAAAAATGTGTATGTGTTTTCTATATCTATAAGTCATTAAAATAAATGGAATTTTACTCATAAAATATTAGGTCGTTACAATTTTAATCCACATGATTCATCCATAATTTTACATTACTTTTTTTGGAAAGGAAAATTAAAGTTTTCACAAAATAAAATTTTAAAAGTTAAAGTTTCCATTTTAGAATTTGGAAAGTAAATTATATATTTGGAAATTGATTAAAATCTATTAAAACAATTGATATTAATAAAATATCATATTTTAATTCTTGTATTGTGGTTAATTAGTTATTACATCATTATAAAATAATTATGATGTCATTAACATATTGAAAAACTCAAACTGTATTTTTACTATTCACAAAAAAATAAAGTATTTTTGATAATTATCATAAATTAACACAAACCTAATTTTAAAATTATTATTTAAAAAATGAAATTTCTTTTATTATAATATTTCTATTAATATGAGAATTTTAACATCTAAATATAAAATCATTATTTATTAAAAATAATAGTGTATTGAAAATGCATAGTAAAATTTTGAACACCTGAAAACAATAAAATTATTTTATCAATTATTTTTTAAATAATAGTGTTTTAATCCTACTATTTCATTAAAATAAACATTATTTATAATATATTAGTTTATTATAACAATTATTTATTTCTAAAAAGTAAAATCTCTTTCTTAAAAATCAATTTATCAAATTCCATCTCAATTTTTTTAAGAAAAACTAATCTTAAAACAGAAATATTGGAGTAAAATTTTTGAAAAAAGGAATTACAAACTAATTTTGGGACACATAACACCTTATTAAGCTCATTTGCACTCTAAGAGTAATGTGTGTGATGGTGGTAGTTTCATGGGGTGCCTCGACTAATATCGACTGAGTGGTAATATCCATTAATTTGAACCTCTACTGTAGGTTATTTCATTCAAGATTTACTTGTTGAAGGTCGAATTGAGCTTGGCCAAGGGAGAACCCCATTAATGAAAAATCCCTCCCAACTCTAAAAATGGGCTTCAAATGGCATGACTCTACTGGGTGAGGCCATCGAATCTTATTTTTGTATCAATTTTCCTTTGTCAAAATTTTACTTATAAACACTATTTATAATGTTAAAATTATTATCAAGATTATTGTTCCCAATGATCATATTGTCCAATGGTCATAAATTACCTATAGTCATATAACATTCAAAACTAGATGGTCACATTTCCCTTTATATTCACTTCATTATTAAAGAGATATGGTTTTTTGTGCATAAAATAATATAACACAGATTTTTAGGAAACCATTATCATTTAAAATGTTCGGGTCATTACATTCTCCCCCTTAAGAAATTTAATCCTTGAAATTTTAACTCGTTCCATTGGTTGAGAAAATGTGTAGGTACTTCTACCTCATTGTCTCCTATGGTTCCCATATCACTACTTTATATATATGGTTCCATCGGAACACTTTTATGAGGTGGGTAGTCTTATTGTGTAGAACCTTGTCTCTACGGTACAAGATCTCCATTGGCTGATTATCATAAGAGATGCCATGTTTTAGTTCCACCACCTCTATATTCCGTACATGTGAAGGGTTAGGTATGTATTTTATTAAGAGAGATACATGGAATACATCATAAACTTGAGCTAGATTTAGTGGATTTGTTAGAAGATAAGACACTACTTGTATATGATCAAGGATTTAAGAGGGGCCAATGTACTTGGGGATAAGATTCCATTTCCTCCCAAACCACATGACTCTCTTCCATGGTGAAATTTGAAATAAAATTTTGTTACCAACAACAAAATCCAAGTCCCTTAAATGGTTCTCAGTATAAATGTTTTGCTGACTCTGAGCATCCTTAATATGTTTTTAGATGACATAAACCTTTTCTATTATCTCCTGTACAATTTTAGGTCCAATAAACTTTATATCACAAAATTCATCCCAATGAGTAGGAGTTCTAGGTCACTTCCCATATAGAGATTCATAGGGTGCCATTTGAATACTTGAATTAAAGGTGTTTTTGTATGAGAACTCAACTACAAGAAGATGTTGATCCCATCCACCTCTAAATTCCATTGAGGATGTTCTCAGCATGTCCTCAAGTGTTTGAACAATCCTTTCATATTGGACATCATTTTAGGGGTGATGGTCTCTACTGAAATTCAATTCGGTACTTAGAGCATTGTGAAGAATTATTCAAAATATTTATGTGAAACTTAGATCATGATTAGATATGATAGAGAGTGGTACTCCATGAAACCTCACTACTTCCTTTATATAAATCTTGGAAAGTTTATCAGGAGATAAGTCTTCCTAGATAGATATAAAATGGGTAGTCTTTGTGAGATGATCCTTTATAACCCAAATCACATTGTTTCCTTTTGATGTTTTTAGGATACTATTGACAAAGTCCATAGTGATATTTTCCCACTTCCATGTTGGTATGGTTAGTGGATGTAATAACCTTTTAGGAATTTTTCGCTCTTCCTTCACTTGTTGACACACCAGGCAGCTTGTAGTATAGTCAGAAATATCCCTTTTCATGTTATTCCACCAAAAATGATCACGATGGTACCTATACATTTTAGTGCTTCCTGGATGTATAGAGAATGTATAAATATGCAATTTATCCTTTGGATACTTATTTATTTCTAGAATAGATAGAACACATAGCCTTGTATGAAGTTTCATTTCACCATCTTGATCAATATTGAACTTGGGAAACTTCCCATTATTCACAATCTATATCTTTATCGGTAACAAAGGATCTTCTCTGTGAGATTTCTTAATCTTTTCTAGTAATTATTGTTGAGAAAGCATTTGGTATAGGGTTTATTAATTCCCTTACATTATGATTACCATGTCCAATTTTACTAAGTCTTTGATCAAAGGATCTTCTTGAGTCCTCATCATTTCTAGAACCACAAGGCCTTTCCTTCTTAATGCATCAGTGAATTTGTTTTCTCTTCTAGGTTAAAAATTAATTAAACAATAATAGTATTTAAGAAGTTCCAACCATCTCATATATCTTATGTTCCATTAATTTTTCATGGAAATATAATTCAAATTTTTTTGGTCTGTGCATATATGACCTTTCTCCCCACAAAGATAGCACCTCGATATCTTTAGTACAAAAACAACTATTGCTATCTCCTGGTCATGCATAAGATAATTGTGCTCATGAGGATTCAACTATCGAGATGTATAAGCAATCACCTTGACATTTTTCATGATGATTATCCCAAGACCTTTTAGAGATGCATCACTAAAAATAACTAATCCTTCTCTAATAGATGGTAGAGTTAACACAGGTTTAGTAACCAATCTCTTATTCACCTATTGAAAAATTTCTTCACACACCTTTATCCAGATGAAATTTTCCACTTTTTTAGTTAACTTGGTTAGTAGATTAAAAAGTTGGGAAAGGTTTTTCACAAACCTCCTATAATTTCCTTCTAAACCAAGGAAAATATGAATATTAGTTATTGTTTTAGGATGAGGCTACTCCTACATAACCTTCATCTTGATAGGATCAACTGAGATTCCTTCATTGGTTATAGTGTTCCCCAAGAAAGAAACTTGTTGTAACCAAAATTCACATTTACTGAAATTTCCAAATAGCCTCTCATTCCTCAGAGATTTAAATATAACCCTTAGATTATTATCATTCTCCTCGCTAATTTTAGAATATATTATAATATCATCAATAAAAACTACTACAAAGTTATCAAAGTAGTACTTAAAGACTCTGTTAATCAAATACGTAAATATAGTAGGAGTATTATTCAAGATGAAGGGAATAAAAACAAAATTATAATGCCAATATCTTGATGAGAAGGAAGTATTCGAAATATCTTCTTTCTTCACCCTCAAAATATGATAACCAGATTGAAGATTGATCTTAGAGAAGAATTGAGCCCCACAAATTAGGTCAAATAAATCAACATTCCTTGGAAGAGGGTACTTATTTTTCACTGTGATCCTATTAAGTTCTCTATAATCAATGCATAACCGCATTGATCTATCCTTATTATTCACAAAGAGAATAGGTAATCCCAAAGGAGACATAATTGGCTAGATAAACCCCTTCTCCAAAATATCTTGGTGTTGTTTCTTTAATTCCTCAAACTCCACATTTTCCATTCTATATGGAATCTTTGATATCATCTTGGATCCATGCATGAGTTTAATGGAGAACTATACCTCTCTTCCTGGAGATGTCTAAGTAACTCCTTAGGAAATACTTAAATGAATTCCTAAATTATGGGGACATTTTATATTCATATAATTTAATTTATTTCTTCATTTTCAAAGATCATTTTCATAAAGAAGTCTATAAGAGATGATTCTAAAAAAATCTCTGGTCGATATATCTATCCTTTGAAACAACTATAGGTTGTCTACTAAAGAATACAATATTTCTTTGCTTCTGTATTTGATATTAACATTATACTTTGAGATCCAGTCCATGCCTAGTATAATGTCAAATTCCAACATGGGAATGACTAATAGATTTATGATGGGATTATGATAACCAAAGTAAATACTAGAGTTTCTATACACTATTGATTCTTGGAAAATCCCTCTATGAGTCTACTGATAGCTCTACTTCTAGTAGTTCATGGATTGATTATATATTATTTTCAAACATTTATGAAATAAAGTAATTCATAGAACCCGAATGAAACAAATTACTTGCTATATTTGATATAACATGAGGATACCTACCACCACATCATTTGGATCCTCCACTTCATCCATCATGATAGAAAAATCACGAAATTACTCTCTTGTCCTATGATGAGGTTGATCGTGATTCGCCTCCACTATCTCCAGATTTAGACAGTGATTGGAAAAGTTCCCAAGCTTTCCACACATGAATCATTGGAATTCAGGCTGGGCCTACACCATCTTCCCGTTTTCATTAGTGTTGAGAAGTTGAGTCTTTACCTCACTATGATAGTTCCATGAAATTTGGCCATCTCTTCCACACTTGTAACATTTCCTGCTCCCTTGAAATTAGTTCCTTGAATGCTTCTTTCCACATTTGTTGAATGTGGGAAGTTGTACTTGCATTACTCTTCTTCTATGATCAAAGTTCCTCCAAAATTTTGGCTCCAAATATATCTTATTTTTATTCGATATGTGGGACCCCTGCATATCTCCAAACTCCAATTCAACCTTCATAGCACTTCGATCTATCTACTCATAACTATAATAGTATTGATTGATTAGATTATTCCAAAGATGGAGTCTTAGTCCTATGAATAATCTATCAAACTTTCCATTAGGATCCATGAAAAATCTAGAGATTTAGTGAGAAATTATTATTAAGTTCATCTTAAAGCTTCCCATAGATTCATTTTCCTTCTTATTCAGATCTAGGAATTCCTTATCTATTTTCATTCTCATAAAATGGGGGAAATATTTATTTAAAAAAAATCCCCTGAAATCTTTCCACTCCATAGAATCAATCTCCCTTATTTACTTCATGTTTTTAACCAGTATCCACCACTGATCAGATTCTCCCTATAAGTAGTACACAACCAGGGTGACATTCTATTACTCCGAAAAACAAAGTACATAAAAGATATTTTCTATAGAGCTTATCCATTGTTCAAAAATCAATGGGTCGATAGATACATTGAAAGAAGGTTGTAGTTAACGTATAAATGACTCAATAGAAGGTTTTTCCATTCAAGGTAAATCTAGTCTCTTGTCATTATTCAAGTTATTTCTCATAACTTGAGTTAGTTGATTCATAATTATCATGAAGTTTTCCATTACGACTTCCATCAGAGGGCCATCAACGCATAGTCTATTGTGATCACCATTTATGAAGTCCCTCCCATTTCCCTCTATTTTCTAAAATAATAAAACATAGTGATAAATGTGTTTATTTTAATAATATTATAACTCTAAATGAATTTTATGCCTTAAAACATCATGCTAAATTATGTTAATCGTTAATGATAATTACCTTTTTTATAAATCCTTCATAATGGATCATAAAAACTTTGCAATTAACCAAACATATACCACGGGAGTGTCAAAATATGAGTGTAGAAAGGACCATTATCATGCACTAGTTCTCATTAGAATCTAGATCAAAGTACTGTTTTTAGTTTTTTCCCTATATACATATGTTCTAGAGCCACATCCACTTGTTTGTCTACGGACATGAATTTATTTTCTTAGAAACCACTTACTTAATACTTCACCAAAATTCCATGACATTTTAGTATATTTTAACTTGTATATAAGATTCATACTAATGTTTTTAAATAATAATTTTTATAAATAACTAAACCTTATTTTGATATTAACTATGAAATCCCACCTTTCTATTACATAAATTTTTACTTGTATATAAGATTCATACTAATGTTTTAAAATAAATCATTTTTATAGCTTGTTTAATACCCTAGTAAAATAAAGAGGTTAGAGTATTAACATAAATAAAATAAAATTGAATTTCTTGAGGACAAGAGAGAAATTTTGAGTAGTAAAATTGGAAGCATAACAGGTATAAAACATGGTTTTAGAAAAGGGTAAAAAGAGAGGGAACATGGGTCTACCATTAATAAGAGAATATTAATATAGTAAGGGCATAAAATAAGTTGTAAAAAATAACTTTGTAAATTTGAAAGACATACCACACAAAGAGGAAACTCAAAAGTTAAATAGAAGTGGAGATTTCCCTTACCTTGAAGATTTGTTCATAAAAATTGAGGATCAAGACCTTGTGGGATTGAGGAAACCTTGGAAGGACTCATTGGTAAGTAAAAATATCAGATATTTATGTAGGATGAATTATTAGTAAAACGAACTGGATAAATGGGTGGTTATTTATAGTAAAACTGGGGGATTTTTTTATTATTGTCTAAATTTTGGCATTAGACACCTCGGTAGTGGTAAATGAAAAACCATAGGCCCATGGTATTGGAAAATTGGGAATTTTTTTATATTTTTTTTAATATATAAGAGTCGACCATCATTTTATATTACTTATTTTTTCAAGGTAAATGAAAGTGTTCAGAAAATAACATTTTTAAAGTTAAAGCATCCATTTTAGAATTTGGAATATAAATTATATATTTGGAAATTGATTAAAATATATTAAAATACTTGATATTGATAATTTTTTTTAATTCTTGGATTTTGGTTAATTAGTTATTACATCATTATAAAATAATTATGATGTCATTAACATACTTAAAAATTAATACTATATTTTTACTATTCACGAAAAAAATAAAGTGTTTTAGAAAATTATCATAAATTCACCCTAACCAAATTTCGACATGCTGATTTAAAAAATGATATATATTTTATCATAATAATTCTATTAATATGATAATTTTAACTTTCAAAAATATTAAAATAATTATTTATTAAAAATAATAGCAGATTGAAAATGCATAGTAAAACTTTTAAAACTTGAAAAAAATGAAATTATTTTAACATTTATTTTTAAATAAATGTGTTTTAATTATACTATTTCATTCAAATGAACATTATTCATAATAAATTAGTTTATTATAATAATTATTTCTTTTTTAAAAGTACAATTTCAATCCGAAAAATCATTTTGTCAAATTCCATCTCAATTTTATTATGAAAAACTTTTCTTAAAATGGAAATAATGGATTAACAATTTTAAACAATGGAATTAAACACTAATGTCGGTACATGTAACCCATTATTACACCCATATACACACTAAGAGTAAGGTGTATGATCGTGGTTGTTTTGTGGGGTGTCTTGGATAACATCGACCGGGTGGTAATCTCCATTAACTTGAAATTTTCATGTATGTGAGTTCATTCAAGCTCCACTTGTTGATGATCTTCTTGGGTATTAAGGGAGAAACCCAGTGATGAAACCTCACTCCCATTCTCTAAAAAATGGGATTCAAATGACATGAATCTACTGGTTGAGGCCATTAAATCTTCTTTCTGTGTCAATTTTACTTTGACAAAATTTTAATTATAAACACTAATGATAAAATTAAAATTATTATCAAGTGTATATTTACCAATGGTCATATTGTACAATGATCATAATTGACCAAAATTCATATAACGGTCGAAACTAGAAGGTCACATTTCCTTTTACATTTACTTCATTATTAAAGAAATATGGTTTTGTTGTGTATGAAGTAATATAACACACATTTTTAGGAAATAAATATCATTTTAAATGTTCAGTTCATTATAACCTTGATACAAATTTGAGTTTCAGAACCACTTATCATTATTATATGGATGGTTAGTCTGAAATAATTTCTCAAACTCTGGAGGATATGTTGATATTTTGTTATCTGGATTTCAAAAGTGGTTCGGATCAACACCTTACTCTAGTTGATTTCACTTAAAAAATAGTTTTCCCTCAATAATTCTTATTGATACTTATAAATACCTCTATATAAATAAAGGTAGAGCTCAAATGTGATGGAATGAAGTTGGGGAAAGAAAGCTATTGGGACCTGAGATCACTGAAGAAATGACATATATGTTTAGAATCATTCCGTAGCATATCAAGGTAGCTCAAAGTCAGCAAAATTATTGTGCGGATAGCCATTGATGTGATCCATAACTTGAAGTTGGTGATAAGGTATTTCTATGAATTCCCCCCTAGAATACAGTTATGATATTTGGGAAGAAAGGGGAACTAATACCTAAGTTTATTGGTCCCTTCGAAATTATTGATCATATTGAGACAGTAGCCTATCTCTTGGAACTTCCATGAAACCTCCCTCAAGTTCATGAGGTGTTTCATCTATCGAAACAGAAAAAGTAAATACCTAGACCTTCACACATACTGAATTAAAATGTCATACTGCTAGAGGAGGATATTTCATATGAGGAACAACTAGTTGAAATTATTGATCATACAGATAATGCTCTAAAAATAAGACCACTCACTTGGTTAAAGTTTTCTAGATAATAATCTACATGGGAACTTGAGGATATTATGGCGCATAAGTATCCTTTTTTTTTTATTATAATGATGTATTTCAAGGGTGAAACAATGTTTTATTATTATTATTATTATTATTATTATTATTATTTAAGCGAGACAGTTATAACCTAGATGTTAAAATTAGTCATATTAATATTAATAAATAATTTTTAAATATTATTTATAATATTTTTATATATATAAAACGTATTTGTTATCAAATATATAATTTCCACTAAAGTCTTTATATGTCTGAAAAATACTATTTTCTCTGAAGAACTTGTTTTTATGTCCTTCTTTGAACAATATTAGTATTAATTTTAGAACCTTTTATAATTTTAATTTTTTAAAATAAACTTCATATTTGAATTAAAAATATAAAATTATCATAGTGTGAATTTTTGGGATTTTTCTAAAAAGTTTCATTTTTGGATAAATAGTGAAAAATACTGAATTTTAATTAAAAACTTTTTTTATACTTAATTTATTTATATAGTAAAATTGTATTTTAATTTGGATTTAAAGTATTATTAGATACATTATACATAAATCTATAAAATTTTGGTCATTGGAACCATTTTCACATTGAAATTGGATTAAAAAATATTTCAATCTTTTGAGCTTTTCACTTTAAAAACTCACTGTATCATCTTGTCAGTGGGATTAATTTTTAATTAATTTCTGACACTTGTTCATTTATAATATGAAAAATGGATTCCATGTTTTTAGTAAGGATAATTTATATTTTCTATCAAGTTAAAATTAGTTTTTTTACCAATAAGATAAGTGAAAGTAATTAAAATTAATTACAATGATTAAGGAAAAACTAGTTTACTTGGTGATTAAACTTTACTATTAAATGGATAAATGACCTATAATTTTTTCCAAAATCTATTTTATGGACATATATCGACCATATAATCCATTTTATATAATATTTATGATTATTTTAGGATTATGATGTAAGGAAGACCACTCAATAGTGTTTTTTTCACATTTACAAGAATGCCACTCCTCTTCCACTATAAAATGACACTCACCTCCTCACTTATTCACACCTCTCAATCCATTTAGAATAGAAAAAACCTAACCAAATCTACTCCAAACTTACCATCTTTATTCCTAGAGCTCTCACTTTGGGTATAAATCCATCCAAGGAATCCCTTTAGTGAAAACCAAAAAGAGTTACCAAAATAAGAGGTACCATCCTTCCACAAGCGCTTTTGTTTTATTTATTTATGCACAAAATATATTATTCTTATATCAATATTATAAAATAATTTTGGTATCCTAAATATAATGAGATGTTTTTATTTTAAGTTTTATACCTACACCCACACACACTTCCAACAAATGGGATACACAATCATCATTCGTGTGTAAGGCAGACTACCACATCTCGAACCGATGTCATTCGTTCTTCCATGAACACCTTTTAAGGTCGGGAATAATTATGAAATTAATATTTTTATATGATATTTATTATTTATTTATTATTATTTAATTATTATGTAACAAATATCTTCATTATTTTCATTTTTTGAGAATACGATAACTTCATTTGTGGACATGTGGACTAACGCCTCCTCAATGCGATGTGATTTCTTCACGATTTACATGGAATTTATAAAGAATGGTTTTAATATACATATTTGATATATATAAATAATAATTCTAATTTAATGATAATATATATATATATATATATATCATTTACTTTTCTTTATTTCAAAAAAATTACAATAAAATGTAAACAACATTCATGCGTACGTACGACCTACCGTCTCCATAAAAGGTGAAATTCAATTCCTATAACTATATATTTTTGAATATTATAAATATTTGTATAATTAATATATATGATATTTATATAATTTTTAAAATTATTTAAATAAGTAAATAATTATCTAATAGTAATAATAATTACAAGTTAAAACATGTATGAAAAACAAAGCGGTTATTACCCAAAACATAACATCAACTTGGAAATGTTATTAAATGGGTAATATAAAGTCATAAAAAATAATATATGGAATTATATATATTAATAAGGTTCTATTATAGATTTATAATAAACTTATATATATTATACATGAGGTTTTAATAAGTACGATGAGTGTCAAGACATAAGGTAAGGGAATTTCATCTCACTTTCTTATATTCATGAGATACATGCCATATTCACCACCCATTTATTTTATGTGGTGTATATAATACCTTATGTCTTGGTATATTATGAATTAAATTTATTTCATGATATTAAAAGTTTTAATTGATGTTATTATTTCCTGTGGATCATGGTTCCAAAGTTACTCATTTAGTAAGGTGATTTCTAGTATCACTTTTATTTATATGAGACTTATGCCTTATTCAACACTTGTTTCTTTTGTGTGGTGTATGTACTACCTATGAATTTGTTATACCATTATTATCCATTAGTTTATGGGTATTTACATAACCATTTTATTATCTATATTCCATGAGTTTTAGGGTTTAAAAGTTACAAAATTGTAAGGTAATATTTTTCTCAATTTACCTTCTTTGAGACACATGTTATGTTATACACCGAAATTATTTTATGATGTGTATATAATAAACTTTGAAATGTTGTATCATGAATCTAATTATTTAATGATATTTTAATATTCATGTAATTTTTTTCTCTCATGTGGATTATGTGTCAAATTTACCAAAGTGTTAATAGTTTATTGCTACAATCTCATTGTTTATTGGGATTATTTACAGTTATGCTTCCATTAATGAAATATTATGAACCATATCTCAAGAAAACTCCTGAATTTTATTATAATATTTTTATTCATGACATATTCATTTATTGTAATTATTTTTTTCACTATTTGGTACTTAAGATAATTAAGAAAGTGTTTTTAAGAAAATATGACCTTATTTCTCTCTTCGGTCGGAAATAAGTTTTATTCAAAAACCATGTTTTCAAAAATGTTTCCAATTTTATAAATGATCATTCAATATAATTTTCAATGAAAATGTATTTTAAAAATGTTTTATCATATTCAAATCTTCCTTATATGTTTTCAAATCTATTTTCAAATAAAAAGGTTTTTATTATGGTTTTATGTTTTAAAAAGTGTTTTTCAAAGAATAAAGGATATTTTCCTCAAGAAATGTTTTTAAAAATATATTTAAAAAATATTTTCCATATAAGAGGACATATGTTTGTGTTACACATGATTTTATTAGAAAATCATCCAAGGGTTCCATTCATATTATTTCTCTAAATGGTTTATATTTTGGTGGTATGCTATTTATGAAACCCATTTCACTTTCATGGGTTATATATTTATGAAACCCATTTATATTTAGTGGGTTATATACCTATGAAACCAGATTATTTTCAAAGGTTATGTTTTTTATAAAATGATTATGAATGATGTCTCTTTTCCATAGGTCATGATATGATGACATGTTTATGATACCCATTTCATTTCATGGGTTATGATATGATTTTTTATGATGTTATGAAACATGTATGTATGATTTCATTATGATATGGGTTGGAACTATATTTACCTCAAATATATTGGGTAAAGATTTATATCTCTTGAGATAGACATAGCTGGAATGGGGAGTGAAGTCGGTTCAATTAAGGACTTTTTCTGCTAATATGGTATTGAGAGTGAACCTTGACTATTAAGATGGTCATGGGATCAAACCATGGATAATAATATTGTTTAAAGAGTGAAATGATTCCACTAAGATTGAATTTTAATTAATACTTGACAATATGGAAATAATTTTATATACTTATGTGTCTGCCACAATTCCATGTCTTATCCCTATGTTATGCTTTCATGGATTTTTCTCTTGATTTATTTTTGATTCATGTATTATGAACTACTAATATTTATTACATGACTCTTGATTATGATCTTTGATATGAAGGGTATTGGATTTTAATGTTATGATTATGTTCTCATTCCCATATACTCATGATTATGCTATCATATCTCCCATTTTTACCCTTTCTAAGCATTTAATCTCACACTTTCTTATGTTTACTTTCACCAGATTATTAAGATATGTATTATATGTGAAATTTATGATACGATTTATAGTCATGAAAAATATAGTGGGAGATAATTTAGCTCCCTTATGTACCAATTTTTATATTTCCATGTATTGAAATGAACAAAACTAATATGGTCTTTGGGTGTCTATTTGTGTAATGAATTAAATGTTCAGAAAAAGTGATGTAATGACTATATATCAGAAGAGTGGGTCACTAAAATTATAGCTCATGGAAAACTAGTGAATCTGATATATCTTATGCAAAGTGTGGGACCCATTATATCTCTCCAATACATTGGGTAATGATTATGTTTTTCACCGAGATAAAAATTTTCTTTATTTTATATCCCTTAATATAATGTTTTCTCTCTTACCACATTTTAAAAAGAAATTCACAGGGATTTAATGAAGAGTAACGAAAATTATGAGGTTAATAATTAAATTTTAGAAGATATGTCTTGAAAAGAAATATGGTATAATTAAATAAAAGTTTTATTTGGTGAAAAAATGGGGACTGAGTATCAGTGTACACTTTTAATTTATAGGTTTAATATGTAAGTGTTCATCCTAATTATCTAAAACACAAAAAAAATATCCTTAGGATTTTAACATAGTGAATTCTAGTTCAAAGGGAATATAATATGTAATGTTTAAGGTTGGGTACTTATAGTTGGTATCATAGCAGGGTTTAGACAAATTTTGAGATTATGATATATTTTTAAGAGTTATGGATACAATCGTGGGTTTATAATTTTAAGTTTGATCATAAGTTTAGTGTCTTTTAAACCCCTTTTGATGCTTTAAGTTATGATATTTTTAGAGCCATTTATTTTGAGGTAATTAAGGGTTATTTCATTTTGGGATACAAAATGAAAGGTATAAGCTTACTATTGAGATTAATAAATTTATTCAATACTGAATATATTTTGTTTATTTTGATGATTTTATCAAATTTCTGTGAATTTTATAAGAATTATAGTTTTATAAGAAGGAAAACTCGTATTTCAGGTGATAATTCATCGCATCTAGTAAGGTTGTGAGGCTTGAACTATAACACCCTGAATATTTCAAAACTTTGAAAATAGAAATTGTGTGTTTAATGACATTAAAATTTTTTCCTTTTAACCAAGAAAAATGTAAAAGATAAAACACAGAACTTCTTATTTAATAACTTAACACCGAAGTGTCTTACAACATTCTGAGTTCACAAGGAAAGTTCACTAACCAAAAATGCCTAATAAAAACCCTAATAAGTTCACTAGAAGGCTACCCAAGATAAAAACAATCCCAACATCATAATATGGATCATTAGAACCCATCATGGGCATGAGAATAGCTAGTGCCACTATGGTCGTGCTGAGTACCAGTTGGATGATGAGAACTATTATCCTTCCTCAAAAACTAAGACACCCCAAGTATTGGTTTTATAGGGCACCTATTCGACCATTACCTCATGTAGCCGTTGGAAGCTCAACTTTTATAATTATAGCCGGTGGAGTCTTTAAATTTCATAACTATTGGGTTTTAAAGTAATAAAGTTTATCTTTTTATAAAAACTTTGTTTCTATAATGCTTTCATAATTATGTGATATTTCAAATGTTGTAATATGTTTAAATGTTTTAAATTATGTCTTTAAATAAAAGTATAATTTTATAATAAAACTTAGTCTTTACGAAATCATTATGGTCAACTAGTTCAAAACTTAGTAATCTAAATACCTTTTAAAAGGGAATTTTATAAACTATAGAACCAATATACCTTTGATGTCATAAGTATATTTGTTAAACCTATAAAATTTATGAAACCATGTGTCTTTAATAAGAGTTTCATATTTAATTAAAGAGGAATTTAATAACTTTATGTACAAATATTTTAAACAAACTAGTATTAGGTTTTTGATTTCAAAGATATAAGGATATCAGTAATTTTAATAGTTTATTAAATATGAAGTTAATTTATGGTCGTTAAGGTTTATTAAATATTTTAACACAAGTTTGGGTATACATACTGTTTTTTTTCAATATCATTAAATAATTTTAATAAAAATTTATTAGAGGCTCGGCTAGCCGAAGGCATCCTTGTCCAAGCCCTCATGGTCTAGACCGAACCCATGGGAGACCCGAGGTACTGACCATCGGGGTCTCCCGAGCGTCTGGGCTGCAAGTGGGTGCCCGAGTTTAAGATGGGTATAGTGTGGGCCATCGTGCATGTAGATGCCCGTGTCTAAGGCCCACGGTGCATGGTATGTAAGGGTGGGCCAAGGCCCGCAGGGGCCCATGTTTAAGGCCCCTTCTCATGTGTGCTTGTGTCATCGGAGTGATGAAGAAGCGCTGAGGCTTATAAGCCGTGCCCAAATTTCTTTCTGTTTCGATGTGGGATGCCAATTTTCCAGTGTCGCGCCATCCACGCCGTCCATCGCATCGCACGATCGATCACGACCGTCCGCACGATCGAAGCTGCACAATCAACCTACTTCGCCCGAGACCATCGATCTCCCGTGAGACCAAATCCCAACCATCCCTTTTTTAAACGATCACTCAATTACCGCGCTTCCCCATAGCCACCAATCTCCTATGAGATCTAATCCGAACTGTCTGCTGTTTAAGATGAGCGATCATTTTCCCCACGCCCCCTCGTCCGTTCGATCCAGCCAGTGTTGATCGTGGTGGTGCAACCCTTCTCCGTATCGTCTTCTTCATATCTACACCACACCAGTGGCCATCATGATCACCACCTCCCTCCTCCACTGCTCCTCTTCGGCCCATTCTCACCCATCACCTTCCAAGGTTCCTCTTCGGCCTTGCCTTTCCACGGACCTACTCACCTTTATTAACCGCAAGGCATATCCTCCCGAGCTCCTCCTCGGGTAAGGTTATATATAATATATATATGTTTGCATTACTATTTTATCTCCAACTAAAAGCATTGTTTTCACCTCGGTAGTCAATCCTAGGTTCCTCTCTTGTTGTACCCGAGACCTGTGGGCTTTCTTTAAGCCCTCTCCTATGCAAGATGAACCCAACGGGTTGATCCTCTCATCCCTCTTTGTCTCTTTCTCTCAAGATTCTACGGACCTCCAACAAGTCCTCTCCCCTCTCCATCAGGACGAGCTTCCTCCTCTATCTTGTAAGGGGATTAATACATTTTTTTGAATAAAAACCTATTATACACACACAGTGTATAATCAGATATTCTATATATATATATGTATATATATAAACCCTTTCCTGTACTGCAGTCGTCCTTCTCCTTTCTTTAAAAAAATAGGTGTTCGGGTTCTGGTAGGGTGATCTTTAAATGGGTTGAAGGTTTGATCCTTTTTAGTTTTGTTTTACAACATGTGTTATACATGATGTTATATATATGTAATTTCAAAACATGCATGTATATCTCAAATACTCTCTTTTACCGAGGGGATTTTTCATGAGTTTTTCACTCAAGTATTTATGTAAAGTTTAATTTTGAAAGGTTTCCTTTTAAGAAAATCATTTTATACGATATTTGTAATCGGGTGTTTAAGTATTTATGTATATATATTCCCATCTTCAAATATATTTCTAAGATTTACAATTATTTCATTATTGTATACTAATATTTATGTACCTATATAGGTTACTTTGAATATACTTTAATATATAAATCCATTATGTAAACTTTATATGTATATATAACTAAATACTTATATTTTTATGTATTTTATTACAAATTAATTATGTTTTTTAATAGATGAATACTCATCTTTAAGTAATAATTTAGATGCAAACTATTTTTTGGGGTCTAAGTGAATCTATGTTTTAGTATAAAACCATAGTTTTTATATAATTATGTACATACGGTTTCATGGATAATAAACCCTATATGTTTTGGGTTTAATCAAATAAATGGTTATTGGTTAGAGGTATTCTAATCTTAAGGAAATTTAATGGAACTTTATTAAATTCTATAAAAATCCATATATACAATTTTTGTATATGCGGTTATGTAAAAATGTATTTATAGGTTTAATTTATAAGACATTATTTTCATGTAATAATTATCAGCACTTAGTTTATTCTCTGATACATGTAAGATTTCAATAATTTTGGTGGTTTCTAAGCCTATATGTATTTTTCACTAATGAGCTTGTACAATTATAGAAGTCATACTGGCATATACCCTTGATGTAATTTATGATTTAAAAAAATATACTTTGGCTTGTCTTAAATTTATATTAAAAGACTAAGAATTTATGAGTTTATGTTAACATGTACTAACCATTTATTATTTGAAGTTAAATCTGCTGTAGTGATTATTAGTGGTCAATCTGGTTATGGTTTAATTGTAGGATCAATGACATGTTTAACGCAATAATTAATGTCAAGTATTTTCTTTAAGTGTTTCATTTTCATGTATAGTAATTTTAAAGAATTAGCATTTAACACCTCTTGTGGAAAACTCTACCATTTGACATGTTTTAGTAATTATCCCATGGACATAAAATGTTTACTAACCATGCCTGTTTTTGATTAATTATTTCATATTTTCAATGTCATCAGGAATGTCATGTTTTTTTAAAATGGTTTCTTTGTCCATATTGATAAATCATCATGCATGCATATGATATATCATGATAATGAACTAAGAATCAAATTACTCAAAGTGGTATGGGATGACTTGAGTAATGTGGAATAAATTTAAATATTCAAAGTGGTATGGGACACCTTGAATATCAATTCTTACTGGACATATGAGGAATGCTTTGGACTGCCGGTTTGGGGACCGGTTAAAAGAAAGCCCTCCAGGTTGGGGATTGGTAAAGTAAGCCCTCCGGGTTGGAGACCAGTAAAAGTAAGCTCCTTGATGCATCAGTAGTTCTCTTGAGACAATCAGTAGGCGAAAAACCCTTTGAGTTTGTTTCCGACTATCAGTTTGGGTTTCTACCCACAGGTCATGGAACGAGGCCTTGACACAGTCAGCATGAGTCCAAAAATTTAGCATTCCTTCACTATGTTTTAGTATATAACCAACCAAGTGATTATTCCAACTAGAGGAATATCCTCGATTAAAGAACCATTACCTATGAGTATGAGATTAAGTGCACATAGCATATGATGAGACAGTGTTGCCGTATGATCAGTTTTCCTTTCCATGATTTTAATGAAATGTTAGCATTACATTTATCATGTTAAAATGTGCATTTTTATAAGTTTTAGTGAAATTTTTTGTGCGCAACTCTGATAATGTTCATGCTTAGTAGTTCTTGCATACCTTGCATGTTATGATTAATTTATATGATAGTTTTTATGCACTTTTGAGCAAACATACTTACTAGATTTCAGTTAAATGTTGAGATACTTGTGTATGAAATGCTTTAATTGTTTTATAGCAACCTTTGAAATGTCATGAAGTTTTCTTTAAAGGAATAATTTTGATGTTTGGGAAAGTATTTTCAAAATAAGTTTTCAAAAGCTGTATTAAGTATTTTCAAACACCTTACTAAGTATTTCAATGCTCACCCTACATTTTTGATTAAATTTTTTTAGGTTACAGTTTCTAACAGATGGAACATTTTAGAATGCAACTGGTTTTCCCAGAACCCGAACCTCACGAGCCTCTGTAATATTGGGACATGATGTGTTATTTGTAAATGTTTTAATGTATTTTTGGTAAATCATGTCTCATCGGCACCGTATCTGGGCATTCGAAGGCCGGGTCCTTACAGTTTGTATCAAAGGATAGGTTCAGACAATTCTAGAAAAACTAGATAATAGAAATATAAAACTACAACTGAACCTTACTAAGTGGTTTTGTTATAATTTTCAGATGGCATAAAAAATATCACTAACAAGTCTTTTTTCCCTTCCCACTGAAATCCTTGAGACCATAATCATTAAGTCGTGTATGGAAGACTATGAACCCTTTAGGATCCTCCGACTATCCTGCAACCTTATTTTCCAAGTGTTGAACAACTCAAATATCCTTCAACTCTTCTGAGGATCTATTCATGTTTACTATCATATAACTTATGCACAACTTGCGTACAATACACGTTGGGGGAAATATTATGAAGGTATTTTCCTATGTTTTACCCTATCTTCAAACTATCTGGCAAAAAATGTTTTCCAGGAAGCTATAGAGGAGGGAAATCTCTGTGCAGCCTATCTTTTTCAAGTCTTGAGTTTTAGTCTATATGGGAGACTCTTTGACATCAAACCCCTCGAATTTGAGGTAGTACAGAGAATCTATAGGGACCAAGTCCATTTTGATATCGCAGATCTTTTCACTGCTCATGCCTCTATATGGAAGCCCAATTGTTTTATGCGGGAGTTTAAGCTCACTTTCCCAAGGTGTGTCTGGAAAAGAGAGATTGAGGAACTAGGAACCACCCTGGGAATAGAGTTAAGGACATCAATGAACTGGTTATAGAGATGGGCTATGTAAATGTAAAACCTGGTTGCTTTTTGTTCTTTTCCTTTTTAGTTGCTAAATCCTAGAGTGTTTGAGTAAGGAAATCACTAAGGATGTCAGGGGGTGCTGTGTCAACGGGGTCAGTAGTAGTTCGTGTGGTAGACTCAGGCACTGATGTATAAACTTATGTGTTATTGAAATATTATCTTTTTTCCTTTCCGGTATCTACTTTATATTTATTGTTAATTGAATTCTCATGTATGTATTTTTATATGGCTGGACAAAAAAATATCTCATCCCTACCCGATTAAATTTTTGAGGAAATCTTAATCAGGGCGTGCATCATGGACTATCCTTCTTTCCTCCATATGTGAGGATCATGTCAACGAATGTTTGATTTTTCCAATAGCCATGAAATTTTTCATTCCTGTCAAAGGGAAGACCATGAATTCCACCTTATCTCTAATACCAAACTCCCTTATTATAGGCAGTGGGGGAGATAATTCGAAGGTCTTTTTAGATGTTTCACTCTAGCACAAAATTTTTCTTCCAGAGCATGTTTCCTGGTAGCTGCCCAAGATCGGAACTACACAACAACCTTCATAAACCAGATTCTAAACCTCAGTCTATTTGATCGCATCGTTCCAATGGAATATCTTGAGTGTGATATTGTCAAGCAGATTACCAGAGAATATGTCCATTCAGACATCCTCGAATTTATTACTGCACGAGCCTCCATATGGAAGTTTGTGTATAGAACACATGAGCAATAGTTCAAGACATACTGCTCAAGGTGTATCTGGTCCAGTGAAGCTGAGGAATTGAGTACCAACCTGGGTATTCCGCTGACTGAACAAAATCTTCGATTTTGGTGATGGTGATCGTCTGGGGTTTTCTTTTTCAGTTTATGAATAGAATTGCGAGGACACAATTCTTTGAAGGGGGGAATAACGTAACACCCCGAATATTTCAAAACTTTGAAAATAGAAATTGTGTGTTTAATGCCATTAAAATTTTCTCCTTTTAACCAAGAAAAATATAAAAGATAAAACACAAAACTTCTTATTTAAGAACTTAACACCAAAGTGTCTTACAACATTCTGAGTTCACAAGGATAGTTCACTAACCAAAAATGCCTAATATAAACCCTAGTAAGATCACTGGAAGGCTACCCAAGATAAAAACAATCCCAACATCATAATATGGATCATTAGAACCCATCATGAGCATTAGAATAGCTAGTGCCACCACAGTCGTGCTGAGTACTAGTGGGATGATGAGAACCATTCTCCTTCCTCAGAAACTAAGACACCCCAAGTCTTGGTTTTATAGGGAACCTATATGACCGTTACCTCATGTAGCCGTTGGAAGCTCAACGACTATAATTATAGCCATTGGAGTCTTTAAATTTCATAACTATTGGGTTTTAAAGTAATAAAGTTTATCTTTTTATAGAAACTTTGTTTTTATAATGCTTTCATAATTCTGTGATATTTCAAATGTTGTAATATGTTTAAATGTTTTAAATTATGTCTTTAAATAAAAGTATACTTTTATAATGAAACTTAGTCTTTACGAAATCATTATGGTCATCTTGTTCAAAACTTAGTAATCTAAATACCTTTTAAAAGGGTATTTTATAAACTATGGAACCAATATAACTTTGATTTCATAATTATATTTGTTAAACCTATTAAATTTATGAAACCATGTGTCTTTAATAAGAGTGTTATGTTTAATTAAAGAGGCATTTAATAACTTTATGTCAAAATATTTTAAACAAACTAGTATTAGGTTTTTGATTTCAAATATATAAAGATCTTAGTAATTTTAATAGTTTATTAACTATGAAGTTAATTTATGGTCGTTAATGTTTTATTAAATATTTTAACAGAAGTTCATGTATACATAATGTTTTTTTTAATATCAATAAATAATTTTAATAAAAATTTATTAGAGGATCGGACAGCTGAGGGCAGCCTTGGACAAGCCCTCAAGGCCTAGACCGAACCCCCGGGAGTCCCGAGGTACTTACCATCGGTGTCCCCTGAGCATCTGGGCTGCAAGTGGGTGCCCGAGTTCAGGTTGGGTATAGTGTGGGCCAGCGCACACACATAGGTGTTTGTCTAAGGCCCGCGGTGCGCGGTGTGTATGGGTGGACCAAGCCCCGCAGGGGCCCGTGTATAAGCCCCCTTCTCGTGTGTGATTGTGTCATCAGAGTGAAGAAAAAGCGCTGAGGCTTATAATCCGCGCCCAAATTTCTTTCCGTTTCGATGTGGGACGCCGATTTTACGGTGCCGCGCCATCCAGGCCATCCATCGCATCGCGTGATTGATCGCGGTCGTCCACACGATCGAGGCTGCGCAATCACCCTGCTTTGCCTGAGACCATTGATCTCCCATGAGATCAAATCCCGACCATCCTTTTTTTAAACAATCGATCAATCCACGCGCTTCCCCTTAGCCATCGATATCCCACGAGATCTAATCCGAACCATCCTCTATTTAAGCCGATCGATCATTTTCCCCACACCTCCCTCATCTGATTGATCCAGTCAGTGTTGATAATGGTCATCAAACCCTTCTCCGCATCATCTTCTTCATATCCACTCCGCACCAGTGGCCATCACGATCACCACCTCCCTCCTCCATTGCTCCTCTTCGGACCGTGCTCACCCATCACCTTCCAAGGGTCCTCTTCGGCCTCACCTTTCCACAGACCTACTCACGTTTATGAACCTCAAGGCGTATCCTCCCGAGATCCTCCTCGGGTAAGGTTATATAATATATATATATGTTTGTATTATTGTTTTCTCTCCAACTCGAAGCGTTATTTTCACCTCAGTAGTCAAGAGTAGGGTCTTCTCTTATTGTACCCGAGACCTACGGGATTTTTTAAGCCCTATCCCATGCAAGATGAATCCAACAGGTTCATTCTCTCATCCCTCTCCATCTCTTTCTCTCAAGCTTCCACAAACCTCCAGCAAGCTCTCTCCCCTCTCTATCAGGTCGAGATTCCTCCTCTATCTTGTAAGGGGATTAATCCATTTTTTTATGAAGAAAAACCTATTATACACACATGGTGTATAACCATATATTCTATATATATATATATGTATATGTATATATATATACCCTTTCCTGTACTACAGTCATCCTTCTCCTTTATTTAAAAAAATAGTTGTTCAGGTTCTGGTAGGGTGATCTTTAAATGGGTTCAAGTTTTTCTCCTTTTTAGTTTTGTTTTACAACCTGTGTTATACATACTGTTATATATATGTAATTTTAAAACATGCATGTATATCTCAAATCCTCTCTTTTACCGAGGGGATTGTTCATGAGTTATGCACTCAAGTATTTATGTAAAGTTTAATTTTGAAAGATTTCCTTTTAAGAAAATCATTTTATACGATATGTGTAATTGGGTGTTTAAGTATTTACATATATATATTCACATCTTCAAATCTATTTCTAAGATTTCCAATTATTTCATTATTGTATACTAAGATTTATGTACCTATATAGGTTATTTTGAATCTACTTTAATCTAAAAATCCATTATGTAAACTTGATATGTATATATAACTAAATACTTATATGTTTATGTATTTTATTACAAATTAATTATTGTTTTTAAGAGATGAATACTCATCTTTAAATAATAATTTAGATGAAAACTAGGTTTTGGGGTCTAAGTGAATCTATGTTATAGTATAAAACTATCATTTTTATATAGTTATGAACATACGATTTCATGGATAATAAACCCTATATGTTTTTTTAATAAAATAAATGGTTATTGGTTAGAGGTATTATAATATTAAGGAAATTTAATGGACCTTGATTAAATTATGTAAAAACCTATATATACAGTTTTTGTAGTTGCAGTTATGTAAAAATGTATTTATAAGTTTAATTAATAGGACCATATTTTCAAGTAATAATTATCAGCACTTAGTTTACTCTCTGATACATGTAAGATTTCAATAATTTTGGTGGTTGCTAAGACAATATGTATTTTTCACTAATGATATTGTACAATTAAAGAAGTCATACTGGCATATACCCTTTATGTAATTTATGATTTAAAATAATGTACTTTGGCATGTCTTAAATTTATATTAAAGGACTAAAAATTTATGAGTTTATGTAAACATTTAGTAACCATTTATTGTTTGAAGTTAAATATGCTCCAGTGATTATTAGTAGTCAGTATGGTTATGGTTTAATTGCAGGATCAATGACATGTTTAATGCTATAATTAATGTCAAGTATTTTCTTTAAGTGTTTCATGTTCATGTATAGAAATTTTAAATAATTATCATTTAACACCTCTTGTGGCAAACCCTACCATTTGAAATGTTTTAGTAATTATCCTGTGGACATAAAATTATTACTAACCATGCCTGCTTTTGATTAATTATTTCATATTTACAATGTTATCAGGCATGTCATGTTTTTGGAAAAAGGTTTCTTTTTCCATATTGATAAATCATCATGGATGCATATGACATATCATGATAATGAACTAAGAATAAAATTACTCAAATTGGTATGGGATGCCTTGAGTAATGTGGAATAAATTTAAATATTCAAAGTGGTATGGGACACCTTGAATATCAGACCTTACTGGACATATGAGGAATATTTTGGACTGCCGGGTTGGGGACCGGTTAAAAGAAATCCCTCCAGGCTGGGGACTGGTTAAAGTAAGCCCTTCGGGTTGGAGACCGGTAAAAGTAAGCTCCTCGATGTATCGGTAGTTATCTTGAGACAATCAGTAGGAGAAAAACCCTTTAATTTTGAAACCGACTATCAGTTTGGGTTTCTACCCACAGGTGATGGCATGAGACCTTGACACAGTCAGCATGAGTCCACCAATTTATCATTCCTTCACTATGTTTTAGTATATGACCAACCAAGTGATTATTCCGACTAGAGGAATATTCTTGGTTAAAGAACCATTACCTATGAGTATTAGATTAAGTGCACATGGAATATGATGAGATAGTGTTGCAGTATGATTAGTTTTCCTTTCCAGGATTTTAATGAAATGTTAGCATTACATTTATCATGTTAAAATGTGCATTTTTATATGTTTTAGTGAAATTGTTTATGCGCAACTCTGATAATGTTCATGCTTAGTATTTCTTTCATACCTTGCATGTTATGATTAATTTATATGATAGATTTCATGCACTTTTTCACAAACATACTTACTAGATTTCAGTTAAATGTTCAGATACTCGTTTATGAAATGCTTTAATTGTTTTATAGTGACCTTTGAAATGACATGAAGTTTTCTTTAAAGGAATAATTTTGACGTATATGAAAGTATTTTCAAAAGAATTTTTCAAAATCTCTATTAAGTATTTTCAAACCCCTTACTGTGTATTTCAATGCTAACCCTATGTTTTTGATTAATATTTTTTTTCAGGTTACTGTTTCTAACAGATGGAACATTTCAGAATGCAGTTGGTTTTCCCAGAACCTGAACCTCACGATCCTCTGTAATATTGGGACATGATGTATTATTTATAAATGTTTGTAATGTAGTTTTGTTACATCATGTCTCATCGACACCGGATCTGGGCATTCGGAGGCCGAGTCCTTAAATGGACTCACTATTGAAGGGTGGTAAATGTGTATATCCCACCACTAGACTATGTGAAGTTTTAATTAGTATAAAAATTTATTTTTATTTAAACAATTCGATGGATGAAGAATGCGTTTCTTTTTTGAACACATGTTTTATTATATAGATAAAAATGCTATTGAAAAATTATTTGTTGATTAAGTGAATAATATATTTTTGGAATAATATCCCTATAATTTTTGGGGAACATTATGTGATTAAGTTAGATTGAATATTATGGTATTTTATTTAAGGAGTAAAGGTTGAATTATATTTTAGATGAATATATGATTTTATTTTTAATTTATTGCGATTCTAGTGATTTATTAAAATGATGGACATATATTAAAGATTATGTGGTTTTAGAAATTACATTTTTGGTATGAGACATTAAGAGTGATTGATGTTATATTGGGAGATAAATGTTAAATTTATCTTAGATGACTCTGTGATCAAATACCTCTTAATTTTGGGTTTCAATATTAGTATAGAATATTTTCAAGGACTTTTAAGGATAGATATTTATTGAATAATCTATGTTAAACTTTGGGTAATACTATTGAATTTTGGATATTAAAGTAGTTTTACTCTTATGAAGGTTTATTATTTTTGGGAATTATCTTATCTGGTACTAACCATTTTAGTTTTGGTAAATGTCTAAAGAAATGGGAAATATATTTTTAATCTTTTGTTGATTTTTTGATCCATGAAGTTGATTGTTTTTCTTCATGAATAGTAGAATTAATCTTGAATAGTCATTGTTTGGAGAAAAAGATGATATTTTGATGAGAATTCATTAAAGGATGGAATTCTACTTGTAAAGTGAGTATATTTCCTGATGTTTCTATTCTAGATGGTAAAGTAATGATTGAAATATAGAAAAAAGATCTTGAAACAAAAAAATCATCCATTTAATTTTTTTTATCAATAAATAAATGGCATTTTAACCCATCATAGTTTTATGATTTTGTGATGGTTGAATTTCTCCTGACCATGTTCTCTATCACTTTCATCCAGCCCTTGGGAGTTAGTTTTCTATTACATACCTATGAATCAACTTCCTATTTATGTTATTATACTTGGAAACCTACTATGTTATATTCTAGATGAACTTAATAATTTCCTTTATATCTTTTCAAGAGGAAGTTTTATAATCCTTTTTTCTAATGTGGGATTTCAACAACGTTATTTTGAAAAGTCATAACCTGGTTACTTAGCTCAACTTCAAAATTGAGAGGATACAATTTATAGGGGGAATGTAACAACTCAGGTAATGATAGAATAAATTATTCTAATATTTATTAGTATTCCTGAATTAAGTAGTTATATTCATGATACATATATTATTTAATTCTTAAAATCAAAAAGGAAATAGTATTGTCAAACTCACTTCTTATAAGATTTTATTTAAATGTTTAATTTTCATAGTATATAATTTTAATTAGAAAATTTAATTTAATATTTAAATTAATAATGGTAATATCATTATAGGATAAATCTTTGATAATTTTCTGAAAATATTTATTTTTTTGGAATAGTGAAAAATATTGATTTTTATTGTAAACAATATTTTATTTTAAAGTATTTATACGTTAAAATTTTGTTTTGGATTAGTTTTAAATTTAATTAGATCATTTTTATTTATAATAATCCAATTATGGTTTCTCTAATGGATTTTATTCTCGAATTTAGTATAAAAAATTTTATATTTAAAAGGTATTTTTTTATGAATAACTATTTTGAGTTGTGTTTTTCTGGTTTAATTATAAATTAAATTCTTATAATTATGTATTTTCAATCATTCAAAATGGATTTCATATTTGTAATCATTGGGTCCATATTTAATAAACTGTCCCCTTTTATTTTTGGGCAAGATAAATAGTAACCATAGTAATTTTTCTTACCACGATAAAGAGAAAACCGGGTAATTTAGGTTAAAAACAAAATGATAAGAACTATTAAATGAAAAAAACTTTCCTAAATATAATTAAATGAGTATATATCAGCCATAATCATAAAAGTGTATAATTTATGACCTTTTTGGGCCACTTGGATGAGATTATGACCTTATTTAAAGAAATGTGAAATATGTCACACTCTTCTTTTTAATAAGTGTAATATTTTTAATATGGTGTTATGGAGACGATATGTATTAATATAGATATTATTTTAAATATAAAATATTTCTATTAATCATGGTAATTTATGTTTAATTTTTAGTGAAAAATAATTACCTTAAATTCTTACACAATGTTGATGTAGTAATTATTCAATTAATGAAGAAAATAAAAAAATGATATTAAAAATATTAAAATAAATTTAATTTGAGATAAATATTGTGATAATTTTTTTATATATTTCCTTGACATGTTAAGAATATAATAAAATATATTTTTTATTATACATATTTTCTTGATAATATTAAAGTAAAAGTAATGAATAGTTCTATAAATTGACATTGTAGATATTTTATAGTAAAAAATATTTCATTAAATAATAAAAAAATTATTTTAAATTAGGTATAGTAATTATTATAAATTCTAAGCTATCAAAATTGGTTCCTTTTTAGGTTTTTTTTATTTTATAGTAACTATATTAACCCTTAAAGAGTAAAATTCCATGTTGTCACGGTAATAGTTAAAGAGGTTAAATAGGGGTTAAAACCAAAAGATAAGGGTAGAAATATAGACTAAACTTGTATAATTTTTATTTTATGAGGTCATATCTATATATTGTCAGATTATATTATAAATAAATCAAATTGGGTCCATTTTTAATTTAAAATTAATTTATATTCATTTAATATTTTAAGAAATTTCAATAGTGCCCCTCTCCTCTCTTATAAATGGGAACGTCTACTTATCTTTTATTTACACTTTTAAAAAATTTTGGTTTAGAAAATAACTATCCAAATATATTATTATAATATTTTAACACATTATAGAGGTATTAGTTTTGGCATAATACGAATCTTATAGGTCTTAAGGTGTTAATAAATGAAGGTTTTCCAAAGATCAGGTATAGTTTTTATGTGCATGTTTTTGTTTTTATTCTTCTTACAAATCCCTCAAAACATATCTAGAAATGATAAAATAATAACTAAATTATCCTCCACATAAATTTATGTTATTATGTTTGTGTCATGACCTATATCCATTTCATCTTCCAAAAAATAGGAAATGAAACCATTCTTCGTGTGTACGAAAGACTACCGCCTCACCAACCGATGTAATCATTTTTCCACTACCATATATCAAGGATAGTTTTAATGATAGAATTAATATTTATATATTATATTCATGAAATATTTATCTTTATAAAAAAACATTTCATTTACCTTCTTACATTTCCATACACTGGAAAATGAAAACATTGTTCATGTGTACCTGTGGTCTACCACATCCACAAAATGATGTGATTTTTTCCCTCACCATATCACATGGATGATATATATATATAAGTACATTTGAAGAATTAATATTATATATATATATGATATTATGATCATTTTTTAATGCTAAAATAATACTTACCTTATATCTATAATGATCGTTGAAAAATAGAAATGTTACACATGCGTACATATGACCTACCATCTCCTTAATTGGAATGTAGTTAATTTTTCATAACCACATTTAATGGTTGAATTTATAATTATAATTTAAATTTAAAAATTATAATCATCACATGATTATTATTCTTGATATGATGTAAAAATGACCTCTTTGACCATAATCAACCTACTGAAGTCATTTTGGACTTACGAACCAAATATCATCAGAACGACCGACATGAACTTAAATAATTAAGTAATTATATAGTTATATAAAAGGAATAATAAAACTGAAAAGGGTTATTAAAAATTATAAATTAACATAAGTTTATTATTTAGGAAGATAAATAATGTACATGACACTTCAAACTCATGTTAAGGGACTTTCTTTTAAAACCCATCTTTTAAAGTTCCCCTAAAAACTATTTTTTTCTACCATATTTCATAGATTCTTTTATAAAAATGATTTAAAGAAGCTTTTTGTTATTATTATATGATTGTTTGAAATATTTTTTTACCCATGTTTGAACTTTATAAAATAGTTTTAATGGAATCCTTTTTTCATTTTACAAATGAGATACTTTTCTGAATTTTCTGAAAAAATTCAAAACAAATGTTTTTTTAACTTTTACAAAATGAACAACATTTCCCATTATCATGACACCTTAATTATTTGTAGTTTACTTTACAAGTATACATGGTTATTTTAAAAGAAAATGTTTTATTTATCATGTGTTCATATTTTATATTTTAAAAGGTATTTTTACAATAAAAAGGTATTTTGATATCCGAAAGTGTTTTTTCATATGGGTTCAAAAATATTTTTCAAAGAGTTTTTTGATAAAAAGGTGAAAGAATAAAATTTTGTATTCTTGATGTGGTACTTTATCATTATATAAAAAATGTGTGATCCTGATATAGCTTATATGAATGGTTAATCCCCATTATAGCTTACAGATGAGGCCGATACAGATTATACAACGGGTTATGCCCCATTATAGATCACAGGTGAGCTGGATATAGCTTATATAAAGGATTTAACCCAATTATAGATCATAAAAAAAATGGGTGAGACTGATATAGATTATACGAAGTGTGATCCCCATTATATCTCTTTAATGTACTGAGTAATGATTATGCTATCTGGATAATTATATTGGAAGTCGACTGTATGGTTATTCCAATTACATGGATTTTAAAAGGGTTTTATGAATGTGATGTTATAGTTTTCAAAAAAGTGTTTTTATTTACTGGCTATGGGTTTTAAAGGTTTTATTTGAGAAAAAAGTGTGTGTGTTTGTCACATGGAAATTTTTTATTTCATAAGGTCAATGAACTTTGAATATAGAGGTAAATAATATATGGGTTTTCATGTTTTTCACTAGAGTAACAATTGCCTTTAATTTATGTCCCTTATTATGATTTTTGTGATTATACAATGTTTTAAAATGTTTTTAATAGGAATTTAATTATGCTTAAGGATTGGGATGAGGTCAATAATAAAATTTGAGAAGATATCTCATGAGAATAAATATTGTTTTATTTTCAAAAAATTTATTTGTTGGAAAAAATAGATACTTAGTATACGTGTCAACATTTAAATTTTGGGTTTACTATATAATATTATTTCCTAATTCTATTATACAATAAAACAAAAAGATCCTTGTTATTATAATAAAGTAAATTCTAGTAGAAAGAATCTAGAATATGTAATACTTAATCCTAGGTCCTTACAAATAATATTGTTGAACTATAATAATTTCCACAAGACACTAGAGAAACACAAAAATGGAGAAGAGAGGGAGGGGAAAGGGGGGAGATGACTGGAACATGAACACTAATATCAGATCCATCGAATGAGATCCCTAATTAAAATTACCACCAAAAAAGAATATAAAAAATGATCACAATCTCCAACACTCCCATCTCGAGTGACCAATCCACCACCTTAAAAACCACCATCACAATACCAAACCATGATAGGTATCTTAACCCTTGACCAATATGGGGTCAAGTGTGATGAGATTGAAAGTAAGGGATGTAGAGGAAAGTGGATAAAGGTAGTGAAAACACATGATACTAAATAGTTTTAGTGATATGAACTATTAATTTTGAATTTCTATGTTCAAAAATGTCTTAGGGATAATAAATTGGTTGATTTTGATCTTATAATAGAAATATATCTCTAGTGTATGTGCTTCTAGATTTAAAAGTCTGTTTGAAGAATTCCTTTTTGGTACTTGGTATCGACTCAGAGGAAGAAGATTTAGGGGTATGGTATTATTCTTCTGATCAATTAATTGAACTGGTTTCTATTCTAGAACCAGTGTAACTTTATATATTATTATTGAACCTCCTACATATTTGGATCCAAAGTGAAGAGTTCCATGGATAATAATTTTTATATCCTTTTATAAACTTTGTTTAGGAGTTTACATATTTTCATATACAATTCTATCACGTTTTGAAATTATATATTTTTCTGTTTATTCTATACATTCACTTTACTTCATTTTCTTTGGTTAACTTGTATTTTATGAATACTTGACTTTACAAAGAATTTAATTTTGATTTCAGTCTGATAGTTTGAAACTTACATATTCTGAATATCACCTTTTTTAAGAGGGAAGAACTTTTAAGTTTATAAAAACTTAAATTCACACCCTCTTGAATATCCCATACTGGGATAATATCTAGATCTTAAGAATATATATTGATAGAAATGAATTATTATTTAAATCAATGACGGACAAAATAAATTAGTTATTCATATTTAAATATCATTCATGAGATCTATAACTTATTTTAGAGTTTCATTGAATGCATGTGGTATGTCTAGAGGGTTAATCAATTAGGGTTTTCAATGAAATGGAAATTAAATATAGAAGGTAAATCAACAATTTAATCAAGAAGAAATATCATTATTGAGGGAATTTTGTTAAATTAATCGCATTTTTCATATTTTATCTATTAAATTTAATGATAAATTAAAATTTTTAATTCCCAAAAAATGCTTTTGCTCCACCCCCAGAATCGTTAAGTGGTATCAAGGTGGTGAAATTTCATTTAAAAATTATTAAAAAATATTTGGTTAATTTTTATGGTTTTTTTCTAGTATTCACATTCAAGTTTTTTTTCTTAGTACAACAGTTGAGATGACATGTTAATCGGACTTCATATTGTAACACCCTGTGATTTCAAAGTAAGTTATTTTCTTAAAAGTAATTCAATAGCTTACACTACAGGCAACACCGAGTTCGAGCGCACCACGACTTACCAAACTAGCCGTTCAAAAAACAGGTTATGAATAGTATTAACTGCATTTTGAATTTTATATACTCTATATAATTTTAACAACCATATTTTGTGTTTCTTAGAAATAATATAAGATCAAATTCAATTTTTCAGATAAAATAAGTATTTTTCAAAAATTGCATTTTTACCACCCTTTAATAGAGAAACATTTTAAAATACCATATTTGACACCTTTATATATTATATTTGACAAAATAAAATTCTTATTTAGAATCGGGGCATAAAAAATTAATTTTGACAAATTTTTGGTGCTTTTATGATAACTTTCATATTATGATGAGTAGTGAAAAATACTAAATTTTAATTGAAAACAACTTTTTTAATCAAAATATTTTATAGTGTTAAATTATAAATTTGAATGGTTTTGAAGTATAATTAGATTATATTTTTATCATTTAATCAAATTTTGGTCATTTTAAGTAATTTTACATTTAAATTGGACATAAACACATATCAATCTTTTGATAGTTTTTACTTCTCAAAAACCCGCTTTCTGGTTTTGACAATGAGAATATTTTTTTAAATTAATTAATACAATTTCTATGTTTTGAATTTGGTAAAATAGATATCATTTTTTGAATTTGGATTATCCAAGTTAGATTTGGGTGAATTTTTGGTATTTTTATAAAAACTTTCAATTTTTGATGAATAGTGTAAAACAATGCGTTATTGTTTAAAGCCAACTTTTTATTTAAATAATTATTTTTTATTTAAATTTATTTTAAAGTCAAAATAGATGAATAATATCTATATTAGTTAAATGTAATTTTTTTAATTCATTTAATAATAATATTAGATATATAAATGTTTATTGGACTTTTTACAGTCTTTTACTCACCTTCTAGGCACATTTGCAAATTTGAATAAAACATAATTTTACCGCTTATGAGAATGGAATTTTAAAAATCTGTGAGACATGGTCAAAATCAATAAGTAAAATGTGGTTCAATAGGATGAAAATAATTTTTGGTGAATAATAACTTTTGAATTTTATTTACCACAGTTAAAAGTAAATAAGGTAATTAAAGGTAAAAATGATATTATAATTATGCTAAAACATGTCCTAATTCTATTGGATAAGTGTATTTCGAACAAAATAAACCTTAGTAATAAAATATGATCCTTTTTATCCACTTGTATTAGATTAGGACATTTATTATTATTTTATTTAAAGAAGAGTTAAAAGTGTTAAATTTAAAGTTTAATAACTAAACCATTTTCAATATAGGGTTATACATAATATAAATTCAACTATAAGTATTAATTATAAATATTAATATATTTCCTACATCATGAAAATTTATTTATAATTTTTTTACATTAAATAATTAAATTTATGTATGACATAACGATGATGCAGTAATAACCTTATTAATGAAAGATTAAAATAATTGATACTATAAATATCAATGTAAATGTAAATTGAGATTTTTGATGAATTCCAGGAATTTTATAGGTTAATATGACAAGTTAGGGTTGATTTAAAGTATTTTTTTTCGAATTAATCAAGTTTTTTTTACTTTCACAAAAAACCAAATACTAAATAATGTCAAAATTGGCATAAATGAGTATTTAAAACAAATACTATATTATTAAATGTTATAATATTTCTAAAAATATAAGGTTCATCCAAAGGACTTATATAATGATATATATGTCATTAATGAACAACTTTAGATTCTCTTGGAATTTTATAGTAAGTTTATTAACCATGTAATATAAAAATACAAGAAGACATTGTAAAAGATAAACTATTTAACTAAGAATTAAATCTAAATTATATGGTTAATATGGTTATCTAAAATTTTATAAAACCAATTGGTTGATAGAATTTAGAACCATAACATAATTATCCTACAAATAAATCAATTTTTAGGCATTATAAACTAAAAATGATTTTATAATAAAATAATATTTCAAGCTTTTCCTAAAGTGACCCTTGCCTCTCTTATAAAAGGGTACTTCCCCTTCTCTCAAAATCACACCTAAAAAACCATTTATCTTGGCCACAAACTTCTCAAATATCCTCAAAACTACCATAAATGCATCCCAGAGGACTTACTTTGATCAGAAATGCAACTCAAGGAGCCATTGTGATCAAATCAAAAGGAAGAACCCGAAGAAGAGGTAATAATTTCACCCCCTCTTTCGATGTTCTTTCTTCTTCAACTTCCTATTTCTTTGTTGTTTCCATAAAAAAATAATAACTCTAGTATATTATACATAATTTTATGTTATTATAAATATGGTACAACCAAATTCATTATTCTATCCATCCTATGAATGACAAAGTCACCATACGTGCGTTCGTACGAATTACCGTCTCCACGTCGTGGTGTAGTTTTTTATTAAACAATTAATTATTTGGATGGGTATAATAATGAGTATAATTGATATAAATAATAAATATGTCATGTTAATTATTATTTATATATGATATACTATCCGGTTACATACTATTTCACGATCAATAGAATGATATTATCGCTTGTGCGTACGTACGGATTACCGTCTCCACGAACGAGATGAGATTCATTTCCCACCGCAACCATTCAAGAATAATTTTCATCTTATGGTTTAAAATAATATTTAATAACTTAATATCATTATGTATATGAATAAAATACATCCTATCCATAAAAAAACATGATTTATGTAACAAAACATATAAAGGAAAACGAATCAGTTACCACCCAAAACAATGATACTACTGAAATATTATTAACAAAGTGATATTAAAAGATCATATATGATATAATATTTATATATGTGGTTTTTGTATAATTTAATAACAACTATTTGACTATTATACATGAGGTTAAATTACCCTTGAATAATTAAAAGTACAAGGTAATGGGTTTTCATCTCACTTTTTATTCCCATGAGATTCTTGCTACATTTGCCACTATTTCCTTTTATGTGGCGTATGTACTATAAATTATTGTATTCTTTGTGTAATATAATTTAATTTATGGGTATTTAAATCTTCATTTTATGATCCTTATTTCATGGGGTTTATGTTTCTTAGGTTACCACATCGGTAAAGTAACTTCTAATTTCAATTTCAACTCATTGTGTTTTACACACACTTCATTAAATATTTTACCCCAAGATTATGCGTGGAATCACTATTTATTTATTTATTTAGTAATTTCCACTCCCCTTTGTGTGAATATAATTTTGATACACATAATAACTCTATTAATAAATTCTGAAGTCATTAATATGAACTTGATATGGGTAATCTTGACTCTATTTCCATTCATTAAGTTAAACATCCAAGTCATTGGTTTTGTTTTTACAAGAATATGTGTGGATGTCTTATGATTGATTTACACTGAATATCCAATCATATTTAGTGTATTTATATTTTTCACACATAATTATGTTATTGAATTTTCTTTAATCTGACGATACAATCTTTGTAAGGGATTTCATCTCAATTTATGTCCCATTGTGACTTCTTTGTTCTTATGTATCAATTCACTTTTATATGGTGTATATATTGTGATTTGACATATTATATCATGAATCCCTTTATTATCAAGATATTATAAAGTTTTGATTAATGTTATTCCTCAATTATTTGTATTCATGCATCTCTAATTTGTTTAGGAACTCTTTAACTAAAATATCGGTTTAAATGTTTTAAAGATTTATTCTTCTAAATCTTTATCATTGATGTCCATGTTTTAAAAATGGCTTTAAGGATTTATTTATATAGACATGAATGTTTTATAATTGAAATTACTTTCAAAGTTTCAAAGTTTTATGGGACAATTTTATTCAAAAATATCTTTTAAACTACTTCTTTGATAAATAGTGCGACTTTTAAATGTTTTCAAGAAAAAGGGGATATTCTCCCAAATAGTTTTACTAATTATTTTCATCTATGTCAATATCCTTAACTGTATTTTATTCTTTATTGAAGTTGATTTATTATAATAAAATCTTCCATATTGTGTTTAATGAGTTATGTTTGACTGTGGATGTGCTATTTTTATACCGTTCATAGTTTGTGGATAAAGTATTGACATTTTGTATGCTAGTTTTAATATGAATGTTTAGTTTATGTTTCAACCTTTTCATATGAGGATTGCATTGGACTTAGTAAGTGACCAGTGGAGCCTGTTATAGCTCCTCGATGCATCATTAGGTGTCATGAGACAAACTAGTGTCTTGGCCCAAGGCCTTGAAAAAATATTATTTGTAGTGTTGGCACGAGGCCTTGACTACGTGGTTATGATTTCCGACATTATGCATTCCATCATTATGAAATTAGCTATTGATATTACATGTGATTATTAGACTAGTATAATATCCATGTGAATAAGTAAACAGAATTATTTGATTTATGATTTCCATATTATACAGAAGTTTAAGTTTAAAAGGCTTATGTTTTAGTCTTATACATTGCCTTAAATGGTTATGCTTATTTATCAGAGATGCCGCAATATTGTTATCCCTACTAAGAATATGAGCTCACCCCTTTCTTATGTTTTCCTTTTCCTAGGATGTGAAGAAGTATATTATGATTAACCTACAGGGATAGGCCAATGGATATGAGTGTGTTAAAAGGGGAAACAATGTTGTTTTTATTTATTTCATGATGTAGTTTAAAACTTATGTATGTATCTAGTACATACAAGGATACTAAACTAATTGGTACTTCAAGACTTGATCTCTTATGATCAATCCAATGTTATATAATAATTCACCAACTCTAGGTAACTAAGGTTGGGTTGTTACAGTTGGTATCAAAGGAAGTTTAGTACAAACCTTGGAACCTAGATTTAGAAAAACTCTGATTATAAAACACTACCCTAAGATAGACTTTGAGGATTAGTTTAGAAGAAAAACCAAAAATTTTGTGTAATGTAAATGTAAGTTGGGTTTTCCAAGCAATACATCCCTATCAAGATATGGGCATGTAGAGGCGGCTCTGGTACATATGTACCCATGGGTAAATCTTTAAAACAACGCTTTGATCCATACTCAAACGGGAACTGGTGCATGATAACGGGCCTTGCTACAGTCTTGGTTACAACACTCCCGAGGGATATACTTAGGATAATTCAAATTTTCTTTACCAACCGATTTGAAATATTTTAATATAAGATGAGAATAAATAACCTTGGTTAATGATAAGGTGTTTTAGATTGTAAATAAGGTGTCATGATATTATTTAAATTATTTTATGACTATTTTTACTCACTCTTTGATTTCTAGTTTTAGTTAATGGATGGATTCCAAGGAATTCATAGTAACATTGAAAATGATGTACAATGTGGGAATTATGGTAGAAATGAGAAACTAAATGGAATGTTGATAGGTGTAAAAGATATCGTGTTCATGCCGAAGTAGGTTTCCAAAAACATGATCAATAATATATACCCTAACCAACTCCCAAACTAAACAAAGAAGATAAAGGTGGAGAATGATAAGATCTACAACAGTGGAGACCATGGAGAAAAAAATATCAATTTTCATCATTCCAGAAATGTGGAAGGAGACACCTAGGAAAGTGTCTCAATGGAACAAAGAAATGATTTATGTGTGGGAAGGAAGGTCATAAAGTAAATAATTGCTGAGGAAAAATGAAGAGTAATCTAGAAGAATATAAAAATGATCATAAGAATCCATTTACAGTCATTTTCCATAAATTTAGGGGACCTTGTCATTAACCGAGTCAATTCCCTATTCTATAGGATAACCACTTGGTCAAAGAAGAACCTATGTGGAAATAAATAGATGGAGAAATGTTTAAAAGTATTACTGTTCTTTGTTGATGGGATTAGTTTGGAATACTTTTCTTTTGTATGTGTAACCCTGTAGTTTGTTATATGAAAATTCTATTTGAGGAAGAATTATCTTTTCATTTGTGGATATAGTTATGAAGAACCATTTGGGTTTATATAATCCTTGAATTTTCGGAAATTACAAGTTATTAATTTTTGGGATGAAAATGCGAGTTATGAGATAACATTTGTGGTTAAATTTATTTATGGTTATTTTGAGGAATTTATCTCATTTGGAAATTTTATAAAATATAGTTTTTGAAATAGGACAACACACAGACTGTGTGACAACCCGTCGCGTCAGACAAAGCTATGGGAATCAAACCCACAACCAAAGTGTGACTTTGATTTATCGCATACCACTGGACTACATGAAGTCCCTGGTTAGTGTGACTAATTCTTTTTAGTTAAATGATTTTATTGATCAATAATCGGGTGATTTAGGATCTTATGATTTATCAAATGGATATCCTTAGTATAGGAAAATGATTTGGTGATTTAGTGATAAATTTTATTTTGGAAGACGTTCACTCTGTTGGGAATACTATATGCCTAATGAAAATATAATACTATGGGATTTAATTTGAGGAGTAAAAGTGGATTTTTATTTTGAAAGAATATATTTTTTTATAGAGATTCATGTTATTTATGGAAATGAATAACCTATCATAGATAATATGTGATTTGGTTAATCACACTTTAGTAAGAGACTTTAAGAGTAGTTGATGTTATTTGGAGATAAATGCTAAGACTTACTATAAAAGACTGTGTGATTAAGTTCTTCTGAATTTTGGGGTTTATTCTTAGTTTGGATTATATTTTAGGATTTTTTGGACTATTGTTTATTGAATGATATTTATTGATCTTTTGGTATTGTTTTTTTAATTTTGGAAATTAAGATTAGTATTTCTTTTTATAAAGGATTATCCATTTTGGAGATCATATGATCTTGTACTAACCATTTGGTTTTGGTTAATCTCTAAAGACAATGGAAATATATAGGTAATCATTTGTGGATTATGTGATTCTCTTGAAGTTGATTCTAGCGCTTCAGGTGTGACCAAGTCATCTTGAATACTCATCCTTTGGAGAAAAGATGAGTTAGTGGTAGAAATTTATTAAAGGATGAAACTCTACTTAAAAAGTAAGAATATCTCTTTATGTTCTTAGTTAATATCATAAATAAATTCCTCAACTTTATGAAATGGAACTTAAAACAAAAAAACATCGTCCTTTTACTTTTCCTATTGGGAAACAAAAGACCGTTTAACCCATCACAAGTTTGTGGTTTTATTGTGTTAAATTTCTACTGATCATGTTTTCTATAACTCTCCATCAGAACTTGACACTTAGTTTATCTTCCATATCCATGTTTTCCTACATGTAATCTTAGTATGGGTTATCTTGGGTGACCTTTGTACTTCTCTTTCTATCTTTTAAAGTGATAGTTTTATTGACTCTTTTTCTGATGTGGGACTTTCAATGAAGTTCCCAAGCCAAATTTTAGAAATTGCGAGGATGAAATTTCCAAAAGGGGGGAAGAGTGTAATGCCCCAAGATTTTATAGTAAGTTATTTTCTTTAAAGTAATTCAATAGCTTTCACTACACGCAACACCGAGTTCGAGCACACCATGACTTACCAAACTTGCCGTCCAAAAAATAGGTTATGAATAGTATTAACTGTATTTTAAATTTTATATACTCCATATAATTTTAAAATCCATATTATGTGTTTCTTAGACATAATTTAATAACAAATTCAATTTTTCAGATAAAAGAAGTATTTTTAAAAAATTGAAATTTTACCGCTTTTTAATGGAGAATCCTTTTTAAATCCAATATTCGACACTTTTATATATTCAATTTGACAAAATAAACTTCTTCTTTTGAACCAGGACATAAAAATCCAGTTTGGATAAAATTTCGGTACTTTTCTGATAACTTTTATATTATGATGAATAGTGAAAAATACTAAATTTTAATTGAAAAAAACTTTTTTAATCAAAATAATTTATAGTGTTAAATTATAAATTTGAATGGTTTTGAAGTATAATTAGATTATATTTTTATCATTTAATCCAATTTTGGCCATTGGAAGTAATTTTACATTTAAATTGTACATAAACACATATCAATCTTTTGATAGTTTTTACTTCTCAAAAACCCGCTTTCTGATTTTGAGAATGGGAATAGTTTTTTAAATTAATTAATACAATTTATATGTTTTGAATTTGGTAAAATAGACATAATTTTTGAATTTGGAATATAAAAATTAGATTTGGGTAATTTTTGGTATTTTTCTAAAAACTTTAAATTTTTGATAAATAGTGAAAAACACTACGTTATTGTTTGAAGTTGACTTTTTATTTAAATAATTATTTTTAATTTAAATTTATTTTAAAGTCAAAATAGATACATAATACCTATATTAGACCAATGTAATTCATTGCCGTCATTTTCTAATAAGATTAGATATATAAAATTTTATTGAACTTTTTACCCTCTTTTACACACCTTCTTAACACATTTATAAATTCGCATAAAACATAATTTAATCGTTTAGGTGAATTGAATTTCCAAAATTTGAAAGACACGGTTGACATAAGTAAGTAAAATTTGGTTCAATAGGATAAAAATAATTTTTGGTGAATAATAACTTTTGAATTTTATTTACCATGGTTAAAAGTAAATATTGCAATTAAAGGTAAAAATGATATTATAATTACACTAACAGATGTCCAAATTATACTGGATAAATTTATTTCGACCAAATTCAAACTTATGAATAAATTTTTTTCCTTTTGATCCACTTGGATTAGATTAGGACATTTATTATTATTTTATTTAAAGAAGACTTAAAAGTTTTAAATTCAAAGCCTAATAGCTAATGTTTTTTAATATAGGGTTATACATAAGATAAATTAAAATATAAATATTAATTATAAGGATAAAAATATTTCCTACATCATGGTATTTTTTTTATAATTTTTACACATTAAATAATTAAATTTATGTATGACACAATGATGATGCAGAATTACATTTTTAATGAAAGATTAAAATAATTGATATTATAAATATCAAAATAAATGTAAATTGAGACTTTTGATGAATTAAAAGAATTTTAGAGGTTAATATGACATTTTAGGTTTGATTTAATCTATTTTTTTCGAAGAAATAAAGTTTTTTTTGACTTTCACAAAAAAACCAATACTAAATATTGTCAAAATTGACATAAATGTGTATTTAAAAAAATACTATATTATTAAATGATATAATATTCCTAAAAATATATGGTTTGTCCAAATGACTTATATAATGATATATATGTCATTAATGAACCAATTTAGGTTCTCTTGGCATTTTATAGTAATCTTATTAACCATCTAGTATAAAAATACAAGAATACATGGTAAATGTTAAACTATTTAACTAAGAATCAAATCTAAAAGATAAGGTTAATATGGTGACCTAAACTGGTCTAAAACCTATTGGTTGAGAGAATTATGGCCCATACCCACCTTATCCTAGAAATAAATCAATTTGGAGCCATTATATACCGTAAATGATTTTATTATAAAATAATATTTCAATCTTCTACTAAAGTGACCCTGAACTCTCTTGTAAAAGGGTACTTACCCTTCTCTCAAAATCACACCTCCAAAGCCATTTGGATCTGCCAACCCCTACTCTAATATCCTCCCAACTACCCAAACTTAATACTAGAGGCCTTACTTTGATCATAAAGCCAACATAGGGAGCCCTTTTGATCAAATCAAAAAGAAGAACCCGAAGAAGAGGTAATAATTTCACCATTTATAAATTCTCAAGTCATCGATATGAACTTGATAAGAGTAATGTTAACTCAATTTCCATTCATTTAGGTAAACATCTAAGTCATTGGTGCTGTTTTTTAAAAAATATGTGGGAATTTCCTCTGATTTATTTACACTGAATATCCAATCATATTGAGTGTATTTATATTTTTCACACATAATTATTTCATTGATTTATCCTTAACCTAAGGATACGGTCGTTATAATGTATTTCATCTCAATTTACATTCCATTGAGACTTATTTGTTGTTATTCACCAATTCCCTTTATATGGTTTACATACTACACTTTGTCATAGTATGTCATGAATCCCTTTATTCTCATGATATTATAAAGTTTTGATTAATTTTAATTCCTCAATCTCATTATTATCTAATATTGTTTGTGTTTAAGTTTTTACTGCGACATATTTATTATACATGTCAATATTTTATAAAATAATTTTCAAAAGGATTCTTTTTAAGGTACTCTTTAAATAAAACATCAATTTAAATGTTTTAAAGATTTATTCTTCTAAATCTTTCTCATTAATTTCCATGTTTTAAAAATGGTGTTAAGGATTTATTTATATGGACGTGGATGTTTTAAAATTAAAATTTCTTTTACAAGTTTCAAAAGTGGTATGGGACACATTGATTCAAAAATATATTTTTAACAGCTTCTTGATAAATAGTGAGACTTTTAAATGTTTTCAAGAAAAAGTGGATATTTCTGTCAAATAGTTTTAGTAATTATTTTCATCAATATCAATATCCTTGATTATTCTTGATTGATGTTGATTTATTATAATACAATCTTCCATATTGTATTGAATGAGTTATTTTTGACCGTGGATGTGCTATTTTTACACCATTAATATTTTGTGGATAAAATATTAACATTTCGTATGCTATTTTTAATACGAATGATTAGATTATGTTTCAACCTTTTCATATGAGGAATTAATTGGACTTAATAAGTGATGGGTGGAGCCTGCTATAGCTCCTCGATGCATCAGTAGGTCTCATGAAATAAACTAGTTTATTGGCACAAGCCCTTGAAAAAATCTTATTTTTTGTCTTGGCGTAAGGCCTTGGATATGTGGTTATGATGTCTGGAATTAGGCATTCCAACATTATGAAAGTATATATTGATATTACATGTTTTTATTTGACTAGTATAATATCCATGTGAATAATTAAATGGAATTATTTGATTTATAATTTTCATATTATACTGAAGTTTAAGTTTAAAAGGCTTGTGTTTTAGTATTATACATTGCATTAAATGTTTATGCTTATTTATGATAGTTTCCTATATATTTTTATCCCTAATGAGTATCTGATCTCACCCCTTTCTTATGTTTTCTTTTTCCTAGGATGCGAAGAAGTATATTTTGATAAAACTGTAGGGATATGACAAAGGATATGAGTGTGTTTAAAGGGAAAAAATGTTGTTTTTCTTTATTTGATGATGTAATGTAAAAATTATATATGTATCTAGGACTTCCAAGGATACTAAACTAATCAGTCTTTCTAGACATTATCACTTGTGATCAGGCCAATGTTATGTAATAATGCACCGACTCTGGGTAACTAGGGCCAGGGCATTACACATATGGTCCAGAATATGCCATAAAATCACAAAGAAGGCATAAATAATCCATTCAAACATGGAAAATTCACTACCTTTATGACATGACTAAATTGTGTATAAAATTTGAGCACACATCCTATGATAGGTGTTTCTCCATGAAAAGTATATGCCAATTATTTTAGAGCATGTACATTGGGTCAATAGACAACATCATTAATACATCAAGTATTGAACCCTAATTTGATACATGATGTGCAATGTTGGTTTCATGTTGTTCACTTCATACATCTTTAAAATGGTACCTGCCACATATATTAATGAAACACCATGTGGTCTCACACACTGCATATACTGTGTGGTTTGATGACATGAAGTTACATGTTGTATATGTAACATCATGCCATGTGGTATGTGGATAATGATGTGGTTTATTAATAGTGGATTACACACGATGTATCACATGTCATTACTTTTCATGTGATAATTAAATATCCATTCAATGGATTTAATATTAAAGAGTTTGTACACACTATGTTACCTTTTAAGTTCATGCCATATACTTTATTATTTTTAATGAAATAAAGTAAAATAAATTTATTTATAATTAAACGAAGTTATTTAATACATATTAAGGGCCATTAATTGGATAGAATTTATTGTTAATAAACAATTTATTATTTTATTTTAACAAGGAATAATAAAAAATGAATGTGGTTTATTACTAAATATGATTGTTTTTTCCTATTATAAATAAACTTAAACATTGAACAACTTGTGTTTGTGTTAGATTTATTTATTTAATTTAATTATTTAGTGTATGGTTTATTATGTAATTATTATTAAGTAAATAAAATATAATGATCCTTAAATCATCTCTCCCTCCTTTGTTATGAATGAGCATGTGTGTCTAAGGATTATTAACCCCTGGTACCCCTTATTTTCATGTGAGTAGGAATTTATAAAGGATATATATCCAAGTAAGAAAAGATATTTTATGATTCATGGAATATCTATTTTATTAATTAAACATGAAAACATATTATAAATAAATTAACTGACATGAATAGATAAAATATAATTAATTTGAAAAGATATATTTTATCACATATAGTTAATTATTTATGTAACTTCTCACATAAATTAGTTAATGAGTACAAAAAGGATAAATAAAGATATACTATATATGTTTATTTAAAATTAATTCATAAATTATTATATTAGATATGGTTAATTTTTTGAATACATTCATAGAAAATATTCAACAATCACCTAAAAGATAAAAATAATGAAAATTAGGCATAAGCTAACAAAATTCCTCAAAAATAAATATTAACTCATTAAATTCCTTCCATCACTAGAGTTAGAATACAATAATTTTTCAAAGAACTGTTCTAGCCCTCTTTAGGTAACTTTTAATCATTAAGGAGTTCTAATAATGTTTGTGGATCAATATAATGAAATTAACATCAAGATTAGTTTCTATAGCATGGTTAGTTAAATTTAAAGGAAATTGTTAAAAAATCCAAATATAGGATTTTAGGATTTGGGGTCCACTAAATAATTCAAGGAACTAAAAGTTAATGAAGTCAAAAATAGTAAATCCTACATAAATACCTATGAATAATTTGAAAAGGCCTGAGTCTAGGTTATAATAAGGTAAATATGAATCCATTACCCCATAATATCCTGACATCTAGATAATCTGAATCCAATAGTTATAGCTATTTGGGATTGAATAAAATAGTGGGATATGTAATTAAATAATTAATAAATTATTCCATAGCTGGTAATCAAAAATGAAGAATTGAAATTATATTTTTTATAGATAACGTTAAGAAAAAATAAACATTCACTATCATTGTGATTAAATTTTGACATGAAAAATGAGTGTTTTGATGTTAACTTCTTGGAGGGTTATAGACATTTAAACATCATATTATGAAAATAGAGTAAGTAATATGTACTATAATCCCCACTACCTATTAAACCTACTCAATAAGTGAGTGAGGATAAAAAATATGCCTGTTGGAGACATGTGGATGATGCATTAGATTTACAATATATTATGGTATCATTTATGTCAAGTGAGATACAAAAGTTACATTATAAAAAAGATACATACTCCATGATGTCTCCTCTCGAGGAACCTTCCTAGAGAGAGCTAGACAAGAGAGATACAAAAGCCCATAACACACTTCATGAAATTTTTAAGAGTGTTATTTTATATTATAACTCATATGATCAAGATGATTGGGTATATTTAACATTTGGAGAATTTTAGATTTAATATTTACAAAGAGTTATCCACATATCTCATTCTATCATCCTTTCCTTCCAACTTCCTAAGATTTATTGTTAATTTAAATATGAATAATATGTAGTAGTTTCTTTAGAATCTATTCACAATGATTCTCCAAGTAGATAAGGATATGAAAAAATATAAGTCATTGGTTGTTATGGTGTATAGAAATAATGTTAAGAAAATATGGAATATGGAAGGATACAAGAAAATTGAAGCTTTCCATCATCCCTCACAGAAACAAAAGATATAGATGGAAGATAATGAGAGAGAATTTATTTATTTTCATGTGGAAAGTAGAGCCACTAAACTAAGAATTATACCATAATGAAGAAACAAGGGTAACATTCAAATACATTCATTATTTAATGTGATATTTATATTTTTATTAATTAGGTATTGGAAAAAACTTGTGGCACACACATTTTTATCCACATATTGGATCCAAGTAGATTTTAGAAGATAAAAAAAGGTGGGGTGGATATTTGAGAGTGAGATTATTTTTTCTCTCTTTAGGATATTTGCATCTCCCAGTTCAAACTATAATGATTTTAATTTTCGAGAACTATTATTATATTCCTAACGTGACTAAAAACATTATTTATATATCATGTTTATACATTTATATATTTAATTTAAATTTCAGAAATAAAGTTCTATTTCTATTATAAAAATGGAATATTTTATGGCATAAAATATTTGAATAATTGTTTTTCCACACTAGAATATGAAAATAAAGTCTTAGAAATTGATAAAAAATTAAGTTCAAATGGATTGTATTATACTCAATTGTGGCATCATCGACTTGTTAATAGAAACCAAAAATGTTTTATGATTTTTTATCAAGAAGGGTATTTAGATTATTTTTAGTTGAAACTTCTAGATATATTTCATTCTTGTTTAAAAGGTAAAATAGCCAAAAATATTTTAGTGAAAAGTTGAAAGTTCCACAAAACTTCTAGAATTAATTCACATAGAAATGTGTGGAGAATTTACAGTAGTGGGTGGAGGTGGATTCTTAAATTTATTTACTTTTAATGATTAATTTTGTAGATATGGATATATATACTTGATAAGCTATAAGTATGATTCCTTTAAAAAATTTATTGTATACAAAATGTATTAAATAATCATCTTGGTAAGAAGATAAAAAACTTTGCATGGACAGAGGAAGAAAATATCTTAATGATGAATCCATCAATTATTTAAAAAAATTTGTGATATTATCTCAAATCATTCTTTATTATACACTTCAGTGGGTTGTTGTTAGTGAAATTAGGAATCTAACCTTTTTATATATAGAAATATCTATAATGAGTCATACAAATATTCTATTATAGTTTTGGGGATATGAATTATAATCATCAATCTATACACTAAATCAGGTGCCAACTAAAGAAAAAAATGGAATCCCATATGAGTTATGGTATATGAAGAAATGTTTTTCATGTATTCATGTATAGGGACAAAAATCATTTTTAAGGCTAATTCTAGAATAAAATTTAAAGTTTTAGGCATAAGGTTTATGGGATATCCTAAAGTGATAAGAGGATATAATCTATATGATCCATTAGATATAAAAGTAATTATAGAAAGACATTACATGTTTCTAGAAAGGGAGAACATATTTGAAGGATATAGTGGGAGAAAGATAGAATTTAATGAAGTCAAAGATTATGGTATATATGAGTTAACATTTAAAAATATTACACAAAATCCATTAGAATTTTTTTATAAATATAAAAAAACTTTGTAAGTTGACTAAAGAAGTTAGAGAACTATAAAGATATGGTTTTCTTATCATCGAGGAAGGTAAAACATTAGTAATTGAGATTAATTAACCCTTTTCATAAAAATTAGTGGTAATTATCTTAAAATTTTATAATTAGATAGAATCTATGAATTATTAAATGGATTCGATTTACCAAAATAACATTAGAATTTTGGTACATCTTCTATTTGATGTAAAAATTAGTAGGTCTAAATGATAATCAAGAAGAAACTACAGATAGATGTTAACTTTTCATACGTATAAATCATAATTGGTTTCTAAATGTTTCAATAAACATAATGGTATTGATTAAAGAAAAACCTTTTCATCAGTTTCAATGATTAAATACATTAGAATTAATCATACTATAGAATTTTACCATGATTATAAAATTTGGTAGATGGATGCAAGGATAACTTTATTAAAAGGAAAAAATGTGTAAGATGTATATATTAGATAACTAGAATAGGTTATGAAACCAAAAAAATATAATAAATTATGAAAGTTGTGGAGATCCATTTATTGATTAAATCAAGCATCGGGAGCATGGAGTATTCATTTCAATGAAACTATAAGTGAATTTTGGTTAATAAACAATGAAAGTAATTGATGCATTAACAATAAGTTTAGTGAGAGTGTTATAATTTTCCTAATGATATATGTTAATTATATATTATTAATGTAAAATTAGGTACCATTTTTAAAATCAGTTAAAACCTAGATAAATTAATGTTTCTCCATGAAGGACATAGATGAAACATCTTATATCCTAGGGATTTATATATATAGAGATAGATCTAAGAGGTATATTATACTAATTTAAAGTACATATAATGTCAAGGTATTGAATTGATACAATATGGAGCAATATATGAGAGCATTCTAAACAATGACACATGGAATACATCTCTCCATGAATATGTGTCAAAATACAAAAGATGATAGATAATGAATGTAAATAATTCATTATTCTTTGATGATTTTATCTATGATGTATTTCATGATATGAACTATACTTGATACTAATTATACATTGATAATGGTAGGTATATATCAGGAAGATCTAGGATAATTGAATTTGGTAGAAGTTAAAATAATATTTAAGTACTTATGACATATGAAGGATATATTATTGGTATATAGAGGAGATGAGGACAGAGTTATGAATGGATACCCATATGGTACTTTTAAAATAGATCAAGATGATATAGAATTATAATCAGGATATGTGTTTTGCTACAATATAAGTGAAATTATATAGAGGAGTTCAAACAATCCATAGTCACCATTTCTATAGTTGAATTCAATTATATTGCAACTTCTGATGTTGTTAAGGAAGTAGTATGGATTCAAATTTTTTTCAAGGTGGTTAGTTTTTTTACCTATCAATGTAGATCGTATCACTATATTTTGTGATAATACTATATAAATTATTCTAGATAGAAAATCTATCTCCCATCAATAGTGGAATAATATACTTTAAAAGTATAATATGTTAATGGATTTTACTCAAAGTGGTGAAATTATTGTTACTAAAGTTTCTATAAAAGATAATGTGTAAAATACATTGACTAAAGCCTTATCATAGTAGAAGTATGAATGTCATGTGAAAGAAAGTCTGTTGAAAATTGTTAGTAGTTAGATTAAGTGAATGCAAGAGTCTATTGGAGTTGGTTCCCTATAACTAACTAATATTTGTACTCTCGATTATAACTCAATATATATAGTTTGATATGTATATATATAAATATATATGTATAATTATCACATATTATTTATTCATTTTTTGTAATATTAATACAATAATTTATTCATCATATTTTGTAACATTAATGAGTTATAAAATTTACCTACCATAATGATAACCTTAAAATGTTATGGTTATATTATTAAATAAATATATCCTATGGTTTTGATACATTAATATGATGGGACACATATTATGTCTAACTATCAAGTGATGGTTTCTCATTATAATTGAAAATTATTCTCATGAAGCTCACATGTGGTGATATCAAAGAAGGGAGATCATGAGGACATACCAATTAGTAGTAATTCCAAATGTTTTTTGTGTCATTTTATATTCTTATCTGCAAACATGTCTATTATCCCACTTAATTGAGTTCATTATTAATTCATATCATGAATCGTGTACTTTGATGCATGGAAAAAAACAAAGATGACATATTATCACAGTGATGTTTCATGTACTGGGTGTGTTATAAGTGATATAACATTAATTAAATGGATGATAAATAATTTATCCCTTATGAATGAATTAAAGAAAAAATATATATCCCTTTGATGAAATGAAAAATTCTGAACAAATTCTATGACCATGGTGATCTCATATTACTAATTTTGAAAATTGAAATAATGATAAATCAAGAACATAGGGTGATGACACATGTATGAATCCTTCTTGATGGTATATTTATTGATAAAGGGATTATATTAAATAGTAGCATTCATAGGAAGGTTGTTGTAGTTGATACACAAACATATTTCTCTAGGGTAACCGTGATGTATACTAGATTCCAATATTTTTCATTAGAAAAGTTCTACCTATATCCATTTAGAAAGGGTCCTAGAAGGTCACACACTATGTGTATCGAGAAACTTATAAAATCTGATTGGATTTAAGTTTAAGAAAAAATTTATTCATCACTTGTCAAAAAATATGTGTTCAAGTTATGTTGATCGTAAAATTCAATCATGAGATATTTGATTTTAGAATATGTGACTTTAATTTAATATCTTTATTTTTATTCATAAATTTTTAGATATAATAATTTTTTATTCAAGAGTTTAGTGAATATAGTTAAATAATTATTTTTATTCAATTTATGTAAATATATATATATATATTAAAATAAATAGTTATTCACAAATCAAGTAAAGATAATGTTTATTTTATTTTATCAAACAAATATATTTTTATTAAATGTTTCATATATTTTATTGGAGAATATGGATAGAGAGATCTAATGGAAATGATTAATTTTATTTAGTATCATTTAAATAAATATTTATCTACTTATTTTTAAAATGATATTATATAAATCTCATTACAATTCCATATTTTTATTTTCTGATAATTATTTTTTTAACTGGGCTAAAAAATAACCCGTACATGGATTGTAGGCCCAAAAGTACAACACCATAAACTGAATCACCGAGTCTAATACAGGATGCCACACGAACTCGTGCATGCCTCCCCATACACAAGAGGTGAATAATTTGTAGTTATGGTCAAAGGAGACATCATTGAGAGACTATTCCCTCAGTACCATATATTCATCAGAGTATACAGTGGAAGTGATAATAAAGAAAATAAATAATAAAGGAATATATAAACATCAGAGTAGTATCATAATCACAAATTACAAACCCATACAATTTCAATATTCCATTTTAGTAGCACTAACTAAAAAAAGAATTCCCAGAATAAATGTATCAAAGTATGTGATACAAGTAACTAATAAGAAACATATCATACATCCAAGATCTAAGTCCTTCCTACAATGCTCCCATCCTTCTACTAATCCTACTCAATTTCTCCCCATAGGACCCTTTCCTTTTACCGAATCCATAACTATAAAATATACACATGCATAGAGATACTGGTGTACAGTGTGGGTATAAAACCCAATAGGAAACCACCAACATGTCCTTAATCATAAGTGAATAATATATATTGGGGAATTCCATGAAAATAAATAAATCATAGATAATAAAAAAGTATATGACACAAGAAAAACATATAATTCAAGTCCATAGGGACCTGTTCTACCTGTTTCATCCCCATGGAAGAAGGAATGTCAACTAACTACCTAACACATCCCATTCAATAGGATAACCCAAAAACATTTCTGGAAACTTTTCCTTGAAGTGATATCCCATTTACATGCCACCCAAATGTCTAACACATCCCCTTAAATGGATAGTCTATATAGATCAACATGTACACTCATATATAGTAGACAAAATAAGAACACATACAAAAATAGATATAGGATGTCAGATCAAACATCACATAATGTCAAGTAATATTAAAAGACAATAAAAATAATCACATGAGAAAAAATCAAGCATAGGTATCTCAAGGATACACATGCACACCTGATGTGATAAAATATAAAACTTATGCCTCACAAGTTACACATAAAAACATCATGAAATCAAACATCAAACATAGTCCCCTATGTTACACTTTCACACCTCATGTGATCAAACAACAAACATGGTATCACTAGTTACACACACACACCTCATGTGATAAAACATTAAAAAAATATCTCCCAATAATATTTCCAAGAAACTGTATAAACATGAACTAGTGATAAGGACTACACACCTCAAGCATGTCGATTTAAACTTCAAGGTTTTCCAAGGATGTTGTCATTCAAACCATATTCTCTCACCAACTGAGATGAGATCACACATGAAGAACTTATAGAAATGGTTCCATGAAGGCATCATAAATGTTATAGAATTATATTTAAGTTGGACTAAATCCAAGGGGTAGATCTAACACTTACCCGATGTTCAACACCGACAACTACAGATTCTATGTTTGGTTGTGGTAGGAGCAAATTTATCATAAAAGGAATGATGATCAAACAAGAAGAGTTTTGAGACTCCTATAAGTATAAATAAATGAGAATAGGTATATAAACTCTAATATTTGATTTACCAGTAATGTCACACAATGATATAATCTTGGTTTTCCAGAGAAACTGGAAAATCCTTTATATGTCTAGGGAATCACAAGGAGGAAGGTTGAATTAATTAATAGGGGAAAATAATCGATTGAATTTTCATGAAAGACCCCACATAATGATTTCACACATTTCTCTTTCGAAATAGAAGATATGTGAGAAGGGAGATAATGATTTCAACCATTTCAAATACCATGTGAATTCCACCATGGATTCTACCACATCTTGTCCTTTTCTGTGGTGTCCTTAAACACACCAACTTGAAATGAACAGCCCTATGAAATGTTTTTAAACAAACCGACTCATACCATCCGTCCAAAAGACTCTTGAACCAGCCCACCACTATCCTGAAGGGTGTTACCAATCCCCAGGGGCTGGAAACTAGAGCTTGGGAATCATAAGAACACATTTAGTAATAGTTTCACCCAATAACCAGAGTAAAAGATACATTAGTAATATAATAAAAATCTATAAGGACCTATCCATATATTAGATGTCCATGATAAAATAAGAAGAAAAAATAAACAAAACATATAATAAGGAAATTAGTAAATAATACTATAACAACCCGAAGTTCTATAAATGAAATTCCCCTTTTAAATGAGTAAATATCTTATTAAGATATTAAATTATAGAAAACGCATGCACTACTTTTATTATTTTGGAATATTATAAGTTATATGATGTGGAATTTAAAAGGCCATTATGAATTATAACCATTGATAGTATATCCATTATATAATGATCTTATGATTAATATATATATATATATAGGTTTATAATAAATTCAATTGATGCAGAAAAAGGATGTGATGACCCTGACAAGTAGGATTGTACCCTAAAAATCCCATTTATGAGAGATTCTGAGGGAGATAACATTACTAAAGTTTAAACTTGACCAATCCCAAGTCGATATCTAACATCTAAATCATGGTGTAAACCATTTACTAGATCAGTTCATGATCATCAGAATCTCATCCCAAACCATGTTCGCTAAACCCCCGCAATAGAATCTCACCATCACATACCTTAACCTCATGTCATTCACTAGTGTAATAAGGGGATATGTATCTAGAAACTAAAAATATTAATTTTTATATTATTATAATTATGTAATTTATATTTTAATACTTTATAATTTTTCAATAATAATTTCTTTAAAAATTAGATATTGATTTGGTGACACAAAAATTGTATTTTTGGGAAATATATTGTTTAAAAAAAGTCACTTTTTTGATGAATTAAAGAATTTTGGAAATAAATCGTATTTTGATAAAATATTATTATTATATAATATTTATTAAATATAAATGATAATATAATTTTATGAAGTCAAATATAATTTTTATAAGTGTCAGAAAAATGTTATTGTAAAAAAACCAACATTTTTCAGTAAATGTTTTTTGATTTATTAGAGTAAATTATCAAATTTATAGAATTATTTTGATAAAATCAAAATTATTTTTGAATTAAAAAAACTAAATTATTCGATGGTAAATTTATTATAATTGTTTTGAGATAGTCATTTTTTTGGATAAAAATTTAATATAGTATAAATATATGATATGTATTATGACAACATAATGACCCAAAAGTGATCAAATTTATAATATAAAAGGTATAAAATGACAATTATTTATTTTCTATTTAATATATATATATATATATTTATGTTGTTTTATTATATTTATAAATCCTTAATGTATTATCCAAAACTTATATTATATTTTAAGGTTTTAAAAGCAATTTTTCGTAAACATGACTCTCTTCCACATCATGAAGGGTACTAATTTAAGTATTTAAGTATTTATCCTTATAAAATAATTAAATGTACTCTTATTTGTTAGAAATCAGGGGAAAAAATGGTTTGGTCTGTATTTTGAATTAATTTATCATATAGAGTTCAAAACCTATGTTTAGAAATTAATAAAGAATTATCCTCTATTTTTCTGTAAAAATCCACCCAACCTCTCATTAATATTCACTAAAAACTATTTTATCACGAATTTACTATACCCCTTTTTATGTAGATCCCTCCCAAGGTACCTCCAAGCTCTTAAGAATCTCCTCCCAAGCTTTTAGAAACACCTTATCAAGGAAAGGGATCTTTATATCTTCTTTTCCATTCAAGAACATTATTTGAATTTAGCCTTATGAATCTAAATTGGATATATTTTTAATAATTTATAAATATAAATTTAATTTCGAATTTATGTTATAATAATTATATATCATTTATACCCTCTCATTACGACCTTTAACTAAATAATTACTATGCTGAAGTATGGGATCATCTCCTTCTCCTCGTTATTGAACCACCTTATTTATACTATGACTTTAATTTATAATTTTTCATATTGGGTTGTGTTATTACATATACCTATTACTATAATTAATATATAAAAGTGACGATAGACCCTTTTCAAACTCATTAATCTCTTTTATGAATCTTTATTTACCGCCATTATGCTGTCGAAATTATCCTGTATTTTTTCATGCCAAACAATTGTGTAGTGAATACCCTTCCCCATTTCCACTCAAGGGTTTTAAATTTTATATTCCTCTCATTCATTGATTTAGTAATTCCATTTATGTATCTCACACTCCTTAATCATGGGATTAAAAGTGATGAAATACATCCATATGTTGTATGATCTATGTGGGAAACTTCTGCAAGTACATGATATGAATATGATGGGTGGACCTAGAATTATATTGTCCTCCAATGCATTGAGTAATATTTTTATCTTATGAGGTTTCATTTCTTGGATTAGGGAGTGAACATAATCCATTATGGCACTTTTTCCGCTATGTGATGTTTTCTTAGAAGTTAGCCTCGACTTATGCATATGTCATGATTTATGTTGTTGAAACATTATTGTGTTTCCTTGATGTTATCATGTTTTATCATGCCTCTTTGTTCAAGATTATGATTCTATCCCCTTACGTTTCATTGATAATCCTATTTACTCACATTCACTACTTTCATCATTTTATTATTTTATTTTTCCTCTACTAGGATTTATATCTCACCCCTTTATTATGTACGTCCTAAGGTTATCTCTTACAGTTTTAGAAGATCCATTTAATATAATAAAATTTTAATGGAGTTTATAAATAATGTTGCTATATTTAGTTTTCAATTTTTTATATAATTTACATAATTATCCAAATTCACTAGGCCTAACAATATTCTAGGGTTGTATTAAATATATATTTATATAATAATTCACGAATTTAAGTGTATTAAAATATGGGTTTTTATTATTGTGTAATAGAAAATTCTAGTTATTTTTGGGTATTATAATTAGAAAAATATTTTAAATTCTTTAGGGACAAGACTAAACATTTTAAAACATCCTTAGATTTTGGTAGAGTATAGAGTATTTTTTTTCCAAGAAAATAAATCTCTATCTAGATATTAAAAGTGGATATGGATCTAGCATATTTATACTTCAGGGGAATAATCCCAAAAGGGACTATTAACCTGGACTCAATCATCACCTAGTGCAAAAAAAAGGGCCTGGCTGCACATCTAGTTTTAAAGTCCTGGAGATATGATTTGGTAAATTAAAAATATATATATAAGCCATTACAAATGGAGAAAAAACACCCATATGAATTTATGTTATAAAATAGATCATGAATAGCTTATATTGAAACCTATAGATTCACAGGTTAAGTATTATATATCTTTTATGATCTATCCATTTAATGTTCATGGTTTCCTATTTATATGTATAATATTTGTAAGATTATTATTTATATATCAATTTTGGATGAAGTAAATTATTTTAATGAGAATCGAATTGTGAAAGTTAGGCTTACTGTCTAGGTTCTACAAATTCTTTCATATCATCAAAGTTGAGCAGACTTATTCAAAAACCACCTCAAAACATAGATGTAGAGTTATCGGTGAAAATATAAAATGGGTCAATTGTTGCATCCTAATAATATTACTTATCCCCTACCCAAATTTTTGGGAACAATTTCCCAAAAAAACCATGTATTGCTCCCTTTATCAAAATTTGATGCTATTCTGGGAATGAATTGGCTTTTATTGTATAGAGCCAACATAAATTACCATGAGAAGGAAATAACCCTCCAAATAATAAATCACCCTATGATTATATACAAGTTCAAGGATTATGATGAATCATGTAACGACCCGAAGTTTCATTAATGGAAAATCCCTCTTGATCCAGTTAAATGTTTCTTTATGAAAAATGTTTTTATAAGATATCAACTTTTTAGTTTTACTTTAAGATTTGTGACCGTTACTTTTATAGCCGTTGAACAGTGATCATCTGGGTAGTTTAAATATAAGGCTTTAACGAACCAATTTTCTACTCAGACAAAGGAAGCGATGGCCTCATCCAGTAGAATTGCCCCTTACGAAGCCCATTTGTCGGAGCTCGGAAAGGAGGTGGCGTCTTTGGGCTTTTCCCTTGACCAAGCCCAAGGTGAGATTCATCAAGTCAAGCTCGAATGTGATCGTCTACGGGAAAAATGGAAGTTGATAGAGATTACCACTCGAGCGATGTTATCCGAGCAACCCCAAGAGTCTGTCACCATCGCACACCTTACCCTTAGGTCTTATGCGGCTATTTTAAGGGGTTATGTAACAAATAAGTAGCACCATGTTCATGTACATTATTTTTTTTGTATATAATAATGAATATAATTTCTAGTCATTTTTGATACATTGTAATTAGTTTTTAAAGTACAAATGGTGTTTTTAGTTATTATTTAATTAAGAATTATATTTTATTAAATTTAAGGATTTTTGAATTAAATAATATTTTAATAAAATATTATTATTAATATTAAATTAATTTTTATTAAATATAAATGATCTTATAATTTTATGAATGCAATTAAAATTTTTATTAAGGTTTGAAAGCCATTTCTGTCAAAACCCGTGATTTTTTTTATAAATGTCGGTTTTTATTTTAAAAGTGAAAATTCACATATGTAGAAAATTATTTAGATAAAATAAATATTATTTTTGGAATCAGGACGTCGAAATTATCCAACGGTGAATTTTTCATAATTTTCTGAGACAGTCAAATTTTTGGGTAAAAATTAAATACCATTTAAATATATAATGTGTTTTATGACATCATAATGACCCAATGGTGATGTAATAAAATACCATAACCCTTATGTTCGGCCAATATATGTTTTATCATTAAAATAATGAGGTTTTGGGTTTGTTTGACTCACTTTTCAAAGCATTAATGGAGCCCTCAAGACTTATTCAACACTTTGCCTTTTTAAATTAATTTCCATGAGAGTGTGACTCACCTCCACATAAGCAACCCTAATTTTTTAATATGTTCGGACCTTGGACTTGTAAAATATTGTTTTCCTCTTTCCTTTTCCAGAAACAATGGGCAAATACCATGGGATGGTTTGTGGTTTGGATTATTTTAATATAAGGGGTCCCAAACCTAAATAATAAAGAATTCTCTCACCTTTCCTATATAAACCCACCCAAGCTCCCACTTCCTCCTCACCCAAAGCCATTAAAGTTCGTCCAACCTCTGCCCTACTCTCTCTAGAATCCTCTCAAGGTTCCCCAAGCTCCCAAGAAGCCTCTCACAAGCCTCTCTCTAGCCTTTGGAAGCACACTTCCAAGTAAGGGTTTTTCTTCCTTTCTAATTTTTTTGTCAATTTTCTTTAAGTTGTATTTCCCTTTTTATTTCAATTATGAATGTTGGGGTATGGTTTCGCACCTCCCCCATACTGTCCTCTTATTGTTTGAATGATGGGAGAACCCTTTCTCTCTCATTAAATGCCTCCCATGTACACCCGTTACTATGCCGAAATTCCGAAAGGAACTTCTCTCTCTTCTTTTACATTCAAGCAATAATTTTGTATCATGAATCTAAATTCCATTTCTATTGTTGGGACATGTATATATATGATCTCCTTACTGTCCATTACATGTAAATATGATGAGGAATGTAAAGACCCGTAAAATTCAAGGGAAATTTTTTCTTAATTTTCTTTAGAATTTTACAGGAGCGCGGTTTCAGACGGCACCTGATTCCGAGGCCCGGAGTGCCCGGAATTAATTTCTGAAGTTTGGCTCGGGTACGTTCAGTGAACGAACGAGCGGGATTTCCTAACTTTTGATCCGGTGCTCGGAATTGAAATCCGAGGGCACCGATGAACTCGCAGCGCCGAAATTCGCTAAAAGAGACCTTTTCGGAAGTTGCGTTTGTTGCGGGTTGAAAGTTAGTTTTAGGGGTTTTTAGTTTGAGTTAAATAAAATTTGTTTAGAACAAATTTTATATTAACTTGTTTAAACCTATCAAAGGAGGTTGAAAGTGGGAACCACACCCACTTAACCTCCCTTGGGAGGATTAAGTGTGGTGGGGCCCACAGGAACCCCTAATCCTTTCAAATTCTCTCAACTTGCTTAACCCCTAATTTATTGGCTTAAGTTACCTTTTAATTATGGGAGTTAAACCTTTTGAATTTCAAACTTTTGAAATTCTAATGTGTTATGTGATAATAAAATAAGATGTTGTCTTATTTTATTTTGGGTTCTTTGTTTGTCTTCTTGAGAGGTGGAGAGCCTTCTTCTTCTTCAAACTCAACGAAGAACGCGAAGAACGTCGTTCTTCAACGAAGAACTTCTCCGCCGAAGAACACGGTCCATCCGCGACGCCATATCCGCGACGCGACGTACTTCTTCCGCGTCATCTCTTCCGCGACGGTTTTCCGCGACGAACGCCATCGACAACGACTCTTCCTCCGACGTCAAAGGAATCGACACCGATATTCCACGACTACGTCAACGTGCGACTATCGAGGTAGAGGTTCTTGAGTTCGTTGTTTTCTTTATTATTTGACTTTCCTCAAGACTTGACGAGGAACGCTCAATTTCCGACGAAGAACGCCGCTCTACTCTTCTTCGTCTCCCGTGTCAACGAAAGAGAACACCGCTTCCTCCTCGGAGATTCTTCGTCGGCATACGAAGTTTCGCCAACGACGTGTCTCTTCGACGCATCCCTTCGTCATCGGATTTGATGAACGGCTTCCGCGACGCCCGACCTCCACGACGTCGTCTTCCGCGGAACGTTGACAAATCCTCGAACCTTATACCCGAGGTAGGGGTTGTTGATTCATTATTTATTTATTCCATTTCTTGAACGTGGATCTCGCATGTCTAACTTGAGGCTTGAATGTTTAAGTTGAGTTATTTATTTAACGTGAGGGGGGCCGGACCGCATGAACACGGCCGAACCCCCCTCCATCGTTCATGTTGATTATTCTTGCGTGAGGAAGCAAGTGGCGTGGTGCCGTCGCACCACGCGGATGATCGTGCAAATATTTTACGCGGCGCCGTCGCGCTACGTCGAGGAAGAATCTTCAAGAACGCGACGCCGTCGCGCCGCGTTGAAAAGAATCATGGCACGGCGAAAGGGGCGCGGTGCCGTCGCACCGTGCCAGACGACGAACACCGCGGCCGGTTTCGGGCCGCGGCGGGACGAGGAGACCGCGGCCGGATCCGGGCCGCGGCGGGATGTGAAGACCGGCGGCCGGGCCGCCGGCGTCGGAAGTCGAAGGCGGGACCAGAATTTTCCGGTCCCGTTGGTAAAACCCGGCCGGCCAGCTGGCCGGCCGGATGACATAAAACCCGGGGAATAAATCCCCCGGCCGGTTCAACAAAACCCCCCTCTTAATGAGGGGGGCGGTTCCTTGAAGGAGGGGGGGGGGGGGGGGTAGCCGGCCCCCCGGTTGCGCTCCAGCAGGCCCCCCACGTGAGGGGGGTGTTTTTTTTTTTGAAAAGAAAACGGCGCGGCTATGCCGCGCCGCCAGTTGAAGAGCGGGGGTTCGATCCCCCGCGTGCGGCCACCTCGCGGCACCAGGCCACCGCGGCCCGCCGCGCCGCCCCGGGGGGGGGGGGGGGGGGGGGTCGGGCCGGGTCGGCCCGGACCCGGACCCCCCCGTTTCGAACCAGATTTGGTTTTTGGCCCATAACGTGAGCCTCGGACCTCCGAATGACGAACCGTCTGCGGCAACGCGATCCTTGGATCGAGACGGTCGTTTCGGTATATCGCACTCAAGGTTTCGGTTTACTTTGAGTTCGGCCGGGTTGGTTCGTTCACGAAACCAACCGGGCCTTCGGAGCGGAAACACTCATATCTTGAGCTACGGACGTCCGATTGACGTGCCGTCAGTCGCGTAGTGTTCCTCTTAGTGAGACAGATCTTTTGGCATACTCCGCCCGAGGTTTGGACGCATGTGGAGTACGGTCGGGTTGGTTTTCCTTAAAAACCAACCGGGCCCCGGAGACGAAAATGCCAATAACTCTCAGACCGGGCGTCCGATCGACGCGCCGTCTGTTGCGTTGAGTTCCTGTTGACGATACGGAACTTTTGGATACATCAACTCTGGTCTTCGTGACAGTTGATGTATCAGCCTCTCGGCTCGTGGAGCGGACCCTCCGAACGAGCTTGCTATGTGCGGGAACCCTAGTGCTGGCTGCGACTGTTCTACTGCTACGACTGCTACTGTGACTACGACGACGACAGTACAGAGATCCTGTGTGGATTCGACGACGACGACTACAGCACTCAGCGATCCTACGTGGATCAGTGCTACAGGTCCTGTGTGGGCCCGATCCTGTGTGGGTCCGATCCTGTGTGGGTCCGTGCTCAGCGGTTCTGTGTGAGCCAGCGCCTACAGGTCCTGTGTGGGCCCGATCCTGTGTGGGTCTTTGCGGGGGTTAGTTACCTATCGATCCTTCGTGGGTCCGACGACTTAGATGGATCAGTGATCATCTTTATCGTCCTTGAAGAAGTATACCTGTGTGAGCTGAATCCTGTTGCTTTCCTGTGTGGATTGTGTTGTACAATCCTGTGTGGATTATGTTTTGCTTTCCTATGTGGAATACGTATACTTTCCTGCGTGGACTGAGTTGTACTTGGGCTCGGAGGTTGGAGCGTATTTTAACTGATGACTTAGGTATATGTATGGGCATATACCTAAGCAGTGTCGGTTGTTACTTCGTGATTGTGCTTTTCTTCGTGGTTTATCCTTTGTGGATTTGAGAGACCTTCAGGGGTCTCGGGGTCCCTACTGAGTAGCTTATACCCACCCTTGCACGGGCTTCGCCCGCACTACGTTGTGTTGGTTGCAAACGACGGACAACGTTGACCTTAGCTGAGGCCTACAGAGCGGGACGGTACCCGGAGGAGGACCACTGGGCGGGACGTGCACGGAGCGGACGGCGGGACCCATGGAGCAGAGGAGCTATCTGTACCCACCCTTCAGGTGGGATTTCCAGTGGACAGCTCGGTGTAGCGGCTTTTACTTTTCAGTTGTTGTTTTCCCTTTCGAGTTGTACTTTACTTTCAGTTTGGGTTTGTATTCTGGCCCATTTACCTTTCCGCACTTTCAGTAGTACTTTGCTTTTGTTTAGTGTTTACTTTCCGCTTGTTTACTCTGTGGTGTGTGTTTACTTTTCAAAGGCAATGCCTTCCCTTTTTAACGGGATTTACGCCTTGGTGCTAGTCGCCAGCCCCTGGCCTATAGAAGGCGGGCTTGGGGTAGTCACGGCACGGACCCCGAGGGCGGGTCGTGACAAATTGGTATCAAAGGAGTTCGGTTCAACCGCGAACTCTGATCTTTTCTAAGTGAAGCAATAATGTTAGCGTATTGAGTGTGGTTATCAGTCCAGGGAGTCCAGTGTAGGTGCGGCGGCCGGCGTATCCGTACACCAGGACCCTGACTTCTGATTTCTGACTTAATGCACGAAAACATTGATTGCGTGTGTGTTTCCAAGTTTTCTTTGTGATTTCTTTGTGTCAGCTCACCAGGTATACTGTTTGACCGTGGCGCACCTGTTTCCTATTCAGGATAGCCCCACGACGGCAGCCAGCTAGGGTTCCGAGAGTCGAGCGAGACAACAGCCCACCGAGCGACGAGGCCTCGGTGCAGGGCCCTTTTCCAGTAGTGGCACCAGTGGTAGCTTTACCCGCCGGTCCCCCGATGCTTCCAGCACCAGACGCTGACGATGCACGTCGCCTCAGCGCACTGCATGAGTTTCAGCGCCAGCGACCGCCCAGGTTTCGCGGGGAGACGGATCCCCAGGCAGCAGAGGACTGGCTGGAGGCAGTGGTACGAGTGTTTAGGATAGTGAGGACACCAGCAGACCTCATGGTGATCCTCGCTGCGAGCCTACTACACGCAGCAGCAGGACGATGGTGGAGCTTGATGCTCCATGTGCACGTTGAGGCATCTCTTCTTTGGACGGACCTTGAGAGCCTCTTCCGCTCGGAGTTCGTTCCAGCCACCCTTCGTGCGGTGCGTATCCAGGAGCTTCTACAGCTGCGGCAGGGCAGCATGACGGTCGCTCAGTACTCGGCGAGATTTACCGATCTCTCGCGCTACTCGACCGACATGGTACGGGACCCATTCTTCCGGGCCCGGACCTTCGAGCAGGGTTTGAGACACGAGATCAGGGCATCGCTGATCTCCCTCAGCATACCGGCTCAGACAGGAGTACTGGAGCGGGCCCTTCTGATTGAGAGCTTCCTTGCTGAGTCTTCACCAGCACAGCGACCCACCGCAGGGCGGCACGTAGAGGAGTCTTCGGTAGTAGGTAGCCGACAGATGACACAGGGGTCCAGACAGACCAGACCTTCAGGCAGACGACCTCAGGGCACTGGCTCAGCAGTGCAGGGCACACAGCGCGGAGCCAGTCATCCGAGTGGCAGACAGTGCTTTGCATGCGGCGGGCAAGGCCACATGGCTCGTGACTGCCCGACCCGCCATGCGGAGGAGCAGCAGACGGTTGAGGAACCACCTAGGCAGAGGCAGAGGTTCGACCGTGGCGGTCTGCAGGGAGGAGGCGGACGAGGCAGAGGAGCTGGCCGAGCAGCAGGTGGTGGACGACGCTTTGAGGCTCTACCACCACCACCACCAGGAGGTCCACCCCGACCGCAGGGGAGAGCTCAGCTTCAGGCAGCCGAGACCTTCGATCATGGAGCTCTGGGAGCCGATGGACAGGAGCAGAACTAGTGGATACATCCTTTGTACTTCTGGTTCCTTGTTGCTTTTGTGTAGCGTCTTGTATTATGAGCTGCAATAATAAAAGACGCATACCTTTGTGATATTTTCGTTCCTGTCCTCTTTCGTGATGTTACTAGGAGGTTCCAGTTTTGGCTGTTGACTTGACCCTCACTTGTGAGACATCTACTGGAGGAGACCCAGTTACCACACACTGATGCCGACAGTGTGACTCAACCTTTGGAGGCGAGAGTAACGGTTGAATCTCTTAGTAGTAGCGTCGAGGCCTTACGACGTCATCCTTGGTATGGATTAGTATCATCCATGTTAGGATTGACTGTATTAGGCAAGGAATGTGGTTCATCTAGGGGATGAGACCGGATTTCACTTTTCGGCAAAGGAGAAATATTTGCAGCTAGCCTCTTTACAGATATCCTTCGTGGATAGAGATGGATCAGCCTTTCTTCAGTCTCTCACAGTCACTCCTCCACTACTGCAGCGAGTCAGGGAGGCACAGCGCGGGGACGCTGACTGTGAGACACGGCGTGCACAGATATCCTCGGGACAGGCACCTGATGGTTTCTCCCTTGGAGCAGAGCACGACATCCTTTTCAGAGGACGTACCATGGTACCAGTTGCTTTGCGAGAGGAAGTGCTGAGAGAGTTTCACACTTCTCCTTTAGCGGTACATCCTGGAGTGGCGAAGATGTACCAGGACCTCAGACGACAGCACTGGTAGCCGGGCATGAAGAAGGCAGTAGCAGAGTTCGTTTCTCGATGCCTCACCTGTCAGCAGGTGAAGGCAGAGCATCAGGTACCAGTGGGCTTGGTACAGCCCTTGGAGCTTCCGGAGTGGAAGTGGGACGACATATCTATGGACTTCGTGACTGGACTTCCACGCACTTCCAGAGGTCACGACTCCATCTGGGTGATTGTTGACTGACTCACCAAGTCGGCACACTTCTTACCCATCAGAGAGCAGGGCTCAGTGGAGAGCTTGGGACGTCTCTACGTTCAGGAGATTGTGCAGCTCCACGGTGTGCCATCATCTATCGTTTCCGATCGAGATGCCCGCTTTACTTCCCGGCTTTGGAAGGGGTTACAGGAGGCATTCGGGACGCAGCTACGTCTTAGCACAGCTTTTCACCCTCAAACGGATGGTCAGACGGAGAGGACCATTCAGACTCTCGAGGACATGCTCCGCGCATGTGTCCTCGACTTTGGTCGTAGCTGGGAGGACCACCTACCCTTGGTGGAGTTCGCGTACAAAAACAGCTACCACTCCACCATCGGGATGGCACCGTACGAGGCGTTGTACGACCGACCATGTAGATCTCCTTTGTGCTGGACAGACCCTGGGGAGTCAGCACTCGTGGGACCGGAGATGGTCCAGGCCACGACAGAGAAGGTCCAGGTCATCCAGGAGCGGATGAGGACAGCTCAGAGCCGGCAGAAGTCATATGCTGACAGGAGGCAGAGGCCACTGGAGTTCGAGGATGGCGACCACGTCTTCTTGCGGGTCTCACCTCGACGTGGTATTCGGAGATTTGGCCGAGGCGGCAAGTTATCTCCGCGCTTCATCGGACCCTTCCAGATTCTCAGCAAGATTGGCGAGGTGGCTTATCGCCTGGCTCTACCACCTCAGTTGCACCGGGTGCACGACGTCTTCCACGTATCCCAGCTGAGGAGATACGTGCACGACCCGACGCACATCATTGACCATGGGGAGCTTGACGTTGACGATGGGGCGACTTTTACGGAGGTCCCAGTGGAGATAGAGGATCGACAGGAGCGGGTCCTGCGTGGGCGATCGATTCCTCTTGTGTGCATCAGATGGCAGCACGGGAATCTCCATGAGAGAACATGGGAGCGGGAGGCTCAGATGCGTGCTCAGTACCCTCATTTGTTTCCCTAGTTTTTGATGTATCTTTACGGGGACGTAAAGCCATGAGGTGGGAGTAATGTAAAGACCCGTAAAATTCAAGGGAAATTTTTTCTTAATTTTCTTTAGAATTTTACAAGAGCGCGGTTTCAGACGACACCTGATTCCGAGGCCCGAAGTGCCCGGAATTAATTTCTGAAGTTTGGCTCGGGTACGTTCAGTGAACGAACGAGCGGGATTTCCTAACTTTTGATCCGGTGCTCGGAATTGAAATCCGAGGGCACCGATGAACTCGCAGCGCCGAAATTCGCTAAAAGATACCTTTTCGGAAGTTGCGTTTGTTGTGGGTTGAAAGTTAGTTTTAGGTGTTTTTAGTTTGAGTTAAATAAAATTTGTTTAGAACAAATTTTATATTAACTTGTTTAAACCTATCAAAGGAGGTTGAAAGTGGGACCCACACCCACTTAACCTCCCTTGGGAGGATTAAGTGTGGTGGGGCCCACACGAACCCCTAATCCTTTCAAATTCTCTCAACTTGCTTAACCCCTAATTTATTGGCTTAAGTTACCTTTTAATTATGGGAGTTAAACCTTTTGAATTTCAAACTTTTGAAATTCTAATGTGTTATGTGATAATAAAATAAGATGTTGTCTTATTTTATTTTGGGTTCTTTTTTTGTCTTCTTGATAGGTGGAGAGCCTTCTTCTTCTTCAAACTCAACGAAGAACGCGAAGAACGTCGTTCTTCAACGAAGAACTTCTCCGCCGAAGAACACGGTCCATCCGCGACGCCATATCCGCGACGCGACGTACTTCTTCCGCGTCATCTCTTCCGCGACGGTTTTCCGCGACGAACGCCATCGACAACGACTCTTCCTCCGACGTCAAAGGAATCGACACCGATATTCCACGACTACGTCAACGTGCGACTATCGAGGTAGAGGTTCTTGAGTTCGTTGTTTTCTTTATTATTTGACTTTCCTCAAGACTTGACGAGGAACGCTCAATTTCCGACGAAGAACGCCGCTCCACTCTTCTTCGTCTCCCGTGTCAACGAAAGAGAACACCACTTCCTCCTCGGAGATTCTTCGTCGGCATACGAAGTTTCGCCAACGACGTGTCTCTTCGACGCATCCCTTCGTCATCAGATTTGACGAACGGCTTCCGCGATGCCCGACCTCCGCGACGTCGTCTTCCGCGGAACGTTGACAAATCCTCGAACCTTATACCCGAGGTAGGGGTTGTTGATTCATTATTTATTTATTCCATTTCTTGAACGTGGATCTCGCATGTCTAACTTGAGGCTTGAATGTTTAAGTTGAGTTATTTATTTAACGTGAGGGGGGCCGGACCGCATGAACACGGCCGAACCCCCCTCCATCGTTCATGTTGATTATTCTTGCGTGAGGAAGCAAGTGGCGTGGTGCCGTCGCACCACGCGGATGATCGTGCAAATATTTTACGCGGCGCCGTCGCGCTACGTCGAGGAAGAATCTTCAAGAACGCGACGCCGTCGCGCCGCGTTGAAAAGAATCATGGCACGGCGAAAGGGGCGCGGTGTCGTCGCACCGCGCCGGACGACGAACACCGCGGCCGGTTCCGGGCCGCGGCGGGACGAGGAGACCGCGGCCGGATCCGGGCCGCGGCGGTATGTGAAGACCGGCGGCCGGGCCGCCGGCGTCGGAAGTCGAAGGCGGGACCGGAATTTTCCGGTCCCGTTGGTAAAAACCGGCCGGCCAGCTGGCCGGCCGGATGACATAAAACCCGGGGAATAAATCCCCCGGCCGGTTCAACAAAACCCCCCTCTTAATGAGGGGGGCGGTTCCTTGAAGGAGGGGGGGGGGGGGGTAGCCGGCCCCCCGGTTGCGCTCCAGCAGGCCCCCCACGTGAGGGGGGCATTTTTTTTTGAAAAGAAAACGGCGCGGCTATGCCGCGCCGCCATTTGAAGAGCGGGGGTTCGATCCCCCGCGTGCGGCCACCTCGCGGCACCAGGCCGCCGCGGCCCGCCGCGCCGCCCCGGGGGGGGGGGGGGGGTCGGGCCGGGTCGGCCCGGACCCGGACCCCCCCGTTTCGAACCAGATTTGGTTTTTGGCCCATAACTTGAGCCTCGGACCTCCGAATGACGAACCGTCTGCGGCAACGCGATCCTTGGATCGAGACGGTCGTTTCGGTATATCGCACTCAAGGTTTCGGTTTACTTTGAGTTCGGCCGGGTTGGTTCGTTCACGAAACCAACTGGGCCTTCGGAGCGGAAACGCTCATATCTTGAGCTACGGACGTCCGATTGACGTGCCGTCAGTCGCGTAGTGTTCCTCTTAGTGAGACGGATCTTTTGGCATACTCTGCCCGAGGTTTGGACGCAGGTGGAGTACGGTCGGGTTGGTTTTTTCCTTAAAAACCAACCGGGCCCCGGAGACGAAAATGCCAATAACTCTCAGACCGGGCGTCCGATCGACGCGCCGTCTGTTGCGTTGAGTTCCTGTTGACGATACGGAACTTTTGGATACATCAACTCTGGTCTTCGTGACAGTTGATGTATCAGCCTCTCGGCTCGTGGAGCGGACCCTCCGAACGAGCTTGCTATGTGCGGGAACCCTAGTGCTGGCTGCGACTGTTCTACTGCTACGACTGCTACTGTGACTACGACGACGACAGTACAGAGATCCTGTGTGGATTCGACGACGACGACTACAGCACTCAGCGATCCTATGTGGATCAGTGCTACAGGTCCTGTGTGGGCCCGATCCTGTGTGGGTCCGATCCTGTGTGGGTCCGCGCTCAGCTCTTCTGTGTGAGCCAGCGCCTAGAGGTCCTGTGTGGGCCCGATCCTGTGTGGGTCTTTGCGGGGGTTAGTTACCTATCGATCCTTCGTGGGTCCGACGACTTAGATGGATCAGTGATCATCTTTATCGTCCTTGAAGAAGTATACCTGTGTGAGCTGAATCCTGTTGCTTTCCTGTGTGGATTGTGTTGTACAATCCTGTGTGGATTATGTTTTGCTTTCCTATGTGGAATACGTATACTTTCCTGCGTGGACTGAGTTGTACTTGGGCTCGGAGGTTGGAGCGTATTTTAACTGATGACTTAGGTATATGTATGGGCATATACCTAAGCAGTGTCGGTTGTTACTTCGTGATTGTGCTTTTCTTCGTGGTTTATCCTTTGTGGATTTGAGAGACCTTCAGGGGTCTCGGGGTCCCTACTGAGTAGCTTATACTCACCCCTGCACGGGCTTCGCCCGCACTACGTTGTGTTGGTTGCAGACGACGGACATCGTTGACCTTAGCTGAGGCCTACAGAGCGGGACGGTACCCGGAGGAGTACCACTAGGCGGGACGTGCACGGAGCGGACGGCGGGACCCGTGGAGCAGAGGAGCTATCTGTACCCACCCTTCAGGTGGGATTTCCAGTGGACAGCTCGGTGTAGCGGCTTTTACTTTTCAGTTGCTGTTTTCCCTTTCGAGTTGTACTTTACTTTCAGTTTGGGTTTGTATTCTGGCCCATTTACCTTTCTGCACTTTCAGTAGTACTCTGCTTTTGTTTAGTGTTTACTTTCCGCTTGTTTACTCTGTGGTGTGTGTTTACTTTTCAAAGGCAATGCCTTCCCTTTTTACCGGGATTTACGCCTTGGTGCTAGTCGCCAGCCCCTGGCCTATGGAAGGCGGGCTTGGGGTAGTCACGGCACGGACCCCGAGGGCGGGTCGTGACAAGGAACCCTTTTCTCTCTCATCAACATTTTTTATGAATTCTTATGTCACGCCGTTACGCTGCCGAAATCGCACCGATTTTCTAAGCCAATGTCTTTGTGTAGTGAATACCATGCCCATTTCTCCATCAAGGGTATTCACCTTTATGCACATTTACTTATTTATTATAAAGTTTCATGTATTAATTCCACATTCCTTTATCGTGGAAGAAATGATTATGTTTTATGAATCCATGTTTTATGATCCGTGTGGCACACTTATGCATGAAATGAAATGTTTAAGAAGGGTGCGCCCTTTATAGCGCTCCAATGCATTGGGTAAAGTATAGTATCATGATACGTCATGTGCAATGAGTGTTGACTCATGCTAATTCAAGTGCAACGAGGGTTTACTCGTGCTTCAAGTGCAATGAGGGTTTACTCATGCTCCATGTGCAATGAGCCTTGGCTCATGCTAATTCAATGTTAAGTGTTGTTGCCACATTTCCATGCTATGATTATCATGCTTTATCATGCCTTTATGTTCATGTCTCTCTTATGCTCTATTGATATGCCTATTTCCTAACATGTATTGTACTCCTCATGTTATTCATTATGTACTCCCTTACTGGGCTTTATAGCTCACCCTTTTCTTATGCATGTCCTCAGGTTATCCCATGCAATGCTAAGTACGAAGGAATGTAGTGGTCAGGTAAATGAAGTTTTCAATAAGGATGTTGTATTTCAAGTTTAAAGTTTTTATGTAATGATCCTAAGCCCCAAAGACACTAAACCTATCGATCTTCTTTGTTGTATCAAGTGAAGTTTTATGTAATAAATCATGTTTAAGTTGTAATAAAATGCAGGGTTGTCATAGTTGGTATCAGAGGATAGGTTTAGTTATTTTTGGGATTAGGAAACCCTAGTAAAGCCTTAGATACAAGACTAGTCATAATAAAAACATCCCTAAGTTTTGTTAAATACTAAGTAAGTGGTTTATCAAACAAATTCATCCCTGTCTGGATACGAGCAGGTAGAGGCGGCTCTGGCACAGATGTATCCTAGGGGTAAAACCCGAAAACACCGCTTTGAGCTAGACTCGAATGGGAACTGGTGCACGACAACGGGCCTTGCTGCACTCTTGGTTACGACACTCCCAGGGGATATGTTTTGATAAATTCACAATCTTAGTATGAACCCTTATTAAGGGAAAATTCCCCTAAGAATATATGTTAGAAGGAAGATCATGAGAAGCCTGGATTGAATCCTATAGACTCATGAGTTGAAGAGATTAAAGTTTATTTATAAGTCATCAACTTTTGTCTTTTGATTACCCTTTATGTGTTACCCCTAACTTTCCTTTTATTCCAGCCAATGGCCGGTAATAGGATAACTCGGGCTAACAACCGTTGTGAAGATCAGTGTGATGATTGTACTTATGAGATGCCCAATCCAATGGGAGCGGGAATCGCAAACTTTGTCACGCTTCTCTCTCAGCTAACTCAAGTTTTGAATAGAAACACTGGTCAAGAAGAACGTTCAACCCCCCCTAAGAAAGAACAAGTCGCTATTGAGAGCTTCATGAGACAAAGGCCTCCTACTTTTAGTGGATCATCCGATCCCACGATTGCTGAACAATGGATCAACTCCATTGAAAAGATATTCTCCATCCTCCAATGCTCTGAAAAAGAGAAGGTTCTCCTGGCGGCTTATCGTATGGAGGGTGAAGCTGATCAATGGTGGACGTTGATCAAAAATACGAAGCCTGAGGAGGAGATCGAGGCTTTGGAATGGAAGGTATTCCGGAAGATGTTTTTCGACAAATATTTTCCACGCACCCTCCGTCTTAAGATGGAAAGGGACTTCCTTTCCCTCAAGCAGAAAGATGAGGAATCTGTGGGAGCGTACGAGGCAAACTTCACAAGGCTAGCACGATACGCTTCCGGCTTTGTCGTTACCCCCGAATGCAAGGTTGACCGCTTCTTTGGTGGGCTGAAGCCTAGCTTGTGGAAAGCATTAGCGATCCGTGACTTCGACAGCTATGAGGAAATTGTCCGATGTGCCCTCAAGGTTGAAATGGAGATCGGAGAATCACAGGGGTATCATGGGGACAAGAAGCGGAAGGTGGACTTCAATGCTGGTGGTCCGATGGATAAATCCAACGGCGCTAAGAAATTCCAGCACCCCACTTGCCAAAAGTGTGGAAAGAAGCACCCTGGAAATTGCCATAGGGGGACAAGAAAATGCTTCAAGTGTGGAAGAGAAGGGAACCTAGCTGTTAACTGTCAGCAAGAAGGACCCGCGGCTGCGACGGAGGGGAGGAACGCTCCGTTCGAACCTCAACGCGTTGTTCAATGCTTCAAATGCAAAGAACCGGGTCATTTTGCAAATCAGTGCCCTAATCCAAGGGTTATCGGAGGCAATCAACAACCTCCAAGACAGCAAGGAAGAGATTTTTCCATCACTTCTGCCGAAGTGAACCCCGACAAAGAAGTGGTGACAGGTACGCTAGTTATTCATTCAAGAATAGCGAATGTACTTTTTGATTCAGGTTCTACGCATTCTTTTATATCTCAAAAGTTTAGTAGAAAAATCCCTGCACCACCACAAATAATGGAAGTAAAGATGTCGGTGAGTACGGCAAATGGGGCAATCATTGCATCCCATGAGTATAAGTCCTCCCCTGTTATAATATGTGGATTGAATTTCCCGGCGAACCTCATCATACTCCCTTTGGTGGAATTTGATGCAATTCTTGGCATGGATTGGCTTTCCTTATATAGAGCCAACATAAATTTTCGGGAGAGGGAAATCACACTCCATATGGAGAATCGACCCCCGATTCTTTACAAGTGTCAGGAGGAAGATAAATCTCCTTTAGCTCCATCATCTCAAGCATGGATATTACTGCCTTATGAGCACGCATATCTGGCTCAGATGATTGAGTCCAAGGAAGAAACCACCCTTGAAGAAATGCCTATTGTGAGGGAATTCGTTGAAGTATTTCCCGAGGAACTTCCTGGTCTTCCTCCAAGAAGAGATGTTGAGTTCTCAATTGAACTTATACCTGGGGTGCTACCAATATCCAAGACTCCATATAGAATGGCTGTGGTTGAGCTTGAAGAACTGAAGAAACAACTACAGGAGAATCTGGATAAAGGGTTTATACGCCCAAGTGCATCACCATGGGGTGCACCAGTCCTCTTCGCCAAGAAGAAGGATGGGTCAATGCGGCTTTGCATCGATTATCGTGAACTTAACAAAATCACGATAAAGAAAAAGTATCCTCTCCCAAGAATCGATGACTTTTTTGATCAGCTGCGTGGAGCACAATACTTCTCCATGGTCGACTTACGGTCGGGATATTATGAAGTAAGGGTGAAGAAGGAAGATATCCCCAAGACTGCTTTTCGTACAAGGTACGGGCACTATGAATTCATAGTAATGCCTTTTGGACTCACCAATGCTCCAGCAATATTCATGGACTTGATGAATAGAGTCTTTAGAGATTACCTAGATAAATTTGTGGTAGTCTTTATAGATGATATTCTAATATACTCCAAAACCAAGGAGGACCATGAGGAGCATTTAAGAACTGTACTGGAGACTTTGTGCAAGGAGAAGCTCTATGCCAAGTACAGCAAGTGTGAGTTCTGGTTGAAGGAGGTCTCATTCTTGGGCCATATCATCACAAGCAATGGGATATCTGTGGACCCCTCCAAAACAGATGCAATTGAGGGATGGACGAGGCCAACATCAGTAACTGATATCCGTAGCTTCTTAGGGTTAGCTGGATATTATCGACGATTTGTGAGAAACTTCTCACGATTGTCCAACCCTCTTACCAAGCTAACTCGAAAGGGATTAAAGTTTGCTTGGAGTGATGAATGCGAAGAAAGCTTCAAGGAGTTGAAAAGGAGGCTTATCACTGCACCTGTGCTCACTTTACCCACAAGTGGGGAGCTTTTTGTGGTATTCAGTGATGCTTCGAAGAAGGGCTTAGGATGTGTGCTGATGCAGAATGATAAAGTGATATCCTATGCCTCAAGACAGTTGAAAATCCATGAGCGAAACTATCCGACGCATGATCTGGAGTTGGCGGTGGTAATCTTTGCCTTGAAAATATGGCGGCATTATCTCTATGGAGAGAAATGTGAGATATATACTGACCACAAGAGTCTTAAATATATATTCACACAGAAAGAGCTTAATATGCGCCAGAGAAGATGGATAGAGCTCATAAAGGATTATGACTGTTCAATACATTACCACCCTGGGAAGGCGAACAAGGTGGCGGATGCCCTAAGTAGAAAGGATCCAGCAATTCTATCAATGATGAGAATTGAGAAGGATCCAATCTTCTTAGACTTGATGAAGATGGACGTGGGAATCATAAAGAAGGGAACATCATCAATCCTTTCACAAATGATTGCTCAACCATCTCTTTTGGAAAGGTTAAAGGATGCTCAAAAGGATGATGAGAGAATCCAAGAAAAAGTGGAAGCTATCAAAAAGGGAAAATCCTCAGAGTTTAATGTTAATGAAGAAGGAATTGTGCGGTTTGGGAAAAGACTATGTGTCCCATCAAGTTCGGAGCTGAAGAAGGAACTTTTGGATGATGCACATAGTTCAAATTTCTCTATTCACCCAGGGAGCACAAAGATGTATCGAGATCTCCGAGAAAACTTTTGGTGGGATAATATGAAGAAGGAGATCACCGAATATACATCAAAGTGCCTGGTGTGTCAGCAAGTGAAGGCAGAGAGGCAGAAGTCTAAGGGGATGATGCAACCATTGCCCATACCAGAATGGAAATGGGAGAACATCACCATGGACTTCGTCACTGGACTTCCAAGGACATCCAAAAGCAACAATGCAATCTGGGTTATTGTGGATCGTCTTACAAAGACTGCACACTTCATTGCTATTCGAGAGGATTTCTCTTTGGATCAACTGGCACAGATATATATCAGGGAAGTGGTACGGTTGCATGGAGTACCACTATCTATTGTGTCTGACCGAGATCCAAGATTTACCTCTAAGTTTTGGAAGAGTCTTCAACATGCTCTGAATACTGAACTGAACTTCAGTACGGCCTATCATCCTCAAACTGATGGCCAATCCGAGCGGACTATCCAAACACTTGAGGATATGTTGAGAGCGTGATCAATGGACTTTAAAGGAGGATGGGATCAACATCTTCCTCTAGTTGAGTTCTCTTATAATAATAGTTTCCACTCGAGCATCCAAATGGCACCATATGAATCCCTGTATGGGAAAAGGTGTAGAACACCGACATGTTGGGATGAGGTCGGTGAACGTAAGCTGCTTGGACTAGAAATGGTCGAAGAAATGGTGGAGAAGGTGAAAACCATTCAGCAGCATATCAAGGCAGCCCAAAGTCGACAGAAGAGTTATGCAGATAATCGTCGACGAGACCTTGAGTTTAAAGTCGGAGACATGGTGTTTTTATGCATATCTCCGTGGAAGAAGGTCATGAGGTTTGGAAAGAAAGGGAAGTTAAGTCCAAGGTACATCGGCCCCTTCGAGATTCTTGATCGTGTTGGGGTTGTGGCCTATCGACTAGCACTTCCACCTACTATGGCCAAGGTGCATGATGTCTTCCATGTATCCCTCTTAAGGAAGTACATACCAGACCCTTCACATGTACTCTCTTCTGAGGTGGTACAATTAGAAGACGATCTTTCTTATGAGGAGCAACCAGTAAAGATCTTGGATCGTAGAGAAAAAGTTCTACGAAATAAGACAATGCCCCTCGTCAAGGTGTTGTGGAGAAACCACAAGTTTGAAGAAGCAACTTGGGAGTCGGAGGATATGAGGAAGCTAAGTTACCCACATTTTTTTTAGTGTGGGAAAAGGAAAATTTCGAGGGCGAAATTTCTTAAGGGGGGAATGTTGTAACGACCCGAAGTTTCATTAATGGAAAATCCCTCTTGATCCAGTTAAATGTTTCTTTATGAAAAATGTTTTTATAAGATATCAACTTTTTAGTTTTACTTTAAGATTTGTGACCGTTACTTTTATAGCCGTTGAACAGTGATCATCTGGGTAGTTTAAATATAAGGCTTTAACGAACCAATTTTCTACTCAGACAAAGGAAGCGATGGCCTCATCCAGTAGAATTGCCCCTTACGAAGCCCATTTGTCGGAGCTCGGAAAGGAGGTGGCATCTTTGGGCTTTGCCCTTGACCAAGCCCAAGCTGATCTTCATCAAGTGAAGCTCGAACGTGATCGTCTACGGGAAAAATGGAAGTTGATAGAGATTACCACTCGAGTGATGTTATCCGAGCAACCCCAAGAGTCTGTCACCATCGCACACCTTACCCTTAGGTCTTATGCGGCTATTTTAAGGGGTTATGTAACAAATAAGTAGCACCATGTTCATGTACATTATTTTTTTTGTATATAATAATGAATATAATTTCTAGTCATTTTTGATACATTGTAATTAGTTTTTAAAGTACAAATGGTGTTTTTAGTTATTATTTAATTAAGAATTATATTTTATTAAATTAAAGGATTTTTGAATTAAATAATATTTTAATAAAATATTATTATTAATATTAAATTAATTTTTCTTAAATATAAATGATCTTATAATTTTATGAATGCAATTAAAATTTTTATTAAGGTTTGAAAGCCATTTCTGTCAAAACCCGTGATTTTTTTATAAATGTCGGTTTTTATTTTAAAACTGAAAATTCACATATGTAGAAAATTATTTAGATAAAATAAATATTATTTTTGGAATCAGGACGTCAAAATTATCCAACGGTGAATTTTTCATAATTTTCTGAGACAGTCAAATTTTTGGGTAAAAATTAAATACCATTTAAATATATAATGTGTTTATGACATCATAATGACCCAATGGTGATGTAATAAAATACCATAATCCTTATGTTCGGCCAATATATGTTTTATCATTAAAATAATGAGGTTTTGGGTTTGTTTGACTCACTTTTCAAAGCATTAATGGAGCCCTCAAGACTTATTCAACACTTTTCCTTTTTAAATTAATTTCAATGGGAGTGTGACTCACCTCCACATAAGCAACCCTAATTTTTTAATAATTTCGGACCTTGGACTTGTAAAATATTGTTTTCCTCTTTCCTTTTCCAGAAACCATGGGCACATACCATGGGATGGTTTTTGGTTTGGATTATTTTAATATAAGGGGTCCCAAACCTAAATAATAAAGAATTCTCTCACCTTTCCTATATAAACCCACCCAAGATCCCACTTCCTCCTCACCCAAAGCCCTTGAAGTTCGTCCAACCTCTGCCCTACTCTCTCTAGAATCCTCTCAAGGTGCCCCAAGCTCCCAAGAAGCCTCTCACAAGCCTCTCTCTAGCCTTTGGAAGCACACTTCCAAGTAAGGGTTTTTCTTCCTTTCTAATTGTTTTGTCAATTTTCTTTAAGTTGTATTTCCCTTTTTATTTCAATTATGAATGTTGGGGTATGGTTTCGCACCTCCCCCATACTGCCCTCTTATTGTTTTAATGATGGGATAACCCTTTCTCTCTCATTAAATGCCTCCCATGTACACCCGTTACTATGCCGAAATTCCGAAAGGAACTTCTCTCTCTTCTTTTACATTCAAGAAATACTTTTGTATCATGAATCTAAATTCAATTTCTATTGTTGGGACATGTATATATATGATCTCCTTACTTTCCATTACATGTAAATATGATGAGTAACCCTTTTCTCTCTCATCAACATTTTTTTATGAATTCTTATGTCACGCCGTTACGCTGCCGAAATCGCACCGATTTTCTAAGCCAATGTCTTTGTGTAGTGAATACCATGCCCATTTCTCCATCAAGGGTATTCACCTTTATGCACATTTACTTATTTATTATAAAGTTTCATGTATGAATTCCACATTACTTTATCGTGGAAGAAATGATTATGTTTTATGAATCCATGTTTTATGATCCATGTGGCACACTTATGCATGAAATGAAATGTTTAAGAAGGGTGCGCCCTTTATAGCGCTCCAATGCATTGGGTAAAGTATAGTATCATGATACGTCATGTGCAATGAGTGTTGACTCATGATAATTCAAGTGCAACGAGGGTTTACTCGTGATTCAAGTGCAATGAGGGTTTACTCATGCTCCATGTGCAATGAGCCTTGGCTCATGCTAATTCAATGTTAAGTGTTGTTGCCACATTTCCATGCTATGATTATCATGCTTTATCATGCCTTTATGTTCATGTCTCTCTTATGCTCTATTGATATGCCTATTGCCTAAAATGTATTGTACTCCTCATGTTATTCATTATGTACTCCCTTACTGGGCTTTATAGCTCACCCTTTTCTTATGCATGTCCTCAGGTTATCCCATGCAATGCTAAGTACGAAGGAATGTAGTGGTCATGTAAAGGAAGTTTTCAATAAGGATGTTGTATTTCAAGTTTAAAGTTTTTATGTAATGATCCTAAGCCCCAAAGACACTAAACCTCTCGATCTTCTTTGTTGTATCAAGTGAAGTTTTATGTAATAAAGCATGTTTAAGTTGTAATAAAAAGCAGGGTTGTCATAAATCAACTTTGATATCATCATCTCAATCATGGATATTGTTTCCTTATGAGAAAGTCCATCTAGATCAACTAATTTAGACTAAAGAAAATATCATCCTTGATGACATGCCCATTGTAAGGTAATTCACTAACATGTTTCCTGAAAAATTTCCTAGTATTACACTTATATGATAGGTTTGGTTATCGATCAAACATATACCTAGAGATTTTTCAATATCTAATACTCTATATAGAATGGTTATTGTTTAACTTGAGTAGTTGAAGGGACAATTATTTAAGAATCTAGATAAAGGGTTTATATGCCCAAGTGCTTCATCATTGGGTGTACTACTCCATTTTTAAAGAAGAAGGACGGGTTAATGTGCCTATACATTGATTATAGTGAGATCAATAAGATCATGATAAATAAAAAGTATCATATGGAATATATTGATGACTTTTTTGATCAGCTACATGGATCCCAATTATTCTCCATGGGAGATCTTCGATCGAGATATTACCAAGTAAAGGTATAGAAGGAGGATATCCCCAAGAAAATTTTGATGGTAATGGAGTTATCAGAGGAAGATAGTGGGCCATAGATTTTAAAGGGGTTTCATCATCAGGATGACGATATTTGTCGTCTCTAATGATCCAAGCCCTGGTACGGTCCAAAGATCTCGCATAAATTAAAGAGAGCCGAAAATGTAAACCAAAAACATACCTTTAATGATTAGAATATACGCTTGACATATTCTTGTCACCAATGATCATTTCTAGAAGGATCCAAATAAGGATCTCACTAGATTGTCCAAACATGCTTCCAAAATCCACTGGAGCATCAACCGTAGAATTCTATGCACTAGCATAGAGATATGACAATGTTTTTGATGACCCGATGATCACCGCATTGACATTCCTTCGATGCGTGAAGGAGAACTCGATCAGATCTATTGAATCTAGATTTAATATATATACAAAGCGAGAGAGACGAGGGAAGCTCCAACAAATTCTCTATAAATAGTCACTGTGCCAAAGCCTATCCCCTCAAATAATAATGGATGAAAAAATACATGGTAGGGTTCCCCAACCCCCATTTATTTAACGTCCACTAAATAAATAATTATGATGAACTAAAATGTGCCATAAATTTTATTTATATTTTATCACATACCTATAATATATTTTAAATATATTACATGATAAAACTGAGTCATTTAACTTGACTCATAATTCCCTCTTAATATTAAAAGTACCTAGAATATTAATATAATATTCAATCGATTAATATTATTTATCATATTTACTTCACTTGTAAATAATTTTAATAATTAAATTCAATACAATTATTCTTTACTTGAATAATAATGAATTTATTTATTCTTCAGTGATCGATAACTTGGACAACACTCAGACCCCATGGTGGGGCCTACCATGTCTGATATACCTATTCAACTCAATATGAAAGATTCTTGAATATGCTATTGTGTGTGACCCTATAGGACCTTATATCCGCAGTACCAAATAATTTCTACAAAACAAGAGAGGAGTCTAGTAACCCATCAAGGCCCCTAAAGAGATAAGTATAATCATATCAACAAAAACTATCCTTTGAATACGTACTATGTAATATAATATCTTTTAATTTAAATATTTCATATAGCAAGATGCACACTTATGTCATTTCCCTTTTCTTGATTTATTATATGTTGATCTAACTATACAAATTTACCCTCAAATTCCTTGGACAAGGACTTATGAAGAAACTACCATCCTGATCAACCAGGCCTAAGATATAACTTCCTCAAACCAGAAGTGACAAATACTTTATTTACTATTCAACCAATGCTATACCACCAATGGTACACCCAATAGAAGTTACCTTTCCACAATTTCATTATCATGTTTTTTTCCATTCATCAAAGTATGTGATCAAATGAAACACATTCATAATGATATAAAGTCAAGAGACCAATACACATGTCTATATATAGAGACAACCAATGAAACCCCAAACATGTGGTGTTCCTGTTGGTGGTTCTATCCCCATGATCTCACTACTAGAGATCACCAAGTGAGAACTTCCAGATAAGAAGCCTCAGTTCTTATGAGCCCCCATCACTTGATATTCTGATATAAACCATTTCCAGTCAGTGTGATGTATCTAGACCATAAGACCTTTGTTTAAGATTAATGTCATAGTATATTAAGGTTCCCATTATAGCCTAAAATCTTCTATAACATTTTGATATATAAATCAATCTATTTAAATTACCATTTAATAGTGGATGTAGAAATTTATAGACTAAAATGGTAAGCATACATCATGTATAATTAACTGTATACATGATATTGTAATCAAATTTACTATTCGAGTTGGGTATAGGGATCCCACTATTGCAACACTTTTACTCTAACTAGATCCAACTTGCCAAAATATCTTGTTAGATCACACATGATAAAGATCATGTTTCTGCTGAGTAATGACTTTTTCTACTGGGTCTACTATGTTTCTGCTACATAGAAATTATACTCTATGCGACGTCATCTCCTTAAGTAAAACTTCTCATGTGATTTTATCCCCAAGTATATCCCTTTTTTCCACTATCAAAACTTGAGATTCTAGGAAGTACCAGTAAAAAAATTATCATTATGATAAAACTTTACTTGGTAGGTGTGATTCCAAGAATTTGAAAAAATATTTTCATTTAATAACTATATTTTAGATGCATTAGTAGATGAAACGTACTCGGTTTTTGTATGTATGGATACCACTAGATTTTGTGAGCTTGTCTCAGTCAGCACCATAGCCTAACTATGATATTAGATCACACTGATTTAAGGAATACTGGTTCCCCCATCAAAACTAGTATCCTATCTTCTCCACTTACTAGGAACATATCCTTTTTACCCATCCATGTACAATTAGATTGTTCTGACTACTTCCCTTGTAGTTATACTAGAGATAACTGATATTTTCCTACTATAAGGTATATGTTGGCAATATCATATCTTGTACATATTTTGATATAGGCTACTGATCCATCACTGAGGCATATCGAACTCAACTCACAACTTAATCTCCTCATATTTCATTACATGTATGCTTTGAGATATTTTTTCCATGTGACACAAGTAATAATTATTCTATTGAATTTTCCCAACTTGTATTTCTCAACAACATGTCACTATACTTACAATTGACTAGGTATAAAAAACCATTAGATCTACCTCATTATATCTTGTTCTTTATAACTTAGGTTGCTATGTTAAGTTAATCACTGGGGAATTTATTTTATTCTGGTCTAATCTACTTATTAGACCGAGATCTATTTTCAATATGTTACCAAACATATTTCACTTAGAAAACAATAGTTATCCCACTAATATCTACTAGACACATAGAAAATATTCATTCAAAATGAATATTCAATGATCTTGTTTCTTACATTAATTCTAAATTTGATTTCACTAAATTTCAACCCTATTAGAATTCTATGATGTCACCGTTCCTTTCTGGTTGTGTCAAATAGAAACCTTCCATGATGTGTGGTCAAGACATCAAATGAAAAATAAAATGATCATATATATTATATATAGAAAGTAAAGTTCTAATGGATTTAGGAATAATGACTTGGTATGACCAATCGATCCTTACCGGTACCACTTTTTCACCACCCGTGTATTATCTCACTTGAATACCCATGTCAATATAAAAAATAATAATCTCCTTCTCACTTTGATACATGGAATCTATTATTGAATTTTAATTGACCTTGTCAATATTAGCTAATTTTCATATACTTCCTACTTCTAGGAATTGTTTCTATCAATGAATAAGTTATCACTAGCCATGTTGAATATAAATATATTACTATGGTTTCATGCTTTTATGTAGTGTCTCTGGAACATTCTTATCCCACCTGCAATTTTGGAACTTGTTCCTATGCCAACTACGTGTGCATCTTTAACATAGACTATATCCATGTCAATTTGGATCCCACTATAAAAAATTAGAGATGTTCACCATTATATAGAAATATTTTCATTAACTTTGATTATCTCTTTTCTATCATATAGATTTATGTAATATCTCAAGAAATCATTAGGATAATTACTTAGATGTACAATGTTTTTTTCTTGATGAAAGTTTGTTTATATCCTAAAAAACTCTATGCATATAAATATATGTACTTATTAAATAATTGATTTCCATCATACAATGGCTCATATGATATCCAGTTGTCATTATAATTGAAATATGGTTATGGGATAATGCCGTTATTTTCAAAGCATTCCATAAAATATAATGGAAGTGTTTTTAAGTTATAGCATTGATACTACTTACACCATGGATTTGATTTATAAAGTGTGCGTTTAGGAATTTATCCACATTAATTTTTTTGATCAATATGAACATGTAAGACTTATCATTGATCCTACCTATAAACAGCAATGTTGTGATGTAGATAAGGTAATGTGAAGTTAGGAATTACTCCACACTATATTATATTTGTCGATGAACGCTTGGTCAAGATATTTTTCAACATGCTATCCCGAAGCAACTCATATATTATGACCATGAAAAATTAACTTTATCATTCCTTGATTACTTAAAGGAATCTTATGAAGTATATTTACCACTAGATTTCCCTTGGAATACATCACACTCTCTTTCTAAACTAATTCGAAATTCACTGTAAAATACCTTTATTCTAAAGGTTTCTTTGTCCAAACTAGATAAGTATATACACTAATAATACCTAAGGTGTTTATCTATACTAAGTCTAAATACCAAACCGGGTAAATCCTTGAAGTTAAATTTTAGTTTTAGTTGAAAAATAATTATCTTTCCACAACAGGGTAAATAAGCCTTACATTTTTATATTCATAAATTATTCCCTATGATTCATGAAAAACTGAACTATTGACTTAATTTGAAACTCCACAAAAAATATTTATTCTTGAACCTGGAATAATGTATCCTAGTGTCTAATGGGAACATTAGATAAATTTTTGGGTTATACTTGACAAATTATCAACTAGAATCAATCACTTAGAAACTAGAAGTTACATGCTTCTCACCACTGACATAGGAATCACAGTTTCTCAGCTTCTCAGAGAATAAACCTTACTTCTTGTAATGTTTCTATTAATTACTTGTTAACTGTATTTTGATAAAAATATGTAAGAAAAATATTGTAGTTAATACCCAAGAAGTATGTCTGAAACATTACATTTTAATTTATGAATATTCACTGAATAAGAAGTGAGTACTTGCTTACTCAATTATAAATTAATAGTATTTAAACCTATATAAATTAATTTCATAATATGAAAATAAAATAACCTCCTATTTAATAACCAACCTATTTCTTTGAAGTAAATTTTGAAGGTTCATTTTTTATCAATATTTCCATTGGCCTTATCGCCTTTTCTTTCATATTATTCACCCTAAGAATTAAAGATTAATCTGTCTTTAATATTCTTATTGCTTGTAGAATTTTACCCAAAAGGTAATGAAGCATTTACTCCATCCTATTCGTTTTTTAATCTTTAGCAATAATTGAATTAATGGGTGAAAAAGATGTAAGAATGGTAAGCCTTAAAAGATTATGATTTTACTTCCAATTTACACAAATCCAGTGTAATCATGAAATTCATGTCTTGCTTCTCTGTCTCCTCACCAATTTCTCAAAGACGAGGACAAATATTATATCATCCACATCCCAATGTTGTAACCGCAAATAACATCAGTCACTGATGGTAATATTATGACATAACCATCAAATGCATCGTACATGAGTGTCTTGTAGTCATTTTAACACCCTTGCTTCCTGAGGTTTCTTAACATGTATATGGACACAAAAACCTTAAATTTTTGATATCGTAGTATTGTGTGCAAGAACCTATACTATAATTGTAAATACATGATAGTTTGGACATTTACTTTGTAAAATATATATTGTAGTTTGTCTTGTTGTATTTCTCTATATTTTCTAAAAAAAATAAAAACTAACAGTTCGGTACTTTTTATCTTAATTACTGATTTAGACATTATTGATTAATTTATTAATTTATTAAATATCTCTCACTATTTTATCCAATTATAGGAACCCTTTGTACTAGAATCATAATATTTTTTCGCTTGATTATTCTAGTTTCAAGGATCCATGAACCTCCCCTCATAGTTTATAATCTTTGGATACACCACTACTCAAAGAGTTCAAGGAAGGATTTTGACCAGACAATCACATTAACTCGCGACTCCTTGATCTATTGAGTGAAGTCCCGACTTCTAAAATCATAATCTTGATTTTCTCAATGATTTACTCTAATGTGATATCAAGTTAGATATGATTAATCCTTACTACTATTTTACTTAATTCAAACCATTTTTCTCATAAGAATTCCCAAGTAGTAAGAGGCACCCTCAGCTATGGCTAACCGAGCACCTTGAACACTTGGTTGTGTTCAAATTCAAATGACAATTTTTTTTTAAGATTTAATATTTCTTGGATATTTTTTGTGTTTTTATTTTGACGAATGTAACCCATTTATATTAATCTTATTCTTATATGTTGTTGCACTTATAACTGAATGTTGATATAAAGAAAATTCTCCGCTTCTTTATACATTTTATTATCTATTATTTCATGTATTTTCCCACTATTATAAAATGAATAAAATAATAAATAATCGCAAAGGGAAAAAAATTACCTAACTGGTCTTGAGAATCTAAAATGACCTTGGGGTATTATACCTTATTCATAGCTTGACTTTTGATGCAGATCTTCCCCCATCCAAAATGTCCATTTTTCATCAGGATTTGGCCTCAACTTAGAGTTTTATGCATCTTACACCATCCTAATCAAGGTTTATTTCCTCGTCTTAATGGAGTCCACACCTTACATTATCTCTATCAAAAAGTGAAAATGTACTCACACGCAAGCGAGGGGGACTAGGGGTGAAATGTACATCAGATAAATTTTGACGTGCATTCCCTTATACATTTTTACCAAAAACGAATGGCTGTGTGAAGACCACATTAATTAATTACAATCAATTCATGCAATTATAAATAGTTAATTAAGTTAAAAACATCCAAACATATACATGTCGATCATTTTCTCAAGACCGATCGACATAAATATAAGCGCGACAAAAAAATTAAATTGAAATAAATTAAAGTATGAGAGATTTATATTAAATTAAATTAATTATTTAAATTAAAATAATTTAATAATATTCAATCCCTTTTTAATTTAATTTTACACTACTACAAAATGGTCTTCATCAACGCTCAAAACGGGCTTTATCAGTGCTAAAAAAGTGTTGTGAAGCTCGACGCTGATAAAGGGGGGTCCCCTTTATCAGCCCTTACTGAGTGCTGATGAGAGGGTACTTTATCAGCACTAAAAAAGAACTGATAAATGAAACCTTTATTAGCGCAAAAAATGCACTGATAAAGCGGGAATTTATCAGCGCTCCTTTAGCGCTGATAAAGGGGCAGTTTATCAGGGCTTTTTAGCACTGATAAAATCTCCCTTTACCAGCGCTAAAAAAGCGCTGATAAATGCCCTGTGTGCTACTACAAAAAAAATCTGTAACAACACACCCAAACACCTGAAAAAAATTTAGAATCTTAATAAGATAATTAGACCAAGTATACCCATACAAAATTAACACACAAATCATAAGACAATTAGACCAAGTATACCCGTACAACATTAACACATAATTCATAAGTTAATTAAGTACATAAAGAATTCAGTTCAGAATTCAAGTGGTTGGGGGGGGGGGGGGTTTAGGGGTTTGGGGTAGCTGTCCAAGTGGGGGTAGGGGTGTCTGGGGGGATGGGGGTGTCTAGGGGGAAAGGGGTGTCCAGGGGGGGTGGGGGAGGTCCAGGAGGTTGGGTGTTTTCAAAGGAGGGTGGGGGTGTTCAGGGGGGGTGGGGGGTGTTCAGGGGGGTGGGGGGTGTCCAGGTGGGGGGGGGGTGTCCATGGGGGTGTCCAGGGGGGTGGGCTGGTGTCCAGGGTGTCGGGGGGGGGGATTTCCAGGTGGTGGGGGTGTCTGGGGGATGGGGGAGGTCCAGGGGGTTGGTGGGGCTCTCCAAGGGGGGTGGGGAGGTGTCCAAGAGGGTGGGATGGGGGTGTCCGGGGGGATAAGGGTGTCCAAGGGGGTGGGGGTGTCCAGGGGGTGGGGAGCGGTCTAGGGGACTGGGGGCGGTCCAGGAGGTTGGGGTGATGTCCAAGGGGGTGGGGTGGTGTCCATGGAGGGGGGTGTCTAGGTGGGGGGAGGGGGCTATCTATTGGGTGTCCATGGGGGTGGGATGGTGTCCAGGGTGTCAGGGGGGCTTTCCAGGGGTGGGGGTGTCCAAAGGGGTGGGGGTGTCCAGGGGTGGGTTGGTGTCTAGTGGAGTGGGGGTTGTCCAGGTGGTTGGCAGGGATGACTCGTACACATCACGAAGGACCCGTGGATTGTTCTCCTAAAGGATCAATACAATCTGAATGTGGTCGGATTTCTATAGGTCAGTTGTTGTTTTCACTTAAAATTGTATCCATTTTAAACAAAAGAGAGACCCTTTGAGTGGTACCAGACACACCATTCCTCAGATTGAGGCAGGGATGACTCGTACACTTCAAAAAGGACCCATGGATTTTTCTTATAAAATATCAAGATAATCTGAATGCGTGTGGTTGGATTTTCATAGGTCAGTTGTTGTTTTCAATTAAAATTGTGTCAATTTTAAACAAAAGATAGACCCTTTGAGTGGTACCGGCCATACCGTGACTCAGATTGAGGAAGGGTAGACTTTTACACATCGCAAAAGAATTTTGGATCATTCTCCTTAAGGATCAACACAATCTGAATGTGTTTGGTCATATTTCCGTAGGTCAGTTGTTGTTTTCACTTAAAATTGTGTCCATTTTAAACAAAAGAGAGACCCTTTGAGTGGTACCGGACACACTATGCCTTGGATTGAGGTGGGTTTGACTCGTATATGTCAATAAGGACCCGTGGACCATTTTACTAAAGGATAAATACAATCTGAATGCGTTTGGTTGGATTTCCGTAGGTCAGTTGTCGTTTTCGCTAAAAATTGTGTCCATTTTAAACAAAAAAGAGACCCTTTGAGTGGTACCAGACACATCGTTCCTCGGATTGAGGCGGGAATGACTCATACACTTCAAAGAGGACCCATGTATCGTTCTTCTAAAATATCAAGACAATCTGAATGCATTTGGTTGGATTTTCATAGGTCAGTTGTTGTTTCCAATTAAATTTATGTCCATTTTAAACAAAAGAGAGACACTTTGAGTGGTACCGGCCACACAGTGCCTCCGATTGAGGTGGTTTTAACTATTAAACATAAAAAAGGACTCTTTGGTCATTCTACTAAAGTATCAATACAATCTGAATGTGTTTGGTCAGATTTTCGTAGGTCAGTTGTTGTTTTCACTTAAAATTGTGACCGTTTTAAACAAAAGAGAGACCCTTTGAGTGGTACCGGCCACACCATTCCTGGGATTGAGGCGGAGTTTATTCATACACATCACGAAGGACCCGTGTATTATTATCCTAAATGATCAATACAATCCGAATGTGTTTGGAAGGATTTCCATAGGGCAGTTGTTTTTTCACTTAAAATTGTGTCATTTTAAACAAAAGAGAGAACCTTTTAGTGGTAGCGGACACACCGTGCCTCAGATTGAGGTGGGGATGACTCATACACGTCAAACAGGACCCATGGACCGTTATTATAAAATATTAAGACAATATGAATGCGTTTGGTTGGATTTTCATAGGTCAGTTGTTGTTTTCAATTAAAATTGTGTCCATTTTAAACAAAAGAGAGACCCTTTGAGTGGTACCGGTCACACCGTGCCTCAGATTGTGGCGGGGTTGACTCGTACATGTCAAAAAAGACTTCTATATCTTTATCCTAAAGGATAAACACAATAAAAATGTGTTTTCTAAGATTTACGTAGGTCAGTTGTTGTTTTCACATAAAATTGTGTCCATTTTAAACAAAAGAGAGACCCTTTGAGTGTTACCACCCACACCGTGCCTCATATTGTGGAAGGGTTGACACGTACACAGCACAAAGAACCCTTGGATCGTTATCCTAAAGTATTAACACAATCCTAATGCATTTTGTTGGATTTCCGTAGGTCATTTGTTGTTTTCACTTAAAATTGTGTCCATTTTAAACAAAAGAGAGACCCTTTGAGTGGTACCGGCCACACTGTGCCTCGGATTGAGGTGGGGTTGACTCGTAAACATGACCAAGGATCCGTTGATCTTTCTCCTAAAGGATCAACACAATCTGAATGCGTTTGGTCGGATTTCCATAGGTCATTTTTTGTTTTCACATAAAATTGTGTCCATTTTAAACAAAAGAGAGACCCTTTGAGTGGTACCAGCCACACCGTGCCTCGGATTGAGGCGGGGTTGACTTTTACATGTCACCAAGGACCCATGAATTGTTATTCTAATTTATAAACATAATCCGAATGCGTTTGGTCAGATTTCCGTAAGTCAGTAGTTGTTTTCACTTAACATTGTGTCCATTTTAAACAAAAGAGAGACACTTTGAGTGGTACCGGACACACCGTGGCTCGGATTGAGGCGGGGTTGACTCGTAAACGTCACCAATGAACCATGGATTTTTATCCTAACATATGAACACAATCCAAAAGTGTTTTCTCTGATTTCTAAAGTCCATTTGTTGTTTTCACTTAAAATTGTGTCCATTTTAAACAAAAGAGAGACCCTTTGAGTGGTATCGGCCACACCGTGCCTCAGATTGAGGTGGGGATAACTCTTACATGTCACGAAGGACCTTTGGATCATTATCCTAATGGATCAACACAATATGAATGTGTTTGGTCCGATTTCTATAGGTCAGTTGTTGTTTTCACTTAAAATTGTGTCCATTTTAAACAAAAGAGAGACCTTTTGAGTGGTACCGGCCACATCGTGCCTCTGATTGAGGAGGGGATGACTTTTACATGTATAAAAGGACCCATGGATCTTTCTTATAAAATATAATGACAATACGAATGCATTTTATTGGATTTTCATAGGTCAGTTGTTGTTTTCAATTAAAATTGTGTCCATTTTAAACAAAAGAGAGACCCTTTGAGTGATGAGGGCCACACCATGCCTCAGATTGAGGTGGGGATTACTTTTACACGTCAAAAATTACTCTTGGATCGTTCTCCTAAAGGATCAACACAATATGAATGTGTTTGTTCGGATTTCCGTAGGTCAGTTGTTGTTTTCACTTAAAATTGTGTCGATTTTAAACAAAAGTGAGACCCTTTGAGTGGTACCGGCCACACCGTGCCTCGGATTGAGGATGTGTTTACTCATAAAAGTCACCAAGGACCCATGGATCATTCTCCTAAAGGATAAATACAATCAGAATGAATTTGGTCAGATTTATGTAGGTCGGTTGTTGTTTTCACTTAAAATTGTGTTCGTTTTAAACAAAAGAGAGACCCTTTGAGTGGAACCGGCCACACCGTGCCTCATATTGAGGTGGGGTTGACTCTTACTGGTCACCGATGACCCGTGGATCGTTCTCCTAAAGGATTAACACAATATGAATGCATTTGGTCAGATTTCCATAGGTCAGTTGTTGTTTTCACATAAAATTGTGTCCATTTTAAACAAAAGAGACCCTTTGAGTGGTACCAGCCATGCTCTCCCACAGATTGAGGAGATGATTACTCGTACACATCAGAAAGTACACATGTATCATTATTATAAAAGATCAAGACAATACAAATGCGTTTGGTTGGATTTTCATAGGTCAGTTGTTGTTTTCAATTAAAATTGTGTCCATTTTAAACAAAAGAAAGACCCTTTGAGTGATATTGGCCAAACCGTGCCTCATATTGAGGTTGAGATGAATCTTACATGTCACTAAGGCCCCTTTTATAGTTTTATTAAAGGATCAATACAATCCCAATGTGTTTGGTCAGATTTCCGTAGGCCAGTTTTTGTTTTCACTTAAAATTGTGTCCATTTTAAACAAAAGAGAGACCCTTTGAGTGGTACCGGCCACACCGTGCCTCGGATTGAGGCGAGGATGAATCTTAAATGTCCAAAAGGACCCATGGATCGTTCTTATTAAATATCAAGACAATATTAATGCATTTGGATGGATTTTCATAGGCCAGTTGTTGTTTTCAATTAAAATTGTGTCCATTTAAAAAAAAAGAGAGACCCTTTGAGTGATACCGGCCAAACTATGCCTCATATTGAGGCGAAGATGACTCGTAAATGTCAAAAAGTACTTTTGGATTGTTCTCCTAAAGGATCAACACAATCTGAATGTGTTTGGTTGGATTTCCATAGGTCAGTTGTTGTTTTCACTTAAAATTGAGTCCATTTTAAACAAAAGAGAGACCCTTTGAGTGGTACCGGCCACAACGTGCCTCAGATTGAGGTGGGGTTGACTCATAAATGTCACCAAGGACCCGTGGATCATTATCATATGGGATAAACATAATCCGAATGCATTTGGTCGGATTTCCGTAGGTCAGTTGTTGTTTTCACTTAAAATTGTGTCCATTTTAAACAAACGAGAGACCCTTTGAGTGGTACCGGCCACACCGTGCCTCATATTGAGGCAGGGCTGACTCGTGAACATCAAGAAGGACCCATGGGTCATTCTCCTAAAGTATCAACACAATATTAATGCGTTTTGTTGGATTTCCATAGGTCAGTTGTTTTCACTTAAAATTGTGTCCATTTTAAACAAAAGAGAGACCCTTTGAGTGGTACCGGAAACACCATGCCTCAGATTGAGACGGGGTTGACTCGTACACATCCCAAAGGACCCCTAGATTATTAAAATAAAGGATCAAGACAATCCTAATGCTTTTGGTTAGTTTTTTGTATGTTAGTTGTTGTTTTCACTTAAAAATCTGTCCATTTTAAACAAAAGAGAGACCCTTTGAGTGGTACCGGCCACACCGTGCCTCAGATTGAGGCGGGGTTGACTCGTACACATCACAAAGGACCCATGGATCATTCTTATAAAATATAAAGACAATATGAATGTGTTTGGTTGGATTTTCATAGGTCAGTTGTCATTTTCAATTAAAATTGTTTAAATTTTAAACTAAAGAGAGGCCCTTTGAGTGATACCGGCCACACCGTGCCTCGGATTGAGGCGAGGATGACTCTTACACATCAAAAAGGACCCGTGGATCGTTCCCCTAAAGGATCAACACAATAATAATGTTTTTGGTCGGATTTCTGTTGGTCAGTTGTTGTTTTCACTTAAAATTGTGTCAATTTTAAACAAAAGAGAGACCCTTTGAGTGGTACCGGCCACACCATTCCTTGGATTGAGGAGGTATTGACTCTTGCACATCACCAAGGACCTGTGTATTGTTCTCCTAAAGGATAAACACCATCCGAATGTGTTTGGTCAGATTTCCTTAGATCATTTGTTGTTTTCACTTAAAATTGTGTCCATTTTAAACAAAAGAGAGACCCTTTGAGTGGTACCGGCCACACCATGATTCAGATTGAGGTGGGGATAACTTGTAAACGTCACCAAGGACCCATGGATCATTCTCCTAAAGTATCAACACAATCTGAATGCGTTTGTTCAGATTTCCGTAGGTCCGTTTTTTGTTTTCACTTAAAATTGTGTCCATTTTAAACAAAAGAGAGACCCTTTGAGTGGTACCGGACACACCGTTCCTCAGATTGAGACAGGTTTGACTCATACACATAAAAAAGGACACCTGGATCATTCTCATAAAGGATCAAGACAATCTGAATGTGTTGGGTTTGATTTTTGTATGTCAGTTTTTGTTTTCACTTAAAAATATGTCCATTTTAAACAAAAGAGAGACCCTTTGAGTGGTACTAGTCACACCGTGCCACAGATTGAGGCGGGTTTAACTCATACATGTACCCAACACAACCATGTATCATTATTCTAAAGGATCAACACAATCCGAATGCATTTGGTTCGATTTTCCTACATCAGTTGTTGTTTTCACTTAAAAATCTGTCCATTTTAAACAAAAGAGAGACACTTTGAGTGGTTCCTCATTCTTGCATGTTACTGGTTTATATCATCTGTTAAAATGGGAAAATTAATCATTGGATAAAGGATTTTTTTTAATAACAATTACAATTTTCCTACGAATATTTACATACAACAATTTTTCATCTTTTGATCCCCTTAACCCCTCTCAAAAATGACCGCCAATTGTACATGTCCCCAAGTTAGATCTTCATTTTATATGTGTACAATCTGCCATCAGATATGCGGCCCACTCGTTTCTGAACACATCTATATCTTCTTGTGAGTATGAGGCTTTTCAGCAGTCAGAGTAATAATGCAAAATATAAAAATAAATAATTAATAAATAAATTAAATGAACTAGTAGTTGTTTTTGAAAATACCTCATTTGGGATGCTAGTTTGTTGATGAAAAATGTTCTCTTTCATAAATTTACAAACATAATAACTGCAATCATTATCGTTTGTTTGTTTTGGACACTATAAAAAAATTGATCATTAGGAGAATAAGTAACTTGTGTTGAGATGTGTTTGGATAGTGAAATTTTATTATATATACCCTGATATTTTTCTAGGCGTAGTACTTGCTCGCATCCTTATTCTTAGCCCATGTCCTCATTCTTTTTCTAGATGATAATGATACACCACCCTATCATAACATAATCCTTAGTAAAATATAATATAAATTATATTACTTGATGTTTAGACCTAAAACATAGGATGTATTGTCTTACAGATTCACAAACTCCATCATGTGTGGTTGGTTTGATGGATATCCTTACTTTGAATCCAGAAAATAAATCTTTGAAGTATCCAAGTTCACTGAAATTAGCAACCAATGTTGCCTAAAAACACAAAAAGGAATAAGTAATAAAATAAGTGAAAATATAACTGATATGCTTTAATCGTAGAGTTTTACCCCTGCATGGTTGGTATTAGGAAGAGTCTGTCATCTGTAATCTTTCTTTCAAATGTTTTCAGCAAGCCGTTCACTATTTGATCCTTTTTTGATGGCTCTAATTTTGTTAGGTGTGTTGATGTGGTATGAGGATTAACTAGTCCAAATCTTGGCTCATGGGAAAATTCCTTCAACTGTTTTTCATAAATGCGTCTATCAACAGTATAAAATGAATTTAGTCATAATTTTCACATTAGATCGGCTTTTAGAAAATCAATTTATGAAAATATTCCTCATATATATATTTACAACGGTGACGCCTAGACAAATATTTTCAAGGATCTCATTTACATTTTCAGCAGTAACGGAATCTTGACTTTCCTCTCCATATATATTCTTTTCAAAAACCACTATATGAATGCTACCATCTTTTAGCTTCGTATCCACATGAGTCTTCAATTCTAGTAAATGTGGACAGAGAACATGTGGTGTTACTGTTCTTTCAGTAGCTCCTTGGGATTGGTTGGTCAATCCTTTAGATGGTTTTGAGCCGACGTTTGTCACCCCCTTCCCTTTCTCCATCTATAATAACAATCATTGGTTCAGAACCTTTTTTCATTAATTGTTACAAGTTTAGCTTGAAAAAAAAGGAAATAAATACCTCTTTGTCCGCATGTACTCTTACAAGTTGTAATGGCCATGCAATGAATGTCCCAACAACATTTTCGACCGTATGAATATCATCGTCATCAAGTGGAATATGTAGCTCTGCATTTGGATCATGAGCTACATTAATCGTCACTTTCAGATGATCTTTCGGAAGTGGTCTATTATGAAGCGTAGAATCTGGGATATTGAACACTGTAGCCCTCGCTACAAGGTGATAGGTGGGTGTTGATAGATATAAATCACAATAATTATCATGCTGTAGAAGATCAGTATAGAAAAAGTATCAGTGTTTGTTAGATTCACATTTCATGGGAACAATTATAAGAATATTGATTACCACGGGTAAGACAATTATTTGAGGGGAATGGCTCGCCTCAAAGATTGTGGGGGGTGTGGCGGGATGTTGACACGCCGGTTGTTCCTGATTTGTGTCTTCTCTTTTCTTCCCACCCATAAAAGTTTCCAGCAACTCTCCCTGTCATTGCAATCATTCTTCAAGGGTTGCTATTTTTTCTCTCATTTTTCCAATTTTTCATCTGTATCATCTGTTTTTATTCTTCTCAAAAAATACTCGGGGTGTCACCCCAAACCCCACACCTCTTACACGACCGTATTTTTATGGCTGCTTCAAAGCTGACGATAATAGGTCTGCATCCTCTACAAGAGTAGCTGATTCCTATGACTGTCAGATATGGGTAAATAACTAATTCTTTTTATGTAATATCAATTTAAAACAAATCTTTATTTCATTGTGTCATACTTAAACATATTTCCCACACTTTTTGTGTGTTCTCATCTACTATCTTCCCTTCCTTATTCACACGTTCCTCCTTCCATAACACATGACGTGGGATGGAAGTGTATTTGGTTTTAGACTCATCAATCTACATATAAACATAGAAAGATAATTATGATGTTGTTTATTGGAACCTAAAAATATTAATGTAAATTTAAAATACATAACATTTTATTTTCTAGTGAAGCGTACCCCATCCTTGCTTTACGATGGGGTTATGTTGGTTTTGATGCACGTTCCTTATTTTCAGTACAGTGTTTCTGTTTCATAAATGAAATATTGACAATCCAAGTGATGAATACAAGTATCCTTAAAAAACGTATTATCACCCACAATGTACCTAAAACCTCTCATCCCCAAGACGGACAATAAATTCATCCCATGCTTCTTGGCATATTAGGTGAGCGTAGACAATGGGTGGGTGTAAGTTTATTTTACCTTTGGAATCTTTCAGGTGAAATATAGTTAAAATAGTGCAAAAACCTCGATGAATCCTTCCTACAAGCCTTAGTACATAATCCTTGTGTGAATCATCTACTATAAATGTACTCTGCAAGAGATTGAGAAGTGTAAGACATTGTTTCATTATTTTATTTGCTAGTAAATTAAAGAAATAAATTCATAATGTTACCGTAATTTCTTCCCAGACCACAACATTCAACCTGGACACGACATGGTGCCCTGAATCTATGTCAATCGGCACGCGTTGGCGAGTGACAACTCCAATGTAACTACTAAACATAGCCTTATTGGGATTCACATGTTGGCCTCTTTCATTCCATCCGACATCAAATTTGATTCCTTTGCTTTTCACCTTAATACTTTGGCTAACATCGTCCAACTACGACACGCCTATGTTTTCTGTGACATCGGTCCTTTATTCCTGAACATTTCATCGATATCAACATCATCTATATGTTCATCTGAAATGGTAGCAACGGCATGTGCTGATGGTTGTTGGACCTCAACCCTAAGAGCAGTAGGAGCCGCAACAGCAGGAGCAGCAGCAACCGCAGCAGGAGCCGCAACAGTTGTAGCAGGAGCAACAGTTGGAGCAACAATAGCTGCAGCAGGAGTAGTAGTAGGAGCAGCAACAGCCGCAACAGCACCAGCTTGAGAGACTTGTTCAGCCTCAAGGTTAGGAGCACCAGAATGGGCAGAAGTCATTATTTGCAAAAGTGGTAGAATAGTTAATTTATAATACATAAATTCAGTAATTATAAGATAATAACATTAGATAACAAGATCTATATTACAAACAAAATATAACCTATTTATTGAACTCTCTTTCTTTCTTTCAAAGGTTGAAGGGATTTGAAACCTCTATCAATTATCCAAATCCCTTCATTGTGGTATTCTCTCACATACAAAACATCATCTACATTGGGACCGCTCCGAAATGATTGTGACGTCCCAATGAAAGGATCGTCCTCAACTGAATTTTCATTGGAACCTTCAGTAGTTTTGGATGATAACAGAAAAATCGACCAATTTCGGTTTGCGGGATCTAGAACATAAAAAACATGTTCCGCTTATGATTCCATTATAAACTATTCGTCTTTGTACCCTTCTTTACTAAAATCTACTTTCACAAATCCCCATTCATCTATTTTAACACCACTGTTGTTATCAACCCATTTGCATTGAAAAACCGGCAATTGGAATGTCATATAATCCAACTCCCATATTAGTTTGATAATACCAAAATATGACATATTTACATAAATTGGATTTCTGTCCTTACTACCAGAAATAAGCATCGCTTTAGCCACTAGTGTAACTCCACTATTTTTCATGGTACTATCTTCATCATGTTCATCTGTATAGAATTTATAACCATTAATTACATAACCACTGTAAGATAATACATACACACTTGGTCTAGCAGCTAGCCATCTAAGTTGTTCTAAAATTGAATTCAGATTTTCATCCAAATGCTTAAAAATATGGTCTTGAAACCATCCTATAAACTGGTGATTATGTGTATTTTATAACCATTTTTCTTCCCTTGATGGATTCAACTGCCTAAGAATTTCTTTGTGAGTTTCAATATATGGAGAAAACTCCCAACTATTATGAAAAACATAAAGGTTGGCCTACTCCCGATCTATAATACTGATTGTCACAACTTCTCTTCTAGAAATTCCCTCACCTTCATTGCTCCAGTGTGATGAGATTTCGGGAGACCAATGCTTTCCACATCAGATAGGTATTCAGTACAAAATTCAATGGCTTCTTCAACAATATATCACTCCACTATACAAGCCTATGGCCGACTTTGATTTTTGACATACCCTTTCAAAATCTTCATATGCCGATCAACAAGATACATCCATCTATAGTGAACAAGACCAAAAAGTTGATTCTCTCTCACCAAGAGAATCATAAAATAAACCATCATATCAAAGAATGTTAGTGTGAAGAACATTTCTAATTCACATAATATGATGACAATTTATTTTTCCATAGCTAGAAATTTCGTCGGGTCTAAAACTTTTATACATATATCTTTTAAAAAGAAACAAAGTTTGGTTAACGTATGATGAACATTCTTGGGCAAAATGCAACGTAATTCTATATGAATTAGATATTTCATCAAAACATGACAGTCATGTGATTTCAACCCTTTTAAATTCAAGTCATTCATTGACCCAATATTCTTGATATTTGATGAATACCCCTCTGGAACCTTTAAATCATTGAAGAAGTTGCAAAAGTGATATCTCTCCTCCCTAGAAAGAGTATATGCAGCTTGAGGAAGAAACATTCGATTTTCACCCTTCATGGGAGCCCACTATTCTCGTATTCCCATGTCAACCATGTACAACCTTTCCTTAATTCCATCCTTTGTTTTGATAGGGGAATTTAGCAAAGTTATGATAACACTGTCACATACATTTTTTCCCACATGCATCACATCAAGAAAATGTCTGACATACAAACAATTCCAGTATGGTAATTCAAAAAAAAACTGATCTCTTTTTCCAACTGATTTTCATAAGGATTTTCGACAATGGTTTACCAAAAACAGTGTTCACATCTTTTACTTTCTCAAACAGATGATCACCTGTTAGTGGAGACGGTGCTGCATGTTGTTCTAAACTTCCATTGAATGATGTCGTCCAAGATCAGTACTTATGCCGATGAGGTAGAAATCTATGATGTCCTAGAAACACAGATTTCGATGAATGTTTCAACCTAAATGATTCTATATCTTCTTCGCACATGGGAAACCCTTGAGTTCCTTTCATGCTATAGCCTGACAAATTTCCATAAGCAGGGAAATCTTTTTTTATCCCATACAACATCACTCTCAACGTGAAGTATTCACTCTTATAATCATCATACAATATAACACCTAAATCCCACAATAGCTTCAAATCCTCGATCAAAGAAGCTAGATAAACATCAATATTGTTACCTGGTTGTTTTGGTCCTGATATAAGCATAGAAAACAAGATGAATTTCCGCTTCATGCATAACCAGGGTGGAAAGTTATAATTTACCAACATAACATGACATGTACTATGAGTGATGGTTTGAAAACCAAAAGGATTCACTCCATCTGTAGATAATGCAAGATGAAGGTTTCTCGGCTATTTTCCAAATTCAGGATACTCGTGATCAATTTTCTTACATTGAGGAGAGTCGGTCAGATAACATAATTTCCCATCTTTATTTATTTTATCTATATTCCACGAAAATTGTCTTGTAGTTTCTTCACTTCCATATAGATGCCTAATCCTTGGAATGATTGGAAAGTACCATACAAATTTCACAGGATTGGATTCATCTTTCTTGTATCGAAAAGAACCACACTTTGGGCATTATGTAAGTGATTTTTTCTCCTTACAAAACAATATACAATCTTTCGAGGAGACATGTATTCTTTCAAAAATCATACCCATTGAGCGTAGCATTCGTTTAGCTTCATATGTCCGTCTTGGGAGATCATTATCTTCCGGGAGCATGTCATTCAAGAGAGAAAGTAGTTCCGTAAAACTGAAATCACTCCATCTGTTTCCTGCTTTCAATTTATACAACTTTAGTACACCTGACAATGTTGTATACTTAGTGCAACCAGAATACAATGGCATCTTTGCACAACTCTTTAACTTCTAAAACAATTTTGGGCAATCACGGAGTTAAACTTCAATTTTCTTTGTCATTTCCTCAATACGATCTTCATCATCATTGAAATCTGTAATCACATCCTCCATATGGTCTTCTTCATTATCCATATTTGTATTTATATCTGATGATCCATAAAACACAGTTTTATCCCAGCCAGTAGCTACATTCTCTTTTTCTCTGTGTTTATTCCAACATTTATAACTCCGATCTATTCCGTGACATATCAAATGTTCTTCCAACTCCTCTGGAGCAAGTAGTATAGAATAACAACAACATAAACATGGACAAAGGATTTGAGAAGGATTCTTTGTGAGACTCTTTGCAAACTTGATGAACTCTTTCACTCCGTTCTCATACTCTATTGTCAAACGATTAGCATCCATCCAATATTTATTCATCTTTATCCTATTTGAATCTCAAATATTAGTATTTATGGTTCAAGTACACAAAAAATACTTCCAAATACAATATAAGAGAACCAATTTCTTATAAAAATAGAGATTAATAGAGCCTAACCATTTCCAATAAATATTTGGAAATCAACAGAACCAGGATAAACCCCCCCATCAAAATCAACACAGTTTCCAAACACAAAGGGGTTCGCGGGGATAATCACTTGTGTCATAGATGGTAAAACTCACATGGCATCATCCTCTATGGCTCATCCTCCTCTATCAGGTCAACCCTTCTATGGTCAATTAGTCCTTCCTTTTATACCTCACCAACCTAAAATACATATGAATGAAAACCAATAGCCAACTCTATAAGTAAAGAAATGATTCCCATAATCTCTACAATATGGAATTCATTAAATATAATTTTTTTAGATTCATTATAGTTTCCTCAAATCACCCCAGTCTTAACACAAGAATAATCAAGAATGATACATCTACATGGTACCCAAACAGTCTTCATGGATATAGGTCTGGAAAAGGGCAAGGGGATTTTCTCTTGATTTTTGGAAACTTTCTTTTTGGATTTTGAGCTTAGATAGGGGACCGAGCATGCAGTTCATAATGACTATAGGGGCCTTTACATGAGTCCTTAATTTAGTTGTTTTCTTGTATGACCTTAAGCATGGAATTTAGGTGGCATAAATTATGGAACGACATTGTTCATTATATTTTCAGTGATCGACTACATGATGGTAGTAGAGCCCATTAAATATTCTGAAATGAGTGGAGGACCACACCCATTCCAAGACTTTCAAGATGGAATTGAGGAAAACCAAATCTGGGATTGTAATTACGTTAATTAAAATAAACAAACACAATAATTTCAGCATCCTTTCTACCCACTAATACCAATTTAAAAAAAAACCAATCCGGGTTACTATCAATAGAGGAGTGGAAATGATCCCCCATGAAATCAGAGACCACCTGGGTTCCCACCTCATAATCCATCTCCTCAACCACAAAAAACATTCACACAAAAACCTTTCCCCACTATGTCTCATAATTTTCCACCCCCACATCAGAAAAACATTCAACAAGATATGATGAGGAAGCCACAAAAATCCCCAAATCAATAGTCAAATCTTGAAAATATTCTTATCTCATTCATCTAAAAAGTTGACTAGAGAATGAATACATAATAAATAGAGACGCATAATCAAACGGATGCTCTATGAATCCCCAATCACAAAGTATGGAATATCTCTAAGACTTTATTGGATAGACTACTGGGTACACTACCTAGTAAAACTAAGACACATACAAGAGAAGAAGAAAAATATGTTGTTTTTCATAGTTAAAACGAGATAATATTTAAATAGACATAAAAATAGATGAAAATAGGATTGAAGAACTTTAATCACATGCCAAAATCATCAAAAAAGACAGCAATGAGATCACACACAAAGATGATAAAGAAAAGAATCTAGAAGCAGATAAAAATGAAAAAGATCAAGTCCAAGACCAACCCTTCAAAGAATATTACTATGTGGAACCTCCACCATACATACCCCTTCTTCCATTCCAAAAAAGAATGAGGCATGGGAAAATTTAGGGTCAATATTTTAATTTTTTGGAATAGTTCAAGAAACTCTATATAAATTTCACCTTTGTAGAATCGATTTACTCAAAAGTTTGAAATAAGGCATTTTACAACAATCTATTTCCAAGAAATGAAAAAAAAACATTTGGTAATTCATTAGTCCAAAGGAAGTGATTAACATTCACCCCATTATTTTCAAGACTATCAGCCAAGAAGTAGAATTCATGGTATGAATGTGTGATGATGTAGTTCAGGTATGAATGAATTTCCAAGAATTCGATCAACCTAACATCAATTTTTCATAAAGGATGAATATAACCATTTCTGATTGACTACATGATGGTAGTAGATTCAAATTATATCCACATTTAATTATAAACTCATTTACACTCTATTTTAACTACATTGAGTGTGCCAATAATTTCAACATCAATAGATGAGACAACTCCACATGGTCTATAAATACATCCTAGGACATTACCATTATGATTCCTAAAGACTACTCCAAATCCGAAAGGTCCTAGATTCCCTCTTCATTCCCTATCCGAGTTGTATTAGATTTGTAAGAAACAGGTTCTTATCTTTGAGGTATGGTCTTATTCTTTTTCCTTTTCCTTGAGAGTTTTTGAGAAAATATGGAAAATGGGGAAAAATCATAAATTTTGGAAAGTACACGCCGTGTACTTTGTCCACATGCCGTATACTTATGGCCCTGTGGAATGAGTACATAGGGTGTGTGGCCATGCCGTGGTGAAGGGTGTAGGAACCGACTACACGGCGTGTAGTGGTCCTTTACACGCCATGTAGTTAGTCGGAAGGCGGATAGTAAGATAATGGCCAGCTGTGGGGCAGCACACTCCGTGTACTCATGAAGACACGCCATGTAGTCATGTCGGCAGATGAACAGTGCTGCAGTGGTGGGAAGCCGCCAGAGGAACAGTTTAAAAAATGGGAAGTACACGCCGTGTACTTGGAAATACATGCAGTGTAATATGTTTTTTTCGCTTAAAATGGGCAGTAGCCTCCCCTATTCATAGGGAAGGCATAGAACCTGATGAGATCTCGGGAGAGGACGATCGGAGCTTCAGAGATCCGCCGAGAGCACATCCGGAATCCGTTTCCGCCTCAGACGATCTCGTTGGAACCGCACGGGTAAGTCCTCCACCCTCCTTAATCAGTTATTACCAAATCTTTCTCTAACGGGAGTTATTTGTGTTTAAGAGAGAAATATTTTACCTCATATCAACTTCTTTCCTAGGCGTTTCAGGGATTGACGATCGTGTATAGCGCTCATTGGCGTATAAGGTACGTGGCTTGGTGTTTTTTTTCTAACTGCCACGTGTTTTGTGCATTTTCATGCCACAAACCCATGTTGGGGTGTCGTGTGGCTGAGGCCATAGCTATTTTAAATACCTAGATTTGAATAGGTGATTTAAATGTGATATTAAAATGCTGGTTGGGATCGTTGCTTGGATTTGGAACCACCCCGGGGGTGTGTTCCACTGTTTAGCCGTTTGGCCGGGATACCCGAAGGTATGCCTTGAATGTAGTAATTGTAGAATTTCCTCGAGAGGAATTTCTTGTTTACTGCATATTTTCATATTGGGCATGGCCCGGTTACCTATTTAGCCTGAGGGCATTGATGAGATTAGCCTGTGGGCACTGCACTATTTAGCCTGAGGGCAGTAGTTATTTCGGCCTAAGGGAAACTTCTTCCGTGCTTGTGGGAAGTTGATTCTATGCCCGTGGGTGACACTACCTACACCTGAGGGAAACATCCGTTATGCCTGAGGGAAGATTCTTGTGTTGGATACTCTTTACCCGAGGGTAGGGGTTTATGTGTCTGAGGACATTAGTTGGTTACTTAGAATATTCAGTGTGGTGATATTTTAAATTAAATGATTAAAAATAATATTAAAATGGAAATATAACTGTTTAAGTTAGTTAAGTTTCAGTGCTACTTTCTTTATTGCATTTTACTCTTGCACACTATTGTTGCATGTTTGCACGTAGTTGGGCACAGGCCTTTGGTGGGGGCCTACTGAGATATATTTCTCACACCCTGTTTGGGTCATGCTTTTCGGCCCAAACAGATTATGTTGCTGCAGGTGTGGATATGGGAAAGAGTCCCTATACAGGTAATTGACTGTTGTTGAGGAGTAGGAGGGCATGGGACTGAGCCTAGGCTTGCGATGCCGTTACCAACTGTTTTATTTAGTTTTGCTATACTCTGTATTTTGTTGTACTGTATTGATGTATAACATGTTCTGGCTATTTTATAGAATAGTGACTTGCTGCATCTTATCATATATATATGACTGCTGGTCCCCTTGTTATCAGTTAACCCTTTCAGTTATATATGAATGTTAATTGCTTCCGCTGTTGTTGTATGTTTAATTTCTTATTCCGCTGCTCTACACTTTGAAAAATGAGGGCATAGTTTCCCCACTATCAGACCTGGGCCCTCGCTACTAGTCTGCAGCCTCTGGCGTTTGGGGAAATGCGCTTGAGGTCTTGTTGCGAACCGGGTTCGGGGCTCCTGTTGAGTGGCACCCGGAACCGGAACGTTACAGGATCAATCCAGGAAATGAGGGAATATATATAACAACAAAAGTTTTAGAAGGAGGTCATAAATTACTTATAATTCCAAGATTCGTAAGAACCAAAATGTCAACAATAGAGTTATTACAATGAACATTTTGATGGGAGTTCACATTTATTGTTGCAACCATAATATTTATGAGGGACGATTGAATATTGAAGGAAGAATACCCATGATTCATATTATTTTTGTTGTTACATATAATATAAATCAATTATACACTAGAAACTTGAAGTATATTGAGTAGTTCTTGGGAGAGAGGAATCCTAGAGAAGTATTTGATATTCTCCTAGATAGAGGTTGTCTTGGGAGGCTACACTTCAATAATATTGAAGAAAAAATGCCATAGAATTGAGGAAATGTCATATATTAAGAACATATGAATGAATTCCTTCTTATTATGGTTTCAAAAGACACATTTTGATTAAATATCAATGCCTATCGATTGAAGGAATTAGTCAATAGGAATCTTAGAATATTCTAGCCTCCATAGAAGTATAACTATAACACCATTGGTATTGCACTTTCATGACCAAAACACATCGATGAGATATATCAAATCCTTGGGATTAAATTACCATAGTTTGTAGAAGAGTATGTGTAATAGGGGACCAAAAAAACTTTGCACACCTGGTCCGGCAACGCGAAGATCGAGGGTGACGGAGGTCCGATAACGCGAAGATCGATGGCGGCGGAGGTCCAACAACACAAAGATCGAGGGCGGCGGAGGTTCGACAACGGGAAGATCGGGGGCGGAAAAGGTCTGACAACGCGAAGTTCGGGGGGCAACGGAGGGGAGTCACCGGTTTTCAGTACCGCGAGAGGTTTAGGTCAGAATAAAACGAGGACAGAGTGCGACCGATTTCATAAAATATGGGACTACGGTTTTATCAGCGCTAAAAAAGTACTGATAAAGACTACCGTTATCAGCGCTAAAATTTTAGCATTGATACAAGCCTTATTTATCAGCGCTTTTTTAGGGCTGATAAATGGACTCTTTATCAGTACTTTTTTTTAGCGCTGATACAAGGTTTCTTTATCAGCACTTTTTCTTAGCGCTGATATATGGTGGCGCTTCCCTTGCCCGTTTTTGTAGTAGTGTTAATTTCAAAATTAATTTAATTTAAAACCAAAACTAAATTAATTTTCCCCCTAGTATAAAATAATTATTTTTTAAACCATAAATTATTATCATAATTCATTTAATTTAATTTTATAATTAAATTAATTTATTAAGGATTAACAGGGCCTCAGACCCACAAAGGCCCAATATAGGTCATGCTGAACATGCACCAGACTGTTTTGGGCCATGTAAATCCTGTTTTAGGCTATTCTAAGTTAATAGGGCCTTCTGAGACTCATTCTGGGTTAGGTAGATCCACTCAGTGCCACGACAGGGCAGATCCTGTGCAGAAAAAGTATGACAGAGGAAAAATTGGGTACCTTATTCCACTTGTGGCTAACCTCGATCGAGTATGGGGTTCATGGTCATGAATGAAAGCATGAGCAGGTGGCCAGGTTTTGTCAAGGCTACAACAGCGGTTCGTGAGGCCGGTTGAGGAGGAGGTCACTTCAGTGATGACTAATCCAAGTTGCAGGTGGCGACGACTGGAATGGGACGGGACGCTGGCTGAGGAGCGGAGCTCATGGGATTTATTAAGGCAGCTTGGATTCAGAACTTGATAAATTGGAAATAATGAGGTATTAGATGAATACGACACACACGACTAGCACAACAAGAGGTCAGTAGCATGATCCAGCAACCGAGGGGGTTTCTGGTGGCGCTGAAGGGAGGTTCGGCCGCGTAGTAGCAGGATATGCTAGATTTAGTGGATACAGAAACTCCATGGATGGTGGAAAGGTGTAGAGGGAGCACTTTGGATAAGGAGGGTCATAGTTGGGTGACCATATTGGGGTCTAGTCGCGACGTCCCAACAATATGGGGGAGGTGTCACTTTACTGGCGGGTTCGGCCGCCTGCTATGCTCGGAGGAGGGAGTGCCGAAGCTGGTAATAGAGGCTGGCTGGGAAGCCAAGTGTGGCTGTTGGCCGGATCAATGTGGGGATTAGGATCAAATGGGAATACAATAAGGGGTCCAAACCACTTAATAAACCCCCTCCCCCCATTTTCTTTTTTTGAACTTTTTTAAAATTGTGCCCCTGCACTTTTATACATCAGTTGCAAATTTTTCTATGTTTGTACTATGTGTAGAATTCCACACAGATAATCCCTTTGTGTTATTTTTATTTCCAAATATATAGACAAAGGAAAAAATTAAAAATTATATTATTATAATATTGAACATTGAACAATCTATTGGAAAATGGTAAAACATGGAACCCACTATTCTGAAGGACTCCTTGGTCAGAATAGTGGCTATCGTCGGGTAAGTGAATTTTAGCCAGGAAACTTTAATATAGTTGTTTGGGATTCTCCTTCAAGTGACAAAAAAAATATTAATATATGTTCCTCATGTTATACCCAAAACAATGAAATAAATCGGTATTGAAAACTTAATATGACCGTAACTTGGTCATCTAATATCAGATTGACTTTCTGTCAGTAGTGTTGGGATCAAATTAATATCTTCTACTTAAATTTAAAGTTAATTTAATTTTTATAGCCTCAAATAATTTACGTGATCCCTCTGATGTAGATTGTAGGTACCAGGGCAGTTAGTGGAAGCTGGTGGGCTATGGATTTAAATTTTTTTAAATCATCGAGACAAAGTGACTTGTCATCTCCAACAATCCGAGCCCAGTATGGTCTGAGGATCTCACGTAAATTAAACAGAGCACAAAACATAAACTAAAAACATACCTTTTATGATCAAAAGTCGCACTCAACATCTGCTTGTTGTTGGAGATTTCTACTTGAAAGATCCAAAGTATGATCCCTCTAGACCTTCCACACACACATAAAAAATCTGGTGGAGTATCGATCGTTGGATTCTGATTGTTAGCACAAAGATCCGAGGACACCTTCGATGCCCCAATGATCACCATATAGATGTAAATTTGATGCGTGATTGAGAACTCAATCAGATATCTTGGATCCAGAGTTCCTATCTCTATAAAGTGGGAGTGGAGAGAGAGGCTCTCGAGAATTCTCCATGAATAGTCATTGTGCCAATGCCTCTCCCCACAATTTATAGTGGCCACTAAAAATACCCGGTAGGGTTCCCCAGATCCTGTTTATATAAAGTCCACTAAATAAATAGTTTTGAAGAACTAAACTACATTATAAATATTATTTATATTTTATTATATAACTATAATTTATTTTAATTATATCATTTGATAAAACTGATTCATTTAACTAAACTCATAATTCTCATAATATTAAACGAATCTTGAATATTAAAATAATATTAATTCAATTAATATTATTTCTCATATTTAATTAACTTGTAAATAGTTTTAAAAAATAAATTCAACCCAATTATTCTTTACTTGAATAATAATGAATTTATTTATGCTTTGATGATTGATAAATTGGACAACACTTGGACCTTGTGGTGGGGACCACCATGTCTGATATAATTATTCGACTAAATAGGGTGGATTCTTAAATATTCTATTGTGTGTGACCCTCTAGGACCTATCTCAATAGTTATTGATAATATCCATAGACCAAGAGTGGAGTCTAGCAACCCTTCAAGGCCCCTAAATTGATAAGGATAATCATAGCAATGAAAACCAACCTATGAACACATACTGTGTAATATAATCTCTTTGTTGTTTAATATCTCATAAAGTAGGATGCACACTTGTGTCATCGTCATTTTCTTGGTTTATTATTTATTGATCTAATTGGATGTATTTACCCTTGAATACCTTAGCCGAGGACTTATAGAGAAACTAACATCCTGATAAACCAGGCTAGAGATATAACTTCCTCAACCTAGAAGTGACAAATCCTTTCTTGACCATTCAACCAATGCCATACCACCAACAACGCTCCAAACAAAAGCTTCATCAACACAATTTCATTATCATGGTTTTTCCTTGCATCAAAGTAAATGATCAAATGACACACATTGATAATGATCACTGGCCAGGAGACCAATACACATGTCTATAGATAGGAACAACCAATGCTATCCAAAAATGTGGTGTTCCTATTGGTAGGTCTGTACTCATGATCTAACTACTAAAGATCACAAAGTGGGAACTTCATGAGAAGAAGTATCAATGATTATGAGCCCCCAAAACTTGATAGTCAGACATCTACTGTGTCCAGTAAGTGTGATGTATCCAGACCATAAGACCTTTGTTTAATATTAATGTCATTGTGTCTCAAGGTTCTCATTATTGCCTGAGATCTACTATAGCATTTTCATATGAAAATCAATATATGGACATTAACATTTAATAGTGGATGAAAAAAATATATACAGTAAAATGGTAATCATACAAGATGTATAATTAACTATATACATGATATGTTAATCAAAAGTATTGTTCATGTTGGGTCTAGGGAAGCCACTATTACAATATACTTTTCATACAAGGTATGAGAACTAAAAGTTTATAGTGATTCCATATGGACTCACTATTTCTCTATATATCTTCATGAACATGATTAATAGAGACTTTAGGTACTATAAAAAATTTGGGGTAATATTTATTGATAATATTCCCATCAACTCTAAAATCACGGAAGAGCATGAGGGGAATTTGAATGTTGTATTGGTGACTTTATGAAAGGAAAATTTATTTGGGAATTATAGTAAATCTGAGTTTTGGATAGAGAAAGTTACCTTCTTGGGGTATTTTATCACCAACAAATTTATATTTTTGGATCCTTCAAAAACTAGAGTTGATTGAAGGATGAACATAAACAACATCTCTGATAAAAATTTTCAGTTTCCATGGATTGGTTGGGTACTATCATTGATTTGTGATAAAATTCTCCAATAACCAAGATCACTCAGAAGGTGGTGTATTTTTTATAGAATGATCTATATGAAGATAGACTTAAAGTGCCTAAGAATAATCTAATAACTACACATTTTCCCACATTACCCACTAGTGGGGAAGGATTTATGATCTATAATGTTGTGTCAAAAAAGGGACTAGTTTTTTTACTCATGAAAGAAGAAAAGGTTATAGTATATACCTCCATCCAATTAAATATCCATGAGAAAAACTACCCAACACATGATTTAGAACTGGATACAGTGATCTTTACGCTGAATATTTGGTGAAATTATCACTATGGGGAGAATTGTGACATATATATAGATCATAAAAGACTCAATTATGTATTCACACAAAATGAGATCAATATGCACCAATTAATGTGGTTAGTTATAGTCTATGATTATAATTTTTTAACCCATTACCATCCAAGGAAGGTGAAGAGAGTGTCATATGCTCTGAGTAGAAAGTATTTTCCAACCTTATCCATGATGAGGATTTCAAGGGACCCAATCTTCTTAGAAATACAAAGGCTTTTATTGGTAATAATAAAGGGATCATCATCATAACTTCCTCAAATAACTAATCAACCATCCATTCTTGATAAGATCAAGTGGGCCTAGAAAGATGATGAGGTGTTATAGAAGAAATAGTGAATACTCTAGAGTTTAAGTTTTCTAAAGATAAATTTATAAGGTTTGGAACATAGAAATATATTTTCAACCCTGGTCTTTATTACACACTTAAACATGATTTATTACATAAATTTGCATTTAGTACAACCCATAAGATCGATAGGTATAGTGTCTTTGGGACTTAGGAACATTACATGAAAAATTAAGAGATAAAATACAATATCTTTATTGAAATATTCTTTTACATGACCACAAAATTCCTTCGTACTTAACATTGCATGGGATAAACTGAGGACATATATAAGAAAAAGGTGAGCTATAAAGACCAGTAAGGGAGTAAACAAGGCATAACATGAATAATAAAATACATTTTAGGTAATAGACATATCGATGGAGCATAATAGAAACATGAATTTAAGGGCATGATAAAGCATGATTGTCATAACTTGTAAATGTTCCAACAACTTAAAACAAAACATCATTAACATAAAGGAATCAGGAAAAACCCTATACCAACATGATGAAAAAATGAACTATAAATAAATCAAGAAAACCCCTATCCCAACATGATGTATCATGATACTAAACATTACCAAATGCATTGGAGCGCTATCAGGGCACACCATTCATGAACATTTTAATCTCATTCTTAAGTGTTCCACATAGACCATATAACATGGATTCATTCAACATCATCATTTATACCATGATAAATGAACGTAGAATACATATATTAAAGACTATGATCAATAAGTATATGTTCATAAAGGTGAATATCCTTGATGGAGAAATGGGCATAGTATTTACTACATGATGATTTTGGCATAGAAAATCATTGTGAAATTTCATCAGCATAACAACATTACATAGAGATACATAAAATGGGTTGATGTAGTAGAAAGGGGTATTTCATAATTTATACATGAAATGGGTTTTAAGTTAATCCTATAAATACATGTTCCAACATGAGGAATTTTTAAATAGAAGGCACAACATAATAAAGAAACATGAAGAATGAGGAGGAATGAAATAACTCCTACGAAATTTCGGCATGGTAAACGATATACATGGTAGGGATTAATTAGAGAGAAATAAGACTATAATTATTAAAACATAATAAAGGAAGTATATGGGAGTCTAAAAAATATAACCCATCATTTTTAATTGAAAATAAAAGGGTTTAACAATATAAGGAAACTTGGATAAAAATTAGAAATGAAGGGAACCCTTACTTGAGTGTGTGACTTCAAAATCTTAAAGTGGGGCTTCTTGAGAGATTGGGGAACCTTGGTGGGATTCTAGAGAGGGAATGAAAATGTAGTTATTTTCTGCAAGGATTTTTAGTGAAGAGAAGCAGGTGATTGGGTGGGTTTATATAGGAAATGAGAGGGGATTTCTTTAATATTTCAAAAAATTAGGTTTTGGAATCTATATAATTAAATATTCAAAACTAAAAACCTTCCATTGGTTTTTTCCCATGGTCTTTTCCAAAGAGTATAAAAAATTATTTTATAAGGCAATGGGCCAAAGATATTAAAATATTATCCTTTCTTATGTGGAGGTGAGTCACATTATTAAAGAAATGAACTTAAAATAATAAAATATGTTTTACATTTTGGAGAATTCACTAAGACCTTAAAAAATAAGTCAAATAAATCTAAAATCAAATTATTTTAAATTTAAAACATATATTTTGTATAATACCTATTTTATGGCATTTATTACATCATTATTGGGTGATTATGATATCATAAAACACACTATATTTATATATTCCTTAACTTTTACCCAAAAAATTGACCGTCTCATGAAATTATGAAAAATTCAGCATTGGATAATTTTAATATCCTAATTACAAAAATAATGTTCATTTTATCAAATAATTTTTTAAATATATGAATTTTCACTTTTAAAACGAGAACTGATATTTATTGAAAATTGATGGGTTTTGACAAAAACAGTTTTTAAACCTTAATAAAAATTACATTTGACTTAATAAAAATTATATATTCATTTATTATTATCAAAAATAATTTGATAATAATATTTTATCAAAATATTAATTATTTTAAAATTTCATTAATTCCTTAAAATAAAATCTTTAAAATCACACTTTCTGTTTTGTCGTATGGAAATACAACTCTTATCAAAATGATTACCTAATCATTTACAGATAAGGAATAGATTCAATCATAATTTATAATAATTTTTTTATAATATTATTAATAAAAACCATAGTTTAATATAATAATGTATATATTTCTCAAAAGTACCATTTTTACCTGAAAAATCAATTTATCAAATTCATCATTTTTTAAGAAAGTATATTCCCATAAAGTAATTGATGGAATTATAATTTTATTTATATAATGGGATTACACAATAAGTAACTAATAACTTGTTAAATAACGCCTTATAACACCCACATAAGACATATGGGTAAGGTGTATGAGGGTGACAGACTCTTGGGTCGACTTGAATAACATCGTTTGGGTGGTAATCTCTATTAACTTGAAATCCTCCCATAGGTGGTTCAATTCAAGCTGAATCTGTTTAAGATCAGCTTGGGCTTGGTCAAGAGTGAAGCCTAGTGATGCTACCTCTTTTCTGATCTCTAGAAAATTATCTTTGTATGACCCAAGACTTTTGGATATGGCTATCCTCTCCTTTGTCTGTGTTGAAAGGATTTTTTAAAAACCTTATATTTATATCAGTTATACGATCATTGTTCAACAACTATATTATCAATGATAATTATAATTAACTATAATTTAAACCCAATAATAAAAAAAGAGTTCATGTGTTTCCTTATCCATTAGACACTAAAATAAGGGTAATTTTATTCATAAATGATTAGGTCATTACAACCTTTTCCCCTTAAGAAACTTGGCCCTCAAAATTTCCTTTTCCCACACTAAAACAGACGAGTTTAACTATACCTCATCACTTCCTCTGGTCCCCATGTGGCTTCTTCAAACTTATGGTTTCTCCACAACACATTGACAAGGGGAATTGTCTTATTTTATATAACCTTTTCCCTACAATATAATATCTTCACCGACTTATCTTTATAAGAGAGTTCATTATCTAATGGTACCACCTCTGGATTGAGTACATGCGATGTGTGAGGTATGTACTTCCTCAAGAGTGATACATGGAATACATTATGTACTTGATACAGGTTTAGTGGGAGTGCTAGTCGATAGGCCACTTCTCTAATGCGACCAAGGATCTCAAAAGGGCCAATATATCTTGGAATAATCTTTCCCTTATTCCCCAATATCATCACTCTCTTCCATATAGATATGTGTAGGAAAACCATATCTCCGACATCAAACTCTAGGTCTCTTTGACGATTGTAAGCATAACTCTTTTATTGATTCTGAGTAGCTTTGATGTGTTGCTAGATGGTCTTAACCTTCTCCACCATTTATTCAACCATTTTTGGACCTAGAATTTTTCTCTCCCCAAATTCATTCCAACATGTCGATGTTCTTCTCCTCTTCCCATAAAGGGATTCATAAGGAACCATTTGTATGCTTGAGTGGAAGCTGTTGTTGTAAGAGAACTCAACCAGAAGAAGATGCTTATCCCATCTTCATTTTAAGTCCATTGATCATTCTCTCAACATGTCCTCAAGTATTTGGATAGTCCACTCATATTGGCCATTGGTTTTAGGTTTCTAGGCAATTATGAAGTTCAACTCAGTTTTTAGAGAATGTTAGAGACTCCTCCAGAACTTAGAGGTGGATCTTTGATCTTGATCGGATACAATCAATAGTGGACCTCCATGCATCCTTACAACTTATCTGATGAATATTCCTACCAGTTGATCCAATGAGAAATCCTCTCAAATAGAAATGAAGTGTGAAATCTTTGTAAGACGATCCAAAATAACCCAGATATCATTGTTTCCTTTGGATGTCTTTGGAATTCCGGTGATAAAGTCCATAGTGATGTTTTCACATTTTCATATTGGTATGGGTAATGGTTTCATCATACCCTTAGAAATCTACCTCTAATCCTTCACTTGTTGACATACCAGGCACTTTGATGTATACTCAATAATCTCCTTCTTCATGTTATACTACCAATAATGCTCTCTGATATCTCGATACATCTTTGTGTTTCCTGGGTGAATGGAGAAATTCAAACTATGTGCATCATCCAAAATTTCTTTCTTTAACTCCAGATTTGATAGAACACATAGTCTTAAAACAAATCTCAAAATTCCTTATTCATTAACATTGAACTATGAGGATTTCCCTTTTTTGATAGTTTCCACTTTCTTCTCAATTCCCAAATTATCTTTTTCAGCATCATTTAACCTTTCCAAAAGAGACGGTTTGAAAATCTTTTGTGATAGAATTGATGATGTTCCCTTCTCTATGATTCCCTTGTCCATATTCATCAAATATAAGAATATAGGATCCTTTTAAAATCTCATCAATGATAGAATAACTAAGTCCTTTCCACTTAGAGTATCCACCAACTTCTTCACATTCATAGAGTGTTAATGGATTGAGCGGTCCTAATCCTTGATGGGATCTAACCATCTTCATTGGCACATGTTCAACTCTTTCTATGTGAATATATATTTGAGAATTTTTTATCCATATATATTTTACAATTTTCCCCAAAGATATAATACCACCATATTTTCAATGCAAAGATCACAACTGCCAAATCCAAATCATTTGTGGGATATTTTTACTCATGAATTTTTAACTGCCTTTATGCATATGTGATGGCTTTGTCATTTTCCATCAACACACAACCCATGCCCTTCTTCGAAGCATCGCTAAAGATTACAAAAATCTCCTCACTTGTGGGTAGTGTGAGAACATGGGTAGTGATACGACTCTTCTTCAAATACATTAATATTTATTCACATTCATCATTCTGAGCAAACTTGACTCCTTTACAAGTTATCTTGGTAAGAGGGTTTTACAATCACAATAAATTTCTTAAAAATTGGCTATAATATCCAGCTAACCCCAGGAAGCTATAAATATCTATCATATATGTTTTCCTTAGCCATACCTCAATTCCTTTTTATTTGGAAGGATCCATAGATATTCCATTATGTGTGATGATATTCCACAAGAAGAAGACATCCTTCAACCAGAAATCACACTTTTTGTTCTTTGCATAGAGATTCTTCTTTCACAAGGTATCTAGTACAGTGCTAAGATGATCCTCATGCTCCTCCTTTGTTTTGGAGTGCATTAGAATATCTTCTATAAAGGCTACTATAAAAATTTTAAGGTAATCTATAAAGACTCTATTAATCATTTCCATGAAGATTTTTGGAGAATTATTGAGTCCGAAATTCATTAATATGAATTCATTATGCTCGTACCTTGTACAAAAAGTCGTCTTGGGAATTTCCTCCTTCTTCACCCTTACTTAGTAATATACTGACCATAGATCCACCTTGGAGAAGTGTTGTGCTCCACGTAGTTGATCAAACAATTCATCAATTCTTATAATAGGATACTTGTTTTTATCATGATTTTGTTGAGATCCCGATAATCAATGAAAATGTTCATTGACCCTTCCTTCTTCTTGAATAAGAGGATTGGTGCACCCCATGGTTAAGATCTTGGGCGTATAAAACCATTATCTAGATTATCCAGTAGTTGTATCTTTAGATCCTTAAGATCGATAATAGACATTCTATACGGAGTCTTGGATATGGGCAATGCCCTAGGTATTAGATCAATAGATAATTCAACATATCTTTTAGGAGGAAGACCAGACAATTCCTCGGGAAACACATTAGTTAATTCCCTCACAATAGGCATGTCCTCGAGGATGGTTCCTTCCTTAGACTCAATCATTTTGGAATGATACACATTCTAATAGGGAAGTAAAATCCATGCTTTAAATGATGGTTCTAAAGAAGATTCATCCTCCTCCTTGCACTTGTATAAATTTAGGGGTTGATTCACCATATGGAGAGTGATTTCCATCTCATGACAATTTATATTGGATCTATATAGGGAGATCAAATACATGCCAATAATTACATAAAATTCCACCAACAGAAGTATGATGATGTTTGTCGGGTAGTTAAATCCATAAATTGTGATAGGGGAGGAGTTATATTCATGGGATGAAATAATTTTCCCATTTTCCATTCTCACCTAGATATCTATTTAGATTATTTGTGGTGGTGTTTGGATTATTCTACTAAAATTTAGAGATATAAAAGAATGTGTAGAACCATAATAAAGAAGTAAGTTTGCTATCATTGAATGAATAACTAGCGTACCTGTGACCACTTTGTTGTCAAGATTCGATTCAGTGGTAGTGATGGAAAAAGATATCCCTTGATTCCTTGGAGGTTTTTGGTTGCCTCCTAAAACCCTTTGGATTAGGGAAATTGTTCGCAAAGTGCCATTGTTCTTTGCAGTTGTAGTAATGAACATTGCATTGAGGATCGAATGGAGCATTCCTTTCATATGTCGCAATAGTGGGTTTTTCTTTCCTGCAGTCACTGGTTTGGTGCCCTTCCTTACCGCACCTAAAGATTTTCCTCGCCCCCTTTAGTCAATTTACAAGGTTCTTCTTTCCACACCTTTGGCAAGTGGGATGATGGAATCTCTTAGTACCCCTAGATTTATCCATCATAATTCCAGAATTAAAGTAAACTTTCTGGTTCTTATCCCCATGATACCCTTGAGATTCCGCGATCTCTATATCGACTTAAAGAGAACATAGGACAATCTCCTCATAGCTGTCAAAGTATCCAATCCCCAAGGCTTTCTATAGGCTAGGTTTTATCCCACCAAAGAAACGGTCAACCTTGCATTCAAGGGTGACGACAAAACTAGAGGCATATAGTGCAAGTATGGTGACGTTTTCCTCATGCACCCCAATAGATTCATTTTCATTTTTCTTGAGTTCAATGAAATATATTTCCATCTTAAGATAGAGGGTGCAGGGATAATATTTATCAAAAAACATTTTTTGGAAATCCTTTCATCCCATCTCCTCGATCTCTTCCCGAGGCTTTGTATTTTTGATCAATGTACACCATTGATCAGCTTCACCCTCTATATGATAAGTATCCATTAGAACCTTCTCTTGTTCATACCATTAAAGCATGGAGAATATCTTCTCAATGGAGTCGATCCATTGTTCGACGATTGAGGGATCAGATAATCCATTGAAAGTAGAAGGAATTTGTCTCATGAAGGTCTCGATTGCAACTTGTTCTTTCCTATGGGTGGGGGGGGGGGAGTGGGGGGGGGGGGGGGGGTTGAACATTCCTCTTGACTCATGTTTATATTCAAAAATTGAGTTAACTGTGAGAGTATCATAAAAAATTTTACAATTTCTACTCCCATCATATTGGGTATCTCATTAGAATAGTCATCACATTGACCTTTACATCGGTTGTTAGCCCGAGCCCTCCTATTACCAGCCATCATATAGAATAAAAGTATAGTTAAGGGTAATTATTTTATACTATTAAACACTTAGAGGGGAATCCAATGAAAAAATGAGATAACATATAAATTACATTTATTTCCTAAACTTATAAATTTATAGGCTTCAATCTATGTTATCCATGATTTATTTCCTAACATATATTCTTATGGGATTTTTTTCTTGCTTCCTTAATAATGGTTCATACTAAGATTATGAATTTAAGAAAGAATATCCCCCGAGATTGTTGAACCAAGAGTACAAGAATTCACTTTTTTATGCACCAGTTCCCATTCGAGTCTAGCTCAAAACAATGTTTTCAGGTTTTACCCCTAGATACATCTATGCCAGAGCCACCTCTAATTGTTCATATACAGAAAGTTATGTATTTTTCATGATAATTCAATTACAATATACTCAAAAAAGGATGTTTTTATTATACTTAGTCTTATCCCTAAGTCTTTCACTAGGTTTTTCTAATCCAAATCCCCAAAATAACTAAACCTATTCTTTGATACTAACTATAACTACCCTTGTCTTTATTACACACCTAAATCTGATTTATTACATAAAATTGCACTTAATAAAACCCAAAATATCAAGAGGTATAGTTTATTTGGGTATTAGTAACATTACATGACATCTTAAGAGATAAAATATAATATCTTTATTGAAATATTCTTTTACATGGCCACAACATTCCTTCATACTTAACACCGCATAGGATAACCTAAGGACATACATAAGAAAAGGGTGATCTATAAAGCAAAGTAAAGGAATAAACAAGACATAACATGAAGAATAAAATACATGTTTCGCAATAGACATATCAATGGAGCATAAGAGAAACATGAACATAAAGGTATGATATAACATGATTATCATAACATGGAAATGGTGTAACAAATTAAAACAGTACATCATTAACATAAAGGAATCAGGTAAAACCCTATCCCAACATGATGGAAAAAATTAATATAAACGAATCAGGTAGAACCCTATCCCAAAAAGACATATCATGATAATAAACATTACCCAATGCATTAGAGCGCAATCAGGGCGCACCCTTCAAGAACATTTTAATCTCATGCTTAACTGTGCCACATAGATCATATAACATGGATTCATTCAACATCATCACTGATTCCATGATAAAGGAATGTGGAATAAATATATGAAAGTATATAATCAATAATTATATGTGCATAAAGGTGAATATCCTTGATATAGAAATGGGAATGGTATTCACTACATGATGATTTTGGCATGGAAAATCGCAGTGCAATTTCGGCTGCATAACGATATCACATGTGGATTCATAAAATGGGTTGATGAGAGATAATGGGGTCTCTGATAATTTATAAATGAAATTTAAAGTAAGGGGATCATATAAATACATGTTCAACATGAGGTATTTGTAAATAGAAGGCGTAGCATAATAAAGAAACTTGAAGAATGAGGAGGAATAAAACAACTCTTATGAAAATTTGGAATGGTAACAGGTGTAAATGGGATGGATTAATGAGAGAGAAATGGGTCTCTCATCAATAAAAAAAATAAGAGTAATATGATGGAGGTGAAAAAACATACCCCATCATTTTTAATTGAAAATAAAAGGGTGTAACAATATAAGGAATCTTAGATAAAAATGAGAAAGGATGGAAACCCTTACTGGAGTGTGTGACTTCAAAATCATGAAGAGGGGCTTATTGAGAGATTGAGGCTCCTTAGGGAGATTATATAGAGGGCAGTACTAAGTAGGGACATTCTCCAAGGTATTTGAGTAAAGATAATGGGATCTTGGGTGGGTTTATATAGTAAATGAGAGGGGAATTCTTTAATATTTCACAGATATAGGTTTGAGAATCTATATAATTAAATATTCAAAACCACAAACCATCCTATGGTTTTTGCCCATGTTTTTTGGAAAATACGAGTAGAAAAAAATTATTTTATGAGGCCATGGGCTGAGGATATTAAAACATTAGCCTTTCTTATGTGGAGGTGAGTCACATTATTAATGAAATGAACTTAAAATCATAAAATATGTTATACATTTTAGAGTATTGACTATGTAATTATAAAATAAGACAAATAAATCTAAAATAAAATTATTTTAAATTTAAAACATATATTTGGTCTAATATCCATTTTATGGTATTTATTACATCACTATTGAGTCATTATGATGTCATTAAACACACTATATATTTATATATTATTTAATTTTTACCCAAAAATTCGACTATCTCGGAAAATTTTGAAAAATTTACCATTGGATAATTTAAATGCCCTGATTGAAAAAATAATATCTACTTTATCTAAATAATTTTATATATATGTTAATTTTTTACTTTTAAAATGGGAGCTAGAATTTATTGAAAATTAAAGGGTTTTGAACGACAAACTGCATTTTTATTAAAGGAGAATAAAACCCAAAGAAAACAAGGCTTTAGGAAAGATACACAACCATTTAAGGAGGTCTAAAATAGTTGAGACCAAGTTGATCTCCCTTAATCAACCCCACCCCTTCCGGTTCAATCTTAAGAATACTATGAAAACAAACAACATTATTACCTTGATCCGCCACCATCAAGGATGTAAAGTAGTCCGCAACTTTATTACCCTCACGCCATGTATGAGAAAGATGAATCTTATTACTGTCAATCCACCTTCTTCATTTTCTGATAAGATAAGAAATCGACCAGGGTGTAGAAATCTTTCCATCCATAGAATTGAGAATAATCATTGAATCAGTTTCAATATGAGAAATAGATATGTTTCTTTGAGCACACAACATGACCCCCATATTCATTGCCTCAGCCTCAGCTCGAATGGAATTACCACTCCTATGAAACACAAAAAGGGAAAGAAAAATGATTCCAATACCATCACATACAACACTACCACCTCGAATATACCCTCCAACACAAGAGCCATCAAATTTTAGTTTAAGACCCATGTTAGGAGGACACCAACTCACCCAATTTACTTTCCTCATAAGATCTAGATGAGGCAATATTGGACAGATATACCTCAAGGAAGGATCAACACTCGAAATTTCACAAAACCGAACCAAGTCAAGCATAAGAATTCTAGTCCTAATAAAAACCGATCTTTTTAATCAATGAATATCCACAAAACTAGCTTTATTCCTTGCTTTCCAAATGCACCAACACCCCACACTAAGTATCATAGATCTAGCTGTTTTTTAGGACCCACAATATTTATACCGTGAAACTAGATTTCTAGAAAAGAGGTTCCAACATGGAAAGAATATGAAACCTTAGCGAGTCCACCAAAAAAATTCCATACAACAAAACCCCAATCACTCTAGAAAAACCGATGGTTGGAATCTTCCTCCCGATGAGTACTGCAACAGTGACATTTAGATGCCAGGTAAATGCCCCTCCTTTTCACATTCTCATCTATAGAAATATCATGATTTCTAATTCTCCATACGAGGAAATTTAATTTATTGGGAATGCTCTTACACCATACCATATCATTCCAAGAATCATGTTGAGCCTAGGGAATAAAAATATTCTGAAACTATTTAGAAGAAAACATACTAGTATTTGAAGCAGTAAAAACACATCTATTCGGATCCATGTTCATGTCAATAAGATCAAAAGTCTTACTTTGTTCCTCATCAAGAACAACATTTATAAAATTGGGATTACTAAAAGCTTCCCTGAAAGAAATCATTGGAGCAGGGAAACCTGGAAATCCAATAACAGACCCACCCTAATTACAATTGCAAAAAGATAAATCTCCCCTCCCTATAATCCAGCACGAGTGTTGGTGGATAACATGCAAACAATTGTGAATTAAATCCTTGAAAGATGAAAAAATTTCTACTGTCCTCCCTGTAGATTTCATCCTACAAGTCCATAATTCTACCCCAAAGAGTGAATCCCTCCACAAATTCCCAGGCCAGCTTCGCATATAAACAATGAATTGTATCCCCTAGACTTCTGATGTTAGCACCTCCTTCTTGAGATGGTGTAGCCACTTTTTCCCATGAGGCTCAATGGCATTTCCCCTCAAAATGAGAATCCCAAATAAAATCATCTAGGACCTTATCAATAGATGAAATAACCCTATTCGGCACATTGCATGCCAAAAGAACATGGATAGGAATAGATGTTAACACGCTGTTGATTAAAAAAAATCATTCCACCAAAAGATAAAAATCGGTTCTTCTAGTCAAGAACACGGCTTAGGATTCTATTAAAAATATTATCAAAGTCTATAATACGAATACATCCAGGAGACAAAGGAGGACCAAGATAGGTCAGAGGAAAATAACCTTTCTGCATATTTAATAACCTAGAGATAGAGAGAGCCTGATTGTAACCACATTTATTGGAAATGTAAAAACTGCTGTTCTCCCTATTAATATATTGCCCACTCCATAAGCAGTACTCATCCAACAATTTAATCAGACCACCAACCAATCTAACATTATCATTAATGAAAAATAAATAATCATCTGCAAACATCAAATGAGATATTGGTGTTTGTCCCATTCTTCTCTGAAACGATAAAATATTACCCATAGAAATCTTCTTATTAATAAGGAGAATTAGAGAATCCTCCATGAGAATAAAAAGGGTTAAAGAAATAGGGTCCCCTTTTCTTAGACCATGATCGGTCTTGAAGAAACCCTGAGTTTTGCCCATATATGAAACTGACATCCAGGAAGAAATAAAACAATGAAACAGAAGGTCAACAACCCCTGAAGATTAACCCATACCTCTAAGAATGACGACAATAAACCCTCACTCCATCCTGTCATAAGATTTATTGATATCCAGCTTCTAATACATATTTGACCCATGGCATTTGAAGTTAATATCACAGATCATCTCATGAGCCAACACAACCACACCCTAAATCGATCGACCTCAAACAAAACCATGCTGCTCAAGAGAAATACAATGAGAAACATGACCGGACAGGCGTAAGTTAATGATGCTAGAAAGAACTTTGAATGGAAAATTACACATAGTCACTGGCCTATAATCACGAATAGAAGATGGATTTTTAACTTTGGGGATCATAACCAGGGTAGTAGCACCAGCCACCCTTGGAATAGTACCACCCCGAAAGAAATCCTAAAATGTGAAAATCAAATCGGCTTTGATCACCACCCATGCCCCTCTATAAAACGCCCCTGGAAAACCATTAGGGCCGAGAGCACTCTCCGGGTTAAGATTCATCATAGCATTATAAATCTCATTCACATCAGGGATAACTTCTAGCATACCATTATCCAAACCAGAAATCATGTTCGGAATCTCATCCAACAACTCTGTATTCCCACCAGGATAAGCATTAACCTTAGACGGATTAGGGTCAACAAGAAGATTTTTAAAGAAGGAAACTTCCAAGGTACCAATCACATCCCTATCACCCGAGAAGGACCCATCCTCCAAAATAATGTTCTGATTAACCCACCTATTTCTTTCCTTAATACATTCATGGAAGTAGGGAGTGTTTTTATCACTTTCACGAAGCCATTTAACTCTAGATCTCTCTCGGGCAATAATCTCCTACTTCAGAATAAACTCTTTCAAGACATTTTTCTTACCCATAATGTTCTCATAAACCCTATCACTCTATCTATATTCCATGTATTTTTCTATATTCTCAACCTCCTATTTTAGAAACTCAAATTCCTGATCCATTGAAGGAAAATTTTTCGCCCAGGCATGAAGCTTATGCTTAAGCCGTCTTAATTTATTATGAAAGGAAACCCAGGAATAACCCTGAACTGCTTCCTCCCAACAATATTTAACAAGTTGATGATAATAATACCTATCCTCCCAATGATCATAGAAACGAAAACGTTCCACATAAATCAATCCGGAAGATAAAGACACAATGAGAGGAGAATGATCTGAAATCCCACGGACAAGGTGCTCAACTTTTGCATTAGGAAAATTGGAAATAACATGCAAATTTTCCAATAACCTATCAAGATGACTCCAGGATCATGCCTTTCCTTTCTGATTATTAAACCACATGAAATATTCCCCAGAGAAACCCATATAACAAAGACCTCTCCAAGCCATAAATTGAATAAAACTTCTACTAGCAGCACCAGGAAAAACACCTTGACCGTTCTTCTTTTCAGGTTCAGAAATGATATTAATGTCTCCACCAAAAATCCAAGGTAGATCCTCTGAATCAAAACAATCCAAATTTTTCCATAAAACCTCCATCCTCTGAGAATCACAACTCCCATAAACAAAGGACACAAAAATGAAATCAATGCCATTGTTAATCTTCAAAGTAAGGTATTGATCACTCGACTTAACTAAAACAACATCAACATTTTTGTTCCAGAAGACCCTTATATGTTGATTATTCTGTTCTGCATGTAGCCTAGAACGCATATTTATTCTACGAGTAAACTCACCAATTCTGTTTGTATTGTTCTTGAATTCTAGAATAGTAAAAACACACACCTTTTGTTCCTTAATTTATGTGACTAAAAAATCAGATTTTACTCATGCACCCATACCACGAGCATTCCATATGATAATAGGAATCATTGAAATGATCTAAGCCTAGTTTTGGCCTGAGAAATCATGGTCGGACTAGAACGGGATTCAAAAAACTTCTTAATATGATGAATTTTTTCCCTAGTAACCACTCTAGTATCTGTAGACATATTAGCCTCAATAGGAAAATCCAAAATCTGACCACCTCGATCAAAATCCCCTCTTCCATTATACAGAGGTTTAATACTACCCTTATTAGGAAAATCAATTCCTTTTCATGCACCCAATTCCCCTTGGGATGATGTCTCATATCTATCCCCTTTAACTAACATCAACGATTTTTTATACACATCATTGGACTTACCTAAATCCCTATCGTCCTTACCCAATTCACCTGCCATCAAGGATTCCAGAAAAAGAACCAGATTTAAACATTTCAACGGACCAATAAAGGGAGAACACCATTGGACCAAACCCTTGAAAAACATAATAATTATTGGTGTGTTCAGAACACTATCAATACTCATCATAGAAATATACAGTTCAGAAGAAACCCCATATGGTAAAGCAGTAAGACTACACAAAAACACAGATTTTCCAGAATACTCATTACAACAATCTAAAGTTAATAGATCAAGATTACACTCAAAGAATCAGTATTATATGGGCATACCTATCTAGAATCACTACTAGAAACATCAGACAGAACACCCTTATCATTCATAGCATCATCATTCGAAACCTCACCCTTTTTATCAAATTTCTGAAAATGAAACCCATCACGCTTAGATTTCTTTCAATTATAAAATGAATTCCATTGAATATATAAATGAGAACAATACCTAGGAAAGATCAGATAGACGATGCTCTAATTCCAAGAAAACGACCCCCTCACCTTCAAGGAGACCGCTTCTAAAATAGGCAAGGATATATCTAATTCAACACAGATCCACACATTAGATAGATTCGCGCGTGACCTAGGACTGCTATCTACACATAGAAATCTCCCTTGGAAATCTCCAATATATTTGAGGAAAGAAATGTTATGCATGGGGAGAGGAATACCTGGTAAAGAAATCCACACTGCTGCAAATGAATTTTCTTTTCCCCTGTGAGCATCAAGAGACCATCGCGACAGATTGACTCTCCAACGTCCCATGTTATGGGAAGTGTTACACCAAGAATTTAGAAAATACTATTTATAAATAACGGACAAACAAAAAAGAATATCGATGAAGAGGAAAAACCTAGACTGGTGAAGAAAGACCCCAAGATTCAACAAATTTCTTAAAAACCGTAATCAGCGGTTCTGCTGCCCCAAATCGCGCAACGAGAGTCCATTGCAGACCATCCAAAACCTCATTATAAACCTTTGTAGGAAAATCCATAGTCATCCAAGAATCATTCCTAAAAATTGATTATGTAAACATATGGATCCTCGAGGAAACATGCAACCCCAAATTCGGAGATGATCCACAAAGAGCCTCTCAGAACAATTTAATCAAACCCGAAGCAGGACCACCTTCATCAGACCTAGAAAATTCAGAGCCAATAGATGAAGGACCAAGATCCATAGGATGAGAAACCCTATTCAAATGAGAAACTGACGAAGCACCAGAAGTAGAACCCAATCCCGGTGCATAAGGCTCGTTCTTTTCATATCGAAGAACCATTTTTAATTCCTATTTCAATTGAAGGGTTTTGACAAAAACAGTTTTTAAACCTTAATAAAAATTACATTTTAAATCATAAAAATTATATACTCATTTATTATTAATAAAATTAATTTGGTAATAAAATATTTATTAAAATATTAATAATTTCAAAAATTTATTAATTCCTTAATTTTTTTTAAATTACACTTTATTTTTTATCGTATAAAAATACCACTCTTATCAAACTGGTTACCTAATCAGTTACACATAAGGAACTGATATGATCATCATTTATAAGAATTTTTTATATAATATTATTAATAAAAACTATTTTTAAATATAATAATGTATATATTTCTCAAAATTTCCATTTTTAGCCGAAAAATCAATTTATAAAATTCATCATTTTTTTAAGAATGACTATCACCTTTAAAGAATTGATTGAATAATACTTTTATTTATAGAATGGGATTAAACAATAAGTAATTAATACCTTGTTACATAAACCTTTATAACACCCACATAAGATCTAAGGGTAAGGTGTGCGATGGTGATAGACTCTTGGGGAGGCTCAAATAACATCGTCTGGGTAGTAATCTCTATTTACATGAACTTATCCCGTAGGTGATTCTGTTCAAGATTAACGTGTTGAAGCTCAGATTGGGATTGGTTAAGAATGAATAATAGTAATGTTACCTCCTTTCTGAGCTCCAACAAATGAGCTTCATACGACATGAGTCTACTGGATGTGGCCATCATCCCCTTTTTCTATGATGAAAGGATTTTTTTAAAACCTTATATTTATATCAGTTGTGTGATCACTATTCAACGACTATATTACCAAATATAATGATACTTAACAGTCCTTAAATCCCAATAAAAAAATAGTTCATTTGTTTTAGATATCCATAAGACATTAAAATAAAGAGAATTTTATTCATAAATGATCGGGTCATTACAGATCTTCATCCCATAAAAACTATAACTAAAAAGGGAAATTATGGATGATAAAAATACCTCATCCTTATCAATTCATCTAAGAAAAACTAATATGTAACTTCTACTGGGATAACATAATGGGGGAGATTTTTGAATTTATCTCTCAATCCTTGGTTTTCCAACAAGTTAAGGATGAATAAAAGAAGTCCAATGGTATGATGCAACCATCACCTATACTTGTATAGAATTGGAAAAACAAAATCCTGGATTTAATCATAGGACTCCCCGGGAAACTAAAAGTCAATAATGCTATCCGGGTCATAGTTGGTATCCCTACCAAGTAAGACTATTTAATTTAAAACACGGAATATTTCTCTCTTGAATAACTATCCAAGATATATATAAGGTAAGTTGTTAGACTACATAGAGTTCCAGTCTCTATTCTATCTGATCAGGATCCAAGGTTTACCTAGAGGTTTTTGAGAATCCTTGAACAAAAATTGGATACAGAATAAGATTCAACACTGCTTATCATCCTCAGATGGAAATTTATTCTAATATAACCATTAAAACTCTAAAGGATATGTTGAGATCATGTTCAAGGTATTTACAAGTATGTTTGGATCAACACCCTCCCATAGTGGAGTACTTATATAACAATAGTTTCCATTATTGTATTCAAATGGAACCTTATGAGGATATGTTTGGGAATAGGTGTTAGAATCCAACATGTTGGGAAGAATTTTGAAAGTGGAAGATGATGTGACCTAATATTTTCCAGGAGATGATAGAGAATATTTAAACTATTTAGTTTCGTGTGAAATCCACATAAAGTCAACAGTAAATCTATGCAGATAACCACCGACATGATTTAGAGTTTGAGGTTAGAGATAAAGTGTTCCATCATATATCATCATGGATAAAATTCTTGAGGTTTAGGAAGAATGGAAAGCTTAGTCCTATATACATCAACCCTTTTTAGATCCATGATCACATCAGGGCGGTTGCCTATTGACTAGGACTCCCAATTAACCTATCTCAAGTACATGATGTGTTCCATGTGTGCATCTTGAAGAGGTACATATCAATCCCCACATATGTACTAAATATAGAGGTAGTATTATTGGAGAATGATCTTTCATATGATTAGAAATTTGAAAAGATCTCAAAATATAGAGACAAAGTTATATAAAACAAGATAACTAACCTGGTCATAGTGTTGTGGTTGAACCATATGTTTGAAGAAGCTACTTGGGAACTAGAAGGGGTGATGAAATAAAATTTTCCTAATATATTTTAATGTATGAAATTTAAATTTTAAGAGTGAAATATCTGATGGGGCAAGAATGTAATGACCCGAAGTTTTATTAATTAAATTCTATTTTTAAACATGTAAATTCCTTATTAATAAATAAAATTATATAAAACACATGAACCAATTTAGTTATTTTGGATCATTATAAGTTATGTCCTATCAGATTTAAAATACCATTAAGTATTATAACCATTGATAGTATAACCATGTTATAGTGATCATATATTTAGTATATGTGTAGGGTTATAATAAATTCAATTAACATAAAAAAAATAACTGATAACCTAAACCAGTAGGATCATACCCTATGAAGCCTATTTATTAGAGCCTCTAAGGGATACAACATAACTGGGATTTACCTTGATCAAGAACAAGATAATATTTAGAAAATATAGAAAAATAGAAATCTTTTACAGGATAAGTTCAAGCTTGTTGAGATCGTAGCCCAAAACATGTTCATCGAACTGCCCTAAGAGAATCTCACCATCAAACACCTTATGATTTGGGAATTCATTGGTCTAATAAATTGATATGTATATATTACCTAACAATTTTTTTTATAATTATTATATTTATTTTTTATTTCTTTATAATTATTAAATAATAATTTTGATAAAAATTAGATTTTGATAGGTTGAAAAAATTTCTATTTTTGGGAAATATATATTATTAATCACGACACCATTTTTGATGAATTAAATATTTTTTGAAATAAATTATATATTAATAAAATATTATTATTAAATAGTATTTTTTAAATATAAATGTCAACATATTTTTACAAATTCAAATGTAATTTTTATAAGCGTCAAAAAAATATTATTCACTAAACAATATTTTTCAGTAAATGTTTATTTTTTATTTAAAAGAATAAATTCTCATTTTAGAGAATTATTTTGATAAAATAAATATTATTTTTTAAAATCATCATGTTGAGATTTTCCAATGGTCAATTTTTCATAATTTTTCGAGATAATCTAATTTTTGGGTAAAAATTAAATACAATATAAATATACGGTATGCATTATGACAACATTATGAACCAAAAGTGATGTAATATATTCCATAAAAGGTATCTATGACCAAATATATATTTTCCCTTTAAAATAATATGTTTTTGAAGTTATTTGATTAATTTTATAAAGGAATAATGAATCCTCTAAAATATATATTATATTTTGATGTTTTAAAAGTAATTATTTATGAACATGACTCACTTCCACATCACCAGGGGTATTATTTTAAAAATTTCGGTTCATAAACTTCTAAAATAACTAAATTAACTTCTCATTTTTGGAAAACATATGAAAAAACCATGTAATGATTTTTATTGAATTAATTTACCATTTTAAGTCCAAAACCAATGTTTAGAAATTAATATAGAATTATCCTCTCTTTTGCTAAAAAAACCAACCTAACCTCTCATTCATCTTCACTAAAAACTATTAAAGAATTAAATTACACTACCTTTATTTCTATGGATAATTCCCAGGGTTCCTTCAAACTCTTAATAAGATCGTCCCGTTCTTTTAGAATTACTCTCTCATGGTATGTGATCTTTCTCTCTTCTTTTCTATTCAAGAACATTCTTTTTGTTAAGAATTTTAAATATTAATTGGTTATTTTTTCATTCCTTTATACACATAACATAACTATAACATTTATGTTTAAAGAAAAATAAATCATTTGTCCCCTCTCGTTGTTTCCTCTACATAAATCATTACTATGCTAAAGTATTTGTCCTCTCCTTCTCTTTATTCAAACAACTTCTTTATACTATTCCTTAAATTTAAATTTTTAATGTTGGGTTTTTTTCTTACATATACCTATTATTTTCCTTATGGTTTTAAAGCGAGGATATACCTCTATCACTCTTATTAATATCTTTTATGAATCTTTATATACCACTGTTATACTTCCGAAACTATCTTGAGATTTTATTATGCCCAAGAATTGGGTTGTGAATACCCATCCTCATTTACACTCAAGGGTATTCACCTGAATAAGCCTATCCTTAATTAATTGGATAATTCCATGTATTTGTCTCACACTTCTTTATTGAGGGATTAAAAGTGACCAAAGACATCATTATGTCCTATGATCATTGTGGCACACTTACACATGCACATGATATTAATGTGATGGGTGGTCCTAAAATTATGTACCCCTCCAATAGATTGGGTATTTTTTTTCATATGATACATTATGTATGGGAATATGAAGTGAACCTAATACATTGTGGTACCTTTTCTACCGTTTGTTTTTGTCTTGGTAGTTATCCTTGACTTATGTTTATATCATATTTTATGTTGTTTCCACATTCCTATATTGGCTTGATGTTTTCATGTTATATCACGCCTCATTGTTTAAGTTTATGATTCTCATGAATTTTATATTTTGTTGATATGCCTATTTACTTACATTTATTACTTTCTTCATTTTATGCTTTGATTTTTTACTTACCGGGATTTATAGATCACCCCTTTCTTATGTACCTCCTAGGGTTATTCCGTTTAGGTTTAGAGAATCCATGGAATATAAGCACATGTTATGGAGTTTTTAAATAATATATTTATATTTATGATTCATGTTGTTATTTTATGTACCTAATTACCCAAAGAAACTAGGACTCTTGTTCGAATGGTTTTTTATAAGCACGATCACCAAAAGCCTCTATCACCACCCCAGTCTCCCTCTCCTATAAGGAAAAGAAGCCAACCTGAGGCCTATCCTCATCCATTGAAATATCAACACACCTTAAATAATAGAAAATATTAAAATACTAATTTTATAATATAAATAATATACAGGTAAAATTTTGGGCTTTCTTGGAAAGTACAGAATGGTCCTTCCGAAATCAAATAATAGGCACAATATAGGTGTGATCACATAATCACTCAGTAGAAAAATTAAACCCACCAAATATATCTATATACCTTAGTAATACAGTTCATAAAATTCTAGTTTGAATATATTTTATATAGTATTTTTTTATATGATTTATGAAACCAAATGACAGGAACTTTCTCAAAGCATTCCCATTTTAATAAATGGAATAAAATAATTTTGTCAAAAACTTTCCAAATAAGAAATAATATTCTATCTTTAAAACATCACACTTTTAAGTAAGTATTTTATTCTATTAATTTCCTTTTAAAAAATCACTTTTGAAAATAAACCCTATCATGGATCAAAAAAATTCAAAATCATTTCTAACAAGGACTAATACTTTGAAAACAATATATCTCTTTTTTCATTTCAAATATTTAACACACCCAACTCAAATTGAAGCAAGGAATGAGGATAAAATATAATGTCTCCAAATCCATATAAACTCATAAATAATTCCAATAAATATATGGAACAATAAAAGTAAATATGAAGACTAAATCACAAGAGGATCAATACCTCAAAGTAAGTACATCCAAGTAATAATAATAACACATACTAATAATAAATGAAAGGAATAACATAAGTTATATATCCTGAGGAAACACCTTAGGTACTAGAGATTCAAGTACAATACAAACAAAGGTGGACTAACTGCCCATAATTTAACTTTCACACATCCTATCAACCAAATCACTCTAACAATATGTTATTGACATACCTACCACTAAGTTGGTATTACATACAACTAGGGGTTACTGGCCAATGTGTTGAATCAACTAGCCTAGAAAAATCCTATAACTTACCACTTAGTAGACTAATTCCCATCATGGAATAAATAAATGTTATAGGCCATGATCAAAACAAATCTCATACCTTGAAAATAATGGATCCCAAAGGCTAACACCATAGTTACATCCCTCCTACCTCTCACTCTTCCCTTTGAAAGAGACCCAAACCAAGAGAAAATAATAAATCAAAATAAGGAATCCATCAAATGTATTTACATAAACATTATCACAATTAAAAATGGGATAAAAAAGGAAACAAAAACCCAATCAATCAATCATCACTTCAGAAATTCCCATTTGGGTCTTTCGCTTGTTGTTTAATATATGCATATATATTTGAAAATTCCTTAAAAAACCATTTGGAATAAAAACATAAATCCAAGGTAAATACCAATTAACACCAAAAACAACCAAAACAACTCAATGAAATGTCCATTTTATTTCAAAAGGGGCCACCACACACAATTTTATTAAAAAATAATTTAAAATTAATCCCACAATTTTCAAAAAAAAAACCTAATTTAAAGATGTCTTTAAAAATATTAAAATCCATTTTGTAAAGGAAAATGGGAATTTAAAGGGAACTTGGAATCTAACTTAAATTAATTCCAAGTACTTAATTTATTTTAATTTTAGTTAAAAACCAACTAAGATATTACGATCACATATAATTCTATAAAAAACATTTCAAAACCCATTGATCAATTTAAAAGTTCCATTTGGTTAATTTTTCAAAGAACTTGGCATGTGGCCTATATCCATTCCAATTGAAAAGACCAGCTGTAACATTGAAATAATCCTACTAAAACATATTAAAATATTATAAATTTATAAAAAATCCTTTAAAATGAACACGAAATTTATAACATGAATGAAAAGGGGGTATATAGTTACACCTACATAAAATCAATAGAGGTTGAACCAAAATGTTTTGAAATGCATTTTTGTAGGAGTTAGTTGCCAAAACACTCAATATGGAGGTCTGATAGACCCATTTCAGACCCTAAAAAATAAATCCTAAAAAATAAGGTCAACCCATTAACCTAGGGTTCAACTGAGAAAGAGGATCAATGGTATAAAGAGAAAAATATCAAAATAAGGGAGGATAATGGGAGATATTATCTTACCTCAAAGGATTGACCATCAATGAAGAAGAAATCATAGAGAAATGGTGAGGATATGGGAGATCATGATAGTGGTTTGTGTGTGTCATAGAGAGAGGAAGGGGGTGGATTCACAACCCAAAGAAGAGGGGGGAGGAGAAGGGTTAAAATCCCTAAAAATTCATTAGGGTAAAATGAAAAAAGATGAAAGAAAAAAAATAAAATTTTAACATTCTAGAAGAGACACACAGTTTAAGAACACAATTTTCCAAACCATGTGCCAAATGTATTTTCCCAACTAGACAATCATGAGGCACCCGCACTATTACCCCTAGTAAAGTCACACAGATGAACTAACAGTGCCTAAACTGGGAAATATAATACTACTAATGGATAACCCCTCACACACAGTTGGTGTAAGGTTACTCCTAATCATGTGAAAATTATTCATAGTACCAAAACCCTTATAGAATTTAAAATTTCAACCCAAAATTCTTGGGAACTCTTAACATCTCAAAATCAATTAAATTGATTAATTAATTAACACCACAGTGACAGGGAAGGTGTCACATGTTTCCAAACCCCAGGTTGTTTTCCCTCGCCACACCCACCAAAACAGGTGTGGTGAGGTTATCCCAGCCCTGGCCCGTAGGTACCTTCCACCAACACCACCCCATGGATGCACTCATTTTCTCTATTTCCTATTTTACACCTAATCTCACCAGGGCCAAAACAGCTTGCACCAAGGTGCAATATTGTATGTTCTAATCTAAAAACCTTAAAATCCCACCATTAGGATTCCAAACACACCCAAAAAAAATTGGGCCCAATTATTAACCATCATAAGGCTAAAAAATATCACTTAATACAATCCAAAACTTACATTAACAAGCCCACTAAAAACAAGTGTGTTACAAATCACCCCCTCTAACAACTTCTCATCCTCAAGAAGTGTATCCAAGGGTTTTTTGAACAGTTCAGGCCCCTAAATCTAAAATTTTATCTCCTTCTACAATATTTCCTCCAAGATCTTATTATTGATACAAAAAAATAGGGACTTTCCCCCCTTATATAAATTTCTTACTTCAGTCAACAATCTTAATGATATGCTTCAAAAAATATACATCTGGTCCCAACTCAATATCTTTGAATTCAATCACATGTGCAAGATGAGGATCTTACCTTTGAATCTGAGACAAATGGAACAAATTATGCATACCTTGATACTATGGATGAAGATGTAACCAATATTCCATTATCTTGATGTGTTTGATGACCTCAAATAGCCTAATGTATTGTAGTTTCAATTTCCCTTACTCCCCCAGATGCTCATGATCCAACTAAGGGGACACCCGTAGGGAATCTCTATCACCAACATTAAACTCCGAGGGTTGTCTCCTATAATTTTAATATGATATCTACCTACTATGATCCATAGCCAGTCATTTTTAAATATAATTCACCCTCTTTTAGGTTTACTATATCGTACTAAGCCCAACAATTTGAGATTCTCTTACCTCATGCTAGTATAGTGGTGAACGACAGGGCCGTCCATACAGAGCCTCAAATAGAACCATCCGAATTGAAGACTGGAAAATTTTGTTCTAGGAGATCTATATAAAATAAAATTTATCGTTATAAGATCCTATAAAATCAAGAACACACACCTGAAGTATATCATGTAATGTCTAGATCATTCTGTCTAAATTCCCTCAATTTAAGGATGATAAGCCATACTTAGCTTCAACTGAGTTCCCACCACCTTCTACAAGACTTTCCAAAACCACAATGTAAACTAAGAATCTCTATTAGAAACCACACTCAAAGTAACTCTATAAAATTTCACAATCTCTTGAACACATATATTTTCTGGCTCATCTATAGAGTTAGTCTCCTAAATTGATAGGAAATGATCCAACTTGGTAAACCGATCCGCTAACACCCACATAGTATTTCAACCTCTTAGGGTCCTTGGAAACCCTATCATGAAATCCATATTCACCTCATCATAATTACAAATAGGCATTGGATGTGATTGTATAAACCCTATAGGTATTTTATTCTTAACCCTGATCCTGTGATAGGTTATAAAATATGAGACAATGTATACATTGTCTCTTTTCTTTTTGGGCCATTGGAATTTCTATCAGGTATCATGACACATTTTGGTTGATCCTGGGTGCAAGAACCACTATGATTCCTTAGAGTCTTTCATTAGTTATTTCCTCATAGAATAATGAACCACCAGTCAATCATGAACCAAAATCCCACCACATTTGTCTAAGGTCCATATTGGAATAGAAATATTTACCGCCAACTTCTCATACATCAAGAAAAAATCTAGATCAAACTCCTAACCGACATTTACTCATTCCACCAATGTGGACGTGACCACTAAGGGTGTATAATTAAAATCCACTTGATTATCAATTATCTCCACATGCCATTATGCTAGAAAATACATTATATTTCCCCATGATTATGACATCTTCTCTCCAACATCTTGTATCTTTATACAAAGAGAATCTGTAACAATATTACATTTTCTAAGAGCATACTCCATATAAAATTCAAATGTCTAAAAGTATTCTACACAACACCTCTGTCAGATATTTAGGTCTCATTGTAAGAAAAATACGAGACTCTTATGGTCTGTGTAAATGAAAAATCACTTATAAAATAGGTAGTGTTAACTACATTTCAATGAATGAACCACAACTTCCAACTCCAATTCAATAGTATGGTATTTTTACTCATCGAGTAGTTATTGATGAGACCCATAAGTGAATACCTTATCATTTTTCATCAAAATATATCACATTCCAACACCATATGAATCTAATAAACTTTATATGCAACTCAAACCTCATGAAGAATAATAAATGGAATTTTCATGAAACATATCTTCATCTCTAATAAGGCCTCTTCACATAGGTTTGTCTATTCAAACTTGACTCCCTTTTTGGTAAGTACGTTCATAAGTTCTTCTTTGTGTGAATTTTTTTAAATTGAACTGCTATATTTCCCAATAAAAATTAGAAAACTCCAAACATTTAAAACTTTATGAGGTCATTCTAAATACATAACTACTTCAACCATCTTCGGATCAACTGATATCCCTGCATGAGAAACCACGTGCCTATGAAAACTCACCTCTTGTATCCAAAAGTGACACTTTAATAATTTTTTAAAAATTTAATTTGATTTAAGAATACTCAATATGATCTCAAATTGTTCTACATATTCTAATGTGTTGGAATATATCATGGTGTCATCAACAAACACAAGGAAAAATGATTCTAATTATGGGGGAATCATATTGTTCACAAGATCCATTAACACTAGTCGAGCATTTATTAGTCCAAAAGGGATAATGACATACTTATACAAACCATAAATACTCCTAAATGTTTTCTATTGTATGTATTTCTCCCTAAACCAAAGATTATTATAGCCTAAACATAAATCAATATTTGAAAAACCCTAGGCTTCCTTTAATTGATTGGACAATTCATCAATCCTTGATAACAAGTACCTATTTTTGAGGAAGATTTAGTTTAACTTCCTATAGTCCATAAAATACTAAAGAATAATTTTATCCTTCTTATAAAATAACACTAGAGCACCCCAAGGGGAAGTGTTCATTCTATTGAAGCCTTTAGTTTCAATATCTTGAAGTTGTACCTTGAGTTCTTTCAACTCATTCGGTGTCATACAATATGATGGATTCAATATTGGATGCATTCCTGGAATGAGTTTGATCTCAAACTCAACTCTGTTATCTATAGGTAACCATGATAATTATTCTATAAATATATCTTTGTAATGGCCCACCATAGAAGAAAAGAGTATGGATTCACTGATGGATCTACTATAAGAATTATGCTATCCACTTTCATTGAAAAGGATTCTATCTGATGAGGATATGGTCCCACCCATCCTAATTTAATTTTCTATTCACTAATAATAAAAAACTATCCCCTTTAGGTGTTGTGAAAGTTAATAATCTCTGATGACAATTGATGTGTTCATGTTATATGGTCAACCATCATTTACTAAGGATCACATTGAAACCTAACATCTCCAAAATCATGAAGTATGATTTATTCTCATGGCTAGTAATCACCTTCAAACATTATAGATATATGAAGGCGATCTAATTTCTTTCCAAAATTTATATTTATAGGTTACATATCATAGTAGAACTTAAATAGAAAGTCTAACCCAATAAAAACTTTAGTAGATATGAACAAATGGTATACACCAGCATCAAATAAATAAAATGTGTGTGTTGAAGAAATCAAGACCATACCTCTAATTATTAAGGGTCCCTCTCCACCATAAACTGGAGCTTGATGAGCCACATAAAACCTTCAATAGTTTACTCAATAACACCCCTGAGGCTCATGATTCTATTTACTCACTAAACTTTGCAGATTTAGTTTATACTACTAAGGTCCTCTACTTGCATCATGGCCTAACCTTACATCCCACATATGTGAATCCTTAGTATAGAACTTCTTCTAATGGTTGGTCTTTCTATATTGAAGACAAGTTTTAAGATAAAAAAGGACAGTCCTTAGGGTAATATCCTTTATAACTATAGTTATATAACCTAGAAGAGTCATCTCCCACATAGGGAGTGTAAGAATATCTACTATAGTCTAACTTTATACCAATTCCCGGGAATCCATCATCTGAATTCTTTCTCTTATTCCTAGAATAATAAATTTTAACTATAATAGAGAAAATAAAAGTTGATCCATTGTAATCTAGATGAATACATAATTCAAGGCCTTCATAAATTACCTTATCTATTATTATTTCCTTATGAAGCACTATGGAATTGGTTTTTAGATCAAAGTTCCAAACCCGGAATCTCATCTATGGATGATGGAAAATCTCAAACTTCTAGGCTTTATATGCCCTATCCCCAGCTAGAAGTGGAGAAAAATGAATCAAATTTGTGAATCTCATTGAATAAGAAGATACTAAAATCTTCCCTTATTGGATCTCTATGAAATTTTGAGCATGATACATCTTCTGTGCATTAAGGAAAAACTATTTGGAGAAGAGGTCCTTGAAGGTCACCAATGTTATCTATTCATATATACCAGTATGAAGAATAATACCCCACCATCATCCATCAGCACCCTAAAGAATAATGGTCACAAGATTTACCTTTAAATCCTTTATGGTCTCTACCAAATCAAAGATCCTCTCCATGATTCATATCCAATCAATTTAATCTTTGGGGCCTCCAGTGCCCTGGAAGGTTTGTGGGATACTGGAGTTGAAAGTCATGAACATATCTGAGCATGATATTCCTACCCATGTAGGATCCTTTATTCTGAATAGGTTATTTCTAGAGGGGTCGTGGATGTGTTGGTTTTATTCCCTGATATTCTAGAGTAACCACAAAATCTTTCTCAACTGGATCCTCCTGCCCTACCGGTGGTGAAACTTGGAATTTCACCCTCGTTGAAGAATTCTAATTAAGTACTCTAACTAGTCGAACAAGATGTATATGAGGTGACATATCATGTAATGTTTGAAAAAATATTTAAGGAAGTCTGATAGCTAAAAAAATCAATAACAAATCACATGCATTCATAAGGGTTTAAAATAATGTTCAACCTAATAGGATACACCAAAAAACAAGGCATAACCCTTAGTCGGTTCACATGGCCCAAAACAAGCCTCTAGTGCCTACATGATATTCAAGAACCATATATATAAACTAAAGAATATAATAATCAGACTCAACAAAAATAATTTAAGAAATAGTTCACCAAAAGAATATATCATAAATTTCAATAGGCATTTTATTTATTTGTTTTATATCTAATGAAAGCAACATGCATATTATTTGTGATTCTCTGTGCCTAGACATGATACATGGGACATACAATAAATTTTACAAATAAAAATTCCAACATCCTGTGCATCAACCACAGTTAATAAAATCAAACTTAACGTCGAAAATCAAGAGCATTAATTCCCATTTTCATGGAAACTCGGAGGTACACTATGCAGTGTTAGCCAGACCCTGAAATGGTTCCCTACCTAAGTCCCAACCATTATATGTCATATCTACACTATCCAAAATCAAGTAATGGAAAGAAAATAGTTAGATTTATTGATCCTACGATATCATTTTGTAAGACCTCGAACAAAATCATGAAGTCTAGGCCGAGATTCCACATGACCTCATGTGCGCATCCCCATTTGCAAGAGGTCATCAACTAGTGGAGAGGTCCAAGAGGGAGATGATGGGGAGACTATGCCCATGGTATCAAATATTCATTAGAATATATAATTGATGCGAGAAAATAAAAATAAACAAGTAAGGAATAAATAAACATCATAGTAGCAATATTCATGTAAAGTACTAGCCCATGAAATGGAAATATGGAATGTTAGTCACACAACCCAAAATGAAGAAAATAATCCCCACAAGAAATGAATCAAGGTATTAGATAAATGTAACTGAGAAAAATAGTAGAAATCCAATCTTAAACAAAATTATTTAATGCATGTATCATCCTGTTATTCCTACTAAATATCCAGTACAGATCCCTTTCCTTTCATAAGATATTCTTATTATAAAATCTACATGTGCACCGAGATTCCTGCATAGGGTGCGAGTATAAAACCCACTAGGAAAATACCAAAGAGTCCTTAAACATAAGCGCAGAAAATATATGTGTTCATTCCATGAAAATAAAAAATTCATAGATAATCAACAATTATTTCACACCAGCACAACATATAAGTCAATACCTTAGGGACCTGCTCTACCTTCTTTGAATCTATGCCGAAAGGAATGACAACTTTCCACCTAACACATCCCCTTGAAGGGATATCCCATTAACATACCGACCAACCATGTGAAACATATCCTTTAGGGGATAGTCTACATGGAACAACTTGCACACTCAACAACAGAAGATAGAATAACAACACATGCAGTATTAGATACAAGATCACTGATCAAACATCATATCATGCCTAGAAAGATTCATAACCAATATAAATAAAAATGAGAGAAGACATAAATCATAGTGTTCTTAGGTATAAACACACACAAATTATGTGATCAAACATCATACATTGTTCTTATGAGTTATACACACAAACCTCATGTGGTGAATCATCAAACATGGTCCCACATGTTACACACGAACACCACATGTGATAAAAAATTAAATATATTCTCATAGGTTACAAATGGAAACCTCATGTGATCAAACCTAAAACAAAGGTCTCATAATAATCATTCCAAGAACCCATATAAACATGTGCTAATGATATGGAACACCTAACTAAATTCTATCGACATCGACATTAAGGTTTTCCAATGGTGTCATCGCCTAAATCACATTTTATCACAAACTAGGATGAGATCACATGTTAATAACTCATAGAACCAGTTTTAAAAAAGGAATCATAGTGGTTCTAGAAATATATTCAAGAAGGAGTTTAGCCAAGGTATATATCTAACACATAATCGATGTTTAAGATCGGCAATGATAGATTACGAGTCTAGTTGGTGAAGGAGGAAATTTATCGTACATGAAACAAATAAAGGAGAATAGGGTTGATGATCCTATAAGTATAAATCAATTAGAATAGGTGTCAAAACTATAATATTTTATCTCCTAAAAAGGTCAGACAAGGTCAGAACCTAGGTTTTCTAGAGTATCTGTAAATTCATCTGGAAGTCAATGGAATCACAAGTAGGAAGGAAGAATTTATTAATAGGGTAAAATAATCAATTAAAGTCACATTAAAGACCCCCATAATGATCAAACATTTTCTAATTTAAAATAAACAATATCCAAGTATAATGGTGATTATTTTATCTATTTCAAACCACACGTAACTACCACAATGACTTGGCCTTGTCCATGGTGTTCTTGAACAAAACATCCCAAAATGGACAGCCCTATGGTCTATCTCCAAACCCCAAGACATTTTCCATCACTAATCCCTTAAAAAACGTTTGTGTTGAGGTTTCCTAAGCTATGGGACATGGGTACCTACCCTCAATACCAATCCATGGCCACACTCATTTCCCCCTTTTCTTGTTTAACACTGAATCTCACTAGGGGAAAAACCTCTTACACATGGGCGTGGTGTTGGCTATTTTGAACCAAAAAATCTAAATCACCACTTTATTCTTAATAAAACCTCCAATAAAAACCATTACCACTTATTAAACATCACATCGATAAAAAAATCACTTAAGAGAAGAACAAATTTATATTAAAATATGTAGTAAAAAGGTTGTTAAAAGAGGTAAAAATACTAATAATTAAATAAAAAATAATCTCATAGGAATAAAGACATTTTTTATATCCTACTACACATTTATGAGACCTCCCCAGCACCATCTTTAGGTATGAACCTATCTCACCACCTAACATTTCTATTAGCTTGTGGTGCCTTGTGCAAAGCTTAATGGGATGATTGTGTGATTTCCATACCCCCCTTAAAAACATGGGTTTGGATATCTCTACTTAGTCCTTTCTAATACTCAAATATATCATCATGAGGATTATCTAGATATTCGAACCTAATTTGCTCCATGGCCTAGAGGCCTTTTGGCCCAAATATATTTGATGTCCTAAAGGACCTGTGGCCTAAATGCTTATTTTCCTACCTCCAAAGCTAATTCAGGATGAATAATACTGTTGTTGTAGTAACTCTATACAATACCTACTACATTACTACTATATAACCTATATAAATGCATTCCCACATGATTTTGAACTCAGGTTTCATGCATTATGGTGATGTGACTTTACTACTCAGGTGATCTCCCAACTATAGATAAACATCATTTGATGCGAATCGTATTTATTTTATCAAAATTATTTTATTATATGTGATGTGAGGTATTAATTGGATCAAATAAATGGATAAGGGCCATTGTGAAATTATTTTATTTCAACCTTAGTATATATATTCTCAAATATGACATTTTCCCCATAGATGTTTTGTAGACATTCTTAGACATTGTCTCATATCCTCTTAAGCCCAAGATAGTATTATCTTATTCACCATATCTCAAAATTCTAGAGAGAGAGAGAAAATTATTTTTGTGATCAGTTTTGAATGATGTAAAGCACTTTATCATGTTATGTTATCATTAATAAGACCTCGAAATTCATTCAATGTTTTGAGGAGAATATATGGATACATATAGAGGGATCATTAATTGAATTCCACAATAGCCAAAAGGTTCAGGAGACAGGTAGAAACCTTCTCCCAACAAAATTATTAGATAAGAGAGTAAACAGTACAATACAACTCAAAAATAGGAGGCCTTACAGAGCCTTCTATACAAAACACCATCCCTATCATTGCTAATCAAATTTTCACAATAGAAAGGAAGGACAAAAGACCAACTGAAACTGACCTCCATAATGGACCTTTTAGATAGAGCATCAGAAACCTGGTTAGCTTCTCGATATGCATGAGAGACATCTAGACATAAGCTTTACGAAAGCCTAAGACATGAGATCCAAGAAGGCATCATCCTCCAAGGAACATTTCGAGATCTATCTTTTAGAATCTGCACAGCAAGAGATGAATCCGACTCTAACCATACTCTATGCCAACCATAATGCACTGCATACATGATAGATTTGATCATCGCCCATAGTTCAGCTTCAATAGCATGATCATAACCAATATAATGGAAAAAAATTCTTTCACAAAGCCCCGATGAGTTCTGAAAACTGCACCACACCCAGTAGGACCCGGTGCACCGGCGACCGCCCCATCAACATTCACATTCATCCACTCTGAAATTGGTGGAATCCACCTAATGTATTTAAAAATTTTAGGATTACTTTCCCTACCACTAACACCAAGGGATATCAAAATAACAAAGTCCAAAATATCATTTTCATGGATCTAGTTTGGTTCCTGGAAGCAGTTGTAATGATTCGGTGTATATACAGAACACCATCCCAGAATGAGGGCTTTACATTGTTAAATATAATATAATTCCAAGCTTTCCAGATGTAGGAAAAAACTGATATAATGGCAGCAGTAAACAGGGATTTTAGTTGGTCAATGAAATCAATCTTCAAGGCCAAACTTAACACTAATTCAAGAGAGCATCAATCAAGACAAGAATTGAATATTGATTGCCTATTTAATTTGATGAAAAAAAATAAAATTGGGATTCCACTTGATGATTCAGTTGTGCCCCAGTAACCTTGAACTACTACATACTGTGATCAATTTTTAGAATCCTATGGGAAACATTATAATTAGAGTATCTAACTTAGTTATATTTGAATTTATAGTGGTTTAAATACATATTTTCATTCTTTTAAACAGATATTAAGAGTCTTAGTAATTGACTTCCTTATTTAATCATTCACAGTTCCATCTTTTCATCTTTTTTACATTTTTTTTACTTTCTCTGATGGCGGGGACTTGTGGTGTTACTATGATTCTAAAAGTATGTGTATCCGACCATTTTTTCCCAATGGATGACATCATGTAGGAAGTTTGGAAACAAAATTCTCATTTATAGAATCATCAAAAATATATGGAATAATCATTTTTGAAACCAGCTGTGGTTGTTAACTAACATTTCTGTGGTTTTCATTGATCCTATTGCCCCAAAATTATTTTTATGTCCTATTATCTTCATTGGTCTTCTTGTTTGTTTCCTACTCTGAAAATTAACTGAATAGATTTAGTTAGAGGCTTTTGAGGCTAGTGTTTATATTGGGATCAATGTGAGTGGGACTCTGGTCATGACTATATGCGTTTGGTAATTTCAGGTTTTCATAAACCTCTTATATCCATTTATAAAAATAAAAAAGGATAAAAATATATCAGAATGTTAAACTAATTAATAGAAAAGTGTTGACCTAAATCCTTAAATTTCTAATAAAATTCATATATTCACTTAAATTTCAAAATATAATGTTTCTTTTTTTATGAATTATGAATATAATTTTATTATGTTATATTTTTATTATATTTATGAATTTATAAAAGAATATTTACATGATTCATATTATAGGTTTGAATCATAAACCAATTAAAATTACGCCAACATTTTATTTAGGGAAAATATATGATAAAATATAAAATTATAAATATATATATACACATACACAAAAAAATGTCACAAACCAACCCAGTTCATCCCTGATTTGGAAAAATAATTCATCCCCTGGAAAGGATGGAAGGGTGTTCCCAATCCTCATAGGTTGGAAAATAATTTTTGGATATCAAATTCATATATTCCGGATCAATTTCACATAGAAAAACAAGTATAACGTGGAGATTATACTAGGAAACCTGATGTGAATTCTCCCTATATTAGATGATCAAACATATAAAAAAATAGTCTTAATATTATCCAAAACCAAACGAGTCATAGTATGGAACAAAACTCATGAATCATGAAACAAATTCCATTAATAATAACTATTAGAAACTAAAAGAAACACTTTACATTGCATGACCACATCAAATAAATAAAATTCCATAACAGAACTAAGTTTATGATTACACATGCCTCCAAGTTTCAAGAAAATTACCCTTATCCTATGAACACCACCAAACTCAAACTGAAACTCAAAGTTAAACCATTAAACCATTGGAATCTAAAACAAAACCTAAAATATATATAAATGCAAGAAAAAAAATTCCCAGATTGTGTCTTTCCCACACCCCAAGCATAATATTTAAAAGTAAAATCTCCCCATGTTTTTTTGAATATAAATTTACGAGGTAAGAATTTTTTTAAATTTAAAAAACACATTTAACCATATTAGAAATTTATTTCAATTCTAAATAGTAGTTTTTCCCTTAACCAAAAACAAACTTTAAAATTAATGATATTTTAATAGAGAATAAACATTTATAAAATAGAAACTATTTAAAGAATAAACATTTTTAAAATAACCAGATTTCCAGAAATAATGAAAAATAAAACACTTTTGAAATAACCCCATTTAACTTAGTTATAATCATCAATAAAATAATAAAACTATCAACTTAGAAATACTTCCATTTATGAGAAACTAAAACTAAACAACAATTGTAACAACCCATATAGAGAGAATAAAAGACTAAATATAAGTGACAATAACATCCAAAGTGATATGATTTAAAAAATATAAATAGTAAGTAAATATGGAAATGAATAAGAGCACCAAAATTAAAGATCATCATGGGAGTATACTTAGGGAAGCTAAAGTCAAGGAAACTAGAACCCTCATATTACCTCATTCATAAGTCATTTTTTAAAATTTCAAAGGATTTTGAAAACATATTCTACTTATTTACACCATTAAGAATAATTTCCAAATATAATTCACATACATATAAACCGCCGAAATAAATCCAAGGACTCTCTAAAATACCACTTTAACTTCCAAAAAGTGAACAAGAAAATTCACATCATAATGAGTGAAATAATATTTAATTAATTGATAACTACGACTTAAGGAATCTTAAAAAATCATTATAATGAAGGAAAAAAAACATCAGATCATATAGAAATCATTAATATAAATTTTAATCAATCTATAAGGCAAATAGAAGACATTAATAAAGGAAAACACATTAAACCACAACCTTAAAAAACAAATTGTTTGTGTGTGTACAGTCCCCAACATGTGCACCCTAACCATATAAGTCATTGGTTTCTATTCCAATTTCCTTGAAAGTTATAATTATAGCCATAAGGAATGATTAATTAAAATGAATACAAGAATAAAATATTCCCTACTTCAACTGGTAACTCAAGAATTTATATGATAGTTTTTGATCAGGAACCTACTTATAACCTACTTCCTAAGTTTTTATGGTCATATATTCTATTTTCCTATACTCTCCAAATAACATAAAACAGAACTGAGGTCTATTATTATTTTTTCACGAACCAAACTAAGTAAAAAATGATTTAGAAACTAGATTTAACTCATGGTAAGGCCTGAATTTCATTCCCAACCCCCACAGGCTGACAACTAGTGCATGGGTAACAAATATATACATGTGTGAACAATTTTTTCTGATATAATAAGTATGAAACTAAGATTTTACTTGGATTTATAATGTGACCACTCCATTTTTCAAATAATAAAACATTTTTAAATAATATGTCATAATATTAATGAAAATAAAACAAGGTGGATCATAAATTATAACTCATGAATCATAAAACAAATTATAAAAGTCATAACTGGAAGAAACTAAAATATAAATTTAATATGGGATGGATAAAATATATAAATAAAATACTAAAATACAATAAAAACTATAATAAAACACTTTTCAAAGTTTCATGAAAATACTCCATTATAAGGAACCACTATCAGTCTCAAACTGGAACTCAAATACCAATCATTAACCCATGAAGTTTGGAAATGGAACTAAAAAACATTATTAGTGTGGAAAAAAAGTCCATTAGGTATCCTAAAGTGACCCAAGATTAACATACATGGATATTACTTATTTTTTATTAATATTCATCACATTACAAAAGTATATGAATAAGGATTATACTAGCTTAGTGTCTTTGGAAACATGGAACACAATCTTTTAACTTGGGGAAAGATCTTCAATATTTCTCACAAAGATACTCTCCCTTAGTAATTCTATTTAAAACTTTTCTTCATAACTTGGGGAAAGGAAATATAAGAAAGGGGTGATATCAATACTTAATAAGGGTAAATGAAGGAAATATGTATGAATAACCTAAAAATAAGGGCATAGAAACACAGGAATAAAATTTGAAGATTATAACCTACATACCAAAGATCAGAAATATGAGACGTGGCATAAATATTGGAATTTCATAAGACATGATCCATAAGATAATCAGTAATAAGAACCATGTGATTATATTATAGGTATAAAACATATAATTAGTGGAAAACATATAAACATTTAATATCTTTCACAATACGTCAAGGATTATTTCCAAAAAAGTATTAGGGAACTCCATAGGGACTACACCTGTTGTGCGAGACACACCGCCGTCCCTATCCACAGTCTATTACTTGCAAGGGATCAGGTTTCCTCATATTCCCATAGTGGATTTGGTTTACCCATATTATTATAGAGGATCGGGTTTCTCTATCTTCTCATAGTGGATTGCCTTTCCCCAGGTTACATTGTAGATAAATCCTGTCGACTTGATTCCCATAATTATCTCCTGAGATATAAATATTTACCCAATTTATTAAAGGGAGATATAGGTCTCCCACATGTCATAATAAAATAATATATGTTTGTGATAAAAAATCCTAAAAAATCATATCATAACCCCTAAAATGAAATTGTTGTCAAAACATGTAACCATATCTTAAATGTGTAAAAAATAAGTTTTATATTCATTTCATAAAAGAATAACCCTTGAAAATAAGCGGGCTTCATAATCAGATAAACCTAGAAAGATAAACAAGTTTCATAAACATATATCTCATAAAATAGAAAAGGGTTTTATAAAAATCATGCCATAAAAACATAAACCATTCAAAAAATAATATGAAGGGAACATTTGGATCATTTCTCAAGAAAGGTACGATTAACACCAATAGATATAATCGTAGATGGAAGATAAATTTTAAATATATTTAAAAAATATCTATTCTTATACAAAGATTTTTTTACAACATAAAAACCTTTTTAAAAAAATTTAATTTGAAAATAAACTTGAATAATTATTATGGAATATAGAAAACCATTTTCCTCAAAAACATATAAAATAAACATGATTTTTTTTAAAAACCTTTTCCCTTGAAAACATAATCTTGAAAACACTTTGAAAATCATTTATTTGAAAATGTATAAAGGGATCTAGAAATTTTTTTTGAAAATAATTTATTTAAAAGGGAATTTTGAAATCATTTTTGAAAACTATTTGCTTTTAAAATACATTTAAAATTTACAAATGAATATTTAAAATCATAGAAACCCTTTTCTTGGAAAATAAAAATTTTAAAACATATAAAGGGAGCTTTGAAAATCAATTAAAACAATTTTTAAACATAATTTTTTTGAAAACATTTTCTTTGAAAATAACATTAAAAAAATGAATTTACAGAATATTAGAATTTTTTTTTTCATAAAATGAATCTTTTAAACTTTAAAAGTAATCTTTAAAGGATGTACGATCATGGCGGTGGATAAATCCATACATACCGAACTTTACTTTTGAGCCGTAAATAGTTTATAAAAGTGTCTCAATCAGAAAATGAAAAGAAGATTACTTTAAAAAAAACCCCCTTTTAAAGGTAAAAAGGGGAAAATTTTCTTCTAAATATCATTGGTTAATATTATAACATTTTTATAATCATTATTATAAAACAATCCTTTCAAGTAACACAAATTTCCGACCGAAGGGGGAGAAAAATTTGGTTTTTCGTAAAAACAATTTCTCAATTACCATTAGTAGAAAAGAGTGGAAAATGGTAAAACATGAAGTTATCCTAACTAGCCATAGTATATGAAATTAATGAGTTTTCCTTGAAGATTTATCATATTGTTTATTCAATTAAAGCATAATAATAAACAATCTGGATAAATGATGAGATTGTTAAAATAAACTCTTACCACTTGGTAAATTTAAATCATACTAACTATGTAAGAAAATTATATTAAGTTAATCTTAAAATATCATGGCAATAATTATATTCATGATATAATATATCAAATTTATGTGTATACTCCACATATAATAATATAGTTTCATAACATGACATGCGTCTCAAAGAAGGTTTTTTGAGACAAAATTACTTTAACAATTTGTAACTTTTGAAACATAAACCTAAAGAAATAAATATAATAAAAAGGATGTATAAATACACAAAAATATAGGTATATTAATAAAATATTACATCTGTGGCTATTATACATTCCACATATAATAAATAGGAGGTGAACATTGCTTGTGTCTCATGAAAAATTAAAGTGAGATGAGAAAACCCTTACTACTTGAGTAACTTTAGAATCATGATTCCTATGAAATAATAACACCATTTAATTATTTTAATAAAATAAAATAAAATAAATTAATTATATAAAATTTTATAGTGCATTATATACACCACACAAAAGAAGTGAGTGGTGAATATGGCATGTATCTCATTGAAATAAAAAGTGAGATGAAATCCCCTCACCTTAAGTCTTGAATCTCTTTGTACCCGTTAAAAACTTATATATAATAAATATAAATTTATTATACATAGAAAAAATAAGAAATTTTTTATATATAATACCATATATTATTTTATTATGACATTATATTAATCATTTATTAATAACTCAATGTTAATGTTACGTTTCGGGTAATAATCGCTTTGTTTTTCTCTTGTGTTTTGATTTGTTATATTTTTTCTCTTCATAGTTATATCATTATATCCACAGTGTAACCAAGATATAAATATTATATATATTTATTATATAATTATTTGTAGTAATTTATAAAATATAAAAATATTATATGAAATATACTGTTCATAGAGACGGTAGGCCGTACAAACACATGAACACTGTTTCCGTTTTACTATCATATTGAAAGAAAAAAAGAAAGAAAACGATATATATGTTTATATATACATAATATAATTACAGTAGAATTATTATTTAATATATATAATATAATTTTTCTAAACCAATCCTTAATACATTCCATGTAAAGTGTGAGCGAGTCATATCAATTTGAGGAGGCGGTAGTCCACACTTCCATAAATGAAGTTATCATATTTACACAAAATGGAAAGCGTGAAAGAATGTTTTATATAATAATTAATTAAGATTAAAGACTTCATAAATATCATATATATAAAATAAAAATATAGTTTCCATCATAATTTCCAACCATGATAGGTGGTAAAGGAAAAAACTAACAACACAATTTCGTGAGGTGGTAGTTCGTTGTAAACAAGAATGGTATGTTCGTTACCCATGAGATGAATGTGTATGTAAGTGGAGGTTGGAACCTTATAATAAACAAATATCAGAATATTTATGATACAAAGGTTATTTTATAATAATTTAATAGGATTAGTTGAAGGGGTGGGGATAATGAACATAAAAAAGGAGCTTGATAAAGGATGTTACCTCTTCTTTGGGTAACTACTTTTGGTTTTCACTAAAGTGATTAATTGGATGGATTTTTCCGCAAAAAAAGGATTATAGGATGAAGGGAGTGATTTTGGGAGATTATTTTAGCCTCTTTTGGGTAAGATAATGGGCTTTATAGTTGTGAATAAGTTGGAGTGCTGAATTATTTTTTATAGTGGAGGAGGAGTGGCATTCTTATGAATTTTAGATAAGGGAATTCCAACCATGTTTTCTGATGTCAAGTGGATACAATAATAGAAAAAATTTGATAAAAGGTAGGAAATGGTTGAAATATGTCCAGTCAATGTATTTTGGAAAAGTTTCAAAGTAATTTTTGACCTTAAGTTTAAGGTTTAGTCCATTGTTAAGTATAATTTTACCTTAATCGCTATAATTAATATTAATTAGATTCATGATTTTTTTGGTAGAAAAACAATGAAAACTAATTAAAATTTATATAGTATTAATATTAAAAATATTGAATAAAATTTTCCAAATTCCAATTTCATATGTGGTGGAAATTAATTAAAATTTAATCCCACTAATAGGATAACACAATGGGGTTTTAAAGTAAAAATATTCAAACATTTGGTAAGTTTTTATATCTAGTTTCAAAGTGAAATTGATTCTAATGGCATAAATTAGATTAATTGATGTATAATATATCTAATTTAACTTTAAAATAAATATAAAAAATAATTTAACATTATAAATAAATAAAGAAAAAAGTAGTTTTGAATTAAAATTCAATATTATTCATTATTCATCAAAAAATGAAACTTCAGAGGAAAATACCAAAAATTAACCATAATATAATTTTTATGTTCCTGTTTCTAAAATGAAGTATTTTTTTTCAAATAAAAATTATAAAAGTCTCAAAAATCATATTTAAAATGGGTTTTCCATTAAAAGGAATTAAAATTACCTTTTAGAAGAATACATTTATTTATTCATAAAATTGGATTTATTATTATCTTATATCTATAAAATATATTGTATCAATATTAAAAATATTCATTGAATATTTAATTTATAAATTTTATTTAAGACATTCAATAAAAGTTTATTTAATTTTATTGAGATTATATGGTGTTTGTACATAAAAATTAGTTTCCTTAAAAAAGGAATTTATTCATTTTAAAATAGTTCATACTTTTATTTCTATCTAGAAGAGTTCATTTTATTCACATTTTAAACAATATTTTATTCATATATTCTATCCAAATGGCTTTGTGACAACTATAATAACAATTTAACAATAATATTAGTAGTATGTTGTGGTTTGGTAAAACTAGGTTTTGATTAAATATTTATAGGGAGTGAAAATAATAAATTAGAGTAATAATGTAAATATTTATGGGGAGTGATTGTGGTCATCATAAAAAATAATTGAATGATAAATGGAAATTTTAATTCCTCAAAGTCATAAATATGTGATGATTTAAAATACCATCAGTACAACACAAATTAAGGTGTTAGGATAACATATTATTTCTAAATAATTTTTCTAAATTTGAATAATTTTCATGAAAATATATGCTTGCATGATTTCAGGACAACCACACCATTTTTTGTTCCTTTATCAATTTCAACCTCACCTCTTTCTCAAAAATAGAAGATTAATTTTTCTTTTTGGAAGCATTAAAAATCATGAGATCCATGATAATATATTCCATATTTCATCAGTTATCATCAATACAATGTTTTTATAATAGGTTATGCAATATTCATAAATCTTTATTTGGTGAGGTAATACTTTAATCATAAAAACTTCATCTAAAGTTTAACTTAAACTTTCCATAAAGGGTTAACCTTATATCCCTTCTAAAATATGAACCTAAAAAACTTTGGAAATAAATTCAAAAAATTATCTTAACATTGTTCCCCTATATATCACAACATAGCTATTGGTTGTCACATTCCAAACATTTGAATGCCCTCATCATATATCATTTTGAAACATGTTAATAACCTGAATTACCATAAATCATTTTGGAAAACATTCATACCTCCTTATTATAATGTTTATTAGATATATTCAATAAATAAAAGAGGTTTTAAAATTAATCCATTTTTAAATTTAATACTTTGTTAACAAATATTTAATTAGTTATAAGGTCATTATTACTATCCAATTTACTTTCTCTAAATCAATCATCTATTTATCCAAGATAAAAACAATTTTCTCAACATCTTGAACACATTAAAGGTTACCTTCCCTTAATCAAAATATCACTTTTCTAAGTCTTCATCACCATTCAACATATCCTTTTTAATACTTGATGGAAAAATTATACTGGAAATACTTATATATGTTTCTTGATTCATATAAGAAAATCTTTTAATTCCAAAACATATACACTTCAATCATACAACTTTATTCTTAAACTATTACTTATCCTTCATTATCTTTTTCCTTAATACCTCTTTCCTAGAATGAATCATGTCATATGGTTCCTAAACCTCAATCCAACCATGCTTGTTAATTTCAATATAAATATTTCTATATGAACATCCCATGCCTTTCACATGTCATTTGCGGTCTCTTTATCTTTTGTTGTATAATAAATACCCAGGGAGCTTCCTGATTCTCTTCAAGATATTTCAACTTAGGAAATCAATTTTCATCAAGACCATACTTTCCACATCTAAAAAATTCAATGTTTACCTTATTTATTATAGTTCTCTCTATTGAATAAAACAAAAATCATAGGGCGATAAAACAGTTATCATAACAGAAAATCACATAATTATGAGAAATTACTTATAGGATGTATAAATAATGACACCTAATTATTTAATATATGAAACATTAGGTTTATTATAAGTTTTTTATGTGAATATTCTATTTAAATACATTATTATTATTCATAATATTTTTTTGAATTCCCTAATCATATCCCTTAGTAGTGTCAAAACATGTGTGAAGCAAGGCCCATTGTCGTGCACCAGTTTCCGATCAAGTCTATTCCAATATGGTGTTTTTATGTTACCCCTATATACATTTGTGCCTACTCCACATCCACTTGTAGTATTAAGACAAGTATTTATTTCTAGTAAACCACTTACTCTATCGTTTTCTAAAATTCTAGGACATTTTCCTAAACATTAACTCATCCTTATACTTATAATTAGGTACATATCTTAACATATCCTTAGAAATATACCTAGGGATCTCACTAAAGTTTTCCCATCCTAGTTTCCAAAAGTTGACAAAGCCTTTTCTTTTATACCAACTATATTGATCTTGGATTAACATACATTGATATTACATCATTTTTGATAAATATACAACACATTATAAAAGTACATGCCTAAAGACCATAACAATTTAGTGTATTTGGAAACTTAGAACAAAATATTCAAACATGGTGAAAGATATTCAATGTTTCGTACAAATAAATTCCCCTTTGTTACTTATACTTAAAAGACTTCATTATAACTTAGGGAAAGGAAACATAAGAAAGTGGTGATATTGAATGCTTATTAAGGGTAAATAAATGAAATTCATTTGAATAACATGAAAATAAGGGTATGAGAACATGATAATAAAATTTTAAGATCATACCCCTCATATCAATGATCAGAAACCTGTGACCTGACCTAAAGATTGGTAGTTTATAAGAGATGAATCCTAATATAATCAAGAACATGAACCATGTGAGTGTATCATATGCATAAGACATAGAATTTATGGTAAACATATAAACATGTAATATATTTCCCTTTAAGTCAAGGGTCATTAATAAAACTTATCATGGAACTTCATGGGGACTACACCTACTTGGTGGGACACACCACCATTCATAGTCATAGTCCTTTCCTTGTAAGGGAACGGGTTTCCCCATCTTCCCATAGTGTATTGGGTTTCCACATCTTCCCACAGTAGATCGGGTTTCCCCATATTCCCATAGTGGACCAGGTTTCCCCATATTCCATAGTGGATCGCACCCTTTGAATTCATTACCACAATTATCTCATGAGATATAAATTTTAATAATATTCATTGGAAGGATATATTAGTCCCACCCATCATATAATTAAATGATACATACATGTGCCACAAAAATCATAAATAATCAAGTCATAACCCATGAAATGAAATGGGTATCGTAAACATGTAATCATATCTTAACCTATGTAAAAATATAGGTTTCATAATCATTTAATAAAATCATAACCTATTAAAAGAATCAGGTTTCATAAGCCTATAACCGGTGAAAGAGAAACATGATTCACAAATATATAATCCGTGAAAGAGAAATGGGTTTCATAAACATCATGTCATAAAAACAAAAACCATTCATAGAAATAATATAAATGTAAAATTTAGATAATTTCCCCATAAAGGTATGATTAACACTAATTTATATCATCTTATATGTAAAATAATTTTTAAATATATTTTAAAAACATTTTTTGGGGAAAATATATTTTCTTCTTTGAAAAAAGGGGTTTTTAAAACATAAAATCCTTTAAAAAACCATTTAACTTGAAAATAAACATGAATAATTATAAAGGATTCTAGAAAACCATTTTCCTTGAAAACATATAAAAGAAACTTTAAAACATTTTAAAATATTTTTCTTTGAAATCAAAATCTTGAAAACATTTTAAAAACCATTTATTTGAAAACTTATAAAGGGAGCATGTAATTTTTTTTGAAAACCATTTATTTGAAAAGGAATCTTGAAAACAAAATTCAAAACCATTTTCTTTAAAAATACTTTGAAAACATAAAAATGAATATTTTGAATCATTTTAATCATTTTCTTTGAAAATAAATTTTGCAAATCATATAAAGGGATCTTTGAAAATCAAATAAAACACTTTTTAAACATAAAAAAAAATTTATATTTTTTTTAAAATCCATTTAAAAATGATGAATGTCCATGATATTAGGAAAAAACTTTCTTAAAAATTTATCTTTTAAACTTTCAAAGGAATCTTCAAAGGAGGGACGATCATGATGGTGGGTAAATCCATACATAATGAACATTCTTTTTACATATTTAAAAGGTTAGAATAGTGTCTCGATCAAAAAATGACAAGAATATTTCTTTTATATTATTTTTAAAATGTAAAACATGGTTATAAATTTATTTCAAATATCAGAGGAGAATAGAATAATATTTTCAAAATCATTATTAGAAAAAATTCTTTTGAAGGAACCCATATTTCCCACTGAAGAGGGAGATGAAGTTCGATTTTATTAAAAATGTTTTCTCAAATATCTTTAATACCAGAGAGTGAAAAAATGGTACTAAAACATGAATTTATCAAAACTAATAAGTGGAAAATAATTTTAAAGAGTTTTCCTTAAATATGGATCATAAGGTTTCTTCAATGAAAACATATTCATAAACAATCTCGATAAACGATGAGATTATTGCAATGAACACTTACAACTTGGTAACTTTATATCATACTCCCCATTTAAGGAAATTACATTAAATGAAGCTTAAAATATAATTTATATAATTATATTAATGAAATAACACATAAAAGGTCAGTTTATACATGTCATATAAGAATATAGGTGCATAACATGGCATGTGTCTCAAAGAAGGAAAATTGAGTCAACATTACTTTATTAATTTGGTATCTTTTGAAACATAAACCCCATGATATAAATATCATAAAATGGATGTAAAAATACCCATAAATTTAATTATAATATTCATATAATAGATCCATGAAATTTATACACATCACATTTACAAATTGAAGGTGAACATCGCTTGTGTCTCACAGAAAATTAAAGTGAGACGAGAAACACCTTACTACTTGAGTAACTTTAGAATCATGATCCGCATGAGAGAATATAATAATTTAAAGATTTTAATATCATTAAATAAATTAAATTAATGATATAACATTACATATGGAATCATATATACCACACAAAAAAGTGAGTGGTGAATATGACATGTATCTCATGGAAATAAAAAGTGAGATGAAATCCCCTTACCTTAAGTCTTGACTCTCTTCATACTCGTTAAAAACACATTTATAATAAATATAAGTTTATTATAGATCTACCATAAAACCATATTATTATATATAATACCATATTCTATTTTATTATGACTTTATATTACCCATTTATTAGCAACACAATGATAATGTTACGTTTCGGGTAAAAATCAATTTGTTTTTATATTGCATTTTGATTTGTTATATTTTTTTTCATAGTAGTTATATTATTATCTACATAATGTAAAAATGATAGAAATATAATATATATTTAGTATATAAGTATTTAAATTAATCTATAGAAGATAAAAAGAATTAAATGAAATTCACCGCTCATGGAGACATAGGCCACACGTATGGATGAATGGTGTTTTTGTTTTAATGTCGTATTAAAAGAAAGAAGGAAAATGAAATATATTCATATAAATATATAATATAATTCAAGAATAATTATTTTTTAAAATATATTATATAATTTTACTAAACTTATCCTTAATACATTCCATGTAAAGTTTGAATGAATCACATCACTTTGAGGAGGCCGTACTCCACACTTCCACAAATAAAGTTATTGTATTTACAGAAAAATAGAAACCATAAAGATATGTTTTATATAAAAATTAAATAATCATAAATACATCATAAATATCATATAAATAAAATAAAAAAAGTTTTTCCATAATAATTACCAACCATGATAAGTGGTAAAAGAAAAAACAAACAATATCATTCCATGAGGCAATATTTCACCATACACAAGAACTTTACGTTCGTTACCCAGTAAATGGATGTGTGTGTAAGTGTAGGACCTAACCTTAAAATAATTTTTTTAGAATATTTATTACACTGAGGTTATTATATAATCATGTAATAGTAATATTTTAGTGGTTGGATAATGAAGATAAAACAAAGGATCTTGATAATGGATGTTACCTCTTCTTTGGGAAACTTCTTTTGGTTTGCACCAAATGGATTACTTGGATGAATTTATGCCCAAAGGGGGGATTCTAGAATGAAGGGATGGGTTTCATAAGATTATTTGAGAATATATTGGTAAATAAAAAGGAATTTATAGTTGTGAATAAGTGGGAGGGGTGAGTGCCTTTTTATATTGGAGGAGGGGTGTTCTTGTAAATTTTTGAAAATGGAATTCCACCCATATTTTCCCCATGTAAAGAGGATCCAATAATGGAACCAATTAGATAATAGGGAATAAAGGGTCAAAATATTGATAAAAAAATTCTTTTTTACAATTTTATAGGTCATTTTTCCCTTAAGTTTAAAATTTATTCCGTTGTTAAGCTAAATTTTATCTTAAACGTTGTAATGAATATTAATTACATTCACTAATATTATTTGAACAAAAAATAGTTTGAACTAATTATAAATTATAAATTTTTTTTATTACAAATATGGAATAAAATTTTCCAAATTCCAATAAAAAGTGGTAGAAATTAATTTCAATTTAATCCCACAGATGGGACGTAATAGTGAGTTTTTAAAGTAAAAATGTTCAAATGTTTGGTAAGGTTTTATATATAATTTAAATGTGAAATTAATTAAAATGAACTATATTGGATTAATTGATGTATAATTAATCTAATTTGATTTTAAAACCAAAAAATAATAACAATTTAATCTTGTAAATAAATTAGATGAAAAATAAGTTTTGAATTAAAATTCAGTATTATTCATTATTCATCAAGAAATGAAACTTCATAGAAAAATACCAAACATTTATCCTGATTTAATTTTTCAGTTCTGATTTAAAAAATTAATTTTATTTTTCCAAAATAAAAAATTATAAAAATGTCAACAATAAAATTTAAAATCGGTTATCCATTAAAAGGCATTAACATTTTCTTTTAAAAGAATACATCTTCTTGTTCATAAAATTAGATTATTTATTATCTTAAAAATATCAAATATATTGGGTGACTATCACAAATATTGATTTAATATAAAATATATAAATTTTATTGAAAACATTCATAAAAATAGATTGTTTAATTTTATTGTGATAAAATGTTGTTTGTACATAAAAAGTAGTTTTTTAGAAAAATAATTTCATTATTTTCAAATAGTTATTACTTTCATTTTTCACCAAAAGGGTTCATTTTAGTCATATGTTTAATTAATATTTATTCATAACTTTCCTAATAACATATACGTGACAACTATGATAATATGTTTACCATAATATTAATAATATGTTGTAGTTTGGTAAAACTGGGTCTTGCATGTAACACCGACTGTCGAAGGAAATCAGTGTTGCCTGTAACACAAACTAAAATTGTGTTGCATGTACCAAAAGCTAATATAATCATTTCATGTAGTGAAATATTACTTGGTGTTTCATGAAATTTAAGACAAACATAGTGCTTTCATATTACACAAGCTATATTTAGAGTTTCATGTCATGAAAAATATAACAATATTAAATTAATTCGAATAAAAAATAAAAATATATTGGGGTTTTACATATCATCTCCACATCCATGCATAATATTTGAAAGTAAAACCTTCTAATTCTAGTTTTAAAGTACATATAAAGTGTAATATTTATATTTTTAAATTAAAAGAAAACCCACATAACTATTTTATAATTTTATTAATTTTTTAAACAACAATTTTCCTATTTACCTAAATCAATATTTAAACAGAATAATATTTTAAGAGGAAATGTAAATTTAAATAATTAAAACTATTTAGAGTAAGCACCTTTTTTAAATAACCATATTCAAGAAAATAATGAAAAATGACTTACTTTGTAAAAAACCACATATTAATTTTATTGTAATTATAAATAAAATAATAAAATGATCAACATTGAAATACACCAATATATGATAAAATGAAAGTAAAAAAACAATATAATTAGCCCAAGAAGTGAAAATAAAAGTCTAAATATAAACAAAAATATTGTTTTATGTGATAGTAATGAAAAAAATTTATAAATGTTAATTAAATTTTGAAGTAAAAGAGAGAACCAAAAGTAAAAACATCATGTGAGTGGACCTAGAGAAGCTAAATCCAGAGAAACCTAGAACCCTCACACTATATCATGATCAAATAATATTGGTTCAATTCACACATAGGTCTCAAATGAGAGAACTACTTGTCCTAGCAACATGGTTACACCCATAAGATGACACCACAACCTATAAACTTCTATTAAGTGTATGTCTTGGCCATGTGGTGTGGTGACACCATTCTCATGGTACCAAAACCAGACCATAAAATTTCCAAAATTGTTTAGTTAGTATAGAATAGTCTAAATGAGTACTAAATCTTGTTCTTACCTACCTATATTCTAAATGTTCCCATGAATAACCAAAGGGGGGGGGGTGAGTACCATGAATCATAATATCCATCACATATACATCAATAAAATTCCAAAAAAATATCATATGTTTTCACCTCCAAGTCAAACATTACTCAATATTCCAAAGAAACAAGATTATTATTTGATAAAAAGAAATCCCACACAAAAAATCTTAGTCCCAAATCTTCTATAGGGTGTCAACTGAGCCTTTGAGAAAGTTTTTTAAGAAAACCAATTCATAATTCCGTTTTTACATACAAGGATACAAAAAACACTTTAAAAATCATTTGGAAACACTACAAATTTTTTATAAAATAACACCCAAAAAAACTCAATACAAATATCAAGCATATCTCAATAATTTGTATCAAAATATTATTAAAACATGTCACAATAAAAGAAAAATAAAAACTCATTATCAGTCTTTAAATATTTTTTATAAAATCTATAGGTTTATATTTTTTAAATTCATCAAGAACCAAAACCCTATCTTAAAACAGTTCAAAATCATTTTAGGAAACACTTTAACGAAAGAAAATTTGTAGGAAAATATGTTTTGAGCACATGAACATGAGGAAAACCAATTTATATCCCATAGAATCTGAGAAAGGGTAAAATTCATATAATAAAGGATGATAAATATAAATTAAATTCATTAGAATCATAATATAAAAGTATTCGAGTAGTCAGGGTTTTAAATTTAATGAGTTATGCATCAACCAGCTACCTCAACCAACGAACCACATGATGATCCTAAGCTCATAGTGACATCCTACAGGTCCATAAGCACCTAAATAAACCATAAACACCATTTAATAAACAACATAAACTTACAAAAGCTAAATCTCATAATGACATTATTAATGTCAAAATCCTTGGATAGACCAATTGCACCAAACCACATGCAGAGGAGGTTCAGTCAACTTCCAACATGTTCACAAACCTAAGGCACAAAAAATCCCCAATTAATAAACCTATTCAGATTGAAAATTAAAACCTAAATCTTTAAAACCCTAAAAAAGTTTCAAAGATACATACGTTAAGATAAATGATGAATAGTGAAATGAACATCACCTTCTAGGATCTCCACTACAAGATACCCACCAAATACCTTTTATGTGTGATCATTTCACCATGCGCTACTAAACTCATCTTCCTAAAACGCTATCCAGGAAAGCTAAAATCATATAAAAACTAAATAGAATAACAAATAAGATAAGGGGAAAGTAATTTTCCAAGAATTAATATTAGAAAACCATATCTAACTCCCAAGATCAAAAAACGATAGTGGAGGGATTGGAAATAAAAAAAGCGATCCTACCTCTTTCCCCTCATGACTAAACCCAGGGAAACCCAAGCAGAGTCCAAAATAGGGTCCCCTAGAAAAGACCAAAAATCCCGTTCTTAAAAAAACTATGAAGGTTTACAAAATGAAGTGGCCCTCTAGGTGCCATAGAATGGTTCCTTCACCGACTACCCAACACAACATAGTCCCTTTGTCTATTCATAGCACAACTCCACTAGATAAAAACCAAAAAACTCGAGGCCCTGGCCTCCTTGTCTGGGATCCATGGTATAATGGGGTACCCCTCACTGTTTTCTAGGCATCAAGAGATCTATCATGGGCGTTTTAACCAAGATTGTGTCCCACATGGAGATATTCCGAGTGCCACACCAACCAAGGCACTACACCCTCCAACCATAGGCATTTAGTCTTCCCTTCCATAGACCTCCCGGATGTGGTCTTCAACTTCCACTGTGTGGTGGGTCAGATGCTATAAAAATCAACCGTAGGGCCACTTCGACCATACCTCAATATCCTTTCGAGTACCTAAAACATTCTAAAACCCCTTTAACAATCATCAAGAATCTTGCTCCTTGATCCTAATCAGAAAAATTTAAATTCTCATGGACATCCTCAACCTATAATAATGTGGTTCACTTAAAAAAACAATGAAATAAAATAAAAGTAATATAATAATAGGAAAAAATAAAAATGGAACAAAATATTATAAAACAAAAAAATATTTACATATTACTAATATATTATATAAAACTAATAAAATAAGTATATATATATATATTTATAATAAAATTAAATAAAAAATGTATATATGTATAAATTTAATAAAATAAATAATGTAAAGAAATATATAATGATAAAAATATAACCTAAAATAAAATAAAATATTATATGTGCATCTAATATAGTATATATAATTAATAAAATAAAATAATATAAAATGAGATGAGATTAATTAAAATAAATTAAAATAAAATACTTAACCTTCCAGCATACTTAAACTAAGAATTATCATTGATGTTCTAATTAAAGTAGAAGATTTTTTATTAATGTTTTTATTAAAAAAATAAATATATATTCACACATAAATATAGATGAAAAAAATATAAAATAAACATGTAAGGAAACTATTAATACATAAATATGAAAATAATATGATGTTTTTATTAATATAAATTTATTTTTTTTAATTTTAATTTCTCAATAAAAATTCCACAATATCTTGTTAAATATAAATAAATATATAAATAATTTTAAATAATAATTATAATAATTTAGAAAATAAAATAAAATAGAATAATTATTAACAAATAAAATACATTAATACGATTTTAAACATATATAAATAATTATTAGAAACACTATCGAATTATTTAAATGTTAATGAAAAAACATATCTAATGAAATATCGAGTTAATGTTAAAAAATAATACCTTGAATGATTTGATAAAATAGTAGTGAAAGGTGGACAACGAGTAATCAAGATGTATAATTTTATGATAAAAATCAAGAGTTTAAATAATTTTTTTGAATAGTGAAAAGTTTGATTAAATTAAAATCATGAAATGGATTTTTTGAATTAATTTTTTAATTTCTTTTGAAAAATATTCTTTTTATTTCAAAAATTGAAAGTGGCACACAACCCTGAATCTCAATACCTCATTTAATATATATATATATATATATATAATCTATATTTTTGTATTTTTTAAAAATTTAAATAAAATATCAAAAAAATATTATTTAAAAAAAAATTAAAATATAAGTAAAAAAAAAAAACATTTCAATTTTAGTTTAAATTAACAAAAATATGAATTAAATTTCCCTAAGATAAATTTGTTTGAAACAATAAAATAAATCATCCTACTACATTATTAAATATTAAAAATAAATAAATTTACCAACCTTTGCCTTTTTAGAAGCAATTGTTTTACATCTTAGCATGACAAGATTACTTGGTAAATCATGATTTGGCATATAATGAAACTTACATGATACAGAACACTATATGTGTATATGTTATGACACTTTTAAAATGATAATAATTATAGATTGTGAAGAAAAATCTAATGGTTGAGACACCCCTCTGAATATCATATTTACTTCACTCACCTCTCCATTTGGTAAAACATAATTTGGATCTATGAAAAATGATTTTAAATCTTTCTTATTATCATTCACCTCCTACTATGGAAGAATAAATTTTTATATCATTAGAGGTATATAAAAATTAAACCACTCCAACATTGGATCCTCCATTTGTTATAATTCTTCAACCATAACATTTGGAGTTAATTGGTCATTATTAGGGTGATCAAATATAAAAAATCAAAAATTATGAGTTTTTTTAATTCCTAAAAATATTGAGATGTAATATTTTTTATATTTCCAACCAAAAAATAGCCCAATTTTTTAAATATCGTCCTAGTTTTGATTAAAAAATAATTTTTTCATTATAATCCTCAAAATACTCATTTTTTTGTAAAAATATCCTTCACTTTAAAAATATCATTTCTTCAAAAATTAATTTTTTGGAATTAATTGATATAATATATTGTTTCAATAAATATTTATGATAGAAATGAGTAAAGAGAATTATTTTTCATAGTAATGACATTGAGGTCAAGTATCAAAATACATGGTATATTATCCCCAAATAACCATGCTAAAAGATTATTTTTGAATCTTCAAGAAAACCAAAGTTTATTATAAACTTAATCCCCAAATACATAAGTACAATGTATTCTGGGGTAGATCTATAAAGAACTTTCCCACTTAGGAGAAATATGGTGAAGCATCAATTCCAAATTAAGAATATTAATTATCATAACCACATTTCCCAAATGCACAAACACCCATTTATGATAGATTATTATTATATTGAAATCTAGGTTTGAACCACTTTATTTTCTTCCATTTTAATGAATTCAACATGGTAATGTAATATCCCCAACTAGGTTACCCAATATCATGACCAGAATCGGTCCCTATGTACCTCAAATATGCTTCTTTATGCTCTAGAGGATACCGACTACTGATAAGAAAAAATTTATATGACGTGAAGACTATATCCTTTCTGGTATAGATGAACATATATCATGTGGAAGAAATATAAATTTTAATCATCATAATATAAATACTATATAAGGATAGAAATCATAAATTTTTGAGAGTAAAAAGTAATTAACAACTATCATGTTATAAAAAAACAATCCATTGTACACGCCATATAAGCAATACAAGCATAAAAAGGATATCCTCTGGGTTTTTTGGAGACAAAAGGGTCTAAAAGCTAACAAAATAAATAATTTTCCATGAAATTTTCTTAATTCATGGACTTGGATTGTCTCCCAACACTAATCCAACTTCTTAGATCAACCATCTAATAAATCTACTTTTCCTTTACTTATGTCCAAAACTACATAGTCTACTTGGGTTCTAGGGACCCTAAGCAGGGAGTGAGTAAAAAAAATTTATACTATCGATGAAGTCCCTAATAATTTCAATCAATGATAACTTCTTGATTGATATTGAATTTTAATAATAATATAATTAAATAACTCATCACATTAGGGAATTCTCAGCAGTCAGAGCTTGTGTGACCATACCTGCTTTGGAAAGTCACAGAATGGGAGATATACCCTTGGTCATAATAATACTTGAGGGTGAGTGATATATCACACATCCTATTACAATTATTGTTATTAAGATATCATTATTAATTATCCCATTGCGAATGATGCAACACCATCAAACATTATATAGAAGTGAATGATTTATCAGTATTCGAAAATCATTAGTGAATGATTTATCACTTAGTGAACAAGGAATCACCAATTCTAGGTGGATGATATAACACTACCACCCATATTCTAGTAGAAAATATACCATAGATACACATCTCAAGTGGATAATGCATAACTAACATGAAACTCCATGGGTGTATGATATTCCACCTTTATCCCATTATAGGTGAATAATGCACCACCAATAAGAATATATCATCCTGTTAATGTTTTTAGGTATTTCTAAACACCTATTTTGATCATGCCTTTTGTTTGGTTTCTTTTAGGGTTGTTTCAGGTGAAATTTTGGAAATTTTGAAAGTTTATGGGATGTGCATGGTTAGCGCATGGTTTCCCCAAACCGTGTTCCCTATAAGTGGAAACCGTGCAAACCCTAATAGTGAGAGTTTTCATCGCTACCACAAAGTTTAAAAAATTGTGTTCCCAGCTAGGAGAAACCATGGGACCCCATTAAAAGGAGTGCATGGTTAGTGCGTATGGTTTATCTACCCACTTTCCCCTACCCAGGAAAATGTGCACAAATTTTAATTAATATAAAAATTAATTTTTAAAACATAGAAACCCTCATTTTAAGTGATCTATTGGCCTAAATAGACCTATTTAATTTTATTATTTTGTGGAGGCCCTAATGTGGTAATTTTGACCCTTATTCACCTCTTCAGAAGTGAATGAAGGCTAGGTGAATTATGTTTTGTCTATTCCCGATAAGATTCCTCTTCCCGTTCTCTCTCTCACATTATGTCTTATTTCCTCCTTTGGGTTTTGTAGATATCTATGTGGTTGTGGGATATAATCCCCACTATATAGGATCTTAACTCTATATTTTATTATAGGATCCTTATTACCAACTTTCTTCTAGGGATTTTACCGATTAGGGCTATGCATTTCAAGATCCAGTGATCCATAGGTAGGTGGTTCTATTATGATGGCCAATTTTGACTAACCCGAATTACTTGATTTAGATTAAATTTATTGATTTAAATTAAATTGATTTCAATTGTTTTATATTAAAAACACAATTACTTTGAAATGGGGATTCTAAATTATATTGGGAATGAAATTGGATTTGGCATGAAATTGGGAAAACCCCCAATTCCATTGAATTTGGGCATGTTGTGAAATAGGATAGAAATTGTTTAAAATAAATTGTGGAATTTAATTGTGGAATTTTTATTTTAAATTTGATTTGATAAAATTTATTTCAAATTGGTATTTGAGAAAAATGGATTAAAATTATTTTGATATAATCCTAATGGTTTTGTCTTGGAAAAATGAGTTATTTGATTAAAAACCTTTTTATTTTTTTAATGGAAAATTATCATATTTGAAATAGAAGAATGGGATGAATTGTATTTTAAATAGATTTAAAATAAATTTCCCATATTTTATTATTATTAGAGAACATGATAGACTTGGTAGTTAGTGAGTTTTTTGGGACAACACTCAATATCATTACAACACTAAAAATACATATACAACAGGTCGTATCCCTGATGAGTTGGTTATGAGTTGTCTTTGACCAATGTCTTAGGGACATATGTACACATATTTTAATGATAACTACTTTAATTTGAGGGAGTACCATATCCTAGAACAATAATATTATTTAGTAGATAACCATGTTGCTCGTTGTTTGTATTTAAAATATATACCATTGTTTGTTGTAAACTGATTTACACGTGCCTTTTGAATTTATATTTAATATTTTATATAAAATTTTTATTAATCCATTTGTTTAAATTATTTCCATCATTTAGAATTTAAAGCATGATTTGTTTTAAATATACCGTTAAACTTCCTTGAATGTTTATTTAAAATTGAAATATTTATTTAGTTAATTAAATATTGTCATATTATTAGATTATCCTAGGTTAGATCCTACTGGGATTTTATCTGACACCCTACCTCTGGTTTTGAGTGTTTGTAGATTATCTTCTTCCTAGATTGAGCATGGGTAAGGAGCCACATGAATGTGGAAGTAGGTATTGATCCTTGGTATTAGAGAGTTGTATTCATTGGGAATTGTGGTTTTTATCCTATTTTCTAGTACATTGTGTTGTACTTTGGGTTGTTCATACGTGTTTTAATTCTACTAAACTTCTCCCTATGGAGTTCTTCTTATATACATACTAACTTGTTTATATTACTCTTGTTCTATTTGTGGTAGATTCATCCCCAATTTCATATAGAATGATTCTAGGTGATAGTTAACCACCATTGTAGATCAGGAATGGCCTTTGGGATATATCAGGATGGGATCAATTACTAGGTTACTAGGGTATTTGGGATGGTTCGTGACAAAGTGGTATTAGAGGTGATGGTTTTTCATCTTTCCTTGATGTTAGTATGAAATTGTGTAATCTATTCCGGACTTATGAGGTAGTTTCAATTGAGTGTTTGCCCAAATCTCACCGTAATGAGCCTTAAGTCACCATGGGTGGTTTGGGAAAGACATCTTGAGGATTAGATGTAGTCTTTTCCATGATTTTGATTTGGGTAGATTTAAATCCAAATCTTGTTTGTGTCTCTATTGGGATTAATTTTTAGTTGTTTCTCTATTTGTGTGTTAATATGATGTCTTAAATATTGTCTGTTGATGTTGTGTAGCATCATACCTCTGAGAAGTCATGTGAATCAGATCAAGGAGGAAGCTACTGATGAACTACAATAAGAAAATCCTCTTGTTTGCCTGATTCTATTTGAGGGGATTGTGTATATTTTCCAAGATCTGGGATAGACACATGCACTAGTTCCCATTTAGTCTCTAGTTGTGGAACCATAGAGGGTTGTTTTATGGAGTCGGTTTGTAACACCCCGACCCTAGATTCCCAGAGTCAGTGCATTATTTTAATAAATTCGCATGATTACAAGGAATCAAGTCCCGAAAGACTGATCCGGTTAGCATTCTTGGAAAATAGATTACATACATGAACATTACATTACACTTTATAACAAGGAACACAAAAAAATCCTTTGATAATTCCATTGTACTCTTAGCTTAACCCTGCATCTCAAACATAATACACTTCTTGGGTTCCTAGGAAAATAAAACATTAGAAAGGGGTGAGTTCAGATGCTCAGTAAGGGTAAATAATTTAGCGGAAGCTATAAACTTTTAAGGAACTATGTGTAATAAAAACAATATCCTTTTAAAAATGAACTTGAACATAATATGGAAAAAATAAATCAAACATTACCATATAAACATGAACATGAATATTCTAATAGTCGAATAATCTCATGTAATAACTAATTTCATAATTATGGAATGTATAGTACCTGACTTTAATTTCTGTTTCAAGTCCTCGTGCTAGGTCCTAGGGGATAAGAGTAACCGAACCCCAACCTGGAGAGCCTCTATAACCGGAATCCAACCCGTAGAGCCTCTATAACCAGACTCCAACTTCGAGAGCCTCTGTAACCGGACTCCAACCTGGAGAGCCTCTGTAACTAGACTCCAACCCGGAGGGTCTGCTATAATCGGACCCCAACCCGGAGGGCTTGCTTTTACCGATCCCCAACCCAGAACATACTAGTCCAATTCATTCATCTTAAGAAAAGGATAAAATATAACATAAATATTCGTATTAAAACTATCATACAAAATGTCAATACTTTAACCATAAACCACGAATGACCTAAAAGTAACTCATCCACAGTCAAATATATCACAAAATCTTCAATAAAATATAGAATATTTGTATCATAATTATAAGGACCCGACCTTTTTTACAATACATATTCTTGAATTAAATGAATAATTCACATTGAGGATCTTTTCATGTTTATATTTTTAGAGAATTTGGATACAACTATTACATCTCAAAGATTACAAGGTAGACACATCTACCTAGTTTCCATTTTTTTCACAAAATAAAAACTCTTGAAGAAAAGATTCATGTTTAGTTCCTTGTTTTAGACAGTATAACATTTCATTGATCCCATCCTTGACCCTATTCCACTTTATGTCACGTGAAAAACATTTCAAAAAACTTGAGATGAGAATAAAAAGCTCAGTAAGGGTTAGAACAATACGGAGAGAAAACATTAGTCCATGTATACATAAGAATCAATGAAATAATACTTTACTCATAAAACATAATAAATTTAACATACCTCATGAAATCATAAGTTTTATGCATAACTCAATAGAAATCATAAGACATAAAGGTAAATTAAGGAATTTATAACTTTCTTATGTAGGGAGTAACCCTCACAGTTACGTTTGGAATACCCATCAAAGTATATACCCTAAATCTCTTCGGAGAAACCTTAGTGTTTAACTCCTTCGCATTACCCAATGCATTGCAGAGCTCTATCGGGCTCACTCGCCCTCATTTTATCACGGAACCACCCGTCTTCATAAACAATTTTCAAGAACCATAACATAATCGTATCACATAAAACATGCATAAGAGAAATAAAACTTTTCCACATTTTAGTCACAAGATATCAATACAACACATTGATATAATAAAAACATTATCAAAACCATTTTCAATACCAAAATAAAAGAAAATTAAAACATGGTATTTGTTTTTCATTTAAAAAAAGTTATGGCTTGTAGAGGAAGCCGGATCTCAAATAATAGTCACAGTGGTGTAGAAGTCGTTGTCCCCGCATACGTAAGACAAAAACAATAACTTTTTTCCTTTAGTAAAATGCTTGGTATAAAAATATTCCTTTTGAATAAAATTAAAAGTCAAAGGGTTTTATAAACCGTATAAAAGAAAGTTGTCTATAAAACAAAATATGCCTCAATAAAAGGAGATTAAGATGAAGTCCCATACCACTTTGAAGATTTTAACATTTTAAACCATCAATATCCATATAAATAAATCCTTAAAAACCATTTTGAAAACATGGATATTAATGAGAAATATTTATAAGAATAAATCATTAAAAAATTTAAAACCATATTTTAGTTAAAGAGTTTTTAACAAAATGAGAGACTCATGAATACAAATAATTGAGGAATAACATTTAATCTGAACTATATAATATCAGGAGAATAAAGGTATTCATGATATAATATGCCAAAGGACAGTATATACACCATATAAGGGTGAATTGGTGCATAAAAACAATGAAGTCTCAATAGAAATTTAAAATGAGATAAAATCCCTTATAAAGAAGGTATCCTTAAATTAAGGATAAATAAATCTCATAATTATGTGTGAAAAATATAAATACACCCAGTATAAGAGGATATTATGTGTAAAACAACCATATGTCATTCAAACATATCCATGGGATTATATGATCAAGAAGTAGAGGTTTAACCCAAAGAATTGGAATTGTCTTAAGAAGTTCCCTTGCAAAAACTCGATAGCCTAACGACATCACATCAAATTTTAGAAAAAGAGTTGATGTGGGAGATAAAGGGTATCTCATCACCTGGACATAAAATTTACCATAATAAGGATATATAAGAACATATCCCAACTTAAGAAGATGTAATTTAAAAGACAAAACAAAAAAGAAGTCTTTTAAAAGTAGGAGGGTGAAAGGTTCCCTTACCGACTTGGGTAACTTTCGAAATGTACACCCCATGAAAGAAGGAATATAAAACATTGAAATAAATAACCATAAAAGAAATTTTATTACACAAATATTAGAATAATGGGAAGTACATACCCCACTCAAATGAAATGCTGTAAAACGTAGCATAAATCTCACGGGAATAAAAGTGAGTTGAAAAATCCGTTACGAAAACTCGGCAGCCTAACGACGCCACTTAAAACATACAAAAATAGATTTATGAGATCAAATAGGGTCTCTCATAATATGAGCACAAAAATTATAGAATTAGTAATATAAAAGAACAACCCCAAACATATCTTAAAACAAATGACATAAAAGAGAGTACATAAAAAGAAAGAGAGATGTTGGATCCCTTACCTCAAGTCCGACTTGTCTTGTTCATTTCTTTATATTACTGAATAATAAACTTTGGTAAATTTATATTTGCTTAAGGAAATAATTTAAAGATTATTTCTCAATTAATATAATATATTATCATGTTATAATAATTAGTTTATTATGTGAGTTCATATCATATGTTTTGTCGATGTTCGGTACATGAGTTAAAAATGATCTTGTTTGAAAAGCATTGTCAATGTATTTGGAAGTAAATCATCTCCAGAATAGTATTAATGATTAAAAAATCATATATATCTAGTAAATATTAATTTTATACTATTCCATAACATTTGGAGATAAAAAGAAATGAGATTCACCGTTCATGGAGACGGTAGGCCGTACGTACGCATGAACGCTGCTTTCATTTCTTTGTCATATTAATGGAATTAAAATTAAATGAGAAATATATATATATTATAATTAAAGTATAATATATATGTTATATAGGTCACATATGTTCAGTAATTTCATTCTTTATACATTCCATGTATTGCATTAACGAGTCACATCACTTGAGGGGGCGGTGGTCCACACTTCCTCGTATGAAATTATCTCATTTGCACAAGATGCAAAGCATAAAGGTATGTTTTAAATATAAAATATAGAATAATATAAAAAACATAAATACCATATATATCATATATAAAATACAGTGACATCATAATGGCCACCATGAAAGGTGTTCAGAGAAGATTGAACAATCATCGTTTTGTGAGTCAGTAATTCACAATCCACAGAAATAGTATGTTCTTTAACCATTAGACGGAGGTGTCTATAAGTGTAGATCAAATATTTCTCATAAAAAAAATCCTAGTATATTGAAGATACTGGTGTTGTTACAAAATAAATGAATAAAAATAGTTTAGGGGGTTGGAGAAGAAAAATAAAACAAAAGAACACTAGGTAAGACTTTACCTTTAAATCGGGTAACTCCCCTTGGTTTGAACCAAAAGGGTTTCTTGAAGAGCTTTCTGTTGGATCAGAATCTACAGATTATACACAAGAGGGGGGGGGGGGTGAATTGTGTCTTTTGAAATTTTTCGATAACTCTTTTCTTGAATGAGTTCTTGTCCTTTATACTTTATCATATTTGATAGTGCAACGGAATAAGTAAAAACAAGAACCCAAAGATGTATAGTGGTTTGGGGAACAGAAGGCCCCTAGTCCACTCCACCAACGCTCAACTCCACGAGCTTGATGATTTTCACTATCTGGTCCTCTTTTCCACAGACCAGTTCACAACTGAGTACAGGCAGTTGACACCTTTACAATCCAAGGCAAAACAAAGCCTTCTGGTTCAAACACGAACCTACAGAGCTTAGAACGAGAAGCTGGTTACTCAAGAATAAAAAAAATTTCAGAAAGAAATTTCCAGTTGATCTTCACAATTGAAACAGAATGCAATTGACAGTAGATGGATCGAAGTCTCTAGAAATATTGATCTTCAAGACGAAGCAGTTCTGAGTTGATCCAGTTGCCGTAGATATAGAGATATAGTTCACAACCTTAACAGTAGTAGATCCACAGTAGATATTCGATGTAGAATAGGTGAATCTTCTATCGAGTTCCTTCTTCTTGAACAAACAGAGCTTTTACGCTCCTTTTGAATCAGCAGATCAATCATGAATAGTTACAATCTCTGTTTTCCACCTTTTTTCAACGATTGATCGATCAAATATATATATCTATACCTGGTGTTTCATAGAGAACATATATAATAAAGCTGAGCATATCTCCTGCATATTTAGATCCATAAAAGCCGCCTTCTGATTCGTGATATTCAAAAATTTGAATTTACAGAGAAGTCATAACTTCCCTTAAGACTTGGCATAAAAATCTCCTTTTAATTTGATCTTAAATATATTAATAAAACGACTTTGAATCAGTCAAAGTCGTACTTTACAAACGTCTTTAAATCTGGCTTGAAATCCACCCAGAAATCAGCTTACTGATCGTTGCACATAAATATCGTCTGTCAAAATTTCCGACGCCAAACTTAAGGTTGATGACGTGGCCTCCAAACGAAGGGTTAATAGCATAGCCTTCAAATGTAAGGTTAACAATTTAAGGTTGAACAAAAATGTAGGGTTGACAACATAAGGTTGAATACAAACCTAGGGTTGATCATCCATACTTTTTCTTTAACAATCAAACGTATGGTAAAAGATCCATACTTTTACTTGATCCATACTTTTCCAAGAACATATGGTTGTTTACAAAAGTAATGTTGATGAACCATTCTTTTGAGAAACAAACGTAACATTTAGAATTTACGTATGGTTCTCCTTCCATACTTTGCTGAAAACGTATGGTTGTTTAACCATACATTTCTCTTATCTCAAAAAGTATACATGCTTTTCATCCTTACGCTACGTTTATCCACGTAGGGTATGAACAGTGATTCCAGAATGCGCTAAACTAGATTCCACACTATATTTATCTACGTAAGGTATGAATAGTGATTCTAGAATGCGCTAAAGCAGATTCCGCATAATTAATAAATTCTCGTTATTTCAAGAGTAAAATAAATTAATAAATTCCTGCAAAATACTAAATAAAATCATTAGAAAATAACTAAGCCATTTGTGAGCATCAAAATTATCATAGAGACATAGTATTATTTTTAATATTCTCCCCCTTTAAATAATATTAACATATATTGTTGAAAACAATACTTTTCTCAACAATATCCCCCTTTTTGATGATCACAAAACCCATAAAATAATTAAAATTATTTAAACAAAAATTAACTTTCAAAATTAGATATAAAGTTTTAAACAAAAACTTCTCCACCCAAAAGATAATTATAAATCCAAATTTCTCATTTAATGTTCTCCCCCAATAAAATGAATTCTCCCCCTAAACAAAATGTAGGTTTTAATGTTGTGTTTATCCAAATTCTCCCCCTTTTGTGATATCAAAAAGAATAAAAAATCATGGATTTTAACACGTTTAATATTGCACTAAACTATTAGTAAATGCTATTATGAACTGTATATCAATAATTAAATATGGAGTACTGGAATATTAAAAATAAATTCAGTAAAACAAATAAAGAAAGAAACAAATAATCAATAAAGAAAATTTTCATTCAAAAAACAACAGTATATACATGACAATGATATACACAGGAATCAAGGTTTAGGTAAGATAGACAACATGGTCTATCTTCTCTAGATTGCAGACTTGATTTCTGTAAACTTTTCCCGAAGTCTCTTCATCATCCCATCTCAAAGTTTAATAATGAGATCCCTATTCTCTTGACTCATATGAATATCCTCAATTAAATTGACTCTGAAAAACTTATGCATCCTTTCCTCTTTTTCAACAAATACTGACAGCTTCTCTGATAACGGATCTAACAGAATTATGATCGATGGCTCACTAGATGTCAGTTGATCCACTGAGAACTCTTGATTGTAAAGAAATACTGACAAAGGGGCACTGTTACATTGAAGATCTTGTATCTTATCATTCATGTTGCTCAACATAGCTGTGATAGCCTGAAACCTTCTGATTAAATCAGGTGAAGTTCCTGATCCACTAACAGCATTATTTGCAACTGATGCAAATTGGTTCTCCATAAACAACTTCAGATCTGATAAATATGACTTCATAACCATTTCAGATTTCATTTATGTAACAGCAGTCATCATATCCTCTTTAAACATTTCAACTTCTTGCCTTGAAACTGTACACTCCTTCAGCTTTTGAAACTTCAAATGTTCTAAATCTAAGGCATTTCTTAGAGAAAAATTCTCAGATTCTAACTGAGATACTTTTTTGTACAGTTCTTCAAATTCTTATTTCCTTGAATCAGATGCACCCTGTACTTGATTCACATTCTCAGGTTGATGCAGCAGTACCAAAGACAATGATTCAGCATCAGATTTCTCTTTTTCTCTGTCCTGAGAAGGTTTGTCCACAGATATTTCCTTAGAGTTTTCAAACTCCTCCACAGAAAAATCCTCTTGAATTACCCTTGTTTGAGATTCAGAAGCATGCTCATCACATTCATCTGCATCTTTGTCTTCCACTGGAATTTCAATAAAAATATTTTCAGAATCTTCCTGAGGTCTGACCACTTCTTCACCAGGCACTGCCTCCATCTCTTGTTCCTGTTGAAGTGAAACTTCAACATCAGCTACAAACTGTTCCTGATTCTCCCTTTGAGCTTCTTCTGGAACTCATAATCCCTATACTGGTGCTATTCTATTAGTAACATATTCCATGGGCTTATAAACAATAACTTCCCTTACAAAAGAATAAGAATATAAAGCTTCTGTGGTTGTTTCCGAAGCAGGAGAAGTGACTTCCTCATTTACTGGTCTCTTTCTTTTTGATTGAAACCCCTCCTGGATTCTGTCTTCCTCAACATCTGCCACTTCAAAGAGAATCCTTCTTGCTACATTGCTGACTCTGGATTTAGCTTGTCCCTCTTTGGACTTAGCAGGTTGAGCCTGAGCACTCTCTGAGTCTTCCTCAGCTCCTACTGGAAAAAGTTTTCCTTTAACTGTGCTCCAGAAATATCCAACATTCCTCAAAGTTCCAACATTAAACTTATTACTATGATGAAAGTTAACTCTAGCATCCACTAATCTCACCATGTTTTTATTAAACAACAGTTTAGAAATAAATCTACCAAAAGGGTATAAATTCATTCTGGCCTCGCTTTGACAGCAGTATCTAAGATACCTTATCATGTATCTTGGAAAGTTTAACTTAATATCACCTAACATAAGAAACATTATATACATATCAGGGTACAAATTCTTATCTATTTCTGTCATTCGTGGAGCTATTACAGTCTGAATAAATTTGACCAAAATCTTCTGATCAGGATCCAAATCTTTGACAAACATTTTCTTTATTGTCTTGGTACCAAAAAGAAAAGACATGATGTCTTCGAATTTATGCACAGAATCTCCTATACTCTTCAAGTTGAAATGAAAAACTCCCTCATGAGGGTAGTTGAGAATCTGAATAATCTCTACTGATGAGATTGAGAAATCCCTATCCTCTATTTTAGTGATCATACTGTCCTCTGTATCTCCCAGACTAAATTGTACAGATTTGAAGAAGTATCTAAGTTATAATTCATATAGAAATTCCGTATTTTCACTGTTGAACATCTGTTCAAGATTCTGAAACAACAACACTTGCTTCAATAACAGATTTGTCTGAAATAACCAGTCAAGGTCGATTACCTTACCCTGTATGATTTTTCTTCCCCCGGTGCATTGTCTCTTGGAATTTCTTGGCTCGGCTTCACTGGCTCTTTTAGTCCTTACCATTTCTGCAAGAGTCTCTGAAGGTTTGAAGGTTAGGGTTTTAGAAGTTTGAAGGTTAGGGTTTCAGAAGAAAAGTGTGATTTTCAGATTTCAAAAGGGTTTCGATAGAAGTGAAAGGGTTTAGAAGTCGAAAAGGCTCTGACAGTCTTGATTCCCATGTAATCACTAATCATTACATATATTTAAAAATAAATAAATTTTTCATATGATGAAAGAAAGAAAAACTTAAACAGCATTCAAAAGACAAAATAAAATTTACATAAATAAATGAAAGTAAATAAAAATAAAAATTATTTAAAATTAAATAAACCTATCTCCCCCTTAATAAAATCAAACCTTGCAGTGGGAAGTGGTTTAGTAAAAATATCTGCTAATTGAATTTCAGTATTTATAAATTCTAAAAATATATCTTTTTTAACAACATGATCTCTAAAAAAGTGATGCCTTATATCAATGTGCTTAGTTCTAGAATGACTAATAGGATTTTTTGAAATATTAATTGCACTCATATTATCACATAAAATAGGTGTATTATTAAAATTTAATCCAAAGTCCATAAGAGTGTTTTTCATCCACAACACTTGTTCACAACAACTGCCAGCAGAAACATATTCTTCCTCAGCTGTTGACAGGGAAACTGAATGTTGTCTCTTACTAGACCATGATACTAAAGATTTTCCTAAAAAGTGACATGTACCTGATGTACTTTTTCTATCTAATCTACAACTTCCAAAGTCAGAATTTGAATATGAAATCAAATTAAAATCAGAAGTTTTAGGATAAATAAGAGATTGAAAAACTGTTCCTTTTAAATATCTAAAAATTCTCTTAATAACGGTTAGATGAGATTCTTAAGGATTTGATTAAAATCTAGCACAAAGATATATTGAATACATTCTATCTGGCCTGCTAGCAGTAAGATATAACAAACTACCAATCATAACTCTATATAACTTGTTGTCAAATGATTTTCCAGTTTCATCCAAATCAAGTTTTATATTAGTACACATAGGAGTTGTAAATGACTTGTTGTTTTCAAGACCAAATTTCTTAAGTAAATCAGTAATGTATTTGCTTTGATTTCAAAAATTTCCAAAATCTTTTTGAAATATTTGAAGACCAAAAAAGAAATTTAATTCTCACATGATACTCATTTCAAATTCTTCTTGCATTAATTTTGAAAATTCATGACAAAGAGTTTTATTAGTTGATCCAAAGATTACATCATCAACATAAATTTGAACTAATAAAATATTATTTTTCACAGTTTTCTTAAATAGTGTTGGGTCTACCATAACAACAGTAAAATAATTTTTTAAAAGAAAAGAACTTAATCTTTCATACCAAGCTCTAGGTGCTTGTTTAAGGCCATAAAGAGCTTTAGTAAATTTAAAAACATAATCAGGTTTTTGAGTGTTTTCAAATCTAGGAGGTTGCTCAACATAAACTTCCTCCATTAAATAACCATTTAAAAAGGCAGATTTAACATCCATCTAAAATAATTTAAAATTCATATAAGATGCATAGGCTAAAAGGATTCTAATGGCTTCTAACCTAGATATAGGTCCAAAAGTCTCATCATAATCTATTACTTCTTCTTGATTATATCCTTTGGCTACTAATATTGATTTATTTCTAATTATTGTTCCTTGGTCGTCTTGTTTTTTTCTAAATACCCATTTGGTTCCTATTACAGAAAATACTTAGGTCATTCCACTAATTCCCAAACTTTCATTTCTTTTTAACTAGTTTAATTCATCTTGAATTACTATTATCCAGCTTTCATCATCTAAAGCTTCTTCTATAGCCTTGAGTTCTTATTGAGATAGGAAGGAATAGAATTCCACAAGGTTTCCTAAGTTTCTTCTAGTTTGAACACCAGTTTCTAGGTTAACTATTACAGTTTCTAAAGGATGATTCTTTAGGGTTCTAGACTGTCTATGTAATATATTTAAAGGTTCTTCAGTATCATGTTCCTCGGAACTTGAATGAATTTCTTTTATATCATTTTCAAAATCATTCTTTAAATTCTCAAGTCTCATGTTATCATTAGAGTCAAGTTCATCCATTATTCTGTCCTTTTTTTAAAAGGATCAGATTCATCAAATTTCACATGAAATGATTCTTCAACAATCCTTGACTTCTTATTATAAACTCTATAAGCTTTGGAGGTAGCAAAATATTCTAAGAAAATACCTTCATCAGATTTTGGATCGAACTTACTAAGATTATCTTCGGTGTTTAAGATATAAATCTTGCATCGAAAAACTTTAAAGTAATTTACTTTAGGATTTCTGTTATTCCATAGTTCATAGGGTGTATTTTTCAAAATAGGTCTAATTAAAACTCTATTAATTATATAACAAGCTGTATTCATAGCTTCTGCCTAGAAATATATAGGTATGCTATATTTATTTAACATAGTTCTATCCATTTCTTGAATTGTTCTATTTCTTCTTTCTACAATCCCATTCTATTGAGGTGTTCTGGGTGCAGAAAAGGTATGTTTAATAACCATATTTGAGAAAAAGGAATTAAATTCCAGATTCTCAAATTCTCCACCATGATCACTTCTCAATGAGATAATATTGAAACCTTTTTCATTTTGAACAGATTTGCAGAACCTTTCAAATAAAGTAAAAGCTTCATTTTTAAAATTTAAAAAGAAAATCCATGTAAATCTTGAATAGTCATCAACTAAAACATATACATATAATTTACTAGCTAAGATATCTACTCTTGAAGGTCCAAAAAAATCCATATGAATAAGTTCTAGAGGTTTAGATGTAGCAACCTTATTAACAGATTTGAAGGATGATTTGTGTTGCTTTCCAAGTTGACATGCATCACAAAATCTGTCACTTTCAAATTTGAGACATGGTAAATCAGAAACTAAATGTTTCTTAGATAACTTATCTAAAACATATACATTGCAATGACCAAGTCTCTTATGCCAGATCCAGGATTCACTTACTTTAGCAGTCAAGTAGTTTACTTGTTGTTTACACAAGGAATTTAAATCCAAAGTATAGACATTTTCAGTTCTTGGTGCTTTAAATTTAAACAGTTTATCTTTAGAAATAGTACAACAATTGTTAGTAAAATCAAAAGTATATCCATCATCACAAAGTTGAGAGATACTTATTAGATTGTGTTTTAGTCCTTGTACATAAATTACTTTGTTGATTGAGACTGTTTTTGGATCTCCAATAGTTCCAATGCCAATGATTTTTCCTTTGGCATTGTCACAAAATGTGAATAGTCCTCCTTCCTTTTGAGTGAGTGAAGAAAAATTAAATGAGTTTCCACTCATATGTCTTCAGTAGCCACTATCCATGTACCATATATCTTTTATCCTTTGGTGACCTGCTACCTGCAAAGACATTCAAACAAATTGCTTTGGTACCCATATTTTGTTGGGTCCAGGGGTGTTAGCTAGCAATGATCTGGGTATCCAGATTTGCTTTGTTCTTTTAAAATTAGCTGAATCATACAAGTCTTTTGAAACATAGGCTTTCTTAATACCAAAAATTTGAGGTTGTCTTAAGAATTTTTTTTAGCTACATGTCCCTTTGTCCCACAAAAATTACAATTAACCTTTTTAGAATTAGTAACAAAATAATTTTTATATAGCTTTAGTTTTTCTCCTTTACTGCCAATTCCAAATCTCTCCTTTTTAATGACAGTTTTTCCAGGAATTTTATTTATTGAATTCTCTCCTTTTGTAAAAACCAATGCAACCGGTTTGTAAGATTGTACTTCATCCTGTAGTGTTTTTATTCTTGATTCAAAATTAATATAGTTAGTGTTAATCGAATTGTATTTATCAGTTAATTCCTTATGTTCTTTCAGCATTGTATCTCTTTTATCTGAAACAGATTTATGTATATTTTTTAGTGACTTATGTTTCTTAAATAGTTAGTCATATATTTCTTCAAGCATATTGTAGTAAGCTGCAAGTTTTTCATTTGTGTATCTTGATTCAGAATTTGATTCAGAGGAGTAATTTGAGTGTATCTCATCAATTTCTGCCATAAATCACATGTTTCCTTTTAGATTTACTTCTTCTTTCTCTGAGCTTGATTCAGAAGAGCTACTAGAGTCTTCAGATACACTCCAAGTGGCTTTCATAGCTTTCGTGTCTTTCTGCTCAAAGTAATTTCTTTTTAAGAATTTCTTCTTCTTTTCATCCTTCAATTGTGGGCAATCTAGTCTGATATGTCCCATCTTTTTGTATTCATAACATATTACTTCCTTATTGTCTCCCTTAAAGGATTTTTTGAAGCCTTTTTTCTTGCTGTAGAATTTTCTAAATTTTCTGGCTAACTGAGCCAGTTCTTCATTTGAGTTGGATGAGTCAGACCTTTCTGATTTAGCTTTGACTTCTTTGTTCTTCATCTTTCTATTCTTTTGTTGTGAAGTAACCTTCAAGGCATTATATTCTCTTTTGATAAGCACTTTATGTTCATTAGCCTCATCTTGCATTTCAGATTCATACATCATTAGTGTACCAATCAGCTATCTCATAGTTAGATCTTTGACAGGTGTTGATTGTATGATTGCAGCAGAAATATCATTCCATCGAGTAGGAAGTACTCTCAGTATTTTAATGCTTGATTAGCCTGTTTGATAGGTTCTCCTAGAGCTGTTATGTTATTGACAATTTCTGTCAACCTCTCATTCATTTGGGTAATGCTCTCACCTTCAACCATTTTGAAAGTATCAAATTTTAATTTGGCAGTTTCATATCCCATTTGTCTCACATTGTCTATTCCTTCATACGCCACAACTATTGTTTGCCACATCTCATATGCCGTCGGGCACTAAGATACTCTGTTAAATTGATTTGGTCCTAGAATACAGAAAATTTCATTCATAGCATTCGAGTTCATATCGTACTCTACTTCTATAGAAACACTCCATGTCTCAGGATTTTCAGGAATTTCATAAGGAGTCAGAATATTTGAATAGGCTCTATATCCGAGGTTTTTCAGATATATTATCATGCACGATTTCCAGCAACCATAGTTATCTCCATTAAAATATGGTGCTCTGACCATCGACATCACTTCTCTTGTATCAGTCATGATGCTATGTTTTATAATCCTTAAATTCTTCTAGATTTCTATGGCTCTATCAGAATCTCCACCTTTGATACCAATTATTGGATCTGAATCTCCAGATTATACACAAGAGGGGGGGGGTGAATTGTTTCTTTTTCAATTTTTCGATAACTCTTTTCTTGAATGAGTTATTGTCCTTTATACTTTATCAGATTTGATCGTGCAGTGGAACAAGTAAAAACAAGAACACAAAGATGTATAGTGGTTTGGGGAACAGAAGGCCCCTAGTCCACTCCACCAACGCTCAACTCCATGAGCTTGATGATTTTCACTATCTGGTCCTCTTTTCCAGAGACCGGTTCACAAATGAGTACAGGCAGTTGACACCTTTACAATCCATGGAAAAACAAATCCTTCTGGTTCAAACAAGAACCTACACAGCTTAGAACGAGAAGCTAGTTACTTAAGATTAAAAAAAAATTCAGAAAGAAATTTCCAGTTGATCTTCACAATTGCAACAGAATGCAATTGACAGTAGATGGATCGAAGTCTCTAGAAATATTGAACTTCAAGACGAAGCAGTTCTGAGTTTATCCAGTTGGAGTAGATATAGAGATATAGTTCACAACCTCAGCAGTAGTAGATGCACAATAGATATTCGATGTAGAATAGGTGAATCTTCTATCAAGTTCCTTTATCTTGAACAAATAGAGCTGTTACGCTCCTTTTGAATCAGCAGATCAATCATGAATAGTTGCAATCTCTGTTTTCCACCTTTTTTCAACAATAGATCGATCACATATATATATATATATATATATATATATATGTACCTGGTGTTTCAGAGAGAACATATATAATAAAGCTGATCATATCTCCTGCACATTTAGATCCATAAAAGTCACCTTTTGATTCGCGATATTCAAAAATATGAATTTACAGAGAAGTCGTAACTTCCTTTAAGACTCAGCATAAAAATCTCCTTTTAATTCGATCTTAAATCCATAAATAAAACGGATTTGAATCGGTCAAAGTATTACTTTAAAAACGACTTTAAATCCGGCTTGAAATCTGCCCAGAAATCAGCTTACTGATTGTTGCACATAAATATCATTTGTCAAAATTTCCGATGCCAAATGTAAGGTTGATGACGTGGCCTCCAAATGTAGGGTTAATAACATAGCCTTCAAACGTAAGGTTAACAACGTAAGGTTGAAAACAATTGTAGGGTTGAGAACATAAGGTTGAATACAAACGTTGGGTTGATCATCCATACTTTTTCTTCAACGCTCAAACGTACGGTAAAAGATCCATACTTTTACTTGATTCATACTTTCCCTAGAACATATGGTTGTCTACAAAAGTAATGTGGATGAACTATACTTTTGAGAAACAAACATAACGTTTAGAATTTACGTACGGTTCTCCTTCCATACTTTGCTGAAAATGTATGGTTGTTTAATCATACTTTTCTCTTATCTCAAAAAGTATACATGATTTTCATCCTTACGCTACATTTATTTACGTAGGGTATGAACAGTGATTCTAGAACGTGCTACAGCAGATTCCGCACTGTATTTATCTACGTAAGGTATACAGTGATTCCAGAATGCGCTAAAGCAGATTCTGTCGAAGTAATAAATTCTCGTTATTTCAAGAGTAAAATAAATTAATAAATTCCGAGAAAATACTAAAAAAAATCATTAGAAAATAACTAAGGGTATTTGTGAGCATCAAAATTATCATAAAGATACAGAGTATTATTTTCAATAATCTCCCCCTTTAAATAACATTAACATGTATTGTTGAAAACAATACTTTGCTCAACACTTTCTGCCAAAGGGAAGGATTCTAGGATGAAGATAGGGATGTGGAGAGATAAAATGATTAGAGTTTGGCCGAGCCAATGGCTTGAGAGGTGTGGGTAAGGAGGTAGAGTTGGAGGCCTTTTATGAGAGGGAGGAGGGGCACTCTTAGAAAGTAAAAAAATGTAACTTCATATTAAAATGAGTTTCGAATTTTAAAGGTCCCAAATTGATATATTTCAAGGATAAGGTGGTAAGGGTTAGAAATATACTCATCCAATATGTTTTAGACAAGAGTAAGTCTTAGATTTTACATTATCTTTTCATTTTATTTAAATCATTTATTAATGAGATAATCGGTGCATCATCATGGTGTCATAAATAAATTAATTTATTTAATGTCTAAAAATTATAAAAAAAATACAATGATGTAGGAAATGTTTTTATCTTTCCATGGAATATTTATATTCCAAGAGATCATTTTCAAATACAAAACTACAATTATTTTACTTGGGTGATACATAATTTGGTTACACTTTCCTTTTAAAAACATAAAATTAAAAAGTTTCACTATCACCCCAAAAGTGATTCCATGGGGTCACAAAGTTTGGAACAAGGTATCCCATGGTCGGACATGACACAACCAGTAGCATTAGGACACATGTTGGGGTCATTTTTTATTATTATGATATTATTTTATTACCCTTAACAACCCGATTACTAATTAATCACGATAATTAAAGATAATTACCGTCGTTACTAATCGTAATGTCCCAAAACAAAAGAGTCTTAATTATATAATTTGGACATTCTGATTCCAAATATTGAATCCATTTTCTCAAATTCAAAACACAGAAATTGTAGTAATTAATTTTGAAAGTAAATCCCGTTGTCAAAACAAAAGACGGGTTTTTAAGAAGTAAAATTTATCAAAAAATTGACTTCTTGTTTGCATCCAATTGAAAAGTGAAATTACTTCCAATGAACAAAATTGTATTAAGTGATAAAACAATAATTCAATTATACTTTAAAAACAATTAAAATGAAAATCTAAATATACAAATAAATTGGATGAAAAGGCAGTTTTGAATTAAAAACTGTATTTTTCATTATTCATAAAAAAAGACATTATTAAAAAAATACCAAAAATTAACCCTAAGCTATATTTGATATTAAAAATTCAGAAATTATGTCCATGTAACCAAATTAAAAACATATAGGTTTCATTAATAAAACATATAGTTAATTCCCGCTGTCAAAACAAATAGCGTGTTTTTAAGAAACAATATATATCAAAAGATTGACACTTGTTTTTGTCCATTTTGAAAGTGAAATTAATTCTAATGATCACCACTGAATTAAATGGTAAAAATATATTCTAATTAAACTTTAAACAAATTAAAAAAAGCTAATATATTCATAAAATTAAATTAGATGATAAAACAGTTTTGAAGTAAAATGCAATGTAGTATTTTTCACTATTCATTAAAAAATGAACATGTGTCAGAAATATACCAAAAATTTATCCAATGTAAATTTCAATATCCCAATTCTAATGAATAAGTTTATTTTGACAAATAGAGCTTATAAAATTGTCAAAATTTGGATTTAAAAAAGCTTCCCCATCAAAAGGTGGTAAAACAATCTTTTAAAAATATCAGAGTATTTATTCTTAAAATTGGATTTATTTGTATTTTATGCCTCTAACATTTATTGGACAAATGTAAAAATATTTAACAAACATATGTAATCATTTTTTGGTTAGTTCTGTTCATTCCTGCCATTACAACGACTAGGAATTAACTATTTAAAATAATATTATTATATTATTAGTGTGCAACATAAGATTTCAAAGAAACTCATTGTTGCGTATTAGGTACGCCATAGAGCATAACATTCCCTTTAAAGTAATATTTACATTTTATTCACCAATATTGATAAACATGAGAATGTAATATTATTTATTTACCTGGTATGTTACATCCTTCCACTCTTTTAGGAATTACGTCCTCACAATATTAAAATTGGGCTTCGAAACTTCATTGAAAGCCCCACATCGGAAAAAGAGTAAATTTAACCATCACTTTAAAAGACAGAAATAGAAGTTCAAGGGTCACCCAAGTTAACCCATACTAGGATTCCATGTAGGAAAACATGGATATGGAATAAAAAACAAACGGTCATGTTCTGAGGGAGAGTGATAGAAAACATGTTTAGGAGAAAGTTAACAACCATAAAATCACAAACTTGTGATGTGTTAAACGCTATTTGATTCCCTAGTTAGAAAAATTAACAGACAACATTTTTGTTTTATATTAATTTTCATTGATGAATTTATTTATGTGCTTAACTAAAACATAAGGAAACATACTTACTTATCATGTTGACTTTCAACTTTTTCTAGATTTCTTACATAAACTCATATTTTCTCCAAAAGATGAGTATTTAGGATAACTTGTTCACATTAAGAGCACTATAATCAACTTCTAGAGAATCACATAATCTACAAAAGAGAACTATATACTTCCCATGTCTTTAGACCAAAACCAAAACCAAAAAGGTTAGTAAAAGATCAGATAATCCCCAAAAAGGATAATCATTTATAAAAAGAAATACTACTCTTAATCTCCAAAATTTGTCAAACATTATCCAAAGTTCAACAAAGACCATTCAATAAACATCTATCCATAAAATTCTTCGAAGTAATCAAAACTAAGATTGAAACCCAAATCTCTGAAGGATTTGATCACATAGTCTTCCAAGTTAAATCTTAGCATTTATCTTCAAATAACATCATTTACTCTTAAATTCCCATACTGAAAAGTAATTAACCTAATCACATATCCTCCATGATTGGTTAATAATTTTGATAGATAACCCAAAATCAACTTATTCTAGATTCATAAGATCATTTAATGAAAATGAATTAGTCAAAATAACCAGGGACTTCACGTAGTCCAGTGGTAGGCGATAAATACCAGCCGCACTTTGGTTGTGGGTTCGATTCCCATAGCTTCGTCCAATGTGACAGGTTTTCACAGGGTCTACGTGTTTTACTTTTTCCAAAACTACATAATTATTATAACATTCCCCAAAAAGAGATAAAATATTCAAAAATAACCCTAACATAATTTAACGTCAAGTTTATGTCATGCCTTTCATATTCCATCATATCATGTAGTAACCCATAATTACATCAAAAGTAAGGATCATATAAACCCTAATGGTTATGTTTATAATTGTTACCTGAACTTCCACATCGATTTGGTTATCTAAAACATGATGCATTAGTGAACTCACCAAGGTTCAAGTGGTTGATCATGACTCATGATAGTTGGTTTAGAATAACCACGAGATTTATCATTGAATCGCCTATTTCATCCAGTCACTTAATCAGAGAACCACCACAGTTTCCTTCAAACGTATTGTCACTTTGGTGCCTGCTAGATCTATCCATTTACTAAAACCAAAAATGTCAGTCTGAGTATATCAAAAAAATAATCATGTACTAAAGAGGAAGATAAACACTAAGATATAATTGTCCAAGTTAGCTCAAACTCATTCCATCTTTCATAAATAACAATGACTCTATCTAATATAATAACCATTGTGGTTATACACAACTTGTCATTTATGCTTAAACAACACTCTAAACTCTAAAGTTATCTAAAACGAACTTTGATACCAACTATAAGGACTCGACATTATGCACAATACATATTCTTGAATTAAATGAATAATTCACATTGAAGATCTTTTCAGGTTTAGAGTTTTAGAGAATTAGGACATAACTGTTTCATAATTCTTAGAGTTTTAGAGAATTAGGACATAACTGTTAATTGTAACTCAATTCACCCCCCCTCTTGAGTGTCAACTCCAACCAACATTTGGTATCAAAGGATTTTTTATTCAGTGTGCAAATTCTTTTTAACTATGATTTTAGTTTCATCTTAAAGATCTTAAAATTTATTTCATATCTAAATTTTCATTTCATTAATATTTTATGTAACTATGGAAGCTAGATTTGAGGGTGCTGATACTAAAATTCCACCTTTATTTAATGGTAATAACTATTCTCAGTGGAAATTAAAAATTAAAATGTATCTAGAGAGTTGGAGACTTGAAATCTGGGATAAAATTGAAGAGAAACATGTATTGCCTGCTACTGCTATGCACACATGGTCTCAGTTGACTAAAGCTACATATAATAATAACTGTAAAGCAATGAATGCCTTATACTGTTCTCTAGGTGATGATGAATTCAATATAATATCTTCTTGTAAAACTTCATATGAAATTTGGGATACTTTAGCCATTTATCATGATGGAACAACTAATGTTAAAGAAATGAGACTAAATAAATACACTATTAAATATGAGAATTTTAAAATGATGCCTGATGAACCTATATCTAAAATGTATCTCAGGTTCAACTAAATAGTGAAAAATCTGAGTCTTCTTGGAAAACCAGTGGACAACAATGACCAAATCATGAGACTGCTTCGATGCTTACCATACAGATGGGGTGGGGGGGAACTTGTATTTACATCCGAGAATCTTGTGACATAAGCAAGCTACCCGTTGAGGAACTAATAGGAAATATTATGATATACGAGGAAGAACTTAAGGTGAATAAATAAGTAGACGAGGAACCAAGGAAAAAATCAGTAGCATTCAAGACCATTACCTTAAAGAGAAAAAACAAAGAAAAAGTTCAAGTTCCTATAGATAACTCTACTAGTGAAGAGTCAGATTCAGACAATGATGAGGAGATGACTCATCTTGCTAGAAGATTCAAAAGGTTCTACAGAAATAATAGATTCTTCAGGATGTCAAACTACAAGGGAAGGTATGATAGTAAAGGAAAATGGAATAAAGATAAGAAATGGAATGAAAAATCAAATGAAATAATATGCTATGAGTGCAAACGAAAAGGTCATGTGAAGGAAGACTGTCCCAAGCTGAAATTTAAGAAGAAATATGAAGACAAGGGCAAAGGACATAAAAAGTTTATAAAAGCTACCTGGAGTGCTTCAAAAGACATCTCCAGTGGACTTGATGCTTTTGATAGTGAGCAGAACAATCATGCCAACATATGTTTCATGACAGAGAAATCTGAGGTAACACTTCACTCTCCTATACAAAATTCCTATTATTCTGGTAGTGAAGGTGAATCAAACAATGATGAAAATATGACTAAGGATGAACTATTTGAATATTGTGAAATGTTTGAGGATAACTTTAATGAGATCAAGGAAAAATATAAATCACTAAAGAGACAACACGCTTTAAAGGGAAATTATAAGTCAAGTCTGGATATTGAGAAAGAAAAATGTGTTAAACTATTAAAAGAAAATACCGAACTCAAATTATCAAATGAAAAATTAAAGAATGATATTGAAAAATTTACTACTAGTATAGATACCCTGAATCAGTTTCTAGAACAATAGATTGCCCCAAAATAAACAAATGGTCTAGGATATCTGCCTGGACAGAGAAAGATCATTAAAACTAAATTTATTCCAAAAGCTGGACAATTCAAAGCTAGTTTAAGTTCTTGACCATTTCTTGAAAAACAATTCTCTGAAGGACCGAACAAAGTGTTTATGTATCAAAATATATCTTCTGATTATAGGAAATCTGTGAGACAAGTATGGGTTCCCAAAGTTTTACTTGCTAACCTCTCAGGACCCAAGAAAATCTGGGTACCAATGTGACCCCATGTCTAATATGTTTTGTAGGGATGTTGCCTAAAGAGTTCCTATAAGACTCTGTGGTACTTGGAAAATGGATGTTCAATACATATGATAGGAGACTACTCATGCTTCAGGAGCCTAATCAAGGTTGATGGTGGACATGTAACTTTTGTTGATAATGCTAAAGGGAAAATCTTCAACTTAGGCCAAATTGGTAACCCTAATAGAGTATTAATTTCCAAAGTACTTTTTTGTTGATTGGTTAAAGTACAATATGCTAAGTATTTATTAGTTTTGTGATGATAGTTTTAATGTCAAGTTTGAAAATTATGCATGTAATGTTTTTAATTCTAAAAATGATTTAATATTTACTCCTCTTAGAAATGAGAATGTGTATGATGTTGAATTAAATTATTTAGCTAAGAAAAACGTTTCTTTCTTACATTATTTTCATAAAGAATACTGGCTATGGCATAGAAGATTAGGACACTGCAATGTGCACTCTCTTAGGAAACTGACTAGGAAAGGTTTAGTTAGAGACTTACCTTATCTGGAATTCCCACTTAACAAAGTGTTCAATGCCTATCAAAAGGGAAAGCAACACAAAGTTTTTTTCAAACCAAAGAAATAAGTTTCTACTTCTCAAACACTTGAGTTGGTTCACATGGATTTGTTTGGACCATCAAGAGTTTCAAGTTTAAATGGGAAGCACTATGTTTATGTTCTTGTAGATTATTTTTCTACATACTCTTGTGTATACTTTCTAGCTCACAAAAGTGAATCTTGTTATTATTTTATCAAATACTCCAAGTTGTTGTAAAACCTTAGTAGACTTAGAATTAAGTCCTTGAGAAGTGATCATGGCCGTGAATTTGAAAATCAGAAGTTTGAATCCTACTGCTCACACAATGGCTATAGTCACAGTTTATCTTCTCCTTAAACACCTAAAAAAATGTAGTCGTAGGAAGAAGAAATAGGACCCTTCAAGAGATTCCTAGGACTATGCTTAGTGATTATAACCTACCTATTTATTTTTGGGCTGAAGCTGTAAATACAGCTCGTTATACAATTAATAATGTCTTGATTAGACCTGTTCTTAAGAAGACCACTTATGAGCATTGGAACAATATGAAGCCTAAGGTTAACAATTTCAGAGTTTTTGGTTTCAATGTCTTTATCCTTAACACTAAGGAAAATATTGACAAATTTTCTTCCAAAAGTGATGAAGGAATTTTCCTCGATTACTCAATCTCGAGTAAAGCCTATAGAGTATTCAATAAGAAAACCAAATGTGTGGAAGAGTTAGTTCATGTAAAGTTTGATGAGACTGATCCCCATGAACCCAAAACCTCTCTTGAATATCTTGAGGAAGATATGTCAATTCTGAACCTTAATGATAATGATAGTGAATCCCCTGTAAAAGTAACGAGTTCTGCTAATCTTTTAGAATCTGCACCTGTTGAGCATGAACCAATAAAAAATCATGAGAAGCCTAGTTCAACTCATTCTAGAGGTATTAGAAGTCTCAAGAATCATCCATTAGATGCTGTAGTAGGTGATTTAAATCGAGGAACACAAACTAGAGCTTCTCTTAGAAACCAGGTTGAACATCAAGATTTTCTTTCACAGATTGAACCTAAAAAATATTAATGATGCAATCAATGATGAATTTTGGGTGATGGCTATGCAAGAAGAATTAAATCAATTTGAAAGAAACAAAGTCTGGGAACTAGTTGAAATACCTAAGGAAACTTTGACAATAGGAACTAAATGGGTATTGAGGAACAAAGTTGATGAGTCTGGTAATATAGTTAAAAAAAGCTAGGTTAGTTGCACAAGGTTACAATCAAGAGGAAGGAATAGACTATGAGGAGGCCTTTGCACCTGTAGCTAGGTTAAAGGCCATTGGGATACTACTTGCTTATATATCTCATATGAATTTCAAACTTTATCAAATGGATGTCAGAAGTGCTTTTCTAAATGGGTATATAGTTAAGGATGTATTTTTTGAACAACCCCCTTGCTTTACAAATCCCCATTTTTCAAACCATGTTTTTAAACTTTCTAAAACTTTATATGGTTTAAAGCAAGCTCCAAGAGCTTGGTATGATAGACTTAGTACTTTTCTTATATCAAAAGGTTTTATTAAGGAAGAACAGATCCTACTTTGTTTATTAAAAGGATTTCTAAAGATGTTTTGATTGTAAAAATTATGTTGATGATATAATTTTTGGTTATTCTAAATATTATTTATGTACTGATTCTTAAAAAATAATGCAAAATGAATTTGAAATGAGTTTAATGGGAGAAATTAAATTTTTCCTTGGATTTCATATTTTTTAAAATAAAGATGTTATTATTTTAAATCAAAGTAAATATACTAAAGATCTCTTAAATTTTTTTGGTTTGGATGGTAGTAAATGTAGTGATACACCTATGAGTTCGACTTGTAAGATGGATGTTGATGAAGCTGGAGAATCAGTGGATCAAACCAACTACAGAGGTATGATAGGAAGTCTGCTCTATCTTAGTTCTAGAAGACCTGATATTATGTTCAGTGTATGCATGTGTTCTCTCTTTCATGCTAATTCTAAAGATTCTCAATTAAATGTTGTTAAAAGGATTTTCAAATATCTCAAATATACTCCTAACTTAAGACTATTTTATCGAAGAGGACAACCATTTGATTTAATAAGTTATTTAGATGCTGACTTTTCTGGTTGTAAACTGGATAGAAAAATCACCTTTGGGACATGTCACATGTTAGGCATGTCAATAGTATCATGGTGCATTAACAAACATAATTTTGTTGCATTATTTACTGCCGAAGTAGAATACATTGCTGCTGGAAGTTGTTGTGCACAAATTTTGTCGATGAAACACACTTTACTAGACTATGGATATCAATTCAAACATGTCTCCATTAACTGTGACAACACTAGTGCTATTAACATTTCTAGAAATCCAATATCTCATTCTAGAACAAATCATATTGATGTTATACATCACTTTTTGAGAGATCATTATCAAAAAGGTGATATAACTCTTAAGTTTATTGGGACTGAACATTAGCTTGCTGATATATCCACTAAACCCTTAAATTCAGAGAGAATGAATTACATCTGACATGAAATTGGAATGATAAATACATGACCGATTTTTGTAAAACCAATATTTATAAAACCGATCTTTATAAAACCAATATTTATAAAACTGATCTTTATAAAACTGATCTTTATAAAACCAATCATTATGAAACCAATATTCATGAAACTGATCTTTATAAAATCGATAATTATAAAACCGATCTTTATGAAACCGATCTTTAGGAAATTGATCTTTATAAAACCGATCTTTATAAAACCGATCTTTATGAAACCAATATTTATGAAACTGATATTTGTGAAACTGATCTTTATGAAACTGATCTTTGTAAAACTGATCTTTGTGAAACCAATTTTAATGAAGCCGATCTTTGTGAAACCGTTTTTTGTGAAACCGATCTTCTTAAAACTGATTCGTTGACACCGATATATTTAAGTGTTGTTTTGTAAATTCCATCATCTTTAAGTGAAATGACACTGTTTTATCTCTTTCAACTTTCCATGTTTAAATTTTATGTTTTTCGATTTACAATCCCAAAATGATATATTAATACCAATCCATCCTGACCTTCACCTTCTCCATAACCGTAAAGCCTTCCACATTTAGTCACTCTCTCTCTCAACTCTCAACTTCTCAAATCAGTTAGAATCCGAAGCGTCCCCATGGAAAGGACTTAGAGCACAATGAAAGAACCTCGAAAATATTCTCTTGCTAAGCGTCAAAAGGGTGAGACCAGTGGGACTATGAAACCAAGCATAGAAAGTCGAGTTGTTACAGCTGAAAAGGAAGTGTCCGCTGAGTGGTTTTTGTGAAGAAATATTTTCTGCTAAAGGTACTAGAATATCAAGGGTGGATCAGTTGGTTTATCAACAATGAAAGACCCTATTATCCCCAGCTAGTGCATGAGTTCTATCAGCATTTTAGTGGAACATTGGTTGAAGCTGAGGTAGAAAAGACAAAATCTGTGGTAAAAGGGAAGGAAGTATCTTTTTCGTCTAAGGAATGGGATGAATTCTTAGAGGCAACTCACGAAGGTGTCTATGCTGACTATCCTTGTAATATTCCACCTTCATCAAATTTGTTTTCATATGAAGTTTCTCTGAAGGTGCTAACAGGAAATGAAGAATCCAGAAGAACTGTTGCAAATGAATTCGAAGGAGAAGTGAGATTGCTTTTTAAGTTCATACAGCATAAAATCTTCCCAAGGAAGGGAGATTTCTCTAATGTGAAATATCCGGATGATTTCTTGATATTTTTATTGGAACATGGAATAAAGGTGAATCTGTGCAGATATCTTATGGTACATATTTATGATTTGATTAATCCATCTAAGAAGGAAACCTGCTTATACTATCTGAGAATGATTTCTGCAATGTTGGAAAATTAGATTGTGTAGAAGATGAAGATGAAGTGATAACTTCTTGTAGTAGTTTTTATCTGCATAAAGACACATGTAAAAGGATGAAAATATTCTAGAACCCATGGAAAAGATGTTGGGTGGGAGATGAAGAAATTATGTATGAGGAGTTCAATCCGGTTGACCATCATTCTAGACCAAAGGACCAAGTTGATTTAGGTCTCAAACCAAGAGAAGTTCCTGTCTATTCTGATGAGGAAGATGAGGCTAAAGTGTCTAGGGAAGAAGGATCTCCTTTTGATGATAGGAGTGATCCTGATATTTATTAAAGTCCAAAGAATATTACATATGGACATGCTATTCCACCTATGGAATTGCCTTTAAGAGAAACTATTCTAGGTGATGAAGAGGAAGAAGAAACCGAAGTTACTGGAGTTGAAGGTTATGTTAGCAAATTAGATAAGGAATAATATGATGATGATGATGATGATGGTGATAATAGTGATGATGGAGGAAGTGTTGAGCATGTGAGTGATTCCCTAAAAGTGGGACAACAAGTGGTTGACAAATCCAGTGAGGAATCTGTTCATGGAGCTGGTGATGGAATTGAGCCTACTGATCAACAGGCTGATGATCATAGAGATGCTGAACATGAGGAAAAATCACTCCATCCCAATTCTGAAAAACAAGAGATCATTTGGGAATTGAATGATCTTATGGGTACTTTCCAGGAGGAAGAAGATGTATTTCTAGTGCCTCAAATTAAGGAAGTACCTGGTGAAGTTGAAGAAACTAGAGCTCAGAAAGAACCTGAAGTTTGGCTGGTTCCTATCCCAAAACAAGGTGTTATGGCCTAAGACCAGGATGAAGAAATTGATGATATTAATGTTATTCCTGAGCCTCAGGGAAGAAGGGTATGAATTGATACCGTTGAGCCAAGAGATTGGACCTGTGCTAGAGAGTGGAATTATAATACATGATATATTCTTTTCAATTTAGAATATGACTCAGATGAGGTGATGGTACCTCCTCTTCCTGTTCCACAAGTCCATACTGACCCAGATCCTGCTGCACCTATTCCACCAGTTGCATCTCCAGTTGTAGACCCAGTTGCTCTGTCAGTGCCCAGTGACTATGTCACCAAGGATGATTTGGAGAAGTTTAAGAATGGGATATGTGAGTCTGTGATGGCTTCTGTGGGATCCAAAAATGAAGCCTCCACATCAATAATTATCTCATATGCTTATGCATCAAAAATTAAAAGAATAGTGATTCAGGAGATTCAACTGAATCTTATTACTACAACAGAAAACATTATTACACGCAACACTCTACTGAGAGAGGAAGTAAGAAAGATGACCAATGAGATGAATTCCTTAACCTCTGACTTCACGACCTAATGGTGTTCTGGAAGTTCTTAGGAACTTGGTAACTCATCTACTCAGTGTAGATTTTAAAAAGTTGAAAGAAGAGCTTGCAAAAATAGTGACTAGCCCATCTAGTTCCATGAGTGGAAGAAGTGCTGTTGCTGATTTGGAGTCTCTCATGGATGTGATGAGAGAGGAGATTCAAAAACTCCAGATTATTTCAGAAAAGGAAACCCTTGAAAAAGTACAGTGGAATATTGATCTTGTATACAATATGGTCATATTGTTCACCAATGAAGCCTGTGCAACTCAGAAAGAAATTCGAAAAATAGTGGATAAGTATTTCACTTAGATATATACCAAGAATGACCTAATCAATAGTTTCAAGTTTCTGGTAGAAAATATTCAATTTCCCCCAGTCATAGAAGCATTCAAAAAGAAAGTTCTCCAATTGAAAGAGTTTACACCTTTACTGAGTAAATTTATGGAGAATAAGGATGACTTTGAGAAGGAAATGCAATATTGAGGAGAAATCATTAATGACTTCATCAACCTTCTCAAACCTTATATGCATGTTTAGGATGAGGCTATTGTGGTCCCTCCAGCTACTTCAATTGGTACTGACTCTCGGCCTCCTGCTCCAATGACTTTCTCTCAGGCTCTTACTCAGATTCGACCAATCATTACTGAACAGTCTCCAAGTCGTGTGTTGTCTGAGAGAAGGCCTACCCTTGCAGCTGTTGTTCCTACAGGTGTTGTTCTGCCTAGTGTTGTAATCAGATCACCTCCATCCTATGCCACTCCTATCCCTTCTTCTTCTCCATTAGATCCTTCAGACAAAGGAAAAGATCCTCTATATCCAAAGCCTTGGTGATGGATTGTTCCTTTTTGATAGGGATATAATCTTTTTGCTTGTCTTTTACTCTTATGACTTTGCATGCAAATTCTTATGGTCTCTTTCTTTTATCTTATCTTTTATTTTCCTTAGTGATTTTTGTTAATCTCAAATAGAAGAGAAACTAAGTATGGAATATAAAATAAGAATGAAAAATAATGATGGAATACACTCTCCTTAATCCATTTGGTGAGGGGTAGATTTATTTTAAATAAATTCTAGGAATGCCAAACTTTAGTTATATTGGACAATTACATTCAGATATGTTAAATCTATCTTTATTCTATATATTTTCATGTATGACATAATTTGTGATTATCAAAAATGGGGAGATTGTTGGACCCTCTATGATATTATAGTTTTCATAATCACAAATTATCTCAATATATAGATTCTACCCTTACATGCAATTTAATATCTCTATGAAAATCAATACTCAAATAAGTAAATTTCTTATAGTCATGGATAAATATGTTTACAAGTGTATTTTCACATATACATTGATTAAAAAAATTTCTTTTAATGGAAATGCATGACAAAATCTTCAAAATCTTTTTTGTATTCCCTGACATCGAAGTTCAACTCACCGAAGTTGACATACCGAAACTGAAGTCCACACACCGAAAGAGAAGTCGACACACCGAAACCAAAGTAAGAAAAACCAAAGTTGACACACAAAAGTTGACACACCGAAGTTGACACACTAAAGTATGACATACCGAAGTTCGACTCACTGAAGTTTGAATCACCGAAGTTCGACTCACCAAAGTTCGACAAACCGAAGTATGAAACACCGAAGTTGACACACCGAAGTTGACACACCGAAGTTCGACATACCGAAGTATGGCACACCGAAGTATGACACACCAAAGTACGACAGACCGAAGTACGACAGACTGAAGTTGACACACCGAATCCGACACACCAAAGATGACTTACCAATCGATATAAAGAACTGTTTCCATTTTATTAATTCAAATTTATTTCTAACGGTCATATGTAGACAAGTTAATGTTTCTAACATTATTTAATGTTGTCTGTAGGAGTATCCATCAAAAAGTAAAAGGTACATGCATGTGTGAAGATCTTTATTCCTAGATGATCTTGGAGTATAAAAGGACCTCATCTTTCACGTTAAAGAGAGGACGACAGTCGCAGTACACGCTGAGATACATAATGTGTGAATACAAAAAGAGAAGAACTAAGCGCTTGAGATTACAAGAAGACTATAAAAAGCTACCTTATCCAAAAGGGCTTCAGTTTACATCAAGAAATTATAGAGATGAAACTTTTCACTCCTTTAAGATGGATTATAGAAACTATGATACTCTGTTTTGAAGACAACTTTGAAAACAAGACTAAAATACGATATTCTCAACATTCATTGAGTTTAGAGATTTACTTCACAGCACACAGAGAATTCCTAACTCTATTCTCTTTCTTAACTCTGTTGTTCTTTATATTCTCTATTTTAGCAGTGTGTATATTTGTTTGTATAACACACCCTGTCTCTTGATCATAACTAGAGGATATCAAACTATCCTCATACTCAATCACTTATTACATTTATTTTCCCACGAATAACTGTGGTAGAGGTCAACTGTGACTTGGAAAGTTGGGTGTGTTGTTGTAAACCCTGATCCAGGGTGTGGATCAAAAGTTTATTTATATAAACAGCTTGGTGGAAGGTGATCACCAAGTGGAGAGGATTAAGTCTATGCTTGATACTGAACCACTTGTTTACATTTTTGTGCCAATATTAAATTACTATATTTTGTTTTATCCACTACTTATATTGTTTCCAAGATAGAAAACTATTTTTACTTTAACTCTAATAGTTAATTTTGGTTAGTGTGTAATTATGGTTAATTCAGTAAACTTGTTTCAAAAGTTGAGTTAGTGATTATATTGATTCAACTAAGGACTAATCAAACTTAGAGAAACTTGTTGAGGAATTAAACATTTATATCTCTAATTCCTTAATTGCTTGGGCGGTTTCAAATTGGGGGATTTTTATCATAAACCTTTTAACAGAAATTTTAATTGGAACTCAATTCACCCACCCTCTTGAGTGTCCACTCTGACCAACAGATTGTAAGGGAAGATTTAACGATGTTATAACGGTGGAAAATAGCCTCACCCGCCGTATAAGTTAAAAAAAATTCTTACATTAATTTTGTCGAACAGGTCATAAAGTAACTTTTTTGGAAAATGAGGGAAAGATTCCTTTATAAAATCTTATAAAAATTCAAACAAGGGTATAAATGACTTTATCCCATAGTCTAGTAAATAGTAAAAATGTTTTGAAATAAATTTTTAAGAAAACACGGATGTGGATGATAAAAAGGTCGCAATATATAATTACGTATAAACAATCTTGGATAATGAAGAGATTGTGCAATTAACCCTTACCTTGTACCTTTCATTGGTCGAGGGTACGTTAACCTATTCTTCTTCTTCAGGTTCTTACTTTTGATTTGATCAAAAGGGATCCTTTGGTTGGATTTCTAACTAAAATAAGGAATATAGGATTAAGGGAGGAAAGTTGGGAGGATATTTGGGTAGGGGTGGCCGAGCTAGATGGCTTTGAAAGTGTGAATTTGAGAGAAGGGGGAGTTCCCTTTTATAAGAGGGGTGAGTGGCACCTTAGGAAATGAATGAAATATTATTTTATAATAAAATCATATTCGGTTTATAATGTCTCCAAATTGGTTTATTTCGAATATAAAGTGGGGATGGGTGGAAATATTCTCATCCAATAGGTTTTAGACAAGTTTAGGTTACCATTTTAACCTTATGTTTTAGATTTAACTCAAAGTTAAATAATTTAACTGTTATCGTATGTTCTTGTATTCTTACACTATATGGTTAATAAAGTTACTATAAACATCCAAAAGAACCTAATGTTGTTCATTAATGACATATATAATATTATTTAAGACCTTTGTCTGAACTTTAGATTTTTAGGAATATTATATCAACCAATAACATAGTATTTGATTAAAAATTAATTTATGTCAATTTTGGCACTATTTGGTATTTTGTTTTTGTAAAAGTCATAAAAACCTTATCACTTCGAAAAAAATTTATCTAACAAACCCTAACATGTCATATTAACCTATAAAATTAGTGTAATTCATAAAAGTCTCAAATTACATTTATTTTGATATTTATAACATCAATTATTTTAATCTTTCATTAATAAAGTAATTACTTCATCATCATTGTGTCATAAATAAATTAAATTTTTTATGTCTAAAAATTATAAATAAAATACCATTAGGTAGGAAATTTTTTTATCATTCTAATGAATATTTATAGCTGAATTTATCTAATGTGTTACCATATATTAAAATGTTTTAGTTATGAAAACTTGAATTTAACACTTTTAACTCTTGTTTAAATTAAATAATAATAAATGTCCTAATCTAATCCAAGTGGACCTAAGGGGTCATATTTTATTCCTAAGGTTGTTTTTGGTCGAATTACACTTATCCAATAGAATTAAGACATGTGTTAAGGTAATTATAATATCATTTTTACCCTTAATTACCCTATTTACTTTTTACTGTGGTAAATAAAAGTCAAAATTTACTATTCACAATAAATTATTTTCATCTTATTGAACCAAATTTTACTTACTGAGGTTAACTGTGTCTCTTGGATTTTTGAAATTCAACTCATAGAAGTGGTAAAATTAAGTTTTATATGAATTTTCAAATGCTCCGAGAAGGTGGGGAAAAGACGATAAAATATTCAATAAAAATTTATACATATAATTTTATTATAAAACATATTCCAATGAATTACATTGAACTAATATTGTTATTATGTATCCATTTTGACTTAAAATAAATTTAAATAAAAAAATTAATTATTTATATAAAAAGTGGTTTTTAAACAATCACGTAATGTTTTTCACTATTCATCAAAAATTGAAAGTTTTTAGAAAAATACCAAAAATTCACCCTAAGATAATTTTGATATTTAAAATTCAAAAATGAAATCTATTTTACCAATTTCAAAACATATAAGTTTAATTAAATAATATAAAATTAATTCTTATTGTCAAAACCAAAAGGTGTCTTTTTAAGAAATTATAACTATCAAAAGATTGTCACTTTTTTATGTCCAATTTCAAAGTAAAGTTACTTAAAATGACCAGAATTAGATTAAATGGTAAAAATATAATATATTTATACTTACAAACCATTAAAATCTATAATTTAACACTATAAATTATTTTGATTAAAAAAGTTGTTTTCAGTTAAAATATAGTATTTTTCACTATTCACCCAAATATAAAAGTTTTTAGAAAATCACCAAAAATTTATTGAAACTAAATTATTATGTCCTGATTCTAAAGAAGAAGTTTATTTTGTCAAATTTAATATATAAAAATTTTAAATATTGGATTTAAAAAGGGTTCTCCATTAAAAGGTGATAAAATTGAATTTTTTGAAAAATACTTCTTTTATCTGAAAAAAATAATTTTTTCTTAAATTATGTCTAAGAAACTCATAATATGGATTCTAAAATTATAAGTATTATTTAGAGTTCAAAATTAAGTTAATACTATTCATAACCGCTTTCGAACAGCTAGTTTGGTAAGTCGTGGTGCGCTTGAACTCGGTGTTGCGTTTAGTGCAAGTTATTGAATTACTTTGAAGAAATAACGTACTATAAAATCTTAGGGTGTACATTATTATCTCCTTCAATAAATTGAATCCTCGAAATTTGAAATTGTTCTTCGAAAATAAAAGGTTGAAAATAGAAAATACCTTTGTGGGAAAACCCACATCAGAAATTGGGTTAATAAAATTTAGACTTAATAAGAGGAACATGGAAATGAAAGGGTCACCATTAAATTATGATCTCGATTAGGAGAATGTTGGTGGAAATTAGAGACACATAATTGGAGGAAAAATGTAAATATTTATAGGTAGTGATTGAGGTCATCAATCACAAACATGTGTAAAATTGAGGGCCTCAAATCCATAAATCTATGATGATTTAAAATACCATCTGTTCAACAAAACATAAGGTATTAGGGTAACACATTTTTGGTTTTAAAATCCCTTCCCTAATGTTCAAGAATTAATTTACCCATAGAATAAGTGGAAAAACATTATACACACACACACAGACACAGATATATATATATATATACTTGACAAGTAGAGTTTTAACCTTCAACTAATTCTTACCACAAACTCATCTTTCACTCCAAAAGATTTCAAAAAAAATTCTATTTATCATAATCATGTAGGGTTCCAAAAATAATGAATTTATAATTCACCTATCAAACCTTTAAAAAAACTAGATTATACAATATAGGGACTTCATGTAGTCCAATGGTAGGCGATAAATCCCAATCGCACTATGGTTGTGGGTTCGATTCCCGCAACATTGTCCGACGTGACAGATTATCACACGGTCTGCATGTTGTCCTTTTTATAACAATCAAAAAAAAAACCTTAGCAATAGTATCAAATTTCAAACTTAATCTATTCCAACCTTTAGACTTATCCAAAATACTTCTATCCAAACTCACAGTCCAAAATTTATAAAGAAGTTAAACACAGTGAAGATCCTTTTTTCCATGTAATAACATGTGAACACGTTCATCATGTATTATTTTAAAACATGCTAACACCCTGAATTACCATAAAACATTATTGATTACAATCATGCTCCCTTATCCTTTATATAATACTAGATTTATTCCTTATATCCAAAAAATTTGAATATTCCAACAATGATGAAATAAACAAACTATTAATCAGTTCCAAGGAAGTTAAGAACAACAAATATATTTTATCCAAATCAACCATATCTTAATCCAAAAATCACTACCTCATTATCAAGACCATATTAAGGATTACCTTTCCTTCAACCATGTATTTTACAAAAAGTGTAGCTTACTCTAAAGTCACTTTTCTTAGAACCATATAATCTCAAATCCTCAATAAAATAGTACTGTAGTACAATCCTTATTTATCTCAATAATACATATAACCAGTATATTGTTGATACAACACTCAAATGAAATAATTCTATAATAAAAACATAAGAACGCTAGTCATTCCTATTCATCTAAGGTAGTATCATAACTTGATTATTATCCAATAGAATCATTTGAAGTATACTCTGATGATTGGGACATTGATTCTCGTAGTGTCCCAACGCCTTAGAGATGAAGCATTTTACATTTGAAACTTTTTTATTACCTTTTCAATCAGGTACTTAGTGTCCTTTTTCTCCACACATATAACTAACTCTCATTCCTTTCAAGAATTTACAAAGGTGATTATTTTCACATTTATCACATATAGGAAAATCTTTATTTCCCCTCTTCCCTTTATCAATCTTTCACTCTACCATCCTTTTCTTCTCTTGCTTCCCTTCAAAGCCATAGGACATAGAGAATTATTTACTTATCTTACTAGAAAAGATCAGCCAGGGGATAACCCCTGCCTACTTATTAAAATAAAAGAAAAGGACAGTAGTCAAGCACCACAAGTCGAAAAAAGAAATTACATGTCATAAAAACCATACCCATCTCCACATCCCTGGTAGCAAGCTTCCTCCACAGTAGTCGATTCCCATTCCGAGCTATCATAATACTTGAGAACCATAACATATTTACTTCGCAGATTCATCCATTCCAAGGATAAGAGCTCAGTGTTTCCACCAGAAGATCTAGTGGCCAACGACCTTGGTAGATAGGAGTAGTCTTTCCTTGACTTGCGTCACGGTAGGGCAGTAAAGACTTCTTGAGACCGAGTAATATTTTTCCTCCCACCTTGGACCACATAACTAAAAGAAGGCTTGATCATACCACCATAGTTCTCGTTGTCACACTCAGAGAAATCCCCCCATTTCCCTTGGGTTCTCACCTTCTGAAAATTATCTTCCCCTCCACTACTCTTCTGGAAATGGCCATTGGTATAAATTACAGCAAGACACCTTGGCTGTTTCATGGACTTAACCGAAGTCCCCTTCTACATAGCCTTTGATCCATTTCTACCCTCCTGTGAAGGAGACCCATGCTACAAACCAGTCAATGGGATGTCCTCCTCCCCATTCTCTTGCTCCAACTCCTGGAAACGGTTTCCGGTAGAAACTGTGAATCCCACACCCCCGTCATTCACAACCCTTCCTTGTGCCCCATTAGCAATATCCAAAACCTCCAAAGGACCACAATCACACCCAACAACATCCAACATCCCTTCAACCACATTCACTGCTCTCTTACACTGAGTCTCATCCTTTTCATTAGATAAAGGCACACACGCCTCATGCTGTAAGTCCTTCATAACTGCATTAGCACCTACTAGACATCCCATTTTACCAGAACCAAAAGCATCATTTTCATTATCTTGCATCACCCCATCACCCAGCTATAGATCATAGCGAAGCCTATTGAACACTGCAGACACTCTTTACTTATGTTATTAACACATGATATTATTTCTTCATATATTGAGAATACATGGGAGACTATTTACCTTCTAAATGTGGGATTAATACCATGAATGATATGATCCTTCTTACTCTTTGGATCATATGTATTTCTAGAGATCTCATTCCTTCTACCAGGTGCCATTTATATACAATGGCATACACTAGGTCAGTTTATGAATCACAATGATTAATTACAAACTTGTAAAATTCCTAACGTAAATTGAACAGTTTATGGATATAATCTGTAATCATAAAAATATTATCTTTAAGGAGGTATATACTCATAAATCCTTCATAATGACTTGTAAAGAAAATGAGACTTTTCCTAAGCATATCCCCTGGGAGTGTCATAACCAAGAGCGCAGCAATGCCCGTTTTTGTGCACTAGTTCCCGTTCAAGTCTAGCTCAAAGCGGTGTTTTCTGGTTTTACCGATAGGTACATCTGTGCCCGAGCCACCTCTACCTGGTCATATCTAGAGAAGGTTGTATTTTCTTTAAAACTCACAAAATTTCTACATTACCAAAATTTTAGGAAGTTATTCTATACTAATCCTGAAAGTCTGTCTTAGGGTAATGTTCTTTAATCAATGTTTATCTAAATCTAGTTTCCAAGGTTATTTCTAAACTTCCTCTGATACCAACTGTAACGCCCCGACCCTAGATTCCTAGAGTCGGTGCTTTATTTTAATATATTGGCATGATTACAAGGAATCAAGTCCTAAAATACCGATCAGTTTAGTAGTCTTGGAAAATAGATTACATACATGAACGTTACATTACACTTTCTAACATACAACACAAAAACAAATCCTTTGAGAATTCCATTTTTCCCTTAGCTCAACCATGCATCTCAAACATTAAACACTTCTTAGGTTCCTGGGAAAATAAAACATAAGAATGGGGTGAGCTCAGATGCTCAGTAAGGGTAAATAATTTAGTGGAAGCTATAAACTTTAAGGAAAGATGTGTAATAAAAACAATAGCATTTTAAGCATAAACTTGAGAATAATATAGAAAAAATAAATAAAAAATTACCATATAAACTTTCACATGGATATTCTACAAGTCGAATAATCACATGTAATAACTAATTTAATAAGGAGGGAATATATAGTACCAGACTTTATTTTCTGCATCAAGGTCCCGTTCCAGGACCTAGGGGATAACCTGTAACCAGACCCCAACCCGGAGAGCCTCTCTAACTGGACTCCAACCTAGAGAGCCTTTGTAACCGGACTCCAACCCGAAGAGCCTCTATAACTAGACTCCAACCCAGAGAACCTCTGTAACCAGACTCCAACTCGGAGGGTCTACTATAACCGAACCCAACTCGGAGGGCTTACTTTTACCGGTACCCAACCCAGAACATACTATTCAAATACATTCATCTTAAGAAAAGGTTTATATATAACATAAACATTCAAATTAAAACTAGCATACAAAATGTCAATAAATTAACCATAAACCATGAATGTCCTAAAAATAAATCATCCACAGTCAAACATATCAAAGAACCTTTAATACAATATAGAATATTTGTATCATAATAAATCAGCTTCCAACAAGAATAAAATTTATCAAAGGATGTTGACATAGAAGAAATCAAAACTATTTGAGAGAAATATATCTTTCTATTTTGAAATCATTTAAGAGTCACATAATGTAATGGCCCAGACCTCTCTGGCCCATTCCTTTGTAAAAAATAAGGTCACGAAGTGTTCTGGAGGGTAAAATGGACTTTTCTCACACTTTCCAGAATTTTGTAAGTACACACCGTGTAGGGTGTGTACACGCCGTGTACCACCTTTCCAGGTACACCCCATGTTGAAGGCCATGTCCTTGCCGTGTGACATAAATGGGTACACACCGTGTACCCCATACTACACGTCGTGTAGTCCCTCCCCGTGTACGCGTTCCCCTCAAACCGTGTGTTGGACAGTCAACGACCATGTTCCGTGTTGGAGCCGTGTCCTTGCCATGTGAAATAAATGGGTACACACCCTATACCCCATACTTCATGCCTTTTAGTCCCTCCCCGTATACGCGTTACCTCCAAACTGTGTGTTGACCAGTCAATGGCCGCGTGCCGCGTTAAAGGCCGTGTTGGAAGCCGCGTGGTGACCGTGTGAAATGGTCGAGTACACACCATGTACCATAAATTACACATCGTGTAATTTTGTTTTTCTCTCTTATAAAAGGAGGGGTACCCTCCTCCTTTTCAACTCACCCCTCTCCTCCCCATTCCTCTGAGCAGAGCTCTCCCAAGAGACTCGAAGGCTCCTTTTCTTCCATAACTTCTTCGTCCGAGCTCCGATTTATGATCCTTTAGCTGCCACGAGATCTTAAGGATGAGGCGGAACTTCTCATCTTGTATCAGTTGTCTTTACTTTGGACTTTACTTTCCAACTTCCACCTGAGGAGGTTTTGCTGGGACTCGACAAAAGTGACGGACGCCGACAGACATCTTCTAAAGTTGATCCAGGGGAGCGTTGTGATCAGAACCTGTTGAGGTAGAGATATTACTTCCGTCTCTCTAAATTGTGAATCATGTGGGGTGGGTATCCTCTTGTTTTCATGGGAAACGGTTGAAACAATAAACAAATATAATAACTGGTTAAAGAACAGGGATGGGGAAGTTGTTATGTTTATATTTATATCTTGTGATATTATGTTGTGAATTGAATAGGATTATGCCTACTGAAAATCACAGTCGTTGGGGGCCTTTTCTTGTGCAATTAAATGTTTCCCTATCTTTATAGACCTTTTTTGTGGATGGAAACTTCGTTGAATGTGGAAATTTGGTTAATCACGTAAAGTTGGCTGATTTAAAATCTGGAACCCTTGTGTGATCCCCCCGGTTGAAAAAAATGGAATAATGAACATGTGGGTGCTGGCTTGGATACGTTTCATGTGATGGGGGTTTGTTTATGTGAAAGGTGGGGGGTGTTTTGTAGGTTGTTGTGGATCGGGTGAGCAGTGGGGCTGCAGTTGGATTGGTTGTGGGTTAGTGTGAATGCTATTTTGGTGACGGGCAGCGGGGCTTCATTAAATGGTATTTAAGGGATAATGATGTACCGGTTTCGATGTGATTGTGGTTATGGTGGTTGGCAGCGAGGCTGCAGGGATGAGCTTGTATGTGAACGAACTATTGGTTGTGAATAATAAATAAAAAGTGGAAGCGTTAATGAATGGTGGGACATGGTAATGGAACAAGATTAATAATCAATGGGTTGGTTGGTTAATAAGAAGGGATTTGTTGTGCTACTTGTGTTTTCCTAACTTGATTTGTGGATGGCAGGGATATGTTTCACGAACGATTTATATGGTTGGTTGCGGTTGGTTTCCCACTAGATAAGGAACTAAATAAACTAATTCTGATGAAACGTGAAAACCTAAATGGGGTTGGGGTTTGTTGTGTTCATGCTTCATAGTAGTAGTGCCGAGGCACGTGTTCAGTTTCTCTGTTTAGAAGCCATAGGTTGGGCTATGTGTTTGGTATACATATATGTATCTGTATCTTTTGTGTTTTATCGCACCCCACCCATGTTGAGCACTTAGTTCCAAACACTGTCATTTCATGGGAGAGGGTGTTTTCCCCTTAGTTACTAGCTCCTTCCTGCTCCTTCTTCCCTAGGATTTTATGGCTTGAGGTGACCTTACACCTAAGACCCTTCAGGTAGGTTTCGACTGCGGTGGTTTTAGCCCAAGACTCTTCGGGCAAGTTTTACTCTTTCCCAAGAATATTTGGGATGAGGCCTAGGTGTGTGCGGGCGGGATACGTGGTTGTGAGGCCCATGTGTGTGCGGGAGGGATATGTGGTTGTGAGGCCCAGGTGTGTGCGGGCGGGATATGTGGTTTGTGAGGCCCAGGTGTGTGCAGGCGGGGAGAGCGTGGCAGCGTCCGGACGTTCGCCATTAGGAAGTGCAGCTATCTAATGGGAAATGGTGTGTGGTACCCAATACTCTTGTTCTTATATACTACTACTACCTGTTGTGTTTTTGTTTTTGGTGAGTGTGGCTGGTGAGGTTGGGTGGATAGATTTCCCCGCTAGGTTTCTTCTGTTGTTCTCACGGGAAATTAGAATGTTTCCCCACCTGTGCACAAGAGATTTAGGTTTTCCTACTGAGTATACTTGTAGTCTCACCCTATGTTTACTTTCAGGTTTCCAGGAGTTCTACCAGGGCTGTGCAGGACCCTATTAGTCGGGACAGTTGGAGTTGTTGCAGTTGTTGTACACTTGTTTCTGTTGGTATTGTACTTTTTAGCTTTCTATTACTTATACCTTGTTTCATAACTATTTAAACATGCATGTGGGATTGGTTTGGGTTTATTTCTATACACTTGTTCCTTTCCTTTTTGGTGGTTGACTTGTCCTATTTTATGATCTTAAATAATAAAAGGGTAATACATCCCATATATGTGAAAACTCATACCCTTGGTGCTAGTCGCCACCCTGGGGCCTACTGGAGGCCGGACTCGGGGGTCATTATATCCCTTTCACCATCACCAGCTCATGAGGGGCATCTTTTGTGGGAGGGGGTCATGAAAGAATGGTATCAGATGGAGGTTGTTGACAGATAGGATGGAGTCTGGAGTTAGGCACAGGGAGGATTGTATGGGATGGTAGGGCAACAATGTTGGTTAATCTTGGTGCGTGAAATAGGCCTGGGAGGACCGGCTAGGACACGAGATTTTAGGCCCCCCCGTGATCTGATGCAAGGACTATAGACTACTGAACGACCAAGTGAGACTACATTTATTGTGGGGTAGAGACCCAAGGGAAGGTACATGCATCATCATGATTGTTTTTTACATGATTTGGGTGTTCTGGGAAAGAAATTGAAATAAAAATGATAAAATAAAACCTTGAGAAATATCCTTACTACTTGGGCTTAGGTGATCTTTGTTTACTGTACAACTATGGCACCTGGACGTTGTCCCCGGGTGGCTCATACGGCCAAGGACCAGTAGATTCAGGAGGTCAATCAGTTGAGGATTGACCGAGAGGTGGAAGATAGCCAGTGGCAGAAGACTCTCCGTTCTTTCTAGTGGAAAACCCTTAAGAAGTACGAGGGTAGTACTTCGGATACGAAGATGGAGGGGTGGCTTGAGGAGCTAGGGATTGCTTTTACCCTGATTCGTGCTCTGAGAGAGTACTGGGTTCTCCTAGTAGTCAGTCAGCTGAGAGGTGTGGCACGACAGTGGTGGACGCTCTACCTCGGAGAGAGGATAGAGGCAGAGGTTTCGTGGGCTGACTTTGAGAAGGAATTCCGAGAGGAATTCCTTTCTTCCATGATCAAGGTAGAGAAGCGGTAGGAGTTACTCTTCCTTCAGTAGGGGAGTATGTCAGTATGAAAGTTGGGGATCAAGTTCAAGGATCTCCTGTGCTTTGCTCCGGATCTCTTTCTGGATGAGTAGTCTCGGGCAAGACGTTTGGAGGAGGCGCTTTGTCCTTCACTCCAGTATGCTGTCACCCCCTTCACCCTTCCAATGTACTTGGTAGTGCAGAAGAAGGAAGAGGTTGTAAAGAGGATGCACTTGTAGGGAGGTGCACCACGTGAGGGGATCCAGCCAGGTTCGTCGAAGGGGAAGGCAGTCAACAGTAGGTCTCTTACGAAGGGACCTTCCAGGTTCAGGCCAGTGGGGAGCAGGCCCTGGCAGTTCCAGTTCAGATCTTCAGGTCCTCGTCCTTTTTTCACGAGGCTAGGACCGAAGTGTTTTTCTTGTGGAGGTTTCAGGCACATTCAGAGTCGGTGCCCGACCCGAGATCAGTACGGTGGAGGTGGGAAGGTTCAGCGCCCACCTCAGCAACACGAGTTTCTGGTGAGGCCCTTCCAACAGCAGCAGGACCATGCTCCTCCGAGGGAAGAATTTGCGGGAGGAGGCCGACCTCAGGGTGTTACTCAGGGACCTCGACCAGGGCGTGGTCGGGGAGGTGGATGAAATTAGATAGGCAGAGGAGCTGGGCGTGGAACATTTCACGCAGAAGAGTTGAAAGCTCCGGCTGGACCAGATGTGGGCGAGGTATGATTTGTTTGTTCAGCACTCTCGTTTCTGCCTTGGTCAGTTCAGGAGCTTCACACTCCTTTGTTGCACCTGGTGTAGCCCATGTTTTGGCACTAGACATAGAGAGACTTTTCGTACCACTGGTGCTGAGTACACCAGTTGGAGGCTAGACCAGCGTATCTTGTGTTTTCCGGGGATGTGGGCTGACGTTGGGACCACATCGATCTAGTGTGGACCTTATTCTGTTACAGATGCAGCCATACGGTGTCATCCTAGGCATCGATTGGTTGTTTTCCTTTAGTGCCATTATCGACTGCTTTCGAAGAAGGGTTGTGTTCTCCGACGTGGATGGGCAACGTGTAGATTTTGTTGGCAAGAGGAGATATTAGGTGGGAAGCCAGCATGTGGAGCCTCTCCTTTCCTTGTTAGGCGGGCTATCAGTGGTTCCAGATGATACAGAGATGATGGATGTCCCAGAGGTTGTTGGGGAATTCCTTGATGTTTTTTCTGAGGAGGTTGTGACTCTACCACCCTGACGCGATGTTGAGTTCGGGATAGACTTACAGCCTGGTGCCCGTCCGATTTCGATGGCTCCTTATCAGATGGCACCTTCAGAGTTGTGGGAGTTGCAGATTCAGATTGATGATCTGATGGAGAATGGTTTTGTTCAACCCAGCATATCGCCATGGGGTCCTCCAGTTTTGTTCGTGAAGAAGGCAGATGGTGGTCTCAATCTATGCATAGACTACTGAAGTTTGAACCAGGTAACGGTCAAGAACCGTTACCCCCTTCCAAGGATAGATGATCTCTTCGACCAACTGAGGGGAGAAGATTGGTTTTCTTAGATTGATCTACAATCTGGATATCATCAGTTGAGGTTAAAGGATAGTGACATCTTGAAGATGACTTTTAGGTACAGGTATGGGCACTTTGAGTTTGTAGTGATGCCGTTTGGAGTTACGAATGCACCGGCTGTGTTCATGGGGCTTATGAACTTTTTCTTCTGAGAGTTTCCGGACTGGTTCGTCGTTGTGTTTATCGATGACATCCTGATCTACTCAAGATCAGAGAAGCAGCACATTGAGAATCTCAGGGTAGTCTTGGAAGTCCTTCGACACCACCAGCTTTATTGAAAATTGTCGAAGTTTAAGTTCTTGACACAATAAGTACACTTCCTTGGGAACGTAGTGTCTCAGCATGGAGTGTCAGTGGACCCGTTGAAGGTAGAGGCAGTTTTTTCTTGGGCAGCACCCAAGAGCGTGGCAGAAGTTCGTAGTTTCTTGGGGTTAGCAGGTTACTATCAGTGGTTCGTTTCAGACTTCTCTCGAGTTGCTGTTCCATCGACAGCTTTGACTAGGAAGAACCAGGTCTTGCTATGGAGCGAGTAGTGCTAGAAGGCTTTCGACTACCGGAGGAGAAGTTGGTCAGTGCTCCCATACTCTGGTTTCCAGAGGAAGGGTTGTTGTATGAGGTGTTTTTTGAGGCTTCTGGCCTTGGTCTGGGGTGCGTGATGATGCAGAAGAAGGGGGTGATCTGTTATGGGTTTAGGCAGTTACGCTCTCACGAGCGTAACTATGCCACCCATGACCTAGAGCTTTCAGCAGTAGTGTTCGCACTGAAGTTTTGGTGACATTACCTCTTTGGGGAGTGCTTGGTGGTCTTCTCATATCACAAGAGCCTGCGTTATATCTTCTCTCAGTGTGACCTGAACTTACGACAGCGGAGATGGGTCAAGTTCCTCCAAGACAATTACTTCGAGATCCCTTACACTGAAGGTAATGGCAACATTGTGGCTGATGCCCTGAGCAGGAAGTCACATAAGGAAGTGGTTCGGGAATCCACTGATTCTTGGAAAGCAATGGGAGAGTTGGCCGCCTTGAACTTTGATGCAAGGGTAGAAGGTTTTAGAGGATGTTTGTTTCAGATGACGGTGCCTTCATCCTTGTTGCAGTAGGTGGAAGAGTCTCAGTGGGGGGACTTCGAGGCGGAAGTAATGCAGGATCGTGTTGATCAGGGAAACACTCTAGAAGGATGGTTAGAGGACAACCGACATTGGATGCTTTTCCATGGAAGGTTGTTTGTTCCGGAGGCGATGCGTGAGGGAGTTCTCCGTGAGTTCCATAGCTCAGCCTTGGCGGTACATCCAGGAGTTTCAAAAATTTACTGAGGCCTGAGGGAACATTTTTTGTGGCCCAGGTTGAAATGGGCAGTGGTGGAGTTTGTGGATAAATGCTTAGTGTGTCAGCAAGTGAAGGCTGAACACCATGTTTCCAGTGGTTTGTTTCATCCTTTAGATGTCCCCGAGTGGAAGTGGGATGACATCTCAATGGACTTCGTCACAGGACTACCCAGAGATCAGGGTGGTTATGATGCTATCTGGATATTGGTGGATTGACTGATAAAATGAACTCACTTATTAGCAATTAAGGAGTCGGGACCGGTGAGTACCTTATCACAGATGTACGTAGACGAGGTGGTGCATTTGCATGGAGTTACGAAGACTATCGTCTCATATCGGGATACTCGGTTTACCTAAGGAGTCTGGAGGGTGTTACAACATGATTTTGTCACCCAGCTACGTCTTAGCACTTCTTTCCACCCCCAGACTGATTGAAAGATAGAGCAAACTATCCAGACATTGGAGGACATACTGCGAGCATGCGTTCTAGATTTCAGAGGATCAAGGGTACGACACTTGCCTTTACTAGAGTTTTCCTACAACAACAGCTTCCACTCTACTATTTGCATGGAACCCTTTGAGGATTTGTAGGGAAGACCGTGTCATTCACCCATTTTCTGGGCAGAGGTTGGTTAGACAGGTGCTCTTGGGCCAGAGGTAGTGCAAAGCACCACAGAGAAAGTCCAGCTTGTTCGTGAGAGGATGAAAGCAGCTCAGGACCGACAGAAGTCTTATGCTGATCGTCAGAGGAGGCACTTGGAGTTAGAGGTGGGAGATCATGGGTTCTTAAAGGTTTCCACTCGACGGGGGAAACGAAGGTTTGGAAAAGGGATCAAGCTCTCACCTAGGTTCATCGGACCTTTTGAGGTGCTGAGGTGAGTCAGCGAGGTAGCATATCAGCTAGCCCAGCCACCTCAGTTGGAGAAGGTTCATGAAATCTTCCATGTCTCCTAGATATATCGATACTTACACGACGACTCTCACATTATCGACTGGGGAGAGTTAGATATGGGAGACGGTGCGACCTTCGAGGAACGACCAGTCAGAATCGAGGATCGTAAGGAGAAGGTGCTCCGTGGAGGAACCATTCCATTGGTTCATGTGTTGTGGAGGCATGGCGGCCTTGAGGAGGGCACTTGGGAGTGGGAGGCCCAAATGCATGCTCAGTACCCGAAGTTATTTTAACTTGTCTTTTCCCTTGTTCTTCTGTGCTTTGTTTTGATGTTATACTCTGTACCTTAATTATGGAATGCTTGGCTTGTCGGTTATGAGACCTTTTGTTTCCTTTTTCTCTGGAAGTGTGTAGCATGTCCGGATGTGTGGGGAAAGGGAAAAACCTGACTCTTAATCGAGACACATTAATGAGGATGTGATTGAACCCGTGCGGGCGAGTCAGTGCCATCTAAAGCGGATAATATCTCGACATAGGAGAAGGAATTTTCCCCAAACCACATGTTCAGGCAGTGTGTTGGTTGTGTGGTGTTGGGGGTAGTGCAAGTTGGAAAATCCTAATATATGGAAGTGGGAAGGCCCAATCCATAATCGAGACGCGTTAATGGGGATGCGATTAAACCTGTGTAGGCGAGTCAGTTCCACTTAAAACAGATAATATTTTAACATAGGAGAGGGAATTCCTAACACCTATGATTAGGGTTGTTGGTTGGGTTCCTGTTATAAAGAGAACCCTAAGAGGTATCTTGTTGGGTTCCTTTGGGTTGTTTTTTGAATTATCGGGGACGAGAATGTTTTAAGAGGTAACTGATGTAATGACCCAGACCTCTCCGACCCATTACTTTGTCAAAAAGAAGGTCACAAAGTGTTCTGGAGGGTAAAATGGACTTTTCCCACACTTTCGAGAATTTTTTAAGTACACGCCGTGTAGTGTGAGTACATTCCGTTCACCACCTTGCCGGTTATACCCCGTGTTAAAGGTCGTGTCCTTGCCGTGTGAAATAAATGGGTACACGCCATGTACCCCATACTACACGCCGTGTAGTCCCTCCCCGCATACACGTTACCCTCAAACCCTGTGTTGACCAGTCAACGGCCGTGTGCCATGTTAGAGCCGTGTCCTTGCCATGTGAAATAAATGGGTACACGCTGTGTACCCTATACTAAACGTCGTGTAGTCCCTCCCAGCGTACGCGTTACCCTCAATCCATGTGTTGACCAGTCAATGGCCACGTGCCGCGTTAAAGGCCATGTTTGAAGCCGCGTGGTGACCGTGTGAAATGGCTTAGTACATGCCATGTACCATAAAGTACACGCCGTGTACTTTTGTTTTTCTCGCCTATAAAAGGAGGGGTCCCCTCATCCTTTTCAACTCACCCCTTTTCTCCCCATTCCTCTGAGCAGAGCTCTCCCCAGAGACTCGAAGGCTCCTTTTCTTCCCTAACTTCTTCGTCCGAGCTTTGATTTACGATCCATCAGCAGCCACGAGATCGTAACGACGAGGCAGAACTTTTGAGCTTGGATCAGTTGTCTTTCCTTCGGCATTTCCTTTCTAACTTCCACCCGAGGAGGTTTTTCCGGGACTCGAAAAAAGTGACGGACGCCGACAGACATCTTCTAAAGTTGATCCGGGGGAGCGTTGTGATCAGAACCTCTTGAGGTATGGATCTTACCTTCGTCTCTCTAAATTGTGCATCATGTGGGGTGGTTATCCTATTGTTTTCATTATAAATGTTTGAAACAATAAACGAAGATAATAACTGGTTAAATAATGGGGATGGGGAAGTTTTTATGTTTATCTTTATATCCTGTGATATTATGTTGTGAATTTAATAGGCTTATGCCTACTAAAAATCACAGTCATTGGGGGCCTTTGCTTGAGCAATTAAATGTTTCCCTATCTTTATAGACCGTTTTTGTGCATAGAAACTTTGTTGAAAGTAGAAATTTGGTTAATCACGTAAAGTTGGCCGATTTAAAATCTGGAACCGTTGTGTGATCACCCCGATTGAAAAAAATGGAATAACGAACATGTTGGTTTTGGATTGGAAACGTGGCATGTGATAGGGTTTGTTTATGTGAAAGAGGGGGGGGGGGGTGTTTTGTAGGTTGTTGTGGATCGGGTGAGCAACAGGGCTGCGATTGGCTTGGTTGTGGGTTGGTGTGAATACTATGTTGGTGACGGGCAGTAGGGCTACGTTA